>OW119927.1:82178089-83378089 GCA_933210815.1 Meta bourneti | reverse complement strand
TAATTAATGAGAATCGAAAAAAGCAAGGAAGCATATTTCTAATTTATGTGCTCAACGAAAACAACCAAATTAAATTTCTAAACATAATCGTACATTGCCACAAACATTAACAGGCGGAATTAAAAAAAGCCGCTGATGACAGCAAATACGAGTATCCCCTCATAATAAGCGAAACATCTTCCTTGAGAGGACATTAACACTACCATCAAAACAGAAGAGGGTAAAATTAGAATGCAACATTACCGAGTAATTTAAGCTTCCTATTTTATGCATTTAAATTCAAAAGTCCGTCCCTGGCGTAATTTAACTCTACTTTTTAATTAGCTTCAGCAACCTGAAGCTAATTCTCTTCGCCAATGCCGAATAACTGCCGCCGTGAATGGCAAATAGCCGCCGAGAACGAGACGTCATTCGGCTGGGGTGGCTGCAACAGGGGGGCCCCTGACGGCAATTTTTCTCAAAACCCGCGTTCTCATAACAGAGTAATGAGCCGGCCCGAGTGCCCGCTTCTGCTGGAGTTTTAATTGAAAAACATGCATTAATTGATCTTAAATGCTTTCTGATGCGAGCGCTGGGACTGTAGACACATGAATTGGTGTCTTAAGCGTTGGACACTTGGCTTTTATGGGCGTTACAGTCGTCGCCCAATTTGATTGCCTTGAATTCGAGTTTGTTTTCTACGCTTGTTGGAAATCGTGGTTGAAACATTTTGAGTGAATTATGCCCGGGAGGTTCGGTTTTGAACCTGCTCAAAACTACTAGATTACTGAATGGAGATTGCAGGTGTTTTTTTGTGTGTATGTGAGAATGGGCGTTAATGTGTGTCAGCAACAGCAAATGTTTATTAATTTACACGAAACGAAAGGTATTTCTAATGTCCTAATACACCGCAATTGCTGTGGGTATCGCATTTAATGAGATGAAATATAGCAATTCGATTGCCTGGAATTTGTTTTCTCTACCGAGTATGCTTGCTGGAAATCGGGGTTGAAGCATTTTGAGTGGATTATGCTCGGGAGGTTCGGGTTTAAACTGCTTAAAACTGTTTTGAATGAAGATTATAAGAGTTTTTGTATGCATATGTTAGAATGGGCTTTAATATCAGCAAGAGCAAATGTTTATTAATTTATAAGAAAACGAAGTGTATTTCTGATGTGATTTGCAATTGCTAAGGATAGATATCGCATCTAAGATGAAATACAGCAATTTGATTGCCTGGAATTTGTTTCCTTCTTTGAGAGTGCTTTGAAAATCGTGGTTGAAGCATGTTGAGTGAATTATACCTGAGAGGTTCGGATTTAAATCTAGTTAAAAGTACTATACTACTGAATTTAGATTACATAAAAAAAATGTTATGCGTGAACGTTAATATCAGCAACAGTAAATATTGATTAGTTTACAAGAAAACGAACGGCACTTCTGATGCCCTGACTATACGCAAACGCTAAGGATAAATAATGCTTCTAGAGATGTGAAATACACCGATTTTAATATGTAACGTTGAAATACACATATCATTAGCATAAAAAGAAAAATAAGGACTACTCGTAAAACGTAATTACTTAGAGCAGTTTTGTTAGAACACTTTCACTCAAATGTTTTAACGATGCCAGTGTAGTATACTTCCCTCAATAAATTGCACATTAGAATAGACACGACTCAAAACTCAGATTTTACCGTTTTCACGATACAAACATTCTATTACATTTGTACAAGCCTAAGTAAGCACGTAAAACGTAATTAATTAGAACAGTTTGTTAGAACACTTTCACTCAAATGTTTTAACGATGCCAGTGTAGTATACTTCTCTCAATAAATTGCACATTAGAATAGACACGATTCAAAACTCAGATTTTACCGTTTTCATGTTACAAACATTCTATTACATTTGTACAAGCCTTTGAAATCAAATCACGAAGTATACTGTAAAATCATAACGATATGAATGAATTCTGCAAATTTTGGTACAGGAATTGGTGTCTATGATCGTTATTTGGCATTTAAGGAATGGATAGTCGTCTCCCAATTTGATAGCCATGAATTTGACTTAACTTATTTGAGACGAAGGTTCGAGTTTAAACATGGTTCAAAGTATATTACGGAATGGGGATTATAGGAGTTTTTTTGTGAGAGAATGAACGCTAATGTCAGCAACAGCAAACTTTATTAACTTAAACGATTATTACTGATGTCCTAATTACAAGCAATCGCTAAGGCTAGATAGCACAAATATGGATGTGAAGTACAGCAATATTAATACCGAACTTTGAAATTAATATATTTTAGATAACATGAAAGTAAAATGAGGTTATGCAAAATGTAATTACTTAAAATATTTTTGCAGTTGTTTTAACTCAAATGTTTTTAACAACCATGTCATTCTCTTATACACTCTTTTCACTTTTATAAGTAAATCACACTTTATCTAGGTTGTTGTCGCGACTGAAATTGAAGATTTTACTTTTTTACGTTACATATATTCTATTAAACTTGAGTAGTAAGTCAGGAAAATCGAAATGATAATAAATATTAAATAAATCTATGCATATTTTTATAACATACGTGTGGCACAGAAATCGACATAATTTGTATATAGGCAAACATCAGCAAACGAATTCAAACGATATGAAATCTACCGCTACGACAATTTTCCACTTAGCTCAAATATGCTTGAATTAATCCATGGAACTAAGTAATATTGCTAAAACTGCAGGAAATCGAGAGAGTCGCTCTATGAAATTTTTCACATGATTATAGAAGTCAAAGAGAAACTTGGGTGATAGAACTCTACCTACAAAAAATGTCAGGAAACGTGAAAATAGGTTTACGTAGCAAAAATGCCGAATAGCCTTTGATTAAGTGAATGAGATGTAATTGAAGTGGATTGCCAACTCGACGGAGTCGGGGACTATATACAATATGCAGTGCAAGACCAAAGAACGTTCATTCACACTTGTTTAAATTCATTTACGTACCAACAGTTTCTGCCTCAGTCGATGCCCTCTATCTCAGAATATTAGCGACTACATGAAGCATCGTTAACAGAATTTGTGTCTAGGTTCCTACCACACTTTAGTGGTACTGCAGAGAATTCGAAATGTCCTATTGAGTAAGCAGGGGAAATGTGCGTCTTATTGAATTTATCTAGTCTTTAAATTTATTCTCTTAACCCTTCAAGTGGTCTCGACGATACATCTTGTCCATCAAGATCTGGCCAATGTTTTTTATGACGATATTTCTCGTCAAAGATATTGCCGATTTTTTGGTTACGACGAAATCAAGATCTGGTCGGTTTTCTTTTTCCATCAAGATCTAGTCGGTTTTGCTAATGACACCTCGTCGGGACAATCACCAGGAGAGTTAAAGAACAAAAAGTTCATTATTTTTAGACTACTTGTTTAAAAAAAAATGTTTTTAAAAGATTTATTTCATTCCAATTAAAACTTTCAAGAAACTTTAAAAGTGGCAATTAATATTATAGCACTTCACATTCTCCTTTTATCAGCTTTTGATATTGATAGAACTTAATTAAATGTTTGTTTTAGACTAATAAAAACAGCAGACTTCATTTGAAGGAAACCAGATTTATTCAAAGAGTGTTTGCTGTAGTTTTTAATAACGAGTTCTATTTACTGCTTTAATTGGAATCAATATAATCTGTATCTGTTTATTCATCTCTAAAAACTATTAATGAACTTAAAATTTGCAAATGGGATAATAAAACTGTAAAGCTTTATGAGTATAAAATATTCATTGACTGTTTGTTATATAAAAACTAAGTTCAATGAAGGCTTCTTATATTTCCATTGTGAAAGGAAATGTCAACATTTTTCACAACTGATGAAAAAATGAAAGAATTTTTAAAACCTTATTACCAAAATACTTTTTAATTTAGTTTCTGTTCGTTGTTTGTGCCATGTGTACTTTTTTATTTGAACGTGCATATTTCATTTATTTGTATTTTTTCACGGAAGGAAAATATGAATTGGAAGAGATGGACGTCATATTTCATTCGTTTCTTTAAAAAGTGCAGTTTCGAAATGTTTATGAAGAATGCTAATTTCTTTCTATTGAGACATTCATATTTCATAACATGATTTCGTATTTCATGAATAATCTTTTTCATAAAAATTAAAAGTTGTATGAAAAAGCTAACTAGTTTTCTGATTGACCAAATAATTAGTTCTAAAACTAGAATGACAAATTAAAATTTATTCTGCAAGTTAAAAATGTGTACAAAGTAACATGTATAAAAACATTAAGAACCCAAATGCCTACTACAGAACTAATCTATCTTGCTATAAATAAAATATGTTCTCCAGACGAGGCACAACACTGATTACATTGCAGAGAAACCCATTATAGAATATCAAGCGATCAGCAGAAAAACTGCTCACTTATTTTTGTTTTAAAATCCAGACCACCATTTTTAAACAGATACATGCACAGATGAAGACAACTGACAAGTCTTTCATTCCACTGGGGGAAGGAGACTTTTCCGCGAGACCTATTTTCCCTGCTCTTTAAATCCAGCTTTTATTTCGTAACAAATGTTTTGTGTATATTATTCATCACTTCGTAAGGGTAGTTTTTGACGTAGACCTACGTCACTTTCCTCTCTATGGGGAGTAACTTGGGAACTGAGTGTCACAAGAAAATTCAAACCACTCTCGCTGCTATTTCTAGCAATAAAAAGCAAGCTAGCAACGTCGCGAAAACGTCCCAAATTCCATTAGTTACCAAACTTACCTATAGATGGCACTGCGTTTGAACCACATGTCATACAGTTGAAATCAGCATTTCAGTTCGTAGCTACGCGCTATCGGACGCGTGTGTGAAAACCAAATTTAGACCAAGGTGAGGGACCTGAAGAAGGATAATCGACTTAAAAATTTCGGATATGCCCAAAACACACAACGCAAAGTACTATCGTAATGGACGAGATGCCCTATGGGAACAACAAGTCGAGGCCACTGGGATTCGAGACAAGATATTACACCTACTGAGCAAAAGCGTAAGCAGCGTGACAAGGAGAATTCGATGCGTGCGGCTACAAAATTGACTTATACGGCCTCAGACCCGCAACCATCGACTTCTCTTTCACCCGGCATCACCCTACAGCACGAGTTCAAGGTCGTGGAAACAGCAGTCACCAACCTGACATCTAGGTTGAGTTTGGACATAGCAGGACGGGGATGCACAGTAAATCGGGTGCGCTAAGTTCGAGAGGCTTATTACAAGCACCCCGGCGACACATTTCGCTAGACACTTCACCATAACCTGAGCGGCTTATGCAACAGGAATCATGCACTTACACAATAATGGGTAAACAACGTGCCCGTCGATATCAACACCATGGTGGGGCAGCTGCCTTGTCAGCTGGACGGTAATTACGTCTTCAACAGAAGTATAAAGAAGTACTTGCTGCTTGTCATATCACCTTATGCCTGCAGTATATGATTCCATTCAATCTCTACTTCCGTGTTTTATACCCCAAAATTGGTGATTGCATACACAACCTCGTTATATTTTTCACACCAACTATACACCTGTCTGTGCTTTTCTTAAATCATTAAGTTTTTTGCTCGTATGGTGAACATAAATGGTCATTCAATGCCACACATTTTTGCCACCGTTAGCTGCTTTTCCTTACTGTTCGTAAAGCGATATTCAAAGGGTTTTATTCTAGAAAACTTTGTCATGATGCTGTGTTTATTCTGTGTTACTACAAAACCCAGTCCAACTTAGGAAACAATGGCATTTCAATCAATTCATAAGTTATCGAATTTATAAATTCCACCTACACTTTATAAGAACTATTTTTCAGATAGCGCTCCTCATTTCAATTCCAGAGAAGGAAAAAGCATTCATAGATCGAGGAATCCAGTTCCCGTTATGATTTGAAAATAGATTTTCTCACATAAAACACACGCTTTGGGGGAGACAAGGCAATAATGAAATAAATACTCAGTTGATTAATGATGCAGCTCTGAGGAAAATAATTGAAAATCATGATCTCATTAAACCGTGGCTATTCATTCGAAAAACGGACTTTAATGAAATTACGCCGCGGTATAAAAATTTAAGCATCTCTTGAAGATGTTAAACATCTTCTGGCCAGGATGCGATTATTCGTTTTTTCTTTCATTCTTTAACTTAGAGTAATAGTGTAAGAATCTCCCTTTTTTCTTCATGCAATTTCATTTATAAAGAGCCGTTTCCTTTTTTTTTATTTCGAGAGTGCCTTGTCATACACCATAAAAGTTTTATGTTGTTTTGTGCGTAATTAACAAAAACATGGCTAGTTAATTTTCTTTTCTTTGTTGACGAAATATTACACTCCTAAGGGCCAGGAAGAATATTTAATGGGCAGGTTTTATCTCGAAAAAGAACTTTAATTAGTTTTATAAAGAAAAGGGGAAATAGAATTTAATTTATGTTCATTTAGCCAATATAGGATTCCTGTGTTTATCCTATTTGGTTACATTAATAGGAAAGTTTTTGTGAGCATTTCAAAAGATTGATTCGGTTCTTTCTATTCATTCCGTTGAAAAGGTAATAAATCTGTTAATTTATGCTAGAAAGAACTCATAAATTTGTTTGAGTAATGGCTTTTTTAAATATTCTCCGTAAAAAGGCAAAGGTTTTGTTTTGTTTTAAGTACACACGCTGCTTAGATTTCCATTAAATCACAAATATGGGGTGTTCAAAGAACCAATTAAGCTTCGAATTACCAAATTCCTTCCTAACATTTTTAAGAGAAACGTATTTTTTATCCAAAATTTGTTTTAGTTTAAAATTTTTATCATACTGGACTTAATTATGTCTTCACACTTCAAGTAGTTTACATTAAATCACACTTATTTATTACAATCTAATTGGTGTAAGATTTTTATGTTATGTGCAAAATTTAATGCTTGTTTTATTTCTGAGTATAGTTTTTATTGATATCCATTTAAAATCAATGAATGCTGTAAATTATATAATTCTAACGAATTTTGAGATTTTATTTAACTTTACAAAATTATTTGTCTAAACTTCGTCTTCTTTCTCAGCGCGTTTTTAATTTTTATTTGTTTTGTCAGATATATCTTACAAATTGCTAAAGATTCATTAACTTCCCAAAGATCAACTATAATCAATTTCAGACTATCCATCCAAGCGAAATGCTTCATCAATTCTGGGCAATATATTAAGTATGATTAGAGACTTAACATGAATTTAGAAAATGGAATATGGGTGTATTTACCTAATATGAGGTCAATCTAAATAATCTAACGTTTTATGGAACATTAGATTAATTTAATGAGATCTTCAATGCTCATATGGAACCAATTACTATACTGCCTCTGTAATTGTTACAAATTTGATCTTTTACGAATACGTTTACACTTATTCTTTTAAATTTACCATTGACATTATCTGAAAAAAAAAATTCCAATGCAATTTTATGGGATTACACTTGATCTACATGATAGGGCAAGTAAATGAACTTTCTGTGAACTATTTTCTTGTTTGGAATGGGATAGTATTGTGAGTAAGGCAAGAGCATGCCATTTCATTCATGCCATTCTTTGATCTGCTATTCGTGCCGAAATTTGAAGCACTCCTAACGGTGAAACTAATTTATAATACTCTTTCAAATATTTCCAGCAGGTGGCAGTCCCTACTATAATAACAGGCACGTTTTATATTCAACGGACACACGTACTCAGAGAATGTCCTTGTGCCACTTCACAGCATATAATTGTATGGTACTTCAAATTTAACACTCACTATCAGTTCATGCATTAGTGATTTAATGACCCTAAAAACTTGAGGGACCACCTTAACCTAAGTTAGGACTATGTACTTTTGCCGATCTAGATTACCTATGCATGCACATATTTTGGTTGAAGATGCTTAGTCAATCGCTCAAAAACCGAAACCAGAACTATTTATAGTCTGATCAGTTTTTTCACAACAAAAAAATACTTACGCTGTTTTCCCCGATACCTCAACTTCAATCTGTGGTGAAATCGGAATGGAAAATGGTTCATTTATAAAGTTTATGAATCCAGTGGCTAATACATACTTTAGTCATCCCAAACTTAAAGTGTTGTAATTCATTACACTCTTTGAACCTACAAGTAATATTTCACGAATTATAAAAGCTATAAAAAGTAAACGAAGCAATTACTATATTTCAAAGATTTGCCAAATTTAAATTAAATTACGTATTAATATTTAAGCATTGATCTTTAACCCTCCTGGTGGTTGTCTGGACGAGATATATCAGTAGGTAGATAGTTAATTAACGTCGCAATGGAACACGACGGGCTATTGGCGATGGTCGGGGATCAATCCCGAAGAGAAAGATCAAGGACAACGCCTCGTAATTTTGAATCACGGTCAGATTACGAGGTCAATAACTGAGCTGGGACCCCACTCCCTAAACTTCCACACCATGCCAACGTGCGAAATGTCTTATTATTAGTAAAACCGGCCAGATTTTGGTGGACAAGTTATATCATTTGAAGACAACTGACCAGATCATAATCTGGTAATCATAAAGTAATCAGCAACATCTTGATGATACAAGATATTTCGTCGTTAGCAAAATTAGTCAGATCTTGATGAACGAGATATCTCGTCAAAACCATTTGGAGGGTTAAGCATTGACATTTGAATGTATTGACATTTAAATAAAAAGTTTCATCTAAGATAGAGATTTTGGGTTGTCGCTTTCAAACTGGTGATATAACATTTCAAAATCAAAAGTACTTATTAATCAATGAATAAAACATTAGTTTCTACTATATTGAAAACATTTATTCAAATCACACTTTATCAAAATAAAAATTCCCATTCCCATTTTAACATTAGTACTAGCTTTAAATGCATTCACTAAACAGACATCTTTAGAAACGATTGTTGGAAGAACTACTTCTATTTCTGAAAAATATTCCATTCGACTTGCAATGAAATTTCAATTGATAGCGTACTTTCATGTTTTAATACGATCCATTTATGTAATTTAATTGTTCTGTCAAATACTGTTTCATCCCGATCTATCAAACGTTTGTCTTTCACAACGACACTTACAATCTAAACTGGAAATTTTCTGACACATAAAGATGTATGCGCCCTTAAAATAGAATTCTATTCTGGAACACGAGAAATACAGAAATTGAAGATGCCTTATCCAATGGAAGTAAAGAATGTTTCAATTGAAATTCATGAAACAAGTACCGTGGCAAAAGACGAGATTCCTCCGATTTCCTTTCCGTTTCGAACTTTATTCTTTAATACGAACCGCTATTCATATTCATCGAGTTATGTGCAGTACAATTTTTAATGCGAACCATGTTTAAATGAATATTTTCTTTGTAATATCAGTGAAGATACATTGAATGAACAAGAAAATCATTCATACATGACAATTAAAATGTTTCTCAGAATATTTTGAAAATATGATCATAATGTCATGAAAATATAAATGTTAAAATCTAAGTAGCACTTGAAATAGCTATTAGTGATTACACTCAAGGAATAGAATTTGAACACATTTCATATTTTCTATTGCAATGGATAAATTTAGGCACGAATACGCTTGCGAACAATATTTTGTCTTTTGGCTTCATACAACGTACAAAAAGATTTTTTGTTTACGAAAGGCTTATATATAAATAGAACTACAATGTAATAAATATAGGAATGAAGTAGGATTGATGGCATAAACATTTGCGGAATGTTATGAGGATTCTTTATGTGTGAAAGATTGCTTCAGTGCCTGATTATGCATGATATAATATTTCTCCCATTCATACCAAATGTAAAAAGAAACAAAATGGTAGCAATCTAATATTTTCTTAAAAAGAATATTTCTAGGATGAATTTGTTATAGTTTCTTAGAGAAATTTGACTTTCATGAAAAAGAATGTATACATTTGGGCATATATAAACATAGAAGGCAATTGAATTTACGTCACACTGGAGAAACACAACGAGATGTCATCCCGAATGGAAATATCCGACACAACACCTCATCATTTTGAATCACGGTCAGATGACGAGGTCAACACCTGAGCTGGCACCACACTCCTCAAACATCAACACCACTCTAACGTGAGGGTATTTGAGGCCACGACAGATTAAACATGCCCATGATTTATTCACTGAATCATGGCTATTGTGTCCTCATATGTATATATCTCACAAGTTCAAGTTCTCTCCAAACTTCCATACCACGCCAACGTGAGGAATTGAGACTCGCAACCCTCCGCTTTTGTTAATCCGTGATTATCAACTAGACTACCATGGTCCCCATAAACTGAGAATGGAGGCATGTATATTTTAACTTTTATTTCATTAATTTAGACAATTCAAAGACAAATAAGGCTGTAAAATGTTTCGATTAATTTCAAATCTATACGAGTTTTTAAATCTAAACAAAAATTTTGAGCAGCAAAAGTTGCTCAACACATATTAGTTTTTTTATATAAATTAAGTTCGTCTCGCCTTATGTGTAACTACAAATATAAGTAATTCAGTAAAATGATTAAATTATTTTTCAATCTAATGTTTCGCTGATAATTCTGTAATTTTTTAAAATTTTATATCACGTTATAATCTGACTAACATAATAAAGAATATGAAATCATTATGTGTTTCAATCAATACAGTCTAGTAGATTTGTGACTGTACAAGTCCATATTGAAAAGCATTTCTGATTTTTGACGTATAACTGGAAATTCATAATAGAAATGACATCCGCTTTTAATTAATGCGTTGCAATACAATAGTTACTCTCTTGATTAATTACAAATTAATTCAGGGCATGACTCTCAATGACAAGTGATTAAAGACTAGATTTTTTATTTTCAGTAAAACAATTTTCTCAATAGAGTACTTTGGACGCGGCAGAATACTGACAGGATTTTGAAAAACTGATTGGGAATGGCGATATTAAAACTCCAAGTGATTTCGACGAGGTATCCCGTCCATCAAAAACTGACAAATTTTGTAATAACGAGATATCTTGACATTAATACATTTCCGATTTTATGATGAAGAGATCGAGATCTTGTCAGTTTTCTTCAAGTCACGAGGTATTTCGTCCATTAAGATTGGGTAGCTTTGAATTGATCAAAGGAATGCCAAGATGCTAATGACGATATATCTCGTCAAGACAACCATCAGGAGGATTAAATATCATTATGTCAGATTTCAAATTATGTAACTATAAATAATTATTTGTAAAAGTTACTTAAGCAGTCTTGTTTCAAGAGGAAAGCTGATCCATAGCGTACAGCCAATACAATGGCAAATCATTATTTAACTGAAGTACGATTTTAAATTGACGCATGAATAATTTTTAATGGCACGTTTTCTTTTTACTTCCTTTATCCCAAAATTAATGTAACATTTACGTTTTCGTTCCGAATATTAATATTTTTCTTCAATTTTGAAGTGAACGAGGACGTTTGTTAAAGGAATATGGCAACCTAATAATGCCATTTTGTCGTCTTAAACGCTGCTACAAAATTGAAGATAATCATTTTTAAAAGTTCATCCGTTAGAAAATTTTTGAAGTTAGAAAATATTTACTTAACATTGCAAACGTGAATGGTAATATCATCTGGAATTAATACTACAAACATACAAAATAAGAAAAAAGCTGAGGCGTGAAATTGCCTTCCAGGTATATTAATTGTAACCTTTCAATACGTTATAAGCCACACTGTCTGAAAATGTAATATTTAACCATGCTATAAAAATAAACCTTTTAATTTACTATTAAATCGTTTTCTTTTCCATCTTTCTAACAAATGTTTCAGAAATTAATTCTAGTATTCAATGTGACTTATTTTAGGACGCAAGGGGTAACGTTTGCTTCTCACCCCTTAAATAGTTATATTAACATTAAAAATCCAGAGTGACCATTATTACCATAGCCTAAGAGAGAGGAGACTCGGAAATTATTAAAAGTTTGCAATACCGTAAGTCTTTTTAAGACAAGTTCTAATGTAAAAAATATGTTTATTGTTATTACAATAACGTTGCTCGAGTTTGAGAAAAATTTGATTACATACAGGTAGTTTTGAAAATATTGGCCAAATTGTAAAGGGCGGTAAAGGGGCCCAAAATAAACATTTTAATAAGATTAAAAATAAATAAACAATCGTCAATTTTCGTTCGCAGCCCCATACATCAGATGCATATCGATGCATGCCGTTGAAATTCCAAGTTGGGAATGCTTTACGCCACAGAAACAATGTGTGTGTGTGTGTGTGTTATCGACTGACCAAAACAGAGCCCTAAACCCCCTAATCTCAGCATTTCTGGACACAGATTTTGACGAAAAATGTCTATTATGCGAACCATCCTTTACAATTTGGCCAGATATTTTTGAAACACCGTGTATAACACAACATTCATAAAAATTGAGTCCCGAGAATATATACAGAAATACCTCGACATATCGCACTTTTGAGGAGCTTCTTGCGCAATATATCGATGCCCAAGAAAAATGTACTTTAAGAAATAAATCACCAAATTATACTTTAAATCACGCGTTATTTCCAATGATTCAAAACTAAAAGTTGAACACAGAACCGAAGGTATAACTTCTAAAATATTACTAAATAATAAGGTACAATATGCTTTTGAATATACAATATACAGCATACTTTTGAAAACCGAAATTCCTTTTCATGTTCAACTTTTCAACTAAAAGTTGAACACAGAACCTAAGGTATAACTTCTAAAATATTACTAAATAATAAGGTACAATATGCTTTTGAATATACAATATACAGCATACTTTTGAAAACCGAAATTCCTTTTCATTTTCAACTTTTGAGGCATCCAAATTTGTAACACAAATTTGAAAAAGATTGCTGTTTGAACTGAATTTTTGAACGACATTCTGAAGACACAGATCCAGATTCCCTGATTCCGCAGTCTAAACTTCATCGGGGACAGTATGAGCGATCTGTAACTGAATGTGATACATATTCATAAAATTCCATTTTGTGTATGACTAACTGCATCGTAAGTATTAGCGATAGATTTATTCGTCTCTTAAACAGATACAGTTAGCACGATGGACCTAGTATGCTATTAGAGACCTATTTGCAAAGCTAAATGTAACTGGCGCTAGTGTTTTTGTGGATTTCCTGTATTCCTGTACGTTCTCTGCATTGGGTAGCCAAAAATAAAATAATCGTCTTTTGATGGATTGTTTACATTGAAAATCCAACACATATCAAAGTATGGGCTTCTCTTTGTTTTAATCCATTTGGATATAATATTAAAAATGGATAGTTGAAAAAGCAATATGGGTTACACAAAAATTTCGAAATTATAGCGTGTTTATGGGTTGTTTGAGTTTTTTGTAACAAGGACTGTATTTGGCTAAGCTGCGCCAAGCACAAGAAACATTAAGTCAAGCAATGGGCATTCACACAAGTAACGTTTTACTGAGCCAGAAGAGGTAGTTAATTAACGTTGCACTGGTGCAGCACAACGGGATATTGGCAACGGTCCGGGATCATTCCCAAAGGGAAAGATCCGGACCCAGAAGGTAGGGGTTGATTGGGGTATTTTTGGAGGGGTTATGGCATAAAGGCCATGTTTTTCCAAGCTGCGCCAAACAAGAAATACACCCACGGTAAGCTACAGGAATTGAAAGTGGTTCTCATACCATTCGCAGGTTGCTAACTCAGTGGACAAACCCAGTGAACGGCGGCGAACCCTATTGGGTCGTTGGACTCCTTATGACTCAATACCCATCCATAGCTGTCATAGGAATCAGAATATCAAATGATAAAATACAGCGCCAATTATTCTTCGCGTCCCACTTGGTGCATTTATATTGAGCCCTTACATCTCTAAAGACCCATTTAACAGAAACGACTTTGTAGTCGAAATGCACTCAGTGCCTTCTCCTCCAAAGAGCTGAATTCCTCGGCCCCCACAACAATGCGGCTATGGCTGCACCACAATGCATGCATGCATCCCGTGTATGAACTCCCCCTCCGTTATGTACATACTCATATAGGCCCCGATCTTTCTGCCCGCTTCACAAACCAATACCCCCGAGACAGACAATCAATCAAGGACAGGGACCGAAGCTCGTCCCCCTATATTGCTATTAAGAAGCATGGGGTGCCGCCACGGTTAAACAGTTCTTGGGGTTTCTGCCTTTCTTTCTAACAGAGATTGATGATGACTGGAAGTTTGGTGTTGGTGGTGCTTCACGGTGGAATCGGGGTCAGGTGGTCTTTGGTGGGGGAGGGGTCAATAGGATTCGGAACGGAGTTATGGATAATCTCTTGTGTCGTGGCCTATTCTCTGTTGGGGAGCTATTGATTTTCCGCATCCATCCAGAAAGACGTCGGTGTTTGTACATGGATTGAATAAAAATTATTTTTGTTGTGGTTGTTTGGTTTGCTTTATCACTCCACTGTCATTTTGTGTTACATGAGGGTTAATTAGATCGGGATCTAGGGCTTAAAGGGGATTCTGAACCACTTTGAACATCCATTTCTAGACTGGGATTCGCCAAGGACAAAAGCACTAACCACTCATCTCCTTGGCCGACTTGTTATAGTAAGTTGTGTTCTGTTTCTATGTCAGTGACAAACCCTAATGAAACAGATATAATTTTAATTTAACTCTGAAGATTTCACTTGCATAAATCCTTTCTGCAGCCTGTCTTTTTTGCATGACTAAACCTTCTTGACCAATAGATTTTATCCTAGATTCTTTCAACCAATACAGAATAATTCCCAATAATTCTATTCTAAGGAAAAGAACAATATAATATTTTAAATTATTCTATTCTAAGAAAAAAAGCAGTATAATTTTTACAACGAAATATGTTCTACAGAATGGGCCGATAGAATCGATCCGAAAGATTATATTTTAAGGAAAAGATCAATAGAATCATTCCAAAGAAAAGTCTAAGTTATGTAGTTAATTAACGTCTCACTGGAGCAACATAATCGGCTCTATTCTAAGGACAAGGACCAATAGATTCTTTCCAAAGGATTCTATTCTAAGGAAAGGACCAATTGAATCTTTCCAAAGGATTCCCTTCCAAGGAATGGATCAATAAAATTTTTCTAAAGGTTGAAATATTCCATGGATTCTTTCAATCAATCGATGTGGTTATTTAGTCATTATTTGTGTTGTGGGGTAAAAACAACACTAAATTACTATGAGATCTTGTGACACTCAGATTAAAAATATCTATGTATTCACTGCGAATCTAACTCTGGTGGATTACATGTGTGAAGTGATGTGAAATTTTTCACACTAGCAGGTAGTTGAGGTGTTGTCTACAGGAGAGTTCAATGGCAATGCATGTTTGAGGGTATTAAGGGATAATGATACTCATCCGCATGGTAGGGCTGTACCTGTGCTGTTGTACAAGTTTGGGTGATCTCTTCCCATGAATCCAGGTGGTGGTTGTGGTCTCAAAAACACAAGAACCAGACGAAACTCTCCAAACCAGAAGCCTCGAGAATAATCTCACCCACCCCAAGAAAGTGATTTTCACATTTTAATTCACTTCAAAGCTCCAACCAAAGTCGACCCCAGTGTCAATTTTAATGTTTTAACCATTGGTAGCCAGTCCATTCGAACCTCAGTCAATCGTTTTCAGTTCTTTCATCCCTGCCGCATCCTGTGAGTTTTAACGGCACTGGGAGAAGATGTTTTAACGCTATTAGAGGAATTATCTTTAAAGTCCTTTACCGCGAATATCATTGTAACCTTATCCACAACTTGGGACTAACTTCAGTGTTTCTTCCCCTTGTCTTTTCCTTAGGTACAACTGCACCCCAATGCTAAGCATTCTTTTTTTTCACACTTCTATTGCAGATCTATCGCTATTGACCTGCTCTTTCTCGAATCGTGACATTATTCGTAACTAGTTGTGAGTTAGTATTAATGAATTGTATTGTTCGTGTACATAAGACATTATTTACCAACGCACTCTCCAGTACCTGATCCCTTATTAGACAATCTCTGCAAGAGAATCGTAGTGACATTTTATAGAATCACACAAACATAGTGCTGTGGTTTTGTACACCCTACATGCCACCAACCTATCGGTAGGGATGACTTAAATTCTTAGGTTTTAAGGTGTATGTATATCCTAGAAATCACGAAAATTGACCAAGATATCGATCGATTTTTTAATAATTCAAAATATTGTCCAACCCCTTAGCTTTCAAACGATACCAAGATCTTGTAAATATTCGAAATAGGTTTCAAGTTACAAGGGTTTGGGATAGGTACTGGCACCATAGACAAACACGTTTCCAAAACTTGAAACTCGATTTCTGAAGAACTACATTTTTAGAATAGGATGGCTTCTTTCGAACAGTGATAACTCAACAATGAATTGTTCTATTATAATTACTTTTGTGTCATTATAATCTATATAATACAGTGTATGTTTTGACCCTCAGTCGAAGTTATTGGTTAAGAAATGAATTTTTAGGTGATTTTTAAATGTCGAAATTCCTGAAAAATTTTTGATTTTTTAGACTTCCTTCGTGAAAAAAATGTAAAAAGAACGTATTCCCTCTAGCAACTTGATGGAGGGTCAAAACATGAAGAATAATATTAGGAATAATTTCCAACAGGAATTGTCTATCTGAACACATCACAATTTGAGATATCACTGTTCAAAAATCATCATGCTAATTAGCTAATTATATCTAAATTAGATAATTAATGAGTAGCTTAATCAGAATTTTTCACACTAAAATGAGTTTTTAAGCACGAACCAATGATCTATTGTGAAAAAACTGAATTTTTAAAGTCAAAATTAAAAAAAATGTTCTAGTGTATACATACACATTAAATGGTGTATTCAGGAGCACGTTTCAATGAACAGAGTAGAGAATCCAACCCTGCATCTTACATTCTTACATTCCCGTGATACGCATGCATACACACTAAGCCACCCCTAGGTCCGTTCATTTACACACATAAAATAAAACATGTAATAGCAAAACTGACTAGATCTTGAATGACGAGATATCTCATTAGAAAAAAACTTACCGGATCCCGATCTCGTCATCATCAAAAATTCATCTTGATGACGCGATATTTCGTCAGCATCGAAATTGCTCAAATCTTGATGAACGAGATATCTCGTCGTAACCACTTGGAGTGTTAATCGAAACGCCTACAGACATAAACAGTTTCTCGCATTACGCGAAGCAATGACCTATGCATTTGAAAGAGCGAGACTTCAATGTTTTTCTTCTCGTCGTCAAACAGTCGGCACCAACCTTATGACGAGGTATCTCGTCATTGGTAAAATTGGCCAGATCTTGATGGACACGATATCTCGCCATTGGCAAAATTGGTCAGATCTTGTTGGACGAAATATCTCATCGAAATCATTTGGAAGATTAAAAAATATTTAAAATAATGAATTAAATTGTGCACTGTAGAAATGTTATATAAAGTTATACTAACAGAGTATCTAAGTTGCAAAGTGAATTTAAGAAACTAATCACAGCAGATTTCTCGCCGTGGGATAATACTTTGACAAAACAAATTGAAAATGCCAAATACGTTTTGATTAATTATAAAATGCATTATATTTTAATTTTGTAATGTTTTTATTCGTTAAATATGCACAACATGTTTTTGTAGAAGTTAAAACTATCTTCATACTCCAACTTCACGGACTAGGTAGGTATTGTGCTACATAAAAATTAATTTGATTTTAATTTTTCTTTAGAATTTCAAATTAATAAATGAAATCATATTTGTACGATGCACATGAAGATTGAATCTGACTAGAATGGGACTAAAAATAGGAATTTTCGAACAAATGTGCAATTAATTCGTTAAAACGTTACATTACAGTCAGTTTCAAAATAAGCTTTAAAATGACTTTTCCACCACTTTAATACAAGCACTTATTATCAAGCAATCTTATAAAATCTTATCTAAGCAACTCTTACAGCTATCCTAAAATATCCTAAGAATCTTACGAAAACTAATTCATTTTTCACTTGGAAATTTAATTTTTACCGAGACATCGAAATTTCATAAGTACTTTATCGATATTTTAGTTCCAGCAGTTGCATTATAAAAGTTCCAAAATAAATTAAGTGAGAAAGAAATTTATTTAATAATTTATTCTGATGGAAGCTTCAATTATTGTCCGGACATAAATTCTGCAAGCTCAAACAATACAAAAAAGACAAATTCTATGAAACATGTTCTTAATAAACGACGACATCTCGAATTATGTGCGTGCTTTCACGACATAAAAGCTCTTAATACGTAATTAGATTCTTTATTACCTAAAAGGTTCTTTCTTCCAAGAAACTACGGTATGCTTGCGGCTATTGTTGAATATATGAACTTTCATATTTTAGTTTTTGAAATATCTCCATAATTTCAAATGTGTAGAATTATAATCAAGTGCAGTTAAAAGAGAATAGTTGTTTATCGCAAAGAAATTTAAGTGGACGTACTTTACCCGTGTTAATGAATGCTAATTTTGGGGCGGTGAAAAATAAATGCTTGCGGAGGATTTAATGTTAGAAACGTTTTATTCAAGACTTTGTCACTCCGGCTCTATATTATCTTAATAGATTTAGGCTTCCAAATATATTAGTTCTCAAAAGAATTTTGGGCATTTCTTTTTTGATATTGTCCAACGAACCATTGAAATAGGTAGTTAATCAACGTCGCACTGGAGCAACACAACGGACTATTGTCGACGGTCCTGGATCAATCCCGAATGGAAAGATACGAGGACACCTCGTAATTTTGAACCATGGCCAGATCACGAGGTCCAACACTTGAGCTGGAATCCCATTCTCCAAACTTCCGCATCACGCCAATGTGAGGACATTTGAGGCCACGACAGATTTAACGTGCATCAACCCCGCGTACACGACGTTCTTTGTTTGGACCAAGTTTCGAACTCGCAATCCTCCGGTTGCTAATCCGTTACTCTTCCAACTGGGCTACCGTGGCCTTACGAAATATTTAGAATAGCTTTTAATTTTAATTTAATTCTTGCGAAAACTAAACAGAAAAATTTATTCCAAGCAATAATGAAATCGAAATACATTGCAACAGAAAAGAAAGAATATTCTTAAGTATTTCATAAACTTAGTTTTCGTGAATGATATTTACTATGTTAAAGGGGGGTAAGGATTTGTAAAAATCTTGCATCGTGGTATTATATTATTTAATTCAATTAGCAATTTCATTTATATTCTAGATTTCATTACCGATTAAAGTGATGATTTATTGTGCAGTCAATATCTACCTGGAAATTATTGTTTGTCTGATTCTATTCATTTTTATTCTAATTCGATTTCTTGGTAAGCTGTGTCGGAATTCTTTTATCTGGTTACTAATAGAATTTATTTAGTAAATGAAAATATATGCAAGCAGTTTTTCGTTTCAATAAGTTCTATTTTTTAAATTGTAAAGGAAAGACTAAAACACATTTTATAGTTCAGAGAATTCTATTGATTTAATGCAATCCTTACAAATGCTATTCCTATTTTGTTTCAGTTTTTCTACATAATTTCATTAACAGCTTCTAATGATATCCCTTAAGAGTTCGTTTTATTCGCGAAAAACAGTTTTGAATAAATAAATTTTTCCGTTGAACACGCTGGGAATTAAAGAACATTTGCAAAGTTCAAAATGCAATAACTTCTTACTCGATAAATCCGAAATTGTCTGTTCATTTTCCTATTTCTTAAGTACTTTGTGTTACATTTGTTCGGTTACAAATTATTTTTACTAAACATTTCAACTTCAAATAGGTGACGAAGAAACTTTTTTGCAAACTATTCTGTCAATTTCAGATTTTTATTGAATAAACTTGCTAAACACTCCAACAAAACAGAAACCAGCATATAAATTTGGTGCGTTCACTAGGATTCTACAGATGTGATGCCACTACTAAACACAACAGTCGTAGATAATGTTTTGGAACTATGGAGGCAGCTGAATTTACTTGGCAGTGATGCAACACAACGAACTTTCGTATTTCCCCGGAGTAGATATAAAAAATTACTTAAACGGAAGAGAAATTCGAAGGTTAACCATTACACATATAAAACAGGTTAAGCTCTAGTTTAGCCAATTTTAAAAGGGCAAACATAAAACGGGACAAATTAAATAATTTTCACACCTGGACCTTTGGTTTCCCAATAAACCCGCAGTGATATTATTATATTTAATTTACATGCTATAGTTCACATTTCTGAATTCCTTATACATATTTGGGTTTTATGGCTTTGGGTATTATGGTGCAAGGGTCATATTTGGCCAAGCAGTGCCAAACGCAAGACAAGAACGAGAGGAAAATATGAAAGATGCAGAAAGGTAGGCGAGGGTAAAACAGAAGAGAGGACAGATCTCTCAGGTACCTCGGGGTTGAGATGCCCTTACACACCTAAAGAGGTGCCCCTGAGGACAATATATATTCATAGGGAACTCAAGTTTCTAAAAGCCTAGTTTAATCTTCAGATTCAACTACTTCTGAACATTTAAATTAACAATTACCAAGGATTATCTTCATACACGCCACCTAGAGGTTGCATATCAAACTAAAATCCGTATACACACAATTATGTTTTTATATTTGGAAAGTCAATGGCAGAACTAATCCAAAATGCAGATACGTGTAAAAATTCCATAAAGCCTTCCCTTTCGTGAGTATCGTTTTTTAACTTACGTATTTATATATCTTCTAATAGTATTCTTAAGCACATTAAGTTACAAATTTATTCGGTCCTTTTCTATTCGATAGAAAATTATCACGTAGTAGCCTTTGTCATTTTAACTCAAATACCACCGTCTGCTACATTGGTGACTAGTAGACGTGATTATGAACACGCACGCTTTCAAACAAACCAGATGGCGCTTCTGATAAATTCCAGATGGCGCTTATCACAATCTAAGCAGCAGTGATCAAATATTTCAACAGTATCCAATCTATGTCTTTATTAAATTAAGATAATTAAATGAAAACAGAAAAACTAAGTGCATAAAATGCGTACATTCAAGATGGATGTTTGAGTACAGCATAAAATATCTTAATAGGATAATTAAGGGCTCAGTTTAATGATATCTATTTATCAAGTTTCGTTCTGATACAAATTATTGATTAAAGATGGAAATATTGATAATTTTTTTCGAAATGGCAAAAGGCGAGATGGTTGAGCTCACCTAATGTTCTATTCAACGTCTTCCCGACTATGTCCCGACTACGTTCTGACACCCAACTACTATGTCCCGACTAGGTTGCTCATTGACTCCGACCAGGTTCGCTCATTGACTCCGACCAGGTTCGTTCATTGACTCCGACCAGGTTCGTTCATTGACTCCGACCAGGTTCGTTCATTGACTCCGACCAGGTTCGTTCATTGACTCCGACCAGGTTCGTTCATTGACTCCGACCAGGTTCGTTCATTGACTCCCGACCAGGTTCGCTTATTGACTCCCGACCAGGTTCGTTCATTGACTCCCGACCAGGTTCGCTTATTGACTCCCGACCAGGTTCGCTTATTGACTCCCGACCAGGTTCGTTCATTGACTCCGACCAGGTTCGTTCATTGACTCCGACCAGGTTCGTTCATTGACTCCGACCAGGTTCGTTCATTGACTCCGACCTGGTTCGTTCATTGACTCCGACCAGGTTCGCTTATTGACTCCCGACCAGGTTCGTTCATTGACTCCCGACCAGGTTCGTTCATTGACTCCCGACCATGTTCGTTCATTGACTCCGACCAGGTTCGTTCATTGACTCCCGACCAGGTTCGTTCATTGACTCCGACCAGGTTCGTTCATTGACTCCGACCAGGTTCGTTCATTGACTCCGACCAGGTTCGTTCATTGACTCCGACCAGGTTCGTTCATTGACTCCGACCAGGTTCGTTCATTGACTCCGACCAGGTTCGTTCATTGACTCCGACCAGGTTCGTTCATTGACTCCGACCAGGTTCGCTTATTGACTCCCGACCAGGTTCGTTCATTGACTCCGACCAGGTTCGTTCATTGACTCCGACCAGGTTCGTTCATTGACTCTGACCAGGTTCGTTCATTGACTCCCGACCAGGTTCGTTCATTGACTCCGACCAGGTTCGTTCATTGACTCCGACCAGGTTCGTTCATTGACTCCGACCAGGTTCGTTCATTGACTCCGACCTGGTTCGTTCATTGACTCCGACCAGGTTCGCTTATTGACTCCCGACCAGGTTCGTTCATTGACTCCCGACCATGTTCGTTCATTGACTCCGACCAGGTTCGTTCATTGACTCCCGACCAGGTTCGTTCATTGACTCCGACCAGGTTCGTTCATTGACTCCGACCAGGTTCGTTCATTGACTCCGACCAGGTTCGTTCATTGACTCCGACCAGGTTCGCTCATTGACTCCGACCAGGTTCGTTCATTGACTCCGACCAGGTTCGCTCATTGACTCCGACCAGGTTCGTTCATTGACTCCGACCAGGTTCGTTCATTGACTCCGACCAGGTTCGTTCATTGACTCCGACCAGGTTCGTTCATTGACTCCGACCAGGTTCGCTTATTGACTCCGACCAGGTTCGTTCATTGACTCCGACCAGGTTCGCTTATTGACTCCGACCAGGTTCGCTTATTGACTCCCGACCAGGTTCGTTCATTGACTCCGACCAGGTTCGCTTATTGACTCCGACCAGGTTCGCTTATTGACTCCCGACCAGGTTCGTTCATTGACTCCGACCAGGTTCGTTCATTGACTCCGACCAGGTTCGTTCATTGACTCCGACCAGGTTCGTTCATTGACTCCCACCAGGTTCGTTCATTGACTCCCGACCAGGTTCGTTCATTGACTCCCAACCAGGTTCGTTCATTGACTCCGACCAGGTTCGTTCATTGACTCCGACCAGGTTCGTTCATTGACTCCGACCAGGTTCGTTCATTGACTCCGACCAGGTTCGCTTATTGACTCCCGACCAGGTTCGCTTATTGACTCCCGACCAGGTTCGCTCATTGACTCCCGACCAGGTTCGCTCATTGACTCCGACCAAGTTCGCTCATTGACTCCCGACCAGGTTCGTTCATTGACTCCAACCAGGTTCGTTCATTGACTCCAACCAGGTTCGTTCATTGACTCCGACCAGGTTCGTTCATTGACTCCGACCAGGTTCGTTCATTGACTCCGACCAGGTTCGTTCATTGACTCCGACCAGGTTCGTTCATTGACTCCGACCAGGTTCGTTCATTGACTCCGACCAGGTTCGTTCATTGACTCCGACCAGGTTCGTTCATTGACTCCCGACCAGGTTCGCTTATTGACTCCCGACCAGGTTCGTTCATTGACTCCGACCAGGTTCGTTCATTGATTCCGACCAGGTTCGTTCATTGACTCCGACCAGGTTCGCTTATTGACTCCCAATCAGGTTCTCTCTTGACTCCCGACTAGGTCGCTCAGTGACACCCGGCTGGGTTAATCTTGATCCCGATTAGGTTCTCCTTTAGTCGACTAGGTTCCCTCGATGTCTGCATTCATGCATAATTTCTCAGAAAATGTTTCATTTACTTTTGAAATTCAGAGCAATGGATTTTTGTATGACGTGGATAAACATAATTTTATCTACGAACACAATGAATTTTTCGGTATTTGTCAGTTGTCTTTAAATATTTGCCTCAAAATTTCCTTTCCTATAATTCAAATACATAATTACTGTCAAAAAAATATTTTTTATGATTATAAAGCATCATTTTATTAGTTTTATAAATTTAATCACATTAAATTCTTGACCATTTCCCACTAAATATCTGAAACGCAAGTAAAAGAAAATCCAAAACTAATCTTACCAAATGCACACACAATCAATACATAAGACGTTCACTTAAGTAGAAACTAGAATAATTCATCGCTATTTTTTATTTTACCTTACTTACAAAAGAACGAATTACCTCTCGAAAACTAAAAAATTAAAGGTTTGGATTAACTAAACTGATTTATAATGGGAAAATTTGATTTATAGTACATTCAATAGACTTTAAAAGGACCGTGGTGTTACAAATAAAAATAAGCAATTTCAACCAGGGCACGTGTAATCAAAGAATCGTAATCATTTTAGTGTTATTTAACACACGGGAATCTTACGTGATTAAATGTTTAACTCTCAAAATTTTCTTTCTTTTCATTTTATTGTTTCAAAAAACGTATCACACACACACACACACACACAAGTGTGCTCTTAAGAAAATGAAAACAATCTAACATATTCTTCAGAGAGGTTTTCAGTAATTTCATTTAAATCCATTATTTATAGTAAAAGCACAAACTTAAAAAACAGTCAAAACTAAAATTGCCTTTGTTAGGGCCTTTGTGGAAAAATTCACTTAACTCATTAAATTTTCATTACAAGTACCTCTCATCTTCAGATTGCACTTAATAACAAAAGGAACTACAAAGCAAAATAACACTTCTTTCGCATTAACTATTTTTTAATGTTTTATTCTCCTGTGGGCTTATAATTGAAAAAAAATTATTACAACTTTTCTCCTAATATACAGCAATATCTCATGTTTATTTGTTGCTATTTTTAAATATACTCTACTAAACAAGGAAAAGAAAAGTGGCCAAAGCATGTTTCATCAAAGTAATCTTTCGTGATTATTTTTAACTAACAAAAATCATAACAAATTATTTAGTTATTTTTATGTATACCACTTATTAAACAAGTTTTTATAGATTCAATAAAAATGAGTTACTTAATATTAATGTAAGTTATTTACAGTGTTCATTTAATTGAGTTAAATATAACCGTGGACAGTATTTCTTTGCTTAAAGGTTTTATATGAACAAGGATTTTATACTAGTAAACCATGCCTAAGCTACGAAATTTCCTTTTAAAATTAATGGGCTACGTCAAAATACACCTAATTTATAGTCTTCCATTAAAAATGTAGAGAATATTAATGTGTCTGGGAAAAGGGGCCCAAGAGTCCATGGGCAGACTGCTAATTTGTATTGCAAATTAGAGCACCAATTCAGTTAGTAAATGAAGAGAAAAACTTGTATATGTATAGGTATGATTAAGTTCTCTGAAACATCGGAATAGGATTCGTATTATGCATGGAGATGTACAAGGTGTCCCATAAATTCGTACTTTTCAAAGAATAATAAAATCAACAATCGGCTTACGCGTAAAGGCTTGTCGAGGATTCGGATTTTTTTATTGTCATAAGAAAAATTTTGAATTAAAATTTCACCGATAGATGGCGTTGTACTGTTTGTATTGCCGAAAATATCCAAATTTAATTCCTTTAAAAAGGTTGATTGGTTTGGGGTTTTGTGGCGCATCCACAATGTCTTCAGAATCTTTTGGACAGATGAAGCCTAATTTTCCCTTAAAAGAGTTTATACGCATGACTAGAATCTGGGCGAAGGAAAATCCACACGCGTATACAGAAGAGTCGTGAAATTCACCGCGACTCGCTGTATGGTTCAACTTCACTGAAAGTGACCTTTTTCTCTGAAAAGCCATGTGAAACAAGGGGATGGAGGACCTGAACATTAAATGGACATCGTTACCTGAAAATGCTTAAAGATTACGCTGTGCCATGCCTGCGTGCACAGAATCTTCTAAACACTATCATATTTATGCAAGATGGGACACCCCCACATATAGTATCAATTGTAAATCAGTTTTTGATCAATACTAATACTTTTGTGCTCATACCTTTGCACATAAAATCAATTATTATCGTCAAGAATGACTAATTAGCATATTTTGTAAAAATGCATGGCTCCCGTGGTCTCTGGACTTTTGTCTATGGAGCTACCTATACTTGAGTGTTGCATTTGGAGTCCTTCCTTGTCTCATTTGGAAGATACCATCCGCCATGAGGTCATTGCTATAGACCATGATATGATTCACGCATCTAAGTAGCGTTATGACACGCTTGCACGATGTCCTTGGTTACGGTGGTGAACGCACTGAACTGCTTTTGCAAGATATTCACAAATGCAATTTAATAAATGCTACACCATCTTAACTGCTTATTTCCTTGTTCTTGTTAAGTGATAGTAATACCGCCATCTATCGATGAAAACGTGAAATATTTTATTCTTGCGTCAAAAAAAAATCCGATTCTACGACAAGCCTGTATAAACCATACTTTAATACGCCAATTCATTGATTTTATATCATTTTTCGAAAAGTACAAATTTATAGGACATACAGGACAAATGGCTGAACGAGCGGAGCTTGCGCAAGTAGATGTGGAGATGTACTCAGAAATAATGCTTGAATGGAAACAGCATGGGCAAGGGCATGCTCGAAACTTCCTGCCTGAGTTAGGTAAAAGGGACAACGACGTTTCACGAAGGTAGATGAGAGCTCAAAAAGGCGATCTCAGAGATATCACGCCACAAAGATGTGAATTGTGTCAACCATTTTTGTAAACCACTGCATATAACTGTTAATCCTGTTTCTTTATTGCTGAATTCATCAAACTGTAGTTAACTTTCTCTGAAAAGTCTGTTCGTGTTTTCCTCATTCTAATATGAATAAAAATTTAATTCAAAAGGTTCTGGGTCAGGCGGTGTATGGATGATTTTGGTTAATAAAATGTTTTAAAAGCAATCATGTTAAATTATATCCTTCCACAGTCGCACACTTCTACCAACGCTAGTACCACAGCTGTTCAAAACATTTCTGAAAATCTGTTGGAGACTTAATTACAGCATCCTTCGAAAATGTTTCACATAATCATGACAGAATCGCTGTTTCAGGAACATTTCTTCCACTTTCAAAAAATATAAAATACCGAAGGGGTTAGATCTGAGGAATGGGAAGGGTATGGAAGTTGTGTCAATTTGATAAGAAATGAACTCAACGTATATTATGAAATTATTTAATATTTAAATACGGGTAGGTAGTTAATTAACGTCGCGCTGGAGCAACACGACGGGCTATTGTAATTTAAATAAAGGAAATCGTATCGCACTTATGACATTAATATTATTCTATTAACATCACTAAGAATTTATAAATTCACCTTATTTCTTTTTTTTTTGGACTTCAATTGGTTTTCTTCAAAACAACATCTCATTAACTTTAGCCTTTAGAGGCATCAAATTTCTTTTGAATTAAAAACCATTTATCAGATCAAGTTCTATTTCATAGAAAATCAGTTCTGCCATTAACAGTCAAATTTTCAATTTTTTACACGAGAATTCTATTCCAGAAAGTTAGTTGCTTTACACTAATTAAAAAGCAAAATAAGATCTCTCAAAGATTATATGAAACTTCAAATTGTTCTCTCCTGTGATATGCTTAAAATACGAAAAACAAGGAAACAAATAATTTCCTTTTAGTGCGGAAATAAGGTGTGATATAAACTGTTGTAGAACTATAACAACATCAACCGAACAAACAGAACATGCGCAAGACTTCTGACCTTAGGTGAAGATCACGAGCAGACACAAAGGTTTCACACACGATGTTCAAAGTAAATGACGATGTCTAAATATGAAGTGTGAAAAGTTTGTACCAACCAATTGTAAATATCATTGTTCATTTTGCTCTTTTTAATGTGCCTTCTTGTGTCTTATTACCATACTATTTTAATATGTATAAATTATGTAAATAATGCCACAGTATATTGTTTATCAAAAATACTAAAAATATTTCGATAAGTATTTAAAAATTCATCTTTTCCCTTTCATTTTTTACTTTGATGCTAACTTAAAATTCGAAGCAGTGAGCGAATATACAATTTTTTGTTAGATACTAGTTAAGAGAGATCATCTCCTAGTCCAGACAATTCCCTTTCTATTAACACTCTGTTCCCCGATGCTTATATTTGAAAGTATACACAAGCTGTTATCTCTCCCCTAGTTCGAATCTTAAAAAGGGGATCATTCGAATCGAAAGACCGTCTTCTAAATTGCTAGAAATTCATTCCTATAATCTGATACTTATTTATCTAAGACGATTCGGTTCTTCTCTTCTTTTGTCTTCTCTCAAGTGGAAGCAAAGATCTAGCAAAGAAAACACGCGAATCTTCTTTTTTTCCCTTCCATTTTCTTCTTTTCGCTTCCAACTAACGTTCCTTTAGTTTCAGTATCATGTGTCCAGTGTTACCAATGGTCTAGTTCTTTAATTCATTTGTTACACATGGACTCATTTGCTTCAATTTAAAAAGGTACTTTTCGAAGTATTATCATAGCATTCCTCATCTACTTAAAGTGCCTCATTTTCAAGATAAAAAGCAATTTTCAAATATTTGAATGTGGGAATGTAGGCAATAATGGGACACTTAATGCTTCAATAAGAATATTTGGTAACAAATATCAACTCAACTTTTCTTTTTTTTTTTTACTTTACTCTTAAAATATAAAAGAAATTATAATAAAGACAATCATTTGATTTGCAATTCAAAGACTTTTTGTGCCAATAGAATTCTTTCTTACAGTTCTTTAATATGTTTTCTGGTTACAAGTTAAACAAATAAATGTCAATTGTCCTATTTCATACCACATGTGGTGAATTGATGTATTTTTCCCTTTTGATTTCACAAGTTATGAAGCTACATAAAGAGTACAAAATAGCCTAATTATTTAACGGGACACCATTTTTTCATAAAGCTTTCATTTGTACGAACAGTCTTAACTTTCAACTCCTGCACAAGAATTTTCAAATGTTTTCTGCATTGTTTTGACTCGTGCACAAAACTTTTTCAACTATCTTCTGTGTTTTGAACTCCTGCACAAGACTTTTTCAACTATCTTCTGTGTTTTTAACTCCGGAGCAAGACTTTTTACCTTCCATACTGTTTGAACTCCTGACAGTTTATTGCAGGCAAGAGACAATCCATTCTTTAAAACAAACATTATTTTAGAGACATTTATCTCCCGTTGACAACCCAAAACTATCCATATCCTGACACATAATATAAACCGCTATGCCTCCAAAGTCATATTTTTATGTCAGGTGAAAGTTACATAATACATTTTGCATGAAACTTGAAGAAAAAGGATTGAAAGTAAACTAAATGTACAATGCTGGCCACCCAAATTGCAACACCAAGAAAGACAAGATATATCACAACAAAATTTATTTTGCAGATAACATGTTGACCAAATATCAAATGATTAAATTTATAGACTTCTGTGAAGTGTGGTTCCTGCCAAAATCAGTAGCCAGAGTAGCCGCCATTGTTGGAGATCACCGCTGCCACACGCCTCGGCATTGATTCAAAGAGACTTTGGATGTGTTCTTGGGGTACAGCAGACCAAGCAGCTTCCACACGTTGCCAAAGTTGATCTGGTGTGGCAGCTGGGGATGTATTCTGTGTCAATCGTTGAGCAACCATGGACCACATGTTTTCTATCGGCGAAAGATCCGGAGAGCGAGCTGGCCAGGGAAGCAATTCAATCTGGCGATTGACGAAGAACCCTTGGACAATGCGTGCCACGTGTGGTCGCGCATTATCCTGTTGAAATATGGCTGTGGGCAAGCCCTGAAGGTAAGGATGGACAACTGGCTCCAACACCTCGGAGATGTAGCGCTGGCTGTTTAAAGTACCGGCAATGCGTACTAGAGGAGTGCGAGAGTGACATCCAATACCGCCCCATACCATAATACCCGGTGCAGGACCAGTGTGGCGGTGCATAACGCAGCTGTTCAGCATCCTCTCTCCACGGTGTCTCCAGACTCGAATCCGACCATCGTGGTGTTGCAGACAGAAGCGTGACTCGTCAGTAAAGACAATTTCATTCCATTTTGCCGTCCACATCCTTCTTTCATCGCACCATTGGCGACGGAAACGTCTGTGGTTCTGCGTCAAGGGTAGACGAAGCAATGGACGTCTTGCGGACAGACCACTCTGCTGTAAACGGCGTCGAATGGTACGCGCAGACACTGGATGATGCGGTACAGACTGAATGTGCTGTGCTATGGTTCGTGATGTGGCTGAGCGATCCGTCACTACCATACGCACAATATGCCTGTCATCACGTGAAGTGGTGCACTGAGGTGGATGCGATCGAACACGTCGGTCCGTCGTACCCTCCTGCATCCAACGATCACATATCCGCATTACAGTTGTTTGGTTTCGTCCAACACGACTACCGATTTCCCTGAGAGATAATCCACAATCTCGGTAGGCCACTATCCTTCCTCTGTCGAACCCGGATACTTGATCAAAAGATGATCGCTGTTTTCTACGAGGCATTGATCGTTTTTTTGAAAAAACCACAAGAAAAACACAATTGCCGTACTTGAAATCGTCGAAATCTCCAAGCCTTAAATAGCGCTTTGAAGTGGCGCCACAGGCGCGCGTGATGTGCGTCTGCGCTGAAATTCTAATCATTTGCATATCTCACCTCCGCTAATGCATGTTGTAAATTTCATATTATTTGCATGCTTCCTTCAGGGTGTTGCATTTACGGTGGCCAGCAGTGTATTTGCAAATAAATTTGTATACTGTGCCAGCACATTATGCAAAAAAAAAACTAATTACAAGTAATATCTTATATAAAACGGAAATTGTATCCAATGCTTCTAATACAAATCTAAATATAAAACTACTCAAACACATGAACATAATAACATGAGAAATAGTTATCGATTGTTCTGTTAACACTAGGAGCCTACTCAAATTCCATAATCCATGCTCCTCAAGGGTATTAATTTCTCTAGTAAACATGGACATCAAAGTTCCGGTACACCAGTAATCTGTTCCCCTTTGTTTTCCCCTCGTCTATTTTACTATGTGCTTTATCCCCCTTGTTGATTACTTTATGTTGTCTCTTTTGTGTTTGACGCAGTTTGGACCTTGTGCCATAAAACCTAAAACAACCAACCATAACTCATGAATTGTTGCATCCATTTAAGAAAGTGAAGGTAACAAATTCTACTTCCCCATAGGCAAGAGACATTCCATTCTTTACCAGGAAAGTTTCTAATTTTATACCAGGAAAGTGGTACTGCAAAAATGGGTCTCTAAGACTAAAGTTCCATTCGAATTTAATACTATAATTGCCACATATATAATATCCATAATGGTTATTTTGAAATGGCTAAATTTTGAGTGTTATGTAATTGGATATAGAAACGGCCTTTAATGCATTGTGGAGTTCACACCAATGTTCTTTCATTATGATTTGTTTATACGTCAGTCCGCTTTCGTCTACATAAAAATCAGTTGTGTCCTTTATTTTAATCAATAACCATTAACTATAAACATGTCAGTTTGTCTTTGGAACATGTCATAGACTTATCATCAATAGAAACCTCCTAGATTCATGATATATCTGATTTAACTTACATTAATAAATTATATTTAACACTTCACTCTCATTTGATCGACTGCCATTTTGATCTTCTGATTTCTGTGATTTTTTTTCTGATTTTAGGGAGCATTCAAACTAATATATTTTTAACAAAAATAAAGGTTGGTTTCTCGGGGTTTATGGACCCAAGGCCCATATTTCGCCAAGCTCCGCCAAGCACATCAAGGAATTGAGAGAAAGTTTTACTGACACAGGAAATAGAAATACACCCAGGAAGGTTGGTCGGGTTTTTATGGCGCAAAGGCCATATTTGGAGCATTATTGCACGGCATGATCATATCGCGGCTGGGCCATATTTGGCCTAGCCGCGCCAGACACAAGACATGCAATAACAAGTAATGGACATAAACACATAAAGTTCTACCGACTCAAAAGAGATAAATGCCCATCCAGGGAGGATCAAATCTACGCCGTCTTCAACTGCAAGTTCCTAGAGCAGTGGGCATACATATTGAGCATCGACGGTCCCACACCCAGGGAGGGGGTAGGTAGTTAATTAACGTCGCACTGAAGCAACACGACGTGGTATTGTCGACGGTCTGGGATCCATCCCGAAGGTAAAGATCCAAGGACAACACCTCGTAATTTTAAACCTGGACGAGATGGCGAGGTCAACACTTGAGCTGGCATCCCACTCTCTGAACTTCGGCACCACGCAAACGTGAGGACATTTGAAGCCACGAAAGATTTAACGTCCACCAGCCCCGTGAATACAACGGTCTTTGGTTGGACCTAGTTTCGAACGCGCAACCCTCTGGTTGCTAGTCCGTTACTCATCCAACCTCCGCCTCCACCCAGGGTGGAAATGAATCTCACAAGAATCGAACATGTACCGAATGCAACTCGAAAAGAAAGATAAAAATAGAGTATTAAAAAAATTTCCCAATATATTTAATTTATGAATTAATGTACAGTTAGAATATATTTAAGCAACTTACTCTTTAAATCAAATCTCTTCTGGTAAAATAAAGCCCTGAAGGTTTCTGTTCTAGTACGCGTAAGAGTAAATATTATTCTGTGATAAACGAACTCAAACATTCTAAATTTACTTACAACCGGTGGAACACGTGTATTAGTGTTCAACCTGGCTTAAGGCGCACATCAGATCGGAATGTAAAAGATCGCGTAGGACATCTACCCCACCTGTCAAATTACATTTAAATGTTACAAACTAATTTATATAAAAATTATTATCCCTCCAAGCGGTTTCGACGAGATATCTCGCAATCAAGATATTGCCGATTTATGATGACGAGAGCAGGATCTGGTCAGTTTCCTTCAAAGACGAGACGAAATCTTGATGAACGAGATATCTCGTTCATTAAGACCTACTCAGTTTCACTAAAGAGATACTTTGTAGAGATAACCATCAGGAGGGTTGAAAATATTGTTAATTTTTTTATCTAGGAACTTATATTTGTAACGAATGTACAATGTAACAAAGCAAACATGCTGCTTTCTATGCAGTCCATCAACTCAATCAAGATTGGTACAACAGTTCTTACACAGCAGTGCTCAGGACTTCGCAAATTTATCACTCTTGGGAATCACTGAATTCTAGTGTTTTTGTTCCTCGCCCCAATGAGATTTTTTCATCTTTCGAAAAAAAATTCTGAATCTGAAGACGGCATTTAGTTCTTATGGTTTATCAGTGTTACATATCAGTATGAAATACCGAGGGATTTCGGAAATCGTTTTTAAGGTTAAATGGCAGATAAACATCAGCTTCTAGTGTGACCTCAGGGCACACTTGTGGCAAAGTGTGGTTCATTCTATTTCAAGTATGCATGACATGAAAAGGAGCGTGGGGTACTTAGTAATTCTTAGAAATCCGTGAACTCCCATTCTAAGAAACAGATTGCACTGAAACTGCTTTTTAAGATATGGTAGAACATTAAAGTCAGCTACTAATTAGATACTCCCATTCTTACAGTAAACATTCTTAGTATTTCGTTCTATTTCGTTGGGGTAGGACATACCATACGCGACTATTAGAGTTAAACACATTGTTTCAGAACTTAAATCTAAAAATACTCAAAAACAACTGAAACTCAATTAAAGTCGTATTAATACAATTAATAACAATTTATTAATCAAACGTATTTTCTGAAATTGAAGTACCTAAGTGCAGTGCGATAATCTTTTGAAATAATCAGTTGTTCGTAAACGAAAATGGTCACCAAAATGCTAAATTTTATTACGTACAAAATTCACTTATGAGGTAATAGTATCAGCAGTAAAGGCTTATTAAATGGTTCTAAACCTAGCTCCCTTCAAAGCGTAAACATCCCGGGTGCATTTCTCTCTTCTGTGTCAGTTTTGAGTTTGTATGTCCATTACTTGACGTTGACTGTCTTGTGTTTAGCATATCTTGGCCAAATATTGTCCTTGCACCTTAAACTCAGCCAACCATCAAAGGATAAAATCAATACTTACTGCTATGAAATTGTACACCACATTTGCTTTTTCATTTCAAACAAAACTTCAGACTACTTAGCTGGAGAATCATTTTCAAATAAAACATCGTTAACCTTAGATGGACATGGTCACTAAAATAAGTGACAGGTTATTAAATGTAATCAAATATCAACTATGTAACAAAATACACTGCTGGCCACCGTAAATGCAACACCCTGAAGGAAGCATGCAAATAATATGAAATTTACAACATGCATTAGCGGAGGTGAGATATGCAAATGATTAGAATTTCAGCGCAGACGCACATCACGCGCGCCTGTGGCGCCACTTCAAAGCGCTATTTAAGGCTTGGAGATTTCGACGATTTCAAGTACGGCAATTGTGTTTTTCTTGTGGTTTTTTCAAAAAAACGATCAATTATGCCTCGTAGAAAACAGCGATCATCTTTTGATCAAGTATCCGAGTTCGACAGAGGAAGGATAGTGGCCTACCGAGATTGTGGATTATCTTACAGGGAAATCGGTAGTCGTGTTGGACGAAACCAAACAACTGTAATGCGGATATGTGATCGTTGGATGCAGGAGGGTACGACGGACCGACGTGTTCGATCGCATCCACCTCAGTGCACCACTTCACGTGATGACAGGCATAATGTGCGTATGGCAGTGACGGATCGCTCAGCCACATCACGAACCATAGCACAGCACATTCAGTCTGTACCGCATCATCCAGTGTCTGCGCGTACCATTCGACGCCGTTTACAGCAGAGTGGTCTGTCCGCAAGACGTCCATTGCTTCGTCTACCCTTGACGCAGAACCACAGACGTTTCCACCGCCAATGGTGCGATGAAAGAAGGATGTGGACGGCAGAATGGAATGAAATTGTCTTTACTTACGAGTCACGCTTCTGTCTGCAACACCACGATGGTCGGATTCGAGTCTGGAGACACCGTGGAGAGAGGATGCTGAACATCTGCGTTATGCACCGCCACACTGGTCCTGCACCGGGTATTATGGTATGGGGCGGTATTGGATATCACTCTCGCACTCCTCTAGTACGCATTGCCGGTACTTTAAACAGCCAGCGCTACATCTCCGAGGTGTTGGAGCCAGTTGTCCTTCCTTACCTTCAGGGCTTGCCCACAGCCATATTCCAACAGGATAATGCGCGACCACACGTGGCACGCATTGTACAAGGGTTCTTCGTCAATCGCCAGATTGAATTGCTTCCCTGGCCAGCTCGCTCTCCGGATCTTTCGCCGATAGAAAACATGTGGTCCATGGTTGCTCAACGATTGACCCAGAATACATCCCCAGCTGCCACACCAGATCAACTTTGGCAACGTGTGGAAGCTGCTTGGTCTGCTGTACCCCAAGAACACATCCAAAGTCTCTTTGAATCAATGCCGAGGCGTGTGGCAGCGGTGATCTCCAACAATGGCGGCTACTCTGGCTACTGATTTTGGCAGGAACCACACTTCACAGAAGTCTATAAATTTAATCATTTGATACTTGGTCAACATGGTATCTACAAAATAAATTTTGTTGTGATATCTCTTGTCTTTCTTGGTGTTGCAATTTGGGTGGCCAGCAGTGTAGCTTTTAAGAATAATACACCCTTATTTCACAGCTTCGTTCATTGGAAGAAACATTTCCCACTGCACATAAAAGCAATCAAACATTTTTTTTAATTTCTAATAACCTACCTCTGACCTTTTCGGCTATCGGCACTACAAGAGGTGAACTGACTACTTGTGAAGAATCGTCCAGTGGTCAAGCAGCCATTACTCCTAACAAAGACAATCACCGACATCCGAGCACTTACAAACTGAGATTCGAACTCCAGACGAACGTTATGACTACTATATCAATTAGGCCGCACAATCAATTACAAATCTATATTTTTAATCATGCAAGAAAATGTAACTCTAAATCAAACTTGTTAGTCACTTAAACAATTTTCATTTCACGCATTTACTCTATCCACAAATATTAAGTACATTTTCAACTGAGCAAAGTGCCTTTCATCAAAGATACTTCCTCACGTTCAAACAAACCCTAAATCTATATTTTTTTAACCCTCCAGATGGTTTATCTTCGTGCCAAAAGTTGTCCTGTACTGACCAGTCTGATGTAAAAACCTGTTCCAAATTGTCACCAGTTCTGGGCAAGGGTGATTTTATTTTCTCACTTGGATCTTTGTTCCTTTGGAGTAATAGGGCAGTTTTACCTTGATATCTCGTCATTAACAAAACGTTAGATCTTGATGGACGAGATACCTCGTCGAAACCATTTGGAGGATTAAGCATGCAAAAAATGTACACCCAATCAAACTTGTTAGTCAATTAAACAATTGTCATTGCACGTATTACTCCATTCTCAAATATTAAGAACATTTTCAACAGAGCAACGTGCTTTTAGATAAAGATACTTCCTCAGGTTCAAGCAATCAAACTCTGAATCTATATTTTTAAAATCTGCAAGAAAATGTAAGCCAAATCAAAGTTGTTAGCCAATTAACTATTGTCATTTCAAGTATAACTTCATTCTCAAAATATTAAGTACATTTTCAACTGAGCAACGTGCTTTTAGATAAAGATACTTCCTCAGGTTCAAACATCATTGACATCTAATGTAAGAATTAAACTGACTTTCACCCACATTATTTGATCCTCCTCAGCCAACATTCCCATTCATTCCCAACGCACTTCAAAAGCCCTTCCTGAACCATCCATTGTTCTCTCGGACAAAAATCTCAACAGAGGATTCCACAGCATTTATCTTCATATCCAAAACGCTCGGAATTAATCTCAGTTAGTCCCTCTCCTTTTTCCCCACGGGGGAAATATGGAGACTCGGATCCCCGCGCTTGCTTACAATGGATGTCCACACAATATCCTGGATGTTTCAACGTGTGTCCCGCCTTTCTTTTTCGACAAATCTCGGGATGATGGAATGGAAGCGGACGCGTCGTCCGTGCCAAGCGGAGATTATCGATGAACTTTCGGCGACTTTTGGTGAGGGGGGGCACGCTGGGAGTTGCCCCGGTGCACTGGGGGCCATCCATTTCTTCCCCATGTGCCGCTCGGAGAAAAAGTGGCCAAACACCGAGGTCGGGAGATAATAATTTTAAATTATAGGGGACATTTGTTAGCGTGGTGTACTTGTCGAGTAGGGAAATGAAAGAAATTATGGCATATAAAATGTGAGGAGGTTTTCTTCCCTAGGTGAAAGATAAGGTAGAATTTTATAGATTGATGTTCTTTATTGAAGCGTAAAATATGTGTTATAAATATGGAATGTAGTTTTATCTTAGATAAGTAGGTGGTAGAAGATAGTCAGACAGAGACGTAGGCAGACACAGAGAGACACACACAGAACGATAGACAGAGAGATAGACACCCCATAGTGAGATAGACACCACATAGACACAGAGAGAGTTAGACACACACAGAGACATATAGAGAGACAAACACACACAGAGAGACAGACATAAACAGAGAGAGACAGACATACACAGAGGGAGACACACATACACGGAGAGAGACACACATACACGGAGAGAGACACACATACACGGAAAGAGACACACAGAAACAGACACAGAAGACACACAGAGAAGACAGATACAGAGAGAGACAGACACAGGGAGATACAGACACAGGGAGATACAGACACAGAGAGATACAGACACACAGAGACTGACACACAGAGAGACAGACACAGAGAGACAAACACACAGAGAGACAAACACACAGAGACAGACAGAGAGAGATATACATGCAGGCATAGATAGACGTACACACAGGAAGACAGATACATGCAGACATAGATCGGCGTAGGCAGATAGACGCAGACTGAGATGCATGCAGATAAGGAGAAGACGAGGTCACAGAGAAAGACGCAAACACAGAGAAAAGGGCAGGCACAGGGATGGTTAGTTGGGTTTTTGCGTTTGGCTGATTGAGTTTTGGGGTTTTATGGAGCCAGGGCCATATTTGGCCATGCTGCGCCAGACACAAGACATAAAATATCAAGTAATAGACATACACACACTATGAAAGCTTTACTGACACAGAAGAGAGAAATACACCCAGGAAGGAATGCACCCCTGACAGTAATCGAACCTGAGCCGCCTAAAACTCGAAGGTTGCTAGCTAGTGGACATACCCACGGAGCCACAACGTCCCCTCTGTTTTTAGGGAGCAATGGCTATATTTGGCCAAGATGCGCTAAGCACAAGGCATACAACGTCAAGTAATGAACACAAACAAAAAAGGGAAGTTTTACCGACACAAAAGAGAAATAAACCCAGAGAGGAATCTAATCTGAGCCACCTACAACTTGCAGGCTGCTAGCGCAATGGGCAACTGGGATATTGGGGCCTCGACACAGATAGACGCAGACGCAGGTACATGCAGATAAACAGACCACACACACAATACATACACATATATACATAGACGCAGACAGATAGACGTAGACATAAGTACACCAGAGTATGTAGATGTTATTGATATCGTCAGCTTAGAGTATAAACTCATTCAGTGACATTTCTCATCGAAGGCCTTAACAGCAAATATTTACGATGATAATTACATTGCGATATCAAAATGCTTATAATTCTTGTTTTTTACCTAAAAACCAATAAGGTTTGTCCTTCAATCAGTTGTATAGGATAACATTTCGTCTATTAATAAGTTTCTGCTCTAAGCCCACGAATATGTATTTTTACACTGGCATATTGCTGCAAGTACGTTGCATATACTTAACGCATGAAGTTAATCCGCATAAACCAGTACCCGTCAAGACATTATTTTTCCATGAACTTTTTACTGATATCATTCCAAAGAATCAGTAGACCGGAAGCTATGTCAAAGCATTTATTCCGTTGACTGGATACGGCTCATTCACAGTAGTTTGGAAATCCTTGCTTTATAAAAAACATTCTGTTCAAATTAATGATTTTTTGATGACCAAAAGAACATTCTTCCCTGGCGTGGAAGAAAATATACGACTACTTTTTTCAGTTGCCAGAAGTTTTTAACTAAGCTTAGAATTTTTAGCTTAAAAGGCGTTGAATCGCATATGCTTTATGCTTAATCCTACTTAAATAGTTATTGTTTTACAGATACTCCAAGTGTCCTTAATTCATAGAAAATCCTTTAATCCTGCTTAAAGATCCTTCATGCAGAAGGGACCACGATATCTTGGTTGGAAGAGTAGCGGATTAGCAATTGGCGGGTTGCGAGTTCGAAACTCGATTCAACCATAGACCGTCGTGTACGTGGGGGCTGGAGCATATTATATCTGTCGTGGCCTCAAATGTCCTCACGTTGGCGTAGTGTGAAAGTTAAGAGAGTGGGGTTCCAGCTCAGGTATTGACCTCGTCATCTGACCGTGAGTCAATTTCCCTTCGGATTGATCTCGGACCGTCACTAATAGCCCGTTGTGTTGCTCCAAGAGCGACAATAATTCAATTATCTACCTACCTTATTTCTTAAACATTAAAAGTATTGCTGAATTTGATTTTAATACTTCAAAATATATTTTTTTATTTCGATAAAAATTTATATTTCTTAGAAAATGTATATTTTCTTGAACGTCAACCTTTATTTTTCCTGAAATTATGTCTGCCTATCCCAGACTGATTACGAAATACACCTCAAAACGAGATTGCTTAATGCGATATTTTATAGGGGTTATTTTATAATGCGTTATCTATAACTTCATGGAGAAATGAAGCCCAAATCCTTGATTCTATTCAACCAAAGACCATAACTCTCAATATACTAAAAAGTATCATACTAATACTATACTCAAAAGTATAAAAACTGTTTAATAACAATTTCTTTTTTCGTTTTCCAGTTTCCATTTTCTTTCCAAAGCAACCCACACAATTAACTTGGATATTGAAGTTGATCTTTTTTGGACTCCCTTAACACCGTAGTGGTATAAAAGTATTAAATTCCAAATAAGGTTCAGAGAATACACGCGAGAAAACCTCGCGTGTAGATGTTCTTAGTGCGAAATTTAAGACAAAATGCTACGTTATTGCTATCTCTCTCCAGCTGGGGAATTGCAACACCTGCAGGTGGTTTGTATATCGTTATATCCCCATAATTTTAACGAGTTGTTTTGCATGCAGCTGGGTATAACTTTGCAACGCTTAAAACACAACAGAGTCGAGCGATTCAGTTCAAGACTTTCATCGCATTCCTATTGTAAGCCTATTTTTAAGCAGAATTTTGAACATCAACTTGAACCCATGCCGAAAAACAAGTTTGGCACTTATTTACTGTTTCAATGAGTTATTTCTGACGTGAATACGTCTTTAAAATTGGAACTGTACTGGCGGCATGCTTGAAAAGTCGAGCCCTACTAAAAGGCTTTGTTAAGTCACTGTCTAGCCACTAGATGGCGCTAGTGCATTTTGATTTGTATCTGGTCAACCAATGAGAATTTATATTCTTGTTAGAATAAAATTAAGACAAATCTTTAGAATGCAGCGAAAACAGACGCTTCGAGACGCTAAGCCTTTTTAAGTTCGGAAGAAAGTCGGGTTGGTCTATTATTTATCCCTAAATCGAAGTAGATGAATTCAAGTATGATTGCTGCACAAAATTCGGCGAGTCAAAACAGGCTTATCATTTAGATATAAATTCTCATGGTTGATTCAAATTCATTTGTTAGAATTACATATTATTTACTTGTGTAGTATTTGTATTATAGTTCTGTTCATTGTTGAATTGTCATTTTTCGTGCTTAAGTGTATGTATAATAAAGTTAAAATATATATATATTGGTTACAGTTCACATTTATTAATCTTAATTCTCAACTGGCTTTACAATTGTTTTGTCTTGATTTCAGAACTAGAAGAAACGTCCAGAAGATAAATAAAGCGTCGTGTAGACAAAGGGTACCTGACATGACCTTCGGACCGAGAGCACATGCACACTGAGCACGGGGATGGGCCAGCAATATGTCGAAATTCTGCGGTACTGGGCGAACTTTGGGCCAGTGTAACTTAGGATTGCATGGAGTGTGGAGTGCGGAGTGCGTATGTGGTGTCATTCGAAAGCTACCGAGCTAAACTGCAACTAATATTAGACAACAATCTCTCAACAAGTAATACCTCAAACTTCACTCTAATCGTCCAAACTGTGAATTAATTTGAATATTCACAGTAAATAATCGTTCAAACTTCCTATGTCTGCTTCATCTATTCCACAATCCAACACCAGGCCCTAGTATTCACGTCAAAGCTACGGTTTCCGTCCTCGACACTACCCAACAATATTTTTGTTTCAAATGTCAGACTGATTAGTTTCCATTTTGGGTTGCCTACTTAGAATAATAAAACACAGCAATGAAATCAAGCTCATTTATTCAATAGACGATTAACCCTCTGCGTGACACGAGATTTCCGAGTACTGTAGTATTGCTTTTATTTTACATGCACAGAAAGCATCAGGTCATAGAAGGAATACATCCCTCAAGCGCTTTAAAAACAAAGATCAGTGATTACTTATAGGCTGGATATAACTTTGGCTCACCTAATACTGATGGAAACTTTGGAATTTCGATAATTTGGAAGAGCAAAAAAATTACGAAATAGTATAGTTAATTAACATCGAACTGGAGTAACACAACGGACTATTGGCGACGGTCCGAGATCAAACCTGAAAGTATTTTATGAAATATAAAATCACACGTATTATTCCACACCCAGAAACTATATCAGCAACATGAATTAGAATGTATAAAATTCAGAAGGATGGTGGAAATAGCTCACGGCTCAGTGGATTTATCCACTGTGTTAGTAACGTGTGTGTTATAGGCAGCGCAGGTTCTATTCCTGTAACTACCCTAGGACCATTTCTCTCTTCTGTGACAGTAAAACTTTCATTGTGCGCGTTTGTCTATTAATTGACGTTGTCTGCCTTGTGCTTGGAGAAGACCCTTGCCACATATAACTCAATGTAACCACAAATCTACCTTTAAAGTCCTTACAGGATGTTATAAATCACCTGTATATAAAATTTTGAGATATTTTATGCATCCGAATTAAATATTAAGGTTTGGTTTATCGCTAGTAGGTCAATTTTTCTCACTCGAGAGCTCATTTAGCTGAGACAGTAGATTCCAAACGACTACGAACATTCCTGCGGGGATCGAATCCAGAACTTGAGGCAATAACCATGAATAGAAATATTAACAATAAAACTAGAATAAGGTACTCCATATTAACTATGGTTGCGATGTAGTTATTTTGAAAGAAGGGGGCTTAATTCTCTCAAATGAATGGAATTACACATTTTGTGTGTTAAACTCCAGAAATCCATTCAGCTTAAGATTCCCGATTGTGAAAGATCTGTCTTATATTAACTGAAAACTCGAATTCCCTCAAACTGAAGGACAGCGAAAATGAAAAACAGATTAATACAATTTAGATTGTATAATGTCTAGACGTGGGATAGGATAGAGCATTAAATTTGTATGCCAATGTTTTCTAAACAGTAATACACTTGACGAAAATAATTTGAATACTTTGATGACATATTAAATAATTAAAACTTTTGAAGTATTCCATACAATGGATTCCACACCATACTATTGATGGATTTCAAATCTCATAAATAGTTGGCATTGTTGGTTGACGATGAATGGTTTAGCAAAGACAATCTTTCGATAAAAGAATTGAAATTCAATGAGAATTGTTTATTATTTTGTTTCGTAAACAATGCAGGCGTAGAAGTTGTAAAGATTAATAATCTGTAATTCCATTTAAAATGTTAATTCGTTAACTGAAATGAGTTCATTATATATTTGTGCAAGTAATTCGATTGATCTGATAATTTGAGAAATGAAATTTTACTAATATTCTTTCTTGAAATTGAATCATCCGCCCTTTACATCATTTCATGTCTGAGAAATATTTTATTTGTTAAATGTAGTAACAGTAATTTCAAGACAAATCTACAATATATTTCTAGACAAAACAAATATGTGCAACTCCAAAGTTGACTATTTTTTAGTATAATGATTAAGACATGCATCTTCCTTAGAAATGACATATTTACTTAAGACAAAAGCATTCACAATTTATTCCAATAATTGTTACCTTAAGTTTAGAAGACAGTTTATAGGTTGAATAACCTAAAATTTTACTACATTTAACATTGTTTACTACATTATTTGTTAAATGTAGTAACAGTAATTTCAAGACAAATCTACAATATATTTCTAGACAAAACAAATATGTGCAACTTCAAAGTTGACTATTTTTTTAGTATAATGATTAGGATAATGTCCTTTACAGGTAAATTTTCATTTAAGTTCAGTGTAACTAAACGAGAATAACTCATGGAGATAATTATGTTGGTTAAATCCTTCAAAATGAATAATTAACTACATATTTATAATCTCAGTTAGGTGGCAATGAAATGACTTGATTTTTAAATTATGTTCCTTACTTTATCATTTACAAGATGATTTTAAGTAATTGGCTACTTTTTCTGCTAATTTTGTATCGTTGTGTAAACTTAACAAGAGTTTATTTCTTATTTGAAACATTCGAAACCTTGTGATGAATTCATTTCTGATGAAATCTTCGAGATTCTTCGTTGTCAAATGTATTGTATATATTGCAGGACTAGATTTTATGTTCATGGATTTCTAGTTTAGTTTACAAGTCCTATACATTTAAAACAATATTTAAGTTGAAACTGAACTATTTTTATGTAAAAGCGTGAGAAAGGTATATATTAGACTTATATAGAGGATTTCGCTGAAAATCTGAAAACACTAAAAAGAATCGAATCATTTAACCTAATAAAAATACAATTTATTCTTTTTAGTTACGTAAGTAATAGTGTACGTGCCAATTTTGTCGATAATAGCATTACACTATTTTTTTGCAATACAAATATTTAAATAAATAAAAATACGAAAATGATTGAATATATCAATGCTCAAACAAAGTTTTTAATCATTTTTAAATATTACAATAAGCATTGAGCATTTCGCTTAGGGGCTCACAGTTGAATGTAACACTAGTACTAATAAATACATCTACAGAAATAAATTACAATATCATAAATATTCAATGCATTGGATTATAATAGTCGGTTAACAGCAGAAATTCATTAACTGACATTTTTTCGGAGACACTAAATGCTTATTTTCATGAAGAGAAATATATTGTCAATCAGTTTAATATTACTATCAAAATGTTTACAATTTTTTTTTGATCTACAAACTGTTTGCCGTTAAACAACTACACAACAAAAAATATCTTTGTCAGTCAATGAGTTCTGCTCCGAGCTGACAACCTTATAAGTTAAATTATAATGTAACATTTAAGACAAAATTATCAAAATAGTCAATCGGTTTAGTAAAACATTAATCTAGTTAAATAATAAAACTTACTTTACATTCTCAATGTCAGAATAACTAATTGCAAGAAAGTCTATCGTGAAGGCAAAAATATTATTTGCAGTATAAGCAAAAATGGTCGTAGAATTGATGTGCAAATAAAATTCCATTCAGAGAAACTCAAATCCCATTATATGAGCCATGTCTTACCAATTTTCATGTAACCTTTTTTGCAACTTTCATATTTAAAGATAGGGGGACATTTTTTTAATCGTCTATAATCTTTTTAGATATATTTATCTTTCAAATTTCCCGAATGCAGATAATATTTGACTTTCTCATCTTCCCAGAAAGTTCTAATTCAGCAACTCAATCGGCGTGCGTCTACCAGATGAAAATTACAGAAGTGAAACTATTCATATTTTAACTCAGTTTGGAATAACTTGAATATCCGGGTCAAACTGAGTAAACATCCACCAATTCAAATAGAAAGCTTTAGAAAATGCCTGGAACAGTTCAAAACTTTTTAACCTTCTCGTTCTAAATATAAGGATGTCTGCCAAGCTCGTGTTTGCTCAGTCTAGATAGATTTTATTTTATATTAGACTTTCGTTTTCCATCGCTGTTAGACTACAACTCGGTCCTATGTGTGGTATGACTATTTAACTAAGATATTAATGCACATGAAGTTGATTTTATCGTTCTCTTTCTGCATCTAAAACTATTGAAACGGAAATCTGAATTATTTTACTGTAACTTCCTTACTTTATCTAAGAAAAAAATAATGCATTCCCTTTCGTTTTGACCAATTAAATTAGAAAGCTCTTTTCTTTTGAAGTATGTTAAATCTTATTAAATACAGATTAGCTTTTTACATCAAACGCGGTAAAATAGATATTCCTTTATCTTTCAAACTTTATCGTGAGTGTAACTCATTTTTCTAAAACGTATAAAAATGTCGAAAATCATGTCGCATAAAAATAATCATAAGATGAAGTATCAAATTTATTTTCCCTAAGATGAAAATTTCATTCTGAAAGAAAACTCAATGAAAATTGTTGTAGAGCTTAATATGATGTTATGAGTATATTTATAGCTCGCGAAATTTGAAAATAGAAAAGATTGAAAAAGATTTCTGCAGAGAATAAATCCCACATGGAAATGACGCTGAAAGAACTTTAATTTTCTTTGCGAATAAACTATCTAAAGTTTTGTTTTGTGTATATTGTTGGATAAATGAAAGTTGCACACAAAGGGAAACTAATAGATTAATATTTAAATAAAAAAAATTATCATAAATAATTTAGGCTGAAAGAGCCTAATGTATGTACCTAGTTGCAATATTGGCTGAATATTTAGTAGAGATAGCTGATTTAGTAGATAGCCTAGATAATGAATATTTGTATAGGCTGAAGTTTAATAAAGCTATAAATAAATCAGATCTACGTATTAGATTAATTGGTTTTAGATTTTTTTCTCACGGTGACAATCTTCTCATTTCTCTCCATCCTATATTCAATGTTGATTTCACACTTTATCCTTAACAAATGCATTACTAACCTTAACTGAAGTGGAATAAGTTGTGATTGTCAATCTGGTAAATTTACTATGTTTACAAAGTGTAAGGCGAGGAAGCTCATGATCCTAATCGGCCTACATAAAAGTAAGAGCGTGATAACAGTTCGACTCTATAAAAGAGATCGAGAATTTTCTTTTGTCAAGAATTAAAACATTTCTCGATATGTATTTATCAATGAGCTACTTATTTCCTCTGGTTGGTTGCACTGAGTTTTATAGCATGAGGTCATATTTGGCCAAACAGCGCCAAACACAAGACAGACAACATCAAGAAATAGACAAACACACAAAACGAAAGTACTTTTTGTATGGGACACCAAACCAAGTACATCTTTTTAATACTAACCACAGACTTAACCAAAGAGCCATCCTAAAACTGTCATGCGACATCTGCTCTATTAAAACTATTTCTGTAATGTGAATGTGTCAGTAAATACATCAAGGAATGGAGAAACACACAGCGAAAGAACTTTTTTGTATGGGGCACAACCGGTATCTCTTTCTAATACTAACCACAAACTCATTCAAAGAGCCTCCTTGAATCTTTCATTCGACTTAAAACTTTCATCTTAAAACTATTTCTGTAATGTAAATGTGAGAAAACATCCAGTAATGAACAAACACACATAACGAAACTTTTTTGTATGGGACACAAAACCAAGTATCTCTTTCTAATACTAACCATCAACTTAACCAAAGAGCCATCTTAAATCTGTCATGCAATATCTGCTCTCTTAAAACTATCTGGGTAAGGATCGATGAGTATCCTTGAAGATCTCCACGGGATTAAACAGCGCGAGAGGACATTTCTTTGTACAGAATAACACCATAAATAACATCCCCATGACTAATTATTGTCCTTCAAAGTAGATTTGAAATGTACTTTATTTTAGAAAATTCATCATAGTCACATCGTTAATTTGTCCGCGAGCTCAGAAGAATGGCCTGGAAGCAACGCAGTGATAAATGATTGAACTCTTCCACTCATTACACATGGTGGAAGTTGAATCCTGCGGGCTTCTTTTCGTCTTGTGTGACCATACTGTAATGATACAAATCCTGTTACTACGAAGAGAATGCTTTTGGAATATGGCTAAAAATTAATGGTTCTTCTTGGCGACAATACATTTAAAATATTCTACCAGGCATATTAATTCCTGCTTGTCCTTCTTTTGGGAATAGTGTCGCTCAAGTAATGTGGGCATGTTATTGTGAAAAAAGTATTATACGGTTATATAAGTTGCGGTTATATTAAGTTAAGGTTGATATAAGATTGATGGCAGGGCTGAGTACATAAATTATGATTTGCTGTTAAAAACAAACACGGCTTTTAGTCGCATTTTCAAGGTCAAACTTTTTGTTGTTCTGTTACTCATTCCTGATGGACCTTAATTAGCCAAAACGAGTATGGTGTGGTTCCGACGAGAAAAGGCGGTTGATCTTGGGTTGGTTGGGTTTCATGGCGCAAAAGGCCATATTTAGCCATGCTGCGCCAAACATAAGATATACAACATCAAGTACTGAATCGATACACACAAGGAAAGTTCTACTGAAACAGAAGAGAGGTATATACCCAGGAAGTCTGGTTGGTTCGGAGGTTTTATGGGCCTATTTGGCCAAGTTGCGCCAAATAAAAGACAATGTCAAGGAATTGTGAAAAGATAAGGAGAGGAGAAAGAAGAGAAAAATCGTTTGGGCATCCTGGGGTCGAGACTCCCCTGTTTACCAGAGGAAGTTAGCCCATGGAAAAGAATAGATTTTAAGGGTACCTTGGGTTCGTGAAGGCCGTACACACTTGAAGCTTTGTCCCCAAGGGGCATCCAGAGGAATCGAATCTGCACCGCCTACAACTCGCAGGTTGCTAGCACAGCGAGCATACCCACTGAGCCACGACCGCTCCAAAGTCGACCTTGGGTCCGTCGATTTCTGGAAAGGTGTGAGAGCGAGTTACGAGGCGGCCATTCGCAAATGTATGAATGGCGATCAACATGGATGTTTAGCCACCCTGCCAAATCGTTATCGTTGCTATCGCTTTCGGCACCGAACGAGACTTAGAACCCGAATCCGCACTAAGGATGCCAGTTGTAGAAGTGCTTTGTTTACGTTCTAAACAACTAATTAAATTTTTTTACTAATGCACGCCAATTTGAACCCTTTAGATGTGCGTTAATCATCGTGACGCAAAGGTGGAGTCGGAAATCAAACAGTATTCACATCGGCATGTATGTCAGCAAATGCCATCCGGATATGCTAAGGTCAGAAGTGAAAGACAGCAAGTATTTTAGAATATTTCTGTAGACCTAATTTTCAATCCGACAGCAGTGTTAGTTTCACAGAAGATGCTAAAAGTTACGATCTTCAAGAGTAATTCACGTCTGATAGCGTCAACGCATGAGTTGGTCAACTGCCGGTGGGTCAAACACCGTTTTCCAGCAAATCCAGGTAGAGCTGGCGATCAAACATCCTATGTACAAACAAATAAGACTTAAAACGGAAACTTTTACCTGCTGTTACCAAATGCTTTGCATACATATAGGGGTATCTCAAAATGTAGTTTATCGCCATTTTGGCGATGTTTGGAGTCTCATCTAATTGGCGCTGACCAATTAACTATCATATATCAATTCGGAATTCAATCTGTTATTGACTTTCATCGACTACGTACTGAAAAAGTAATCGAAAAACAAGCTAAGTGACGTCACGTCCGGAATACGTACAGGAAACACGTCTCGTAAACAAAACACTACCGCCACCTACGCTTAGTTTAAAAGAAAAAGCCTCTCATATATGTGTATGGCCTTCAGAGTGTTAAAACTATTAATGCGTTTGATTAAAACTTTTTCGTTAAGAGAAGTTCCAATTATAAACAAGCCAATTAGGTACTAATTTAATAATGAAATAAATTAAATAAAGGCATTTCCCAAGAACAATATTAATTAATCCCATTCTAACAAACAAAAAACCCCACAACCAAGAATATAGCCAAATTGAAAACTGAGAGCTAACATCTCAAATCTTACTCCATGACGCTTCATTAATCTTTAAAGCAGCCACACTATCAAATTCCTTCTATAAATTCTTGACGAGAAAGGTTACAAAACTAAAAAAGAAAAATACTGCAGAAGGAAACGAAAAAAAGATCCGATTAAAGTAGACTTAAAGCCTGCCATCGCACACAGACGCAACAAATAAAAGAATGGAACAGTATACGATGTTAAAATTAGTGGGACTTCTTTTTCTCGCACACAATCATCTTGGTTCGTTTAGTTCGCTACTGTGCCACGCCAACCAACAATAAATGGAGTTTTAGCACTCGAGTAATCCTAACCGCCATTTTTATTTTGTATTTTTCTCCCTTCCAGGCAAAGGTTCCAGATAAATTTATTTATTTTACTTTATTATCTTGATCTTGATCTCTTAGTTCGGTGCTCTGTTACCATTAGGGTCTATTTGCGTCTCCGCACCCTTTGTACTGAATTAGGAATAGGCAGAGCTGTGCTGGAGAGCTTTTCAAAGGCTCGCTCCCCAAGGCTTCCGTGAATGATTTTTCTAATAGGCGGAGATTTTTCTCTAGTCTACTGAAGATATATTATTGTGTGTAACTAACTTCAAAAGCTTAAAGTGGGAAAGTTTTGCTCGCTTTCTCTTTGAGGAGTTTCGGATGAGTTTTTATCGCTATAACCAAAGAAACCTCGATATTTAAATATCCTTCTCGCTTTCGCATGTTAAATAATTAATAAAGAAATATTTTATCAGCATTAATTAGAACTATTTATCACGTGCAATGCTTCTAATCATTTGGGCCACTTTTATAAACTTTTATTTTTATTAGCGTTCAAAAAAGAAATTCTCAATATTCAATTTCGACCGTTCTTTCGTTTCTAGTACCTAAATAATTATTAGAGGAAACTAAATAGACTCCTGTTATTAATCGAAACCGTGTATTAATATTTTTATACACAATGCTTCGAATACTAAATGTTTACACCTCTTAAAAAGCTTCTTCAGAGTTGGAACATTGATCACGTAAATTATATCATCTATGAATAATTAGATTCTTGGTGCTTTAATTTAACATTCGTTTTAGTTTTTCTGCATTCAAATTGAAGGAATCCTTAATGCTTAATTTTGACCGTACTTTCATTTCCATTGCCTATGTAATTACTAACGAAAAACTGTCTATTATTAATCGAAACATTTTATTAATATTTTTATGTGCAGTGCTTCAAACACTAAATTCATATAGGTCATAAAAAGCTTCTTTAGTTAGAGCGTTGATTGCATAAATATTATCAATGAATACTTAGATATAACATTATTTGTGATTTAAATTATCATTTATTTGGGTTTTTTGCTTTCAGAATGAAGAGAAAAATATTGCCTTAGATTTCTTAATTTAAGAAATTAAATAAATCTAGTTAATACTGTTCACTAATGATAAATTTACACCAGAGAAATTTAGTTTTGTTTAGGTAGGTAGTTGAATTAACATCTCAGTGGAGCAACACAATTTAATTTCGTTTAGAAATCATATTACTCAACTTTTATAAAGATATCATAGATGATTAAATACATTCCAGATTGAAAGTTCTATTAGTTAAAATTGTATTTTATTGACTTTTTCAAAAGCGTATTTTTTCATTAATTACAACTGATTTGTTTTGAAATTTTTGATTGGAAAAGTTCAACGTACTTTTGAATTCTGTAATATTCTAATAATTTGCATCCTCGACCCCTTCAAATTATATTCTTGAATATGTAATTAGTAAATGTTTAGACTAAATATATCCAGGTAATGCCCCCGGAAAATCTAAGTAACCATCTGTACGAGTTTTCAATTTTCATAAGTGGTTAGACAATCAGATTGGTTAAACCTGTTAGAAACGCTTACTATAATTATTAATTCAGTAATTACTGTCTAACCAAATGTTAATAGCCTACATTACTGTTAATCAACTACGGAGAAATCTGTATTCGCTTCACCTCATAATTATGTTTTCAAGACCAAATTCTATACTTTCCTCAGTGTAGGTAGGTATTTTAATTAACGTCGCACTGGAGTAACACGATGGGAAAGATCCAAGGACAACACCACATAATTTTCAACTACGGTCAGATGATGAGGTCACACCTGAGCTGGCACCCCACTCTCCGAACCTCCGTACCACGCCAACGTGAGGACATTTGAGGTCAGATTTATTTGTACACGACGGTTTTTGGTTGGATTTGAACTCGCAACCCTCAGGTTGCTAATCCGGACCAAAGACTTCACGTTGACTGGACCAAAGACCTCACTAAGACTCTTCCAACCGGGCTACCGCGGCCCCCCTAGTAAAGAAATAAAACAGTTTATGTTGTAGCAGTAAAAATTTTTTTTTTACTTTGTTCGTAACACACATTGAATTTTACTCGAAAGCTCATCTTTAAGCAGTGTGTCTTTCAATCTATTTCGACTTGAATAGCAAAAAAGTTTATCGGAAAAATCACTGAAATGGCTCAAATACAATGCGAGAACAAAGTAACTATTCTCTCAAATTCTTTCTGAGATGTACATGGTTATATTCCTTGAAAACTATCTGATATCAATTTTTCTTGAGCTCACTATTCGGATGCTCGGAATTTCTAGAATTATTCCCTTTAAACTCATATAATTTTGAACACTGAGCTGAGAAAAGAATTGCATCGATGTTCTATATTTATCCATTCGAATAAAATCACCCGAGAGTGCTATGCTAGAAAAGAATGCAACCAAGTTTATGTTACTTCAGTTCTGAATCTGACCAGATTATAAGAAAACAAAATTAAAGCTTTTAAAATATTTATTGAAGCCGTAACTTGATCAAACTTCTGAAAAACTATAAAACCAATATCGTACATGGATATTTGAAAGAGAAAACGAAGTATTTATTTCAAATCAAATACACTAAAACGATATTTAATAACTTTTAAATTGTAGTAAAACGTTTCGATAGAGCTTAGCCATGTGGTTATATTTCTTACAAACATAAATAATCGTTTGTCTGAAAGCAAAGCAACGCTAAATAAAACCCGAATTTATCTCAATGCTAAAATCATCAATTCTGTTCAAGGGATATTCCTTACCAAAAATTGTGTATTGATGCCAATCTATAGATTATTTTACCTTAGGTTTGTTTGCATTATTTTGTAGAAAGTGAATGTTTAAATTACCACATTATTCTAAAAAAATCAATGGATTATTTCAACCTTTAGAGAAAGATTCAGTTCGTTCTTTCTTCAGAATAGAATCCTTTCGAACGATTCTTTTGGTTCTTTTCTTAGAACAGAATCTCCCATTGGAAAGATTATCTTGATCGTTTCCTTTGGAATAGAACCCGTTCGAACGATTCTATCGATCGTTTCCTTTGGAATAGAACCCGTTCGAACGATTCTATCCATCGTTTCCTTTGGAATAGAACCCGTTCGAACGATTCTATCCATCGTTTCCTTTGGAATAGAACCCGTTCGAACGATTCTATCCATCGTTTCCTTTGGAATAGAACCCGTTCGAACGATTCTATCGATCGTTTCCTTTGGAATAGAACCCGTTCGAACGATTCTATTGATCGTTTCCTTTGGAATAGAACCCGTTCGAACGATTCTATTGATAGTTTTCCTTGTAGTAGAATCCTTTCGAGCGATTCTATTGGCCCATTCTGTAGAATAGAATATATTTGAAGAATTCTGTTGCTCCTTTCCTCTGTAAAGAACCCTTTGAAAATATTCAATTAGTCCTTTCTTTAGTATAGAATCATTTGGAAATTTTTATTGCTCCTTTCTTTAGAATGGAATCCTTCGGAAGCATTCTATTGGTCAAGTTCAAAATTGGTCATAAGTCATTAATGGAAGACTATAGGTTGCAAGGTGGAATTATGTGGGTGAACCCCTCAGAGGGTTAATATAAGCAGTGGAATTATGGATCAATATGGAGTGGGCAATATAGAAATAAATGGAATTTTAAAAATTATTTCTTGGTTAGTTGTTTGGGTTTCTTATGGTAAAAGATAGAACCTTTCCAAAGGATTCTATTCCAAGAAAAAAGAACCAATAGTATCTTCCAAAGCATTATATTCTAAGGTTGGTTGTTTTCGGAGTTTTATGGCTCAAGGGCCATATTTGGCCAAGTTGCGCCAATCACAAGACAAAAGACACAATGAGGGATGAAGAAAAAGCAAAAAGCAGAGGGTAAAAATGAAAGGGAGAAAAGATAACTCGGGGTACCTCAAGGTTGTAATGCCCTTACACACCTAAAGATGTGCCCCTGAGGGTGTTATTCTAAGGAAAGGAGAACTGTTGAAAGAAGAATCCATGGATTCCTTAGAAAGATGTGGCTACTTAGTCATTAAGTGTGTTGTAGGGTAAAAGCAACATTACACTACTTTCAAATCTCGCGAAGCTCAGATGGTTAAAGGGTAGCAGATGTACTAAAATAATATTGTCAGTCAAATGTATGTCCGCAAATGGTGTTTGGGTGATGTTAGCGCCTGTGCTGATCCACATTTGGTGCACCTTAAACCTTTTAAACCCACCCTTAAAGTACGTATACTTCACTAAAAAGTACGTGACACAGATATCTGCATTATTTGTGCATGGTAATGACGCATATAAACAATACAAAATCAACAGCTACGAAATCCATTATCCAATTTTGTTGTTCAGTTTAAATTTTTTTTATTCCAGCTATGAAGCTGTATAATACTAAAGCGTCAGTGAAGAGAATGACCTTTTATTTTAGATCATGGATCGTGGTTATTTCCGAACACCGTGGACATTTCTCTCCTCTGTTGGGGACACCATTTCCTCTCTTCAGTGCCCACCCATACATTCTTCGGAGTGGTTCGCACACTTCTTGACCTATACGCAGAATAATTACAAGGATTCTTCCAACCAATTTAGATGTGGCTAATCAGTCAGTAAATATGTTGTAGGATAGAAGCAGTGCTACCCTAATTGAAAATCTCGTGTTAAATAAAATTGATACTATAGTCCCCAGTTGGCTTTGGGTTTTATGGCCCAAGGGGCCACATTTGGCCAAGCTGTGCCAAACAATGTCAAGTAAATGGACATACAGACACGAGGAAAGCTTTACTTACACAGAAGAGTTGATTGTTTGGTTGGCTTTGGGTTTATGGCTCAAGGGTCATATTTGGCCAAGCTGGCCAAACACAAGACTACAAAGAGGTAAGAAAATAAGCAAAAAGTAGAAGGGTAGGCCAGGGTAAGACCGAAGGGCTTACACAGAAAAGAAAAATACACCCAGGAAGAAATTGGTTGGATTGGTTGAGTTATGGCCCAAGGGCTATATTTGACCATGCTGCGCCAAACAAAATACAAACATCAAGTAGTAGACAAACACAAGGAATGTTCTACTGACGCAGAAGAGAGAAATATACCCATGGATGAATCAAACTTGAAAGGAATGGAACCTGCTCCACCTACATCTCGCAGATTGCTGGGCAGTGGGCATACACACTGAGCCACGACGACCTCAGGAGTATCTGTATTTTTAATCAACGCCGCACTGGAGCAACACAACGGGCTATTGGCGACGGTCCGGATCAATCCACGAAGGGAAAGTTCCGAGGACAACACCACGTCATTTTGAGCCACGGTCAAGACGAGGCTACACCTGTGAGCTGGAACCCCATTCTCCATCCTTTCACACCGCGCCAACGTGAAGACATTCGAACGAAGCCACGACAGATTAACATGCAGTCTCCTTTGCACACGACGGTCTTTTGGTTTGATCCGTTACTCTTCACTCTTCCAACTGGGCTACAGGGCCCGGCGACCGCAGGAACTAATCACAACTTAAAGTAATGATTTGATGTGGTGATTAGTTCGCGTTATGGCTACTTTTGATGAGGATTCGCTTATGGTAACATTTGATATCAGACAAGCTATAACCTAATCCAGAGTCTGTACAGCTAGTCTCTCTGGATTGTAAGCGAACTACCCGATCTGTAAAATGACTAGGACATTGGTATATGGACTAGTATTGTTTGAATGCAAGTTGTTCATACACATGTAAAACTATTTATTCTCATATGCAGTGCTCCATGCAATTTAGTAATAATTGCGAATGATTGTTTGAATAAAAGCTAAAACTTCAAAGTTTAAGATAACGGGACCTCTTGAATGGTGGATAAACCATTATAATTTTTAATTTTTTGGAATTTAAAAATTGCGAACCAAAAAAAATTTAGAAGTGCCTGAAGAAACCATTGTGTTTGAAATTACCATTACGTTGCAGGAAGAAAGCATTGTGTTTGAAATTTCCATTATATTCACCGAAGAAACCATTGTGTTTGAAATTACCAAAACGTTTCCCGATGAAATCATTGTGTTTGAAATGACCATTATGTTGCCCAAAGCCCTGCATATTATCTCTGAAACATGTTTTAAAAAAAGTTTAAAATTCTCAAATTTTTATGGTGTGCCAATTTTATTCCATCCGATGGATGGAAAAGTCATACATTTTTAATTGATAAATTTTAAATTGAAATTGGTGATTCGCATTTCTACAAAATTGTGAAGCCACATAAAATCTATTGAGGGAAAGTCGTAAGCGAGGGAATTTTTCTTACCTTATAATTCTGTAACAAAATCTCGAAATTTGTTAAAATTCACATTCGGAATGCCAGAAACACCCTAAAACTCCAGAAATCCCAAAAAACTTCCAGAATTCTTATTTAAAAACAACCAGGAGCGCCCAATAAACGCTCTGTCGAAAATGAAAAGCAATTTAACCCGAAGCCGTTATTCTTCCATGCTTTTCTTGGAAAGTTGGTTCGTTTGCTTACGCCGAAACATGGATTCCACTCCCATAAAATTAATTCTCCGTCCAACTTGGGGACTTCAGTTTTAGATAATCAGGTTATTCTTAAACCTTTCGTTCGACTTTTTCTTCCTTCCTTCCATTCCCCTCACCCATGTGCTCTCTGCTGTTTTCAAATCTACCCTCAGAGTAAAAGGAATCGACAAAGGAGGCCAAAACAAAAACCAAGAAAAGTAAGGGACACGCAGAATGTTGCAAATAGAGGAAAAATTGGGTTGAACTGAAGAAAAAGGGGAGGCGGATAAAATAAACAAGTAGAACAGAACTTGGAAATGTCGAAATAAAAACGAAAGTACTTTACTCTGAGGCTTGATGTTGGCACTTACAGAACTAATTCGCTGGAATTGAATTGCCTTATCCTAAAGTTGAACTTCACCATGCCTGAAACGTCTGGCGCCATCTCTCGGCAAATGGAGTAAATATTGCCGTTCCGAAAAGTTTAATTCCTCATCAAATAAAAAAACAACGGCGAAGCAATTCGTAAATTAGGAGGAGCAAATAGTTTGTACCCAAAATCACCAATCTAGGAAAATCAAGGAATTATTCCTTTGACAACATTTGGTTTTTATCATAAAACCAAATCAATCATAAAATTGAAATAGTACAAAATAAATTCTTGCACTATGTTTACCTTTAAAAATATGGCTATTGTTCAACAGATATTGAAATCTGTTTTACGTGGTTTAGTTTTAATTTTATTTATATAGAAAATGCAGAGGTTGATTTTGATTCAATTTTTATGGCGCAAGAGCCAGGTTTGGCCAAGCTAGAAAAGCTGAGCTGTTTAGAGTTTAACTTTTCCTGCAAACTTCTGAATAATTACATTGACTGTCCAGAATTACTATCCAGTATAATTTCATACCAATAGTCGCACTTCAAGGTCCGAAGTTTTATTTAAAATTCCTTTTTGTCGTTGAAAGTATATTAAGAATAATGTTTTAAACAGGTTTTATAGCTTATTAAACAATCATGTACATTTGTATCTATTTTATGATTCGTTATTATTATTCAAAAGAGTGTTTGAATGTTTTTCTGTTCAGTGATACTGTAATTGGATTCTATCTGTTTTGTCCTGTAACTTAGACAGCAGTGGGGGCGTAAAGGTTCTGGGTGCACGTGACCAGCGTCGGCTGGTTGGTTGGTTTTGGGGTTTTATGGCGCAAGGGCCATATTTGGCCACCAGTGTCGGCTGGCCTATAGCATGCCTATTGCGTGAAACGATTGTTTCACGCAATAGGCATACAACTCTGCCTCAAATAACATAATTCAATGCTCGGCCTCAACAAACATCAGCGTGAGGACTGTGCCCCGTTCCCTCAAAGATATGGGATTTAGGAGCAGACGCTGAACTCAATAATGAATACTCGACACACAGCTAAGCGCTTCACCTGGGCTCAGGAACACTACTACTAGACATTTGATGACTAGAAACGAGTTGTCTGGTCTGATGAGTCGCGTTTTCAACTGTTTCAGGCAGATGAAAGGATCCGAGTGTGAAGAAAACTCATGAAGCCATGGATCTTGCATGTCAACCAGAGATTGAATAGGCTGGTGGTGGGACTCCGTAACGGTATTGGGTTTGTTTAGCTGGCATTCAATGGCACTTCTGGTTTGTCTACAAACATTTTTCACAGGCTAACGCTATGTGTTCATCCTATCTGACAAGTTACACTCATTCATATCCTTCATTCATTCTGACTGGTTTGAATTTCGAGCAGAACAATGTACCACCACACAAGTCTATACACGTCAAATTATGTTTAGAGGAACACTCATCTAAGTTTTGGTCTTGCCATTTTCCCACTTTAATCACCAAATCTTAAATTTATTGAATAGATATGGGATGTCATGCAACGCGTTGTGTAACACATAAATCTTACACCTCGGAATACAAAAGAATTAAGGTTAGCTCTGCAAGAAGTATGGTGTTCAGTGCCTATAGAATACTTCCGTAAGCTTGTGGAGTCCTGCCCCGTCGTATTTCTGCAGCTCTACTCTCCCGTGGGAGGCCTACCAAGTATTAGACTTGTACCAGTCTTTTCTAGTACTTCAGTCATTCTTAACAAAAAGTTGTATAGAAAGAAAAAAGGGGAAAATGATTAAAGAACTTGGGCATTTAAAAGACATCTATATTGGCTTTAGACTTTTTACAAGTAAAATTTTCTCACTTTAGTTATTTATTATACAATTAGTACTTAGACCAAAAAATTAATACTGCTCCAGCACAACTGATTGTTAGGTACATTACAGTGATGAGAAATTCCGATGAGCAAATTAAAGTCGAAACCTCAATGTAACGTTTATCCAGGGCTAAAAAATTATCTATAATGAAATTATAAACGTTAGATAAATTAAATTGAATAATGCTGAAAAATAAATTATGCAAGATTTGTGTAAGGGTATGATAAAGGTTTAAAAAATTTACTATTTTTAAAATCAGTTTAATGAAGTTTCCATTTTAATGAAATTATGATATGAATTAATTACGAATTTCTTTTAGTTTAAAAATGTCCAACACTAAACACTACAACTTTATCGTCATTAGCATTAGAAAACATTAATATTTTACTTAATATCAATTTTGTAATAATAAAAGTAAAGTTTACTTGTAATTTTAAAAAATATTTCGGAATAACACCCTTGTTTTACTTTAATTATTTCCAACACTTAATAAATATGCAAATTTCTGCCTTAATATAACTATGTTTTACGAATATAACCAGTAACTCCCTAATTTCTTGTTGACTTTGAAGTTCCTTAATGTAGTCTAAGTATTTAGTATTTTGTTTATTGCAATCTTGAACGGCCATAAAAATTACTTATATCAAGCCATTCCTTTAATTTACTTTTAATGATTAAAATATTTTAGAGGGATCATTTAATTACTTGTATGGCGACTTCAGAATCAAAGAAATTATTGAATTAATCATTTAGTAATTAAGGAATGGCGTCAATTTTAATTACGGTTATTATTGCTTTACTTAAAAATAATTGCTCAATCAAGGATAACATTTTTTTTAATTGAACAGTTTCATCCGTCTAATATGCAGTGGTAAAAATCTGGTACATACAAAATTGTACTTTGGCGTAATTAGTTTCAAGATAATATTATTGTGTTGCCAATAATGATTTCATACTAGAAAATCTTGGTTTACGTATCGAAAGTACATTATGTAATACAATAAATGTAATACAATAAATGTAATGGTAAAGTAGGAAGTTATATAGTGTAATAATTATATAAAGCAGAGCTGAGCGTCGAGAATATAATCTATAAACTTACATTGATGAAAATATTTATAAGGCAACTCAGTGAAAAAATAGAAAAAATACCGAAAAGTCTTCAAAATTGGATTTCAACAAACGGCATCCTGAATTTGCGAAATTGTTATCCTAGTTCCCATGTTTCTTTGATATTTGAATGAATTCTGACCTACATTTTATGCATCATGGAGAACATTGCAGTGAGGCTCAAAAATGTGCAGTCACAAGTTCAATTCCAGCTTCGTGTTTTTTCCTGGTAAAATATTTCCCCTCGGTCTTTAGAAATCACCCAGGTTACCTGGAAAGCGATCAAAGTGGATACGAAGGAAGATATAAAAGCTATGGAAGAAAGATACCACTAAAAGTAGAATGTTAGTGTGATGTTTTATGTCCTGGTAAAATATTTCCTTTGGTCCGTACAAATCACTCAGGTTACTTAGAAAGTGATCAAAATGGATACGAAGGAAGACAAGAACTATGGGAGACATCAGAAAAAGTGGAAAGTTAGTGTAATGTTTCATGTGCTTGTAAAATATTTATCTTGGTCTTTACAAATCACCTAAGTCATTTGAAAAACGATCTAAGTGGATACGAAGACAAAAACTCTAGAAGAAAGATACCACGAAAAGTGGAAAGTTAGTGAAAGGTAAAATCTTTCTTTTGGTCTACAAATCCCTAGGTTATTTGGAAAGCGACCAAAGTGGATACGAAGGAAGACATAAAAACCATGGAAGAAAGATACTAGGTAAAGTAGAAAGTCAGTGTAATTTTTTATGTCCTGGCAAAATATTTTCCTTGGTCTTTACAAATCACCCAGGTTACCTGGAAAGAGATCTAAGTGTATGTGGAGGAAGACAGGAAAACAATGGAAGAACCACGAAACACGAAAAGTGGAATGTCCCACCCAAAAAAAAGCAGATTACAGCTGGAACCTTCACTCCTGGGACATATAACTAGAAATTTCCAAGTAAAGCTTCTTTTCTTGTTGAAAAGGTGTTAATTTGAATGTGCTCTTTCGGATGGAACTGTTCTTTTAACAAGCAGCTGGTTTTAGTAATATGCAATAATGACATCAACATTTTTCAAAATCATGAGAAATAAATCATGAATTTTGACAGACTGGTTTAAGAAACATTCAAAGTGGGTACGACGTATATCCAAAGTTGCATTGGATAGGTGGATAACTATTGACATCCTTGGAATCAGCACCCGGGATAAATCCAATAGGTGTAATTTTTAAGGCACCCGAATATGAATATGAGTTGAACAATGGTGGTGGGTGCATTTACTTGACGTTGTTCGGTGTAGCTAGGCCAAATATAAATCTCACCATAAGAAACCCAACCATCTAACTAAACTGGTTTGGTTTCTTGTGATGGAATAAATTCAAAAATTCGATTTATTTCAATATATTGTCCCCTCCATGTTGGACTATCATTTCACTGCCTATATTAACCTTCTGAGGGGTTCACAGGTATAATTCCAACCTGCAATCTTCCCTGATGACGTATAATTTTAACCATCTTGACTGATAGAATATTTCCAAAGGATTCTATTCAAAGGAAATTAGCAATATAATCTTTCCAAGGAATTATAATCTAAGGAAAGGACAAACAGCATCTTTCCAAATGATTCTATTCTACAGAACGGGCCAATAGAATCGTTCCAAAGATTTCTATTCCAAACAAAGTACCAATACAATCATTCCAAAGTAATGTTCGTTTCTTAAGAAAAGACCAATAGAATCATTCCAGATCTTATTCTAAGAAAATGAGCAATAGAATATTTCCAAAAAATTATAATCTAAGGAAAGGACCAATAGCATCTTTCCAAATGATTCTTTTCTACAGAATGGGTCAATAGAATAAAATATCAAAGGATTCTATTCCAAGGAAAGGACCAATAGAATAGTTCCAAAGAAATGTTCTATTCTAAAGAGAAATGACGAATTGAATCTTTCTAAAGGTTAAAAGAATCCATGGAGACATTTTAAAAAGATAGTTATTTAGTCATTGTGTGCTATGAGGTAAAAGTAACACCATACTACTTGGAAATCTGTGAGCGCTTAGTGTTAAGTTATGAGAATTCTATTCACTGTCTATTTGAATTAATATAATGGTATTAAATATATCCTCGTTTTGTTTTCGTAAAATTACAGCTATCAATGTATAAATACCAGATTCGATAGCATTTAAGTATTGCAATGCAACATGGCTTTCTTCAATTCCATTTAAAACACTCAAGTCGAATCAAGTGCGCCTTTGTCCGAATCAATCCATTGCAAAGCGTTAAATTATCATGCGAAGTTTTGAATTACCATAGATCGTCACAGCCGGCCAACCATGAAAGCACACATGTGAATGGACCCCAATTTCATCATTCAATTGATCCAGACGCCGGTTTGTCTCGTGCTAATGTCGTTGATGATCGGGATGTTTATCATTAATCTAGCCAATGACTTTCTGCATGTGAGTTTAACAGATTAGTTAGTAATGTTCTGGATCAACTAGTTAATTGGCAAGTTTTCCAGCCCATTAGAGCCAATAATGAATTGTCTCTCTATCGAATGAGCTGGAATTAAACTTCATATTCTCGTTAATAACTTCCATTTAGTGAGGAATTGGATTTTTATTGCAGTAATAATCAGTTTTCTCTCACAAATCGATGCCTTTACAAAATGTCCTTTTTTCCTCAAAAAGGTCTTGGTCTTCAGCCAGGCTTGTCAAAATTTGATTGATGAGCTCTTCAGAATTTGTTATTGAAGTTTTCCATGTGTGCCTTAATCCCTACCTTGTGTATTGATGTCAATCACTTCGGTTGGCTTATCTAATCTTGGTTAAGATTCGTTGTATGGGGTTTTTATTGCGATTACGTCAGACAAGAGTTGAACAGAACGTTACATACAACGTCAAGTAAATGAATATACACTAAAGGAAGTTTTTACTGGGACAAAAGAAATACACCCAGGGTGTAATTTAACCCATCTGCAACCTACAAATCGTAGGTTGCTAGTGCAGCAAGCAAACACACTTATCCATTGAACTTCGACATACAGATAGACCCATATGCACGTAGATATAAATATGGAATCAGACACAGAGATAGACGTAGACAGAAGTATACCAGAGTAGGTAGATGTATGGATGGTTTGGTTTTAATGGTGAAGGCCATATGCGCCAAACACAAGGCAGACAACGTCAAGTAATGGACATACACACAAGGCTGATTGGTTGGATGTGGTTTTATGGCACGAGGATCATATTTGGCCAAATTGTTCCAAACAAGTCAAGTAAGTGGACATGCACACAAGGAAGGTTTCACTGGTTCAGAAGAGAGAAATACACTCAGGAAGATAATTACTTGAACCTGACAAGAATTGAACATGCTCCACCTACAACTCGAAACACTACTCGGGAAGTAAAACAGCAAAAAGAAGGGCATGTAAGGGCAAAACTGAAGAGAATACAGATCACTAGGGTACCTTGGATCTGAAATGCCCGTATTTACTTAGCCCTCCAAGTGGTTTCGACGAGATATCTCGTCCATCAAGATCTGACCAATTTTCCTAATGGCAAGCTATCTTATCAAGATATTGCTGATTTTGTGATGATGACGAGATCAAGATCTGGTTAGTTTCCTTCTAATGACGAGACATTTCGTCCATAAAGATCTGGTCAGTTTTGCTAATGATGATATACATTGTCGAGACAGTCACAAGGAGGGTTAAAGAAAGTACACACGGGGTTCGTTTTTAAAAAAGTAACGCCCTGGGGGCCTGGACTAGAGAATAAGCAACGGTTTAACCTTTCATTTAGTTGATACACTACAATGTATACATTTATTGTGCAGATCTCTGATAATCTATATACCGTTTTGACAAGGCAAATGTCATTACCAGTTTTTTAATACAGAGGAAAGAAAATTAAGGCTAAAAAGAAAATTTTAATTTTCTAAAACTTTCTACACGGGTATGTAATTCGAAAATCATCCCTAAACCCAACCTCCCATGCTCAGCTTCAACATTAAGAACTACCTGATTAAAACAAATTTTTCCGTCCGCCATAACATTCGCCTTAAATTAGCCACCCAATCGCTTTCCCAAAAGAGGAGACTTAAATCATTCGCAAAATCTCAGGTATTCCGATGCAGAACAAAAACAAATTGTTGATCCTGGAAAAGCGTTTTAATTACTTTGCTCGTTAACCAAGCCAGCGGAAACTTGTTCCTATTCCACCCCGAGAAAAGGAGTAAAAAACTGAGAGAAATATTAAATTAATGCCCCTCAAATTGAAAGTTTCAACCCCTCATGAAAGAAACTTTTTAATCGATGTGCAGTCAGACTTGAAGCATTCGTACCAAATTTAATAGAACTTAGGGAGTCGACCTTCCACGTAAACGAGAACACCCATTAATATGAAGTAATCGAAGGCGGGCAGCGTTAATGAACTTTCTTAGTTTCCTTTTCACTCGCTTCGATATTCAAAGGTAATTGAAAGGAGACTTAGTTCCTCTCCAAGGTGCAAGATCCGTTTTTCTGGCTCGCTAACAGCTCGTTAAAAATCCATGCGAGCATCCCGTAGATTAAATTATTTTAATAAGCACATTTTGAATAAGGGTGTTCTGAGTAAGTACGTCTTTTTAAGGTGAGCGCGTGGGAAACTACGACTATTGACTGCGGCTATTTTAAGACGACGCACATGAAGGCCGTTGAAAGTTTACGCCGAGGTAGGCTTTTGAGTGTGGGGTCTTCTCGTCTGGTGCTTTTGGAAAACAATAACGTGCTTTGTATCGCGAAACCACTTCTTTTAGAAACCTTAACTAATGCAATGGATCTATGGAAACGGAGTACAATGCAAAAATGTGCAAGTCGCTGATTCCCTTTTATCTATTACAATGTGTATGAATGGAAGATAGCTTTGCGTCTATGGCAGATAACATGCAATGCAAGTGTACATATTTTGGTTTGTCTTTTATAGAAAGTGCTCATTTGGAGCTTTCTTTAAGGGTCACCAAGACACATGGTCTGTCTGCTCTACACTAGATACGCCTCAATAAGCTATAACAGTAGTTCTGTTGTCTATCTAAAGAACGGAATTTAAATCTTATTTTACGACATCTAAAACTCTACGTTTTGATTACTTTCGAGAAACGAATAATAAAATTCGCTGACACAGCTTACAATAAATGGAAGGGGACAGTTTTTTCAGTCCTGGGCATACACCAATAATCAATCGAAACGTTTTTCAATCTTACTATCGAAGAGGATTACTATCGTAACGCCAAATCAGCGTCCTGGGCACATCACAATCAATCGAAAGGGTGTTTTTTCACTCTTACTATCGTAGAGTACACTTTAAGGGGCAACTTAAACCAGTAGTTATGATTTAAAATGGGTCCTGATACAATTCGAGCGTCCACGTTCAGATCGGGAGGTAAACCCGTCACCTGTTTCACCAAGCTTCAGAGCGCTAACAAATCGATCAGGGCATTTTTCTTAAGGTAGGTAGTTGAACTTACGTCACACTGCAGCAAAACACGGGCTATTGGCAAAGGTCCGGGATCAATCCCGAAGCGAAAGATCAGAGTACGGCATCTCGTAATTTTAAGCCACCGTAAGACGAGGTCGACACCTGTGCTGGCACCCCACTATCAAAACTTCCATGTCACGCCAATGTGAGGACATTTGAGGCCACGATAGATTTAAAGTGCATCAACCCCCACGGACACGAAGGTCTTTGGTGGGATCGAGACACGAACTAGCAAACCTTCGGTTGCTAACCAGCAATTTTACCAACTGGTCTACTATGGCCACTTTTACAAAAGTGTAAAAGTCGTAGAAAATACAATCGGATATCTCCATTTTTCGAAATTTTCGATATCAAATGTTTGGTGAATCGTTTCGATTAGCAAATACAAAACTGTTTCTTTAAATCAAAAAGATTTCTGAATATCAAACTGTTTCTAGGCAAATGGGTATTTTTTCTTCCTTTAAGAACATTGTTACAAAAATAATTGTGTGAATACTAAATCAATTCTTGTTCTTCAAAGGAATTAGAAAAATTAAACTAATGCAAATGCATGTGAAAACTACAAAATACCACATTCTTTAAGTTTTGTTAATTCTTATTTTTTACTTACTTATGTTATCCACATGTGCCTTTGTATCTTCATATTTTCCTGGTCCCTTAAGTTACATTAAGAAAGAGTGCATTGGTTTAAAAATAACTGCACAACAATCTTTTAGATTTTTCATTTCACCTTTCCGCTAGAATTGTTTGCTTATTTTCTCAAATGTATTAATGTTCAGACTTACACGCCATTGTTTATATAACAATTTTTTCAATGTATTCAAAACGTTTTCAAAAATAGATTTCTCGGAAAAAGAGCCCTAGAGAATTTTCAACCGAATCTCCGAAATAGTTTGTATTTTTAAAAACTGATGAAATGGTTAGTATCAAATTAAAGTTTTTTCTAATGATTCTTCGTTTCTGGAATTCAAAAGATATTGCACCTTCAATCGAATTAAAAAAGTACTAATATCGTTTTGTTTATAAAAATATTTTCCATTTTGCCTCTGAATACCAAACAAGTTTATAATTAGAATGAAATACTTTATTTTATGCATCCGTTACTAAAACATAAAAATGTATTTTTGAATATAAATTATAATGGTCATTACATCGCATAACAATCCGGTTTTCTAAAACTAGAATATCTGATAAAAAAAGATGTTGGGTGCTTTGAAGTGAATTACGCAATTTAGAAAATTATATCCTCATTTATAAGCAACATAATTTTGATACAGAATCTGTGATCCGTAATCTTTCTTCTACATTTTAATCTTTTTATTAAAGAACGCTTCATAATCTACTCAAATGCGGCTCCTTTAGAATAAGAGCAAGTTTCTTTCCTAAATATAAAATTCATTTTTAATTTCATATTGCACTTGGGATGTAGAGATGGAGGGATACAGGTGCTCAAGTTCCAGCTTTTCTCTTTGTATCAAAAGTATACTTTTTCAAGAACGTTTTGATTATCAATATTACAAAACGTTTTGCAATATTTTTATTTAAAGCTTAGAATTCACACCACAAAGCTGGTTTGTTTATTGCCTTATTTAATAGCGAGTTCCTTAACTTAAAACTGATCTTTGAATACCGAAACATTCAGCAGTAGCTTTCAGCAAGTATTTTATGCTGTTAACATTGTTGAATATATCTACTTGAAAAACGATACAAATTTCTTTTTTCGTAAGTCACAATTGATTGCTTGTGCGGAAAGCGCATGCAAATTTATTCAGAATTTCCAACATTAAAAAACATCTAACGAGTTTCACGGCGCTCTCCTATTGATTCAATTGTTTGATTTCCAATTGCGGTTTTTGAGAAAAAAAATCTCATTGTTTAGTTATAACTGCATTAGTTACGAACAGATGGCGCCACAAATCGCTCAGACTACTTTACAAAATAATCATAGTTAATTTATGTGGGCAATATTTTTTCGAAAAAATACTTTTTCATACTGTGGAAAAGGGAAACGCTTCATTTTTGAAAAATATCCTCATTGTATCCACAGAAATTTTTTTTATACCAAAAGCACTTATTTTAGTTCCATCAAATCTTCGAAGATGGCGCCAAAAGTTACTTTTCTTTGGAACTCGTATAAAAGAAAAAATGTTTAAACTTGAATAGGATCAAAATTTGGGAGGATAAAAATGAATACTACTTGGATCTTAAAACGTTTTTTCAAAACACAAAAATTGCCGCTCGCATTAGATGCAATTAGACACAAAATTTTTCACACATCCTTCAGTTTAGATTACCTTTCTTTCTTCATCAAATAAGGGCAGAATTTAAATCAATTATGAGCTCTTTTGAATTTGAGTTTCATGAAACAGCGTTTGAAAACTGCACACTATGCAGAAATAATCCAAGGAAAGACAGATTGCCTTATAATTACTTGGGATTTTCATCTGGTAATAAAAAATATAGCGCAATAAGGACGGGTAAACATTTTAAATAAAAACACTATTACTTTACATATAAATAATTGGTCTTGTATCATACAAGTATAAAAAGTAATTATATTTCGTGATGGAATGTAAAAAACACTAATTGCTTGAATTTATTGAGACTTGTGTATGAAACTGAAGCATTGATGCTTAAAATTAACCTGAACTGTTAAGCAATGGAAAACTTTGACCTTTACAAACATTTTCATTCCAAATAAAATTGTACCAAAAGGCAAATTTTCCTTTCCATAGTAAACGAGCTAATTATAAATTTGTAATCCGATTTTTAAATTTTTATTATAAATTTAGATTTCTGAATAAAATTCAATGAACAATGACAAACCAGAAATAGATTTCAGATCGACAAAACTGCTTATTTTTTTAAAAAATTCAAACATTTGTCCGTAAAAATGACTAATTACTTATTTTGCAAATGTTTCCCCTTTCCCTCTTTAGCTATGCTCTGTAACTCCTACATCAACCCTTAAATTCGTTTTTTTTTGCAAATCAGTCGAAAATAAAGGGAAAACCGAATCTTGCATCGTTACGTGATACGCGTGATTGCTTTTTGATTGACAATCCCGGACAAAAATGAACTGATTGCATCTACCAGCCTTAAAATAACCCGTTTCATATTCAGTTATAAATAAATTTCCGATGAAATTATTCGAGAGCGTGCTAGAATTCTAGTACTAGTTAACGGCGGGAGTTTAATTAAGAAAACTGAAAATATAAAACAGTCCCGGATCAATCCCGTAGGGAAAAATCCGAAGACACCTCGTCACTTTGAACCAAGGTCAGATGTCAACGTCAACACCGGAGATGGCACCCAAGTCCAAACTTCCACTCCACAAAAGGAAAACATTTGAGGTTACGTTAGATTTAACGTGCACCAGCCCCAAGTTCAAAACTGTCTTTCGTTGGATCGAGTTTCCAACTCGAAACCCTCTGATTTCTAATCCACGACTCTACCAACTGGGCCATAGCGGCTCTCTAATTTTAGTTTAATTAATCTCTTTTCTTGAGAAGGTGCAATACCAATACTGTATAAAAATATATGTATATAGCATGTTGACTTTAGTATTATAGAATAAAGCATTTATTAGCTACGATTGAAAAGTTATATCATTCTTGATATGCGTCGTTAAAAAATTAGTCAAGTGCAATGATTCCCGTTGAATCATTGCACTTGAGATCCATCTGACCATAATCCTTCAGTGACCAGTGTATCCAATGCGAAGACCTGATGTCAAACTGACCTGCTGCATTGGACACGCGATTCACTCTTATGCCATCTTGGTTGCTCAACTCCCTTACTGATTGTCTGTACTTTCGATCGTTATTCTTTCAAATTTTTTAAAGTACAATGCTAATTATACAAAATTTGATGGGGATAAATCTCATTCAAATAATTTTGCATTTCTACATATAAGTGACTTTAAATCTCATGTAACCTATTTTTTATACATTCAACATGACAAATAACTACTTTTTCAAAACTTCTGAAAATCCGATTTTTCAAATTTTAATATTTTATTCATGTTAATTAAGTTTGCATCTGACTCGGTACTCGATTTCTAAAATTTTAAGTTTTCGGATCACGCCTTTCTTATAGTTTGAATTTTAAAATCTTTTGTTTGGCGCAGCTTGTCCTTTTTCCGGAATTCGCACCACAAAACCCGAAATCCAATAGACTATTTCAATAATTATTTTTCTTATGATTCGAAGACAAATAATCAACCACATTTGAGTGACTTTATCATTGAGGCTAATTGTTCGTTTCTGTGCATTAGAAACTTGGTTACAAAACAAATAGTCGCTGAAACAGTGTCAAATTCAGCGTAAATTTTGAATTTAAATACACAAATCAAGAAAGGGGAACAAATTTTATTTACCATGCCAACAGATTATCGGCCTTATGCGTAATATTAAAATAACGACGAGATCATAGGCTCTTAAGATTGCACAAAATTCATTTAGCGATCAACATTACTACCAATAAATGTTACTTAACTTATAAGATAACGCTTAAATAACAACCATCTGCAGATTCATCTGTGTAAGTCATTGATGAAATTTTAAAACAAACTCACTTTAAATATAATCGTCACATTCCTCCAATATCAGCTTTTAAATTCATCACCGAATGAATTTTGATCCACTTCATGGTAGAACAGTTTGGTTTGTCGTTTTACGATCATACTTAGCAACACAGGAATAATTTCACATGACAACAAAACAAAATGGCTCAGAATATTCAATCAATTTGCAAGGTTTTGTAAATTTGATTAAAACATGGCGACTTTTCGTTCTAAATTGCAAACTATCACTAAACTGATCTTGATATCCGGTTTAGTTGTTTTTCGGCTTAATTCTAGTATACGGTGAGGTCTCTAAAAGTCGCCAAGTTGGCATTTTGCCAGCAATGCCTACCATTGACATGGGTTTTGCGATAAAAACTTGAAATCACGCCAAGGCCGCACCGTTAATTAGAATTTTACTCCTAGATTTTCTTTTTAAAAAATCTACAATTTCAAATGAAGAGATTTTTCATAATTCCTGCTGGATAGAATACATGAAGGAGATTATCTCTGCAAAAGTGCTTGAGATGTTTAAAAGCTAAGGGAAAACTATCCTCTAAATTAAGACAGTGCTGGGGTTTGGAAATTTGTAGGCGTTTACAAAATAAGTAGTTCCTTTCTCATATTCATAATAAATACGACTTTGATCTGAAAAGTAAAAAATATATGGAACTAATACTTTAGGATTTCAGCTGTACATTGTTTAATTAATGCTTCGGAAATACATCTATGGGAAAACATTTTTTTAAATTTCAATGGCAACCATGAAATGAAGTTTATAAGAGGCAACCGGTATTTGGCATGTTTTTGATTGGAAGCGCCTTTTCAGTTGGCAGTGATAACTTGCTTTAAAATAGTCAATCACCAATAGTCGCTAACTGAGGGATCAAATGACGAATTAAATCTCGATATTCGACTAAATTGTAAAAAAAAAAAAAAATTTGTAAAACTATATGAGAGTGAAGAAGAATTGGTATCTACTTAAGGTCAGACAGATAATTTAACAACGAATGAAAAAATTTAAAGTATTTTTATTTTGTTTTAAAATGTCATTTAAAAACATTGCAATTCCATTGATAAACATGGTTCAAAATTACGTGGTGTTGTTCTCGATCATTCCCTTTGGGATTGATCCCGGACCGTCACTAATAGCCCGTTGTGTTGCTTCAGTGTGACGTTAATTAAAATACCTACCTACCATTGATAACCGCAGAATTCTGGTAAAACTCAACAATTTATACGAATTCCTAAAAATTAAATAATAGCCCTTTGTGTTGCTCCAGTGTGATGTTAATTAAAATACCTACCTACCTAAAAATTAAAATTATGAGATACAACTTAGGATGCCAAACGATAATTAAGTTGATTTTACCAAAAAACGAATGAATTACCGATTGACAATCTTCGGTGAAAAATTAGTTATAGTAGACCTCAAAACAGAATTTTTATGAACGATTAACTGAAATTCGAGCAGCGATAATTTATTTTGCCTTTGAATGGCAGTTAAAGGAGGTTGCCAGAGAGTATATGAATAAGGCGCCAAGAATAAGTGACAAATCTCGTCATTAACAAAATTGGTCCGATCATGTTGGATGATAAGAGTTCATGTGTACTCTATACCTTGAAAGGAGTAAGCAAAAATGCAAAAAATAAATTTATTTTCTCTAATGAATGATACACAATTGAATAACAATCTAAATTCGTTTAAGCATAGCAAATACACATGACAAGTAACTTACTGAATGAAGATGATATTTCCCTATTACTCGCATATACATAGTATATATCATTATGCGTGAGCATAATTTATATTATTTTTAACAGAGCAAATTTTACATCGATTATTTTACACCTTATTTATTCCATACTTTTGGTGAGCTATATATTTATGGGAAAGAAAATGTATTATGTAAAACAATCTTTGAGTAAAGATAATTTATATATAAGCTTCTCTCCATTGGTCAACATAATTTAAAATATCAACCTAACCCATTCATTATTGCTCTTTGACAAAGAAAAAGGTTTAACAATAGAATAATGCAGCAAAAGTATTATTTATCAATAAAAATTTTACGACATTTATTTGCTTTAAAAAGATGCATTTTACTAATGAATGGAAAATACAATTACAGACGTGTTGCAAACGACTTGGGATCATTAACATAGATATTATTACTAAAATATTAATGCTAATGAAATGATAATGAAATTCAACGCTTACATAAACCATGATTAAAAACAAAATGGCTTCATGATGTTTCGGGGAATCCAATAGTTTTCTGTTCTCATTCTCTGTTAAAGAATATAAATACATTCTCATTTTCTAAGGTAAATTAGCAAGGGTAAAATGAATACCACAAGCTTCCCTTCACATTAACACAAAATCCTTCAAGCAATGTAAGAAGTGTTTATCTTTCTATTTTAACGTTCAAGTCATGTCAGCTCTCAACAATGTCGGCGATGGTATCAGGTGTGACATGATGAAAGAGCTCTTGAAAACACTCGCGAGTAGAATACTAATAAGAAGTCATTTAAAAAGTAACTACTTTTTACACGCTTGAATGTTGATTGCCAAGTGTTAAGACAAAAACTTCGAATGTGAAAGACCTTTTCATTTGTAATGAGCTAAAATGTCTGTGTGGAAGTCTGTTGGATAAACAACAAAACTCTCCACGGTCTATGTTAAGAGTCAACAACTGTTGCATTCCAATCAAAGTCAATGGCATTAATCGGAAACAGTGAACCTTGTAGGTGTTTCATATTCTACATGCTGTTAGCCAAGTTGCAATGTTACTCCTGTTGTGTCGTTAACCCTCCAAGTGTTTCAACGAGATATTTCGTCCAGGATCTGGTCAATTTTGCTAAGGACGAGATATTTCACCGAGACAAAACTGTCCTATTAGTCCAGTAAGAATGAAGATCCAAGAAGGAAAAGCAAATTGTCCCTTGCCCAGAACTGGTGACAATTTGGAACAAGTTGTTGCACCATAGGCTGGACACTACAGGGCATTTTCCGACATGAAGATAAACACCAGGAGGGTTAAAAATTTCCTCTCAATGTAATTCACTCTCACGATGATTGGGACGTACGGATATTTCGGAATGCTTAGACAAGGCGTTAATCAGGTGGGCTGGGAAGTTGTCGAATCCTTGAAATCCTTGAATAGGACCGTCAATGATTATCTCCGTTGTGCCAAAGTTTCCGTATTCACCGCCTTGGTTTCCATAGCCACCACCTTGGTTCCCATAGTCACCACCATAAGGTATCCGTCCATCTTGATACCCATTGAAACTCTGCTGCCTTTCACCTGGGAACAGACCTCCTCTGATAACTTCAAAATTTCCGCTACCCAGAACACCGTAAGAGTATCGCCTGGCCTCAGATGGATGGTAATAACGATCCATACCACCGTATTGGCGACCTTCAGGGTGGACGGGCATTGAGTACATTGGCACCGAGTGCATTGGACGAGTCGAATAACTGGGAGGACTCATGGGGCTTTGACCGTAGAAAGGGAATGACAGTTGTATGGAGCCTCCATTGAAGTTCCCAGTGATAGGAATGAATCCAGAGCTTGCGTCTTGTTGATCGGACGACTGTGAATGTCTGTAATGGTCTTCTTTAGCCTCTGAAGCCAAGGGAACAGTGTCTGCTTCTGAATTTTTTAAAGCTGTGACTGATCTTTTACGTCTTTGTGTTTTGATAGTTGATTGTGTGTTTATATTCGGCTGGTAGACAGTATTGGGATTGAAATTTTGCTGAGGCACATTCGGATACATTGAACTGACAGCTGCTGGATTCGCCATGGATGGCATTCTGTGGTTCTGCATGTAAGACTCCTGCTGCAAACCAGAATCCCGCATTTGGCTTGTGGCTTGCATGTTCGGCATTGGATTTAAATTCGGAATTTGGTTGACGTTTTGCATGGGATTCAGATTCTGCATTTGATTGAAGCTTTGCATTTGGTTCATGCTCGGGTTGACATTTGTCTGCTGTCCGTTGAAAATGTTGGGGAAGTTGAAGGTGAAGGGATCATAGGAGGGACCCTGTTGGGCAGAAGTCTGTGACGGCATGTAGTTAAAAGCGGAATTCCCCATCATACCAGTCTGAAAAGGGTTCTGGAACTGGTTCTGGAACGCGTTCTGATAAGAGTTCATGTAATCTATCGCAAAGGGGGATCCGTTATTCTCTGCAGCCTGGGTTCCATAATCCTTGACTTTCTCCTGACTAACCTCTGGGGTGCTTTTGTATTGCATTGGCTCATGCTGATACGCCGAGTCATCGTCGAACTTGACCTGATCGGGGACTCTGTCTCGTGTCAGATTGAACACTTTTCGGAAGTCGTCCAAAGCTTTGTTGTTGTCGTGATCCGGTTTGGCCTCTCGTCCTCTCGATTTCTTTGGTTTTGAGTACTCGGAGTCTTTCTGCTCGCTCGAGTCCTCGTCTTCGTGTCGTAGGAATCCTGCCCCGTCGAAAGACATTTCGACGGGCACGTCGTTCATGATGGACACCGAGGGTTTGTGGTACGACGAATGGAGTCGACTTTCCTGCGGAGTCATATCCTTACTTCTTGAAGGTTTAGCAGCTCTTGATGGACTCCTTGTGCTCTCTTTGTTCAAGTCAGTTCTTCTTCGAAGGTAAACACTTCGCTTTTGACGAGATCTCTGTTGCTGCGAGGCAGGTTCGGACTGGTGATCGGTTAAAGTCTGATTGTCTGGGGGTCTTCGAGAAGATTCGGTTGTGTAGAAACTGCTCAAGTCACCCGGGTAGACCACTTGTGTTGGTAATGGTTTGTTTGTGACGGGTTGTATCGACAGGTCATCGTCGTCATCGGCATGTTTATGGTGTTCGTCTCTATGGTAGGTTACTTGGCGTTTCTCTATAAAGAAAAGTAACATGTGATTTAAAATAGAATTGACGGATCAGTAATTTTTCAAAGTCGACGTGTTTATAAGTATTGGAGAGAAAAGAAAAATATATTTAATCTTAATATTGGTAAATTAATAATGTTTCGAAATCTGTGTTAATCAGCTGTTACAAGCGTTTAATCAAAAATCTGTGAAGATATTTATAATAAACATATACCAACCATTGGCAAATTTTTAATGGACCTTTTAATTTATTTTTATTAATTTATTAATTAATTATTTCTTAAATTATTGATTATTAATTATTATCGATTATTAATTTAATGATCTTTTTAATTTCGCATTGTTTTTTAAAAGGGAAACTGACAAAAGAGTAATAATTTTGATATAGTTTAGATGTATCGTCACCTGAATATAACAATTAGGTCACTCGAAAAATGGTGTATTTTGAATTATACTTAAACTAGTAAAGCTGATATCATACAGAATTCAATGCAAGCATTAGGCAACTTTTTTAACCACTTAAGTTCTCTATAATCGGTTCATGAAAAATGTAGGTATACTATGAAACGGGGATAGCTGGCAAATTGTTTTACGCTTTATCTCAGAAACAAAAAAAATCGAATTACCTAGCTTTTGTATTAAAGTGACATAATGTACTCAATAACTCCGCCAAACGCAGAAACATAATTAAATTACCTTTATTACATTTCCATGAAGTTATATGCATAATTGTATGTTTACCAGTTTCTACTACAACAGCATGAGCCGATGAATAATTATATGTATTCTACAACACAAGTTGTATGAGAAATCACATAACAAGTGATTCAATAAAAAAGGCGAAATTTATTTAACCCACCAAATGATTTTGACGAGATATCTCGTCCAACAAGATCTGGTTAGTTTTGTTAATGGCGAGATACCACATCGAGACAACAACCTGGAGGGTTAATTGTTGTTTCTCTACAGAAAATATCCATAATTACAGAGAACGAAAAATACGTGATCCAAAAAATACAAGACACAAATACAGTTAGTAGATAAGAGATCAAACAAAGCACTTTATCAAAGTAAATTACTTATTGAACTCAAAGTAAAGGAAGTATTCAAAGTAATGAAATCAACTTTATTTCGCATTTTAAAAGAATGCACCACTAAAGATTCGGAATTCTTAAAATCAATCTAGATCAAAAACCTTATACAGTGTTCTTTCAATATCCATGTTGTGGCAGTATCGTAATAAGGATTACAGATCCATATCCGACTCCCGATTAAACTCAAATTTAAATTATTAGAGAAAGGAAATAAACTTGTTCCTAACGACATAAGGCAGTGGCGAAAAGAAATCCAAAGTTAATCTATCCTTAATTCAAAGATAAAACAATCTACGATCGAAGATTAAAGTGCATTGACTCAGCCGAACAATTGGTATAATATACAACATGCGATATCGATAAAAAAAAACTCCATTCCTCATGCTTTCTAGACATTTAATGTATCATATCACGAATTGTCAATCATAGGACATGCATTAACTCTCACCTAAAAAACACATAAAACACCTTACGACAGTAATTACTAATATGCCGTACTATCATTTCAGCTCGTTTTTGTTATGTACTTTTATCAGGGAACGAAAATAGTTATTTATTTATCAGAATTTGAATTTACTTTCCTCATAACACAAAACCCCAAAACTGCCCGAATGCCTCCCAGTGTAATCGCCAACGATGCGAAATCAGACATGTAATCTAAAGCTTCTCTTGATTAAAAATGCACATTCGGATTTTTTTTTCAAAAGTGAAATAAGGAAGTTTTCTTCATCGACTTTTAGTTTATTACATGATTTTTTTCCATTTCCTCGTTTGTTTTATTACCTTTCCCTTTTCTGAGGACTTTGAAGGAGGAAAAAATTGCCAAGTGTCAAAAATTCGAAAGCGAAAGTCGTTTTCCGTTAAAAACGAAAAGCATAAAAAATTCCTAAAAGCAATCCTTCCGACCTACTTTCGAGAATATTTGGTTCTCCTGCTCGTTCTGCTTCAGCCGCGTGTGACTTACAGTCTTTTTAATGACATAAGACAGGAGTCCTTTAAATATGGCTCTTCTCATTTACTTTCACTTTATTCAAGTCGCACGGGGAAATAAATTGCTTTTTTGAATGTCGAAGTAAGAGAGAATTGACAGTACGTGAAGACAAAAAAACTAAAATGTGCTCAGATAGCATAAGATGAGACATTGATAAATTAGTATATGTAGAGCTATTTAGGAAGGTATTAGACATACAGGAACGTACATAGTTGTAATAAAAATGTACAAATATTGGTCTAAATATAGCTTGTATAATACTATTCGTTACCAGCAAAAATTTAATTTAAACATCTAGCCCTCTAGTGTCTAGCCCTCCAAGTGGTTTGAACGAGATATCTTGTCAAGATCTGATTAATTTTGCAAATGACGAGATATCTTGTCATTAAGATATTGCCGACTTTTTATGATGACGAGATCAAGATCTGGTCTGTTTTCTGCTAATGACGAGATATCTGGTCCATTAAGTTATGATAATTTTAGATATCAGAACTTAATTCCATTAAGTTCTGATATCTGGTCCATTAAGTTCTGGTCCATTTTCTTCTATTGACGAGATATCTCATCAAGATATGATCACTTTTGCTAATGACGATATATCTCGTCATCTTTTGTGGTGACGAGACCAAGATCTGGTCAGTTTTCAACTATTGACGAGATATCTCGTCCATCAAGATCTGGTCAGTTTTCAACTATTGACGAGATATCTCGTCCATCAAGATCTGATCAGTTTTCATCTATTGACGAGATATCTCATCCATCAAGATTTGGTCAGTTTTGCTAATGACGAGATTCCTCATCGAGACAACCACCAGGAGAGCTAGAAGAAACATGTGGATTTGTCTCTGATACCAATCTTATATTTAAAGTAGAAAATCGTTTTGTCTGAAAAGAAGCAAATTCTCTCGAATGATGAGCTCTGACGTCATGAAATTTGCACAGCAGTCTGGAACATCTAGGTCAACGCACCTATTTTCAGCTCGACGTCGTTCACTTAAAACCATAGAAGTAAAGTTTAATATAGAACATTAAACAAGAACAAACTAATCAACACAAAACATTAAAAGCTGTCACTAGCCGAGAAATCGGAAGAGGAAAGAATACAAGCACGGTGAAGCTCACAAGACTCTAAAAGTTGTTCGCCAAGACGCAACGAAACCTTTGAGGAAACAGGTGTGACTTGATTAGTTTGAAGAAGCAAAAACTCTCTCCATCGAAACCGGGTAGTATAGTTTGCACACTTATAATACAAGGTTACTGCTCAGGCTAAAGGTGAAAAGTGATCAAGCTGTACTTAAGATGAGACGTTAAATAAGTATACGAAGAACTATTTATGAAGGTATTAGTCAAACGGGAACATGTATAGTTTTTAACCCTCCTGGTGGTTGTCACGACGAGATATCTCATTAGAAGAAAACTGATCGAATCTTGATGAACGAGATATCTCGTCATTAGAAGAAAACTAACCAGATAGTGATCTTGGCATCATCAAAAAATCGGTAATATCTTGATGACTAGGTATCATGTCATAAGCAAAATTGGTCAGATCTTGATGAACAGGGTATCACGTCGAAACCTTTTGGAGGGTAATATTTATTGATTTAACCATCCAGGTCGTTTCGACGAGATATCTCTTCTATCAAGATCTAACCAATTTTGCTAATGAGATGACTCGTCATCAAGGTATTTCCGATATTTTGATAATGACAAGATCAAGATCTGATTAGTTTTCCAATAATTACGAGCTATCTCGTTCATCAAGATTTGGTCCTTTTTCCAAAGCCGATATCCCTCGTCAAGACAAGACAACCAACCATCAGGAGGGTTAAATGTGACCAGTATATTAATCGTACTACTATAATTTAATTTAAAATGTACTGTGTACGGCTAACTCACCTGTCCCTCCTTTGACTAGATATTAATAAACGTATAATACTATTATACTGTCTTTCTAACGACATAAGATTGATATTCTCTGCATAGGCGAGACTTTGGTACCAGAGTACAAGCAGAGTAGGTGCTACTTTAGTATCTTGGTAGGAAACACTACGGTATATACTATAAAACAAATTAGAGTATTTAGTAATTTAAAGGTCTAGGTTATACCTTAACCACACACACAAGATTAGCAATAGCAACAGTAATGTGTGAAGAAAGCATCAAAAACGAAAGAACTCATCTTAGTTCATTTGTTAAAACCTGTTAAAAAGGGTAGAAAATCTTCGTTAATAAAATTTGTACTCGAGAACAATACCTTCATGTATGCTTATTTTTAGAATGATGATTCTTTTTCAGATTAGACGTAATTTGAATAACAAAATATGCTAATCAATCGTTATGAAATTAAACGAACATTTCAAGCTGTCGAGTTCTAAAGCGTGATAAACTGGCGATGAATGGATATGTGCGCGCATGCCAGATAATTTTTATTTGCACGTGAGCGTTGACATCTTGGCTCGTGAAGAACTAAGGCCAGTTTGACATTTTAATTAATTTTGTTTTATTCTCTAGACGCCAGTTGTGGCAACTTTCACATTGCATTTAATTAATTTTGTTTTATTGTTTAGACACCAGTTGTAAGAACACTCAGTTTGCATTTTAAATAATTTTGTTTTGTTCTTTAGACACCAGTTGTAAGAACACTCAGTTTGCATTTTACATAATTTTGTTTTGTTCTTTAGACACCAGTTGTAAGAGCACTCAGTTTACATTTTAACTAATTTTGTTTTGTTCTTTAGATGCTAGTTAAGGCAGCAGTCAGTTTGAATTTTAACTTTGTTTTATTCTTTAGACACCATTTGAAAATATCTTTAGAATTGTGTTTTCTTTTTAGAGAAATGGGTCTCTGTGTCTATAGATTTGTTGTAACTAAACATGTTTTAATTATACAGTCAATTTACTTGTACCAACTACATCACACCTACGCTATCGATAGCGTGCGTGACATTTCCCTATCGATGAAATATAAATAGTCGACAAAATACTAAAACGTCCACAAATCTAGTGTTTATCAACACTATTGTCCGTGTTTTCGCAATCCCAAACAGTTCGTCTACCGATAACACGAAACTTCCTACGCTTCCTCTTGTGTTTTGGAACCAAGACGAATAAGGAACGAGAAGGCGACAGTTGAAACGCCCTGCTCACTCGCTCCTTAAGTCGAAAGGAAAATTCCAATGCACGCAGGAAAGTTACTTCAGACGCTCGGCAAAACATGCAGAGCGTGCAACAAAACATAAATTCAGAAATTCAAATAAAAGAAATGCACGGATCCACTTCAGTGAGGTTTTTCTGTTTTAAGGATAATGCTTGTTTGGGTTTTTTATTTTGCTGTCCATCAATTTTTTCCTGTCGATGCTAATTTTAAATCTGCACGAAATAATTCATGAATGCTAAAGAAGTCATAAATCAAAGAACGTCTTCCAAGTTTTTATCGGGAGTGGAGGGTTGCTCAGTTGGTAAAATCGTGGATTGACAACCGGAGGATTGCAAGCTGGAAACACGATCCAACTAAAAACCGTCGTGATGGAGTTGTTGCACGTTAAATCTATATTGGCCTCACATGTCCTTACGTTGGTGTGGTATAGAAGTTTGGAGAGTGGGGCGCCATATCAGGTGTTCATCTCGGCTCATTGTGTTTGTCCAGTCTCGTCATTTTAACAGACTAGAAGACATAAATTCTACCAAGTCTGTTAAAAAATGAACTCGTGTGCCAGTTTAATTTTAAACAAAAGACACATTCCCCTCTGGTGGAATTTATCATGAAGTTCCCATAAAAATAATTATATTTAGAAGTTTCATAATAACCAATGGTGTAAGAGACTAAGAAATTGCAACAACCATGAATCGCGAAATGGATGAGAAGAACGAAGATATTTAGTACACGCCCATCTAGGAAGAGGTATAAAGTGGAGGTAAAATGATTCTCAGGTCTTTAAAACCTTCGTAAAAGCTCCAAAGACAACCAATGAGTCTTAAGGAAGCAAATAAAGTTACTACTTTACAGCTTTAGACAAAATAGAAAATCAATGTTCAATAGTGGAATGAAACAAAATTAACATGGAACACCAAATTTTATTTTACTCTAGCCGTTTGTACCAATTCCTTTTCCATGCGTTTTGATAATTTTTCATCCTCTTAAAAAAATCTTATACCTTACTTGGACTTCTAAATCTTTTAAACATGTCTTATATAAAAGTTTACACACGTACAACAAAGACCGAGCTGTCACTAAATTTCTTACTCAACAATATTATAATTTGAAAATAAATTAAATTTTGATTTAATACAAAATCATAAAAACATTTAGAGGTAAAAGACCACACATTTTTCTTTGGTGATTGTCTCGACGAGTTATCCCGTCATTAGAAAAACTAACCAGATCTTGATGGACGCGATATCTAGTCATTGGAAGAAAACTGACCAGTTCTTGATTTCGTCACCATAAAAAAGTTGGTAACATCTTGATGACGAATATTTCGTCATCAGCAAAATTGGTCAGATCTTGATGAACGAGATATTTCGTGAAAACCACTTGGCTAATTCTATGATTGGTTGAAATACGCTTCTACGTTAATATCAAATTAACTGACTAAGTTTGATTCGACTTTGAAAAACTACTTTTAATTAAATGATGGAAGCTAAAAATCATACACATAATAAAATAATACACAATTTTGGTTTGTCGCCCTATGAATATTTTTTGCTGTACGATGATTATTAGACTGCCTTGTTAGAATTTGAGCCTGAAGAACAGAGCACGTAAATTGCTTGTTGAAAATCCTAGAGAGGAAAATATGAAAGTAGTTTTACATTTATGTTCTCAAAGCTACCAGAACCAACTTTTCTGCAACGACCTACCTCAAAAACGCTCGATTCTAAAACTTATTCGAGCGCATTAGATACAAATTCAACTCGAACAATGCATTTTAATATTCACCATCCAATCAATAGGCACAATTTCGGTCAAATGCTATCCATCATGAAATGAAGCGGAAAATAAGACACTTCTATTCTTAGCTTGTTCACCGGAGCGTTTGATTCTTACAAAGCGGAAACCGTCTAAAATACTCTTTCATTTCTCCGTATGCTGAAAAACAAGATCGTATCGAAAGGCACAAAGATACTTTTCCTAGTGGGAGATAAGGTGTGAAGAGAATATGCGTGCTCCACCTACTACACAAGTCATTCGTGTTTGAAGGTGATTTAAATATACTTGATGTTTTTAATTTTTGGTAGGTAGGATAAGTTGGAGAAAAATGTGTGATGATGTCGTTCATCCCTGTTTTACAAAAGAAATAAGAAAATAGCAGTGTCGTGTACCGAAACAGATTCAGTCGGGATATTTTTGTCGTTATCTGCAGATACAGTCTCGTATTTTCACTTTATCTCGGTTGGTCGCGGGTTTTATGGCGCAAGGGCCATATTTGGCCAAGCTGCTCCAAACACAACAACAAGGTAGGAAAAAATAAAAGGAGAAGGGTAGGCTAGGGTGAAACAGAAGAGAATACAGACCACTCGGGTACCCGTAGTTGTGATGCCCGTACACATATAATGATGTGCCTCTGAGGGCCTATCTGTTGGAGAATATGACTATGACTATAATAGTGGGAGGAAATCTTGAGGAATGACTTTTGGCATCTTTGGTTGGTTTCATGGCGCAAAAGCCATATTTGGCTAAGTTGCGCTAAACACAATACATCAAGTAATACACATATATACAAACACAAGGAAAGTTTTACTGACATAGCTGAGAAAATACACACAAGATATGTTATAAGACTGCACTGGGGCCAGGATAAGCAAATAAATGTCCTTTTGCTGTCTACCAAAGATCTAACAATTTTACAGTAACCAGAGATTTAACAGTTAGCTAGCTATCACAACTTTTTGTTTCATAATGTGTGCATTTATATATGTGGTGCTTATCTATACATATAAAGCAGAGTTGGCATCTGTCTGTATGTATGTTCTCTATACAAATCTACACCGTTTGACCAATCCGCACCAAATTTGGTACACTTATACTTTCGAACCCTGCGAGTAACGCAAGCTACATATTAACCCCCGTTCTCTTTAACCTAGGTGTGCAGAGGGCAGAGGGGGCTAAATCGATTCGAAATTGCCATAGGAAAAACATTGAGCATAAAACGATTGCGGTACGCAACTCAGTTTCTTTTACCAGTACTCATGGAAAATCAAATTTTCTAATAAAATTGTTTTACCAGTATTGCTCGAAAAACTTTTTTCCGAAACGTTATATTTTAACAATTTAAAGTTCTAATCATGTTTGAACTGAATTTTTATTTCTTTCCATAATATAAATAATTTAGAAATATTTGAATTATGAAAATAGATATTTAAAATACTTAGTTTTACACAACTTACATTTTGTGATGGAACACCGAAAAGCCAAAACAAAAAACTCATTGATGATAAAAGCGTAATTTTGCAATTCGGCATCTGGCAACGCTATAATTAATGTTTTATTTTATAAATTAGATTTAGAATTCCGTGTTTATGTATTTGAGTTAAGACAGAAATGTTGCGGTCATATTTGAGCATTTCTAAGTTTTGTAAATTTGTGTTCTTTTTGTAAATAATTCATTATTGTCTATTAATATTTTTCAAGCGTCTTTTTCGAATTTCTCTATTTCGGAATATTCCCATGACGTCGAAATTCGTCACGCTTGCTCAGATCTTTCGTTTTTCAGAATTCGACATTTTTCAATGACTAGAATTTCGTTTCTGTTTGTATTTATGTGTTCCATTACTTTTCATATAACAGATATAGTATTTAGGAGTTAAATTGTAATGAATTATTTTCTGCCAAATACCACTAGACATGGGTAATTTCTTGGTGGTATATGCATATATCGACGAACTTTCCTTAAGTCTTTGGTTAAATACGTTATAGTTTGTAGAATTCTGTTTCATAAAAATAAATGGAAGCCCTTTTGAGGAAGGTGTATAACTTCTTATTTTAAAATGACTGGTAAAGTTAAAATAAAGTTATTCTAAAATAAGATATGTTACATTAAATCAAAACGGGTATCCATACTGTTCAAAGATATTTCTAAATTTTGACATATTTTCATTACAAGACGATTAAAATCAATTTAATTTACATTTGTTTTTCATGTTTCATTGGTATTATTGAAAACTGTAATCCATAGTCAAGTAACTACATCTATCATTCCAAATAGGTACATGGTTTCCATATAGAAACTGAATAGCTCAATTGAAAAAAGTACTTTAAGGATTCGATTTATACTAAATTTTTCTGTTGGAGGAAAGCGAAAATGTTAAATAAGACTTTGCTGATCTTGGAATAATATCATAGTAAGGAAATATGTAAACTAGGACTGTTGAAAAATAGAGATTTTTTGTCTTAGTGGCAGAAGGTCGAGGTTGCTTACTTGAAGTTAAAACTGTTCGTATACAACTTAGGTACCTGTGATATATTCATTGAAAGCAGTTATTTTGCAAAAAGTGTAATCGATTTTGAGTTTGCTTTGTCTACACTGATGACATTTGTTTTAAACAAGCTCCGTTATTCCACGTGCGGCTGAATAGAATTTTCAAGAAAAAATGTGTGCTTCAAAATAAATTAACCCCGAATCTCGTAACAGTTTAATTTGCCATCCTCTCACAATGACAATGTAATTCGAAAACATCGAATCCATGGCGCAAGGTTACCACAAATAAATATTGATTGGAAAACGAGTGCAAGACTATACGCTGAAAATTCCTCATTTTTACTGAAAATGAACTTAATTGGCATTCGTAATCACTCCAAAACTCAAAATCGGCTTCTGAAGTCATCTCAGAAAAAAACTTTTGTAATTTGTCTTACAGCAAGAGTGGGATGAATATGAAATGGGTTATATAGATGGATATATTATTAAAAAAATATTTAAAAAAATTTCTGTACACTTAAATAATGCTTGCCTTTTTCTATGAAATAGAATCAACGTTTAACCAATTCAACCAGAGCATCGCCGGGTAATTCTGCTAGTCATATATAAAACTTATTAAACTGGTCTTGTGACTTTTAATAATTACCAAGACCTGTACCATGGTACTGAGAGTAAGGCCAAGTATATATAAATGTGTAAAGTTCATGTACTGTTATATGTGGTCTATTTTTAATTTTAAAAAGGTAAATACCGTAGAACTTCTTGATTATCTGAGCTCCAATTAACTGAGTATGCGTGTTATCCGAGCCGATTTGGGTATCGGTTTTTAAGCTTTAAATAAAGCTTCAAGCACAAGTGTGCGGGCCAATTTCTGCTCATCACACACCATGTGATCCTTGTAATCCTAGTTTGATGAATCTTTCAGTAGCAGTAATTCTGACATTATTACAGTACATTTTTTCTGTACTCTGTTTTGTCCATATTATCTGAGTTTCTGGTTATCCGAGGTGGCTTCGGTCCATATTACCTCGTATAAGAAGGTTCTACTGTATACATAGCACTTAAAACAATAACGTTGTGAAATAATTGTGAAAAACATTAGAAGGAGGAGTATTTCAATTAACGTCACACTGGAGCAACACAATGGGCTATTGGTGACGGTCCGGGATCAATCCCAAAGGGAAAGATCCGAGGACAACACCACGTAATTTTGAACCACGGTCAGATGACGAGGTCACACCTGAGCTGGCACCTCACTCTCCAAACTTCCACACCACGCCAACGTGAGGACATTTGAGGCCACGACAGATTTAACGTGCACCAGCCCCCTTTGTACACGACAAAAAACATTAGAGAGAAGATCATACATTTGCGCAAATAAAACAGCGAATACTTGAAATACGTATAGATATTTGCACGAACCGTCATCTAACCTTGTTTTAGGACTAGGTAGTGCAGATGACCTGACAGATTATACCAATATTTCCATCACAGAGTAAAATAGAAACCTTGCACCTAAATCGATCGTTTATTACATAACACATTCATAACGAGAAATAAGGATTTTTATGAGTTGAATTTTAAGCTTTTCTTTGGGAATTTTCAATTGCACCTTTAGAATTGCGGGATCTCCTTAGTCACCAGCTAACAAGCATCTGCGCATACGCGAAACTCACTTGACTCTCAAGCTTTGATAGGTCTTCTTGGTTTATGGCCCAAGTGCCGTATTCGCCCACGCTGTGCCAAACACAAAACAATATAGACAACGTCAGGACATACACTCACAGGGAAAGTTTTTCATTGACGCAGTAGAGAAATACACCCAGGCTGTTAGTGGAATCGAACCAGCGCCACCTATAACTCGCAGATTGCTGGAGCATTAAGCGAACCCGCTGAATCATCAAATTTGGCCCGGCCCGAGATCAATCTCGTTGGAAAAGATCCGAGGACAAGAGATCGTCATTTTGAATCACAGTCAGATGGCGAGGTCAACACCCAAGCTGCATGCCACTCTCCAAAGTTCCACAGTACTCAAATGCGAGGACATTTAAGGCCTCGACTAATTTAACGTCTTCCAACCCCCGCGTACATGATGGTCTTTGGTTGGGTCAAGTCACGAACTCTCAACCCTCCAGTAGCCAATCCGCAACTCTACCAAATGGTCCCCTTTTCATAAGGCGTAGAAAAGTCTCAGTATGATCTGCGAACCAAGACCGTCATGCACTTGGGGGATGGTGCACGTTAAATCGGCCGTGGTCTTTATTGTTTACACTTTACACGTTGGCGTGGTGTGGAAGTTTGGAGAGAGGGGTGCAAGTTCAGGTGTTGGCCGCGTCATCTGACCATGGTTCAAAATTACGAGGTGTTGTCCTAAATCTTTCCCTTCGGTATTGATCCCGGACTGAGACCAGTAGCCTGTTGTGTTCCTCCAGTGTGACGTTAATTCAACTACCTATCCATTATGATCTGTAGCATTTCTTTATTGTCCCGCGATTCTTATCTGTTCTTGTCCTAAATTAAATTTGATTGAATGATTACCGTACGCTCATTTCAATGATACTAACAAGGACCACAGAATCACCAACGGAGGATTTTTTTTTATTTGCGTGTCTGGATTACATCTCAATATCCGGAACTCAATAACGTGCAAAGTAATTGAACCGTGTTCCGTTCCTGCACAGGTGTGATATGACCTGATGCTCTCTAGAGCGAGAGCGCCGAAGTGTTTGCTGTTCCTCTTGATTAAATTGATACCATACTTAGATGACCGCTCTGCTTCTCCGATTAAATTGGAAATGGAGCGCAACCGGAAATGAGCAAGGAAATGAACACATCAAAACACGCTAATAGATCGGTTATTTTAAGGCGTCAAGGGTCGTTTATTTTAGGGGTGTAGGTATTAGATCTAATGTGTTTATCACGAAAAAATTCCCCTCACCAAGTCTGGGTGGTTGGTGGTTGTAGCTACAGGTATAGGGTTTGCTCATTTTGAGTAGGGGTGACTGATGGGTGTCGTAATTTTACTGTCTGTCATTATGATCTGCAACCATTTAGTCTTAATTTCATTATCTGTCAGCTTTTAGAGGTATAGGTATTATACCTACTACTTGTTTGTCACGAAAACAACTCCCATCACTAAGTCTGGATGGTGGTGGTAACTACAGGAACAGGGTTTGATCATTTTGAGTAGGGATGACTGGTGGGTGTCTTAATTTTACTGTCTGTCATTATGATCTGCAGCCATTTAACCTTAACTTAATTGTCTGTCAGCTTTTAGAGGTATAGGTATTATAGGTATTATATATATTACCTGTTTGTCACAAAAACAACTCCCATCACTAAGTCTGGATGGTGGTGGTAACTACAGGAACAGGGTTTGATCATTTTGAGTAGGGGTGACTGGTGGGTGTCTTAATTTTACTGTCTGTCATTATGATCTGCAGCCATTTAATCTTAACTTAATTATCTGTCAGCTTTTAGAGGTATAGGTATTATACCTACTACCTATTTGTCACGAAAACAACTCCCATCACTAAGTCCGGAAGGTGGTGGTAGCTGCAGGAACATGGTTTGATCATTTTGATTAGGGGTGACTGGTGGGTGTCATAATTATAGTGTCTTATGTCTTTATTTTATTAGCTTCTGACATTTAGGGAATGGGTATTAGAACCTACTGTCTGTTGATTACAAAAACAACTCCTGCCACTACGTCTGGGTGGTGATGGTAACTACAGGAACAGGGCTCGCTCATTTTGAGTGCGTGTAACCATGGTAGATGTTTCAGTTTTATTTCGTTTTCTACCTATGTTGGCGACGGAAAGAGGCAGCTTTCTAGTATAAATGTTCTTGACATTAAAAAAAATCATAACACATTTATTTCCAATTCGTCGTTAAGGGCATTTGGGAGCGCCATTCAAGCGCTCCATGAATTTTATTTTTACTATGCGCGTACAACTGATACTAGTGTAGTTTTAAACTTTGTTGTGTATCTTGATGTCATATTTATTTTGCCCATGCAAACTCTGATATTAGTGAATGTATTTTCAATTATGCACGTGGCAAACTATAACCATAATATGGAATGTAATGAAATTAATTTAAGAAAAGGAATGTAGAGGGTGTATAAAATGGGGTCGATCCGTGCTGTTTGAATTTTGTTTCGTCCTTACTTTATTAATTAATCGTCCTTACTTAATAAACTAACAATGCCCTACTCCATGTGTGCAACTGCAAACGGGATAACTATATTCAGCCAAGGGAAGACCAAAAAACAGAGAAAGATTACTAAAAATAGTCTTCATTTCCAGGTCAATTAGAAGCCGACTCGACGCAAAACCCCACGACAGCAAAATGACAAACTAGAATACATTTCTCCAAGCATTCACTACGGAAAATGTGATCAGTCCATTTGTACTGCAACATACATATTCTGGTGGGAGCACTTCTCTTGATACACACAGTGCACACAATTTCGTGACTAGGGGCACAAGTACCAACATATGCACAAGTACTCGGCAGGTCCCTTGCAAGGAGGGGCACGGGAAATACAGTATTGGGCCCTAGAGTAAGGAGTACCAGTGAATGTAAAAAGATTTTGAAATGTAATGTGCAGTTTGTTTCTAACTTAAAAAGAAATATTTACATTGCATTTATAAAAAGCAATCTATAGAAGCGTGAAAAAACTATACATTTGAGCAAGTTAGCCCTCGAAGTGGTTTTGAGGAGATATCTTGCCCATCAAGATCTGAATAATTTTGCTAATAACGAGATATCGAGATATTACTGATTTTTCCATGATGATTAAGATCTGGTCTGTTTTTTCTTCCTATGACGAGGTATCTCGTCCATCAAGATCTGGTTAGTTTTGTTAATGAGACGAGCTATTTTGTCGAGACAACCACCAGGAGGGTTAAAAACAGTGAGTATACTTATAGTGCATGCTTCTACTTCATGAAGGTTTCCCGTGATGTGACCCGGTCCTGGGATAGGTAGCTAATTGACATCGCACTGGATCAACACAACGAGGTATTGACGACGGTGCGAGATCAATCCTGAATGAAAAAACGCCTCGTAATTTTGAGCCACGGTCAGGTGACTAGAACAACACCTGAACAGGCACCCTATCTGGGATTATGCGTACAAATGTGAGGGCCGTGACGAAAGGTCCTAGTGCAAAAGCGATCTTGAAATAGGACTCATAGAAAATCCCAATACGATATCTTCAAATTCAACTATCAAATTTAATCAAATCATTTAAGATTGGCAATCAAAACAAGAACTGATGGAGTCAATACAATATATATTTGGGTATCTGTGTTTAGCAAGTTATTTGTACCAGTCAATCTTCGTTATCATTCTTTAATCATATATTAATGATTTCATTATATATGATCATTCATCATATTTTGTGCCCAGATCTAGATGTTAGATTCACTAATCTTATATCTAGCTGGGCACAAATGTATAGAGAGAACACACATTCATTTAGGACGGTAGGTAGTTAATTAACGTCGCACTGGAGCAACACAACGGGCTATTGCCGCAGGTCCGGGATCAATTCCAAAAGGAAAGCACCGAGGACAATACCTCGTAATTGTGAACCAGTATTTGATAACGAGGTCAACACCTGAGCTGGCACCCCACTCTCCAAACTTCTACGCCAAGCGGATGTGAGGACATTTGAGGCCATATGATAGATTTAACGTGCCTCAGCCCCACATACTTCACGGTCTTTGGATTGAGTTTCGAAGTTTAACCCTCTGGTTGCTAATCTGCTACTCTCCAACCAAACTACCGCGGGCTCTATCTTATCAGGAAGGAAACTTTAAATGGAAATTAATATTTCATGGAGGGGGCCGTATACCTGGTGTAATGGTCGTAGCGCTTGTCTGCCACACAGTAGGTCCGTGGTTCGAATTCCGGCTTGTTAGCCCATGGATTTTGGTGATTGTCCCTGTCAGGAGTGATGGCGGCTTACTCACTGGGTGCTACCTAACAAATAGCCACCAATTTGCCCCTTGTAGTGTCGAAAAGGTCAGTGGTAGGCCATTAAACAATGCATTACAGGAGAGTAGCAAGTAAGTGGGAGTCACTTTCAAAGAGATTAAGATTTTGAATGTATTCAGTGTTTCGATAATATCTGGCCAAATTGTAAAGAGTGTAGAGAGGTTCAAAATAAACATTTTTTTGTCAAAGAATGTGTGTCCGGAAATGCCGCGTTTCGGTTGTAGAGAGAGTTGTTTATCAGTCGGTAGTCTGTGGCATAAGGCGTCATTCCCCGCTCGGATTTTCAACAGCATGCATCGGTACATGAATTCGGAGCTTGCAGATAAGCATCTGATGTATCGGGCTGCGAACGGCAACGGACGATCTTCTCAAAAGTTGTATTGCGGCCGGAATGTTGCTTCTGGATTCAAAGTTTACTTGTTCGAATCAGAGATGAGGCATGGATGTTTGTCCGTCCTGAATGTATGTGTGTCCTCTATAAGCGTTATTCTGGGCTTTTTACAATTCGGCCAGATATTTTCGAGACACCCTGTATCGAAAATATCAGTATTTTTGCATTGGCTTTCTCACATTGGACAATCACAACGTATATGTTGGCGGATTGTTTTTGTTGTATACATCAGAAGGGCAATTAATTCACCGAAAGCCTCAACACACTTTCCTAATTCACGTCTAAGTTGGGAGACACTTTTCAGTCCTTGTTTACCTTGCTCCGAAGTTCTTCCAGAATGAACACACCGCGAGACGATAACAATCACGTCTCATTTACGTGAAAGTGGCGTAGTAGCAAAAAATTGTAACGCCTTCCCTTCCTTGGGCGTTCTCTTAGCAATTCCAGCCGCAAACAAAAACTAATCCATGAACTTGACGGAAGCAGTCAAGGTTGAAAAGAAGCGTTCACCTCATTTCGGCAAGACGATTGCTCTATTTTGTCCAAGCTTTGGGAGAAGACAAAAGAACGGTAGTGGAATTAACAATGATTGCTTTTTAAGTTAAAAATACTTTTTTCTGCAGAAGTGGAGGAGAATACAAAAATTATTGCCTTAGTGCAAATTCTTGATATTCAATGGCGGAATTCACAAGTATCGTGCATAGAGCAAATTCGATACTTTGCTTCTTTGTCTCAAAATTGTAAAATCATAATAAAATGGCTAATCCAACTCTGATAAAAAAAGAATCTAGAAGCATTACGATGAGACTTTGAAACATCACTCAGGACCAAAAATAAACTCGATTGCACATTTATTTTCATATTACTTTAGTATGTTTGAAATCTAAGTAAGGATTATTTTCTCCAACATTGTTGAGCAATTTTGGATTTTGTAGTTTATTTTTAACACATCGTGTGCGTTCTTGCAACCGGATGTTGTAAATACCTAAGCTGATCAAACTAAACAGATTTGAAATTCCAGCTGAAACATCAGATTGAGGTTATTTCAGCCATTACCATTGGGGATTGGGTTTTTTATAGGGCAAGGGCCAAATCTGGCAAGCTGCGACAAGCAAAGCCTTTTCCGTTAAGAAAATGGTCATAAAAACACAATGAAAGTTACTGTCATAGTAGTGAGAAATGCACACAAGGTAGTTTCAGGAATCAAACCTGTGCCGCCTGCAGCTCGCAGGCTGCTAGATCAGTATGCAAACCGAATAGACCACGACGAAACCGTGATCATGTACCATTGACATTAGAATATTTTAGTAGATTGAAAATTAAGACGTCGAATAACTAATGTTTGTAGTCTTAGATATACGATAAATATAACCAATTATATTTGGATGATAGTAATCAAAGGTAATTGTCTTTTCGTTATCATACTTATATAAATGTTAAATGAAATGTATATTTACTTTTTCGGGTCATAATTTTAAGAGAGTGATAAAAATTTCCCTTCAACACAGAAGGTATTAAGTCCTTCCTAATATCGTTATAATGAAATGTCTAGTTTAATAAATAGTAAATATATAAACGTAATTTGTACACGATCACTTATTAAAAGTTCAGTGATTCAATTTACTTGCGAACGAAAAATACCTCAAAAGTCGGAAACGTTAAACATATGGTTTCATTCAATATCTAGAATAGGAGAAAATCGTAACTCCTGGAAAGAATTAATGGCTTCCATGATGCGAGTAGTATAGATTAAAATACAAAATACAATTTAAATTGCGCGTTTTTCCATAGTAAATATCAAATATATAAAACAACATTTAAAAACTGTTGCCTTGATATATTCTCTTCATGACTTGTTAAGGGAACATATATGATTTGTAAATGAAATATACTGCATTTTAGTTTAGATTACGCGCTAAAACAAAATCCTTAAAAATGCAATAGTTGTTTTGGGGGTAAGTTCTGATTCCAGTCTTGCACAAAACTGTTTAAATCGAAATTTGTTTGAAAATATATCATTCTAATGTAATATGTATTTTTATCTTTATCATCTTAAAGTACTGCTAATACTAACTCCAAAATTTTCCCTTTAATATGACTTAATTAATCAGAATTATAATGCATATTTTGTTAATTCAAATTTTTGAGAAATAATATGTTAATACTCTTCCGTTATACCAATCACGTCATACAGGTGTTCTAGTTTTCTTTAAACTTTTATTTGACATTTTTATTGCAATCTATGTAATAAAGTTGATGTCTGAAGTTCAGAAATCCAGTTTTGAAGAGAAAGACAAAATAACGTTCGTAAGTGTTACATGATTATGCTGTGTAGCTAGGAACTGTTGCGGCTGCTTTTGAAAACTGAAGAAAAGTTGTTTTTTAATTTAAAAAAATGGTTTTAAATTAAATTATGAATCAAGTTTTCCAGTAAATATCACCATAAGTTGAACAGTCCAACCATTGTATCTTGAACTGTAAATCATTATAAGGTGAAATAGGAAACATCAAATAAAATAATTTATATGATTTATTTGTTTCAATATAACTCAAGAACACAGGTTTGAAAGTTTTTATCCAAAAAGTAATAATGAAAAGGAATCATTTTAACATACACTTATTGAAAGGAAACAAAAGTAATTCATTGTTACTCTACTTAATTTAACTTCAAGTTTTAGAATTTTTGTTTTAATCATTTTTTAGATTAGTTATTTAAGCTTTCGTGTAAATTGAAATGTTATAAACATTAATGAGATGCGTTTGAGTTGGTGTCCGTCTAGTTAGTCCCGGTGAAGCAAAAATGACCGTATAACAACCACAATGCGTTTGGTATATAGGTAGGTAGTTGAATTTACATCGCACGGGTGTAACATAACGGGTTACTGGCCGACGATTTGGGATCGATCCCGAAAGAAAATATCAGAGGAAAACGCTATAATTTTGAACCATGATAAATGACGAGTTCAACACCTGAACTCATGATGCATTTGAACATTTTCGCATATTTATCTCATTTAAAATTTTGAGGTTTAGCATACTTTACAGACTTGATAATCGTTACAGATGTTCTCTATGCTTATTATCGGTAACGTCTTCATCAGCCAACGCAGTAGTGTTCATCATCATGATGGGTAATCCTATGATCCTATGTGTGCTTCGTTTAACATTGAAAACTTCATTGAACATTATCTAGTTTAAATTTGTATACTTACAAGTCAATTATTCAGTCTCAACGTGAAATAAAAATTTTATAAGCTTTAAAGCTCGCGTGTTGAAATATGTCCTAGTTTCATGGAGTTTCAGAAAACTTGTAACAAGAAATGTAACCTTCAAAACCTTCTCTGACTTGACGTTTAAGCCTCAACGATTAATTGACAATTCGAAACATTCTCATCTGAGTAACCCATAGCGGGGTGGAACAGAGAATCTCGACGGTCACAGTGTGACCCACTAACCGACACCCGATTGCCCCAAATTTGTTCGAAAGGTCAATTAATTATTTAAAATCAACGTAAGGAATCACTCAAAATCCATTTGAGATTAAACTTAGGTGTATTTTCTGATTAGGACAGAACAGATTGACATTTTCACATTTAAGGGAACATTTATTCATTCTGATGGTGGAATAATAATTAAAACTGGTACATCAGAATCAGTAGTACGTTTCCTAAGCAAAATGATTTAATTGATGGTTTTTCAAGTTAAATTATTGCTTCTTCTCAAGAAACTTCTAATATTAACTTTTGCATTTTTTTAATTTCTCATTTGCATCAATGTATTCTAGACAACTATACCGAGTAAACTGCTTTGGAAAAGGACAAAGGAAAAGAGAAGTTTGGAAAGGAAAAGTTTTTTTAGTATACCTTTCACAAATAAATCTGTATGCTTGAAAAGAATATCTTCAAAATGGTAAAAGTTACAATATCTTTCTTAGACAAAAATTAAAATCACTCGAAAGTCCTAGTTGGAAAGTCCTAGTTCTTTTAATGCTAATCTTATTTTGACATCGTATGGATTTTATAAACAATTCAGTGATTTTAGCTTCAAAATAATGGTAGTTCTACCATTAAATTTAAGCATCCAGAATTTCTACTGGGAAAATTTGTTTAATGCATTACGAGTATTTTTTCTGATTACGCTTTATAATTAAATATATATAGATAGGAAATTAAACTCCATTTCTATAGTTACGATTAATAACGACAGTATATATTTCATGAACTAATTTAGAAAGTAACATTACTATAGCCTCAAAAATTGACAGATTTCAAGAAAATACAAAATATTTTGCTTCGCGCCAACTAGTTTTTGTCGAATTCACATAGAGCACATTTCAATTGAGAGATCTTAGTTTATGAACCGAAACCATCTTACATGTTCAGAATCTTAATGGTATTAGCTCATCGAGTAAATCCTTCAATGCAACTTGAAATAAAAAGAGGAAACACGTAGCCGTAGATTATGTATGCATTGCCTACCATTTTTCAAGTTTCCTATCAAGGTTTCGTCACAAATGTAGTCTGTGGAACATAACGAGAATATAGGCCCATCCATATAGGTAGAATGCTATTCTGTTTATTTGAAAAAGGTGAATATTGACGCCGTGGCAGAGTGACTTTGTCCACTGATCTAACAACCTGAGAATTCTAGGTGTCCCAAGTTCAATTCCTCCCTGGATGTAATTCTTTCTTTCTGTGTGAGTAAAAGCTGTTATTGCATGTGTATGTTGATAACTTAGCATAGCTTGGCCAAGTTATCAACATAAAAATTACCAACATTGGGTTGGGTATTATGGCCCTTGCGTCATAATACCCAATCCATTTATCGAAAGGATGATCAAGTCTCTGACTTGCCGTCAACTCTCAGGAGTTAAAACAGTTCTGAAAGCAACAACTGGAAATTTTTTCACAGGTATTGAAAGTGAAGACAAGAATAACGCGCACATTTAAGTTTTTGTGAAAAACGGCGTTCCATTTTAATTTATAAGAGTTATTTGTTCATTATTTATGATAAAGCTATTCATAATGAGACAAAACTAATAAAAAGTAAGGTACTCTATTTTCATACATTGGGCGAGATATTTGTTTGTTTAGATAAAAGTATTGTAGGACACAAGGATTGTTTCCAGCTCTTAATAAAATGAAGGGTTTCGGGCAACACAATAAGCCACTTTTCAAATTTTCCAGAAGAGCAACTTTCAAGTGTAAAAAATTTCAAAATTACAATAGTTCATGCACTGTTCAAGATGTCATGTTATCTTATACATTTTTGAGCATTAACCCTCCAAGTGGTTTCCACGAGATATCTTGTCCATCAAGATCTTACAAATTTTTCTAATGGCGAGATATCTCGTGATCAAGATATTGCTGATATTTGATCTAGTCAGTTTTATTCTGATGACGAAATATCTCGTCCATCAAGATCAGGTCAATTTTACTAATGACGAGGTGCCTCGTCGAGGAAGCCACCAGGAGGGTTTTACGCTCTTTCAAACAAAACAATCGGAAATTCTTTTATCCTCTTTGAATATGCTATTCTTAATTTCGTTCATTAGGAAACATACTTCTGTGGTTTATCCCTTTGTTGCTTTTGAAATGATGAAAGCGTTTATTTCAAAAGTTGGTGTTATTCAATGTAAAATATTTGTGTACTAATTTTGATAACCACTTTCCCGCAACTTATTTCTAAAAACAGTTTCCATCGCCACACATTCTAATAGTCGTGTCTTCAGTTCATTACCCTCCTTAACCGACCACAAACACTTTCTATCGAACATTTTTTTCTGCGTTGACTAGTGCTGACCCAGGGTCAGATCTTCTTCGTCTGCCCCCCGGGCTCTTAACCTCTTTTCACGTTCGCTGAGAAGAAAAGAAGCAGCAATAATAGTAACTGCGAAACGGGTAAGAAGTAATGCCGACATGATGTTTCCGTTAAGAGATTGAGATCAGAGCACTTTTCTCTCCGCGCTTCGGTGATTATCAATGAAATGCAACGTTTGGTCCATTTTCTTGTTATTTTTGTGGTGGCGGCTGCTTTAGAATCCTGGAACCGCTACTGAATTTTTGAACGGTAGGTTGAATCTGCGTCGCACTGGGACATCACATCGGGCTATTAGAAACCTACCGGGATTAATCACGGAGGGAAAGATCCGAGGATAACACCTCGTCATTTTGAGCCAGGGTCAAATGGCGAAAACAACATCTGAGCTGGCACCCAACTTTGACACCACGCCAACGTGAGGACATTTGAGGTCACGGCAGATTTAACGTGCATCAGCCCTCACGTACACAACGGTCTTGTTTGGATCTAGTTTCGAACTCACAACTCTCCGGTTGCTAATCCGCGACTCCGGAACTTTGAACATAATTCTGGGTTGTAGACGTTGAAAAAGTAGAACGGTTAATCCTTTCAAGGGTGGTAGAACTTCAGATGTCCCACCTTCTCAATAACGGACAAAGTCACCAATGAAAATCGAGAATTCCCCGGCGTGGTTGGCTGCGAAACTAACCTCATCGATGAGGTTAGTTTCGTAGCTAATGGGGTCTGCACGATGCTTTTGAAATATCTCCAGAGAAAGAAATCGATGCATGGTAAATCGAGTGATGGTTGTGGAGAAGCTACAATTCCACTCCGGAACCAGACAAGTAACCTTGCGGGCATACAACCCTAGTGAAACGGTTTAATTTTGTGTTCCCTGCGACCTCTTAAGGGACATTATACTTTCAAAATCACTAAAATCGGTCAAAAAATCGGTTTTTTTAATTTAACGTTAAAAATTAATTGATAAACTCTACGGATAGCAAAATAATTTTCCCCAATTACGAACATATTTGTCTGTTTTCACGCTTTATACCTGTAGTGAGTGTCACATAAAATCGATTGAATATATTTTCATAAAATGTTATATATTTTATAAAAAGATATTTTACTTAACTTAATGAATACATTATTTATGTAAATTTCCTTTGCTTACATTTTAGGCATGTTTCATGCAAATGCAGCTGAATATTTATCCATAAATCAACCTTAATTTGGTAGGATTTGAGAAGCTGGGATGTGAGTGATAACTCAGATTGGTTTACCAGTACAGCCGTCAAAGCAAATATTTTTTGAAAAATTATTTTTACAGAATTTAAATTCTAATGCTGTACTAATTATGAGCCTTATTTTTTCTTTACTAAACATAAATGATTTCGGAATGTTTGGGACAGGTGATACAAGGAGAATAAAACGTTAAATTTTCCACTAGAACTTGGTAGAAATTAGTTATTTTACATCCAATTTTGCTAAAGACGTGTTTTCATTTCTCTCTCGACGGCATGTGAACACTTCGTCCAAATTTTCTCAAAAGTCCTTGACTGAACACATGGTTGTAGAATTCCATTTTATGAAAAGAAGTACAACATACAGCACAAAACTTTTATAATCAAATCTGGTAGCTATTCAAATTTATTATAAAATTTGACATAGATTTTCTTTACACAACAATTAAACTCATTGAAACTTGCATTCTTCTCCATGATTCAAATAAAGTTACTAGGTTTTACTGAAGTGCTGCACTCAATAGGCAAGTAATACCATCATTCTCATTCTAAGCAGGTACCTTGTTTCCATTCAAAACTAAATCCATAAATTAAAAAAAATTACCTTAAGGATATTATTTGAAACTCCATGCAGATTAGAGTAAAGCAAATTTAAAATGGAACTTTGCGGATGTGGAAAGAATATTAATGTAAAAAAAATCCGAATTAGGCTTTGTAAATTTTGAAACATTTTGTTGTAGTTACAGAAGATCAAGGTTGCCTACTTTATGAGTTTATACTATATTTAAACCACTTATTACGCATTTTAGAAGTTTCTTGAAAACAGCGATTTTCTTTTTATAAAAACGTTGCCATATCGACCTACAATTTCTTGAAAAATGTAATGTAAAAATGCAAGTTACCTTTTGCTTGGTCTGTGCTGAAGATATTCAACTTTAAAACAAGTTCTTTTGTTATTGCACGAGCCACTAATTGGAATTTTGAAGAAAATATGTATTTTTCGCTTTAAAACAAATCAGTCATGAATATCTTATCAAACTAATTTGTCTTCCTCACCTTAAAAATAATGAAATTCAAAAATGTCCAATGCCTCGAAGACGGCAATTTTACATGAAACAAACTTTAAGAAGGGTTATTTATAATAACCCCTCTAAACTCAAAATCGACTTTTGTAGTAATCGCCTTTCGCAATTTTGTCTTGCAACGGGATGCGACGTATGTGAATTTTATTATTTGATAAATACATATATAGACTATTGGTGTCCAAAGTGTGTTAGAGAAATTATGGTTGGTTGGATTTATATGTCACAAGGGCCATATTTGGCCATGTGCTGCATAACACAAGACACACAATGTCAAGTAATAGACATACATACAATGAAAGTTTTTACTAACATAGAAGAGAGAAATACACCTAGGGAGGCATCGAACCTGCGCAGGTTGCTAACGCAGTGAGTAAACCTATTGTGCCACTATGGATCAGTGTAAAAATTATGAAACCTTGGAAAAGGTATTAAATTATTTTCCAGACACTTAAATATTGTTGGCATTTTTCAACGAACGAGAAAGTGATTATTCTGGTCACTTTTTCAATCTAGTTAACAAATTCAACCTAGGTAAAGAAGCGTAATTCTGCTAGTGAATAACAAAATTCCAAGAAAAGTAAGTGCAGACATCTAATGCATTACAGTCGTAAAAGCGCAATTGTTTCAACAAAATTAAAATTTTTAATTGAATACCGTCTTCTGCAAAAAACGATTCGGTGGTATAAAATATGCTGTTTTCAAAAGAAGTTTATTTAAACCCTTTCCTACTAATGATGTTAATATGCTATTAATTTTATTTTTACGAAAAAGCAAAGCGTCTTAAAACGTTCCGTTTTCACTTATATTATAAAAGGTTAAAATATGCAAAGTGGAATGCAGAATAACGCATTGAAAAAGTGAAAAGGGAAATTCGCCGGCATCAGATCCCATAATCACCATATTATCTATGCAAAGCTGCTTAGTTTGAATACAAAGAGGTTTCAAGGGGAAACTTTCTTCTTTTTCCCCATCATGGTTTTATAACTACCTTTTTCGTTATCATACATCACTTAATGGAAATCAATTGCAATAGAAAGAAATAAAACAATCGATTTATAGATTCCTAAATAGTTTCTTTTTATCAACATTAAATAAAGTACAGCAATTTGAACTATAATCTTCGGATTTACTCAATATTGAATGCCAATGGCAGAATTAAATGAATGCTAAAGAATCTGATACAATGAATACATTAAACGTGAAACGAAAAAACTTCACAAACCACAAAAAGTTCTAGTTGCGAATCCAAATTATTAGTTTCAGTGGCGTTTTTAAGATGAAACAGACAGGACCGATGACATGGGTTTGACACTTTATTCGAACGGCAAGCCAACTTTTATGTAAGATTCAGACTTGCATAATAAATAATGATTTTAATAAATATTATATAATTCAACTTTTTATATAAGGTAGGTCGGTAGTTATCGTCGCGCTGGAGCAACACAACGGGCTATTGATGGCCGCGTTTGCCCAGTTGGATGGTAGGTCGATGTTAATTAACGTAGCTCTGGAGCAATACAACGGGATATTGGCGACGGTCCGGGATCAATCCCGATTGGATAGATCCGAGGTCAGCACATCGTAATTTTCGAACCACGGTCACATGACGAGGTCAATACCCGAGCTGGCATCCCACGCTCCAACCTTCCATACCATACCAATGCGTAGTCGTATGAGGCCACGACAGATTTAACGTGCATCAAGCCCCCGCGTCCATGACAGGCTTTGGTTGACCCGAGTTTCGGACACGTAGCTCTCCTGTTGCTAATCCAACTGGATTAGGTAATCCAAGTGGATTAGCAACAGGAGGATTGGCGTGTCCGAAACTCGCATTACTCTTCCACGACTACCTTTACTGTCTCCCGGGATACCCAAGCGATTTTCATCTGCTTTCATCCTATTATTCTATTCCCCATCCCTCTTTTTCTCTTTCACATTTTTTACTTGAAATTCTCTGTCTTATGTTTGGCGCAGCTTGGCCAAATTTTGCCCTGGCGCAATAAAACCCCCAAACAAACAACCAATCCAACTGGCTACCACGGCCCCACTTTTGATATAAAAGTCAAACTGTTTACCTCATTGCCTGGAAACCCAATTGGTTAACAAGTATGACTGCAATTATTTCCTAGGAAACCTTTCCTTTAATGAAATAAACCCTTTATGAAGAGTCCATTCGAAATTCTCTGTACCATATTTCAAAGCTAAACCTCCGATTTTTTTTTCTCTTCGATCTTTGTAATTCACTTGGTCTCTGACCAGAAAGGGTTGTCATTCCACCAAGCAACAATGGCGTTTCCTAACGCTCCCTCCCTCTGCACGCACTGATGTTTATCGCTGTAGAAAATGTTTTGATAGCAGCTAATTTTGTCAAACTTTCTATTTTTTACTGCGTGACTTGTAGACTCGGTATTTATGAAGCTACATCAAAGGTTATTCGGAACATGAAATAGTAATTAACCTTCTGAGCTTCGGGGGGGGGGGGGGTTTAAGAGTAGTGTAGAATTGCCATTTGCCTCACAACACACATAACGACTAAATAACCGCATCAATTGGTTAAAAGAATCCTAGGAAAGGTTCTATTGGTCAAACAGGTCAAAACTGGTTTGAAGGCATGCAGGGTTCTACAGAGCGCAAAACGGATATATGCGTGTGAACCCATCAATGGGTTAAAGGGCAACGAGGATAAACATAAAAATAGCTTGTACTGAATTGCTACTAATGTAGTATATTCATTTCATAGAATTACGATGTAATGTTTATACAAAAAGCAACTCAAAGGCTTCTGTTTGATTTAGTACGTGAGCAGATCCATGAGGGATTAGTGCCGCCACTACAGACTAACCAAAAACATTTTCACTTACTCCTTAGGAAGTTGGTAATTGGACTTTCAAATGTTACTAGCGACAGCTATATGAAGGAATTTTGGACGGCAGAATGCTGCCGTCAAGACGGATCAATGTGAGCAGATTAAAACCTGAAGAGCTTCCTACATTGATCAATATGAAGATGAGAGCATTTCTATTCAGATAATGCTAATTCAGATGCTACGTTGGCGATATTCCCTTCACCAGCTGAGAGATTATTCTGCAAGTTTAAACTAATACGATCCTGCATGGCTCGATGTCACTGCCGCATTTCTAAATAGGCTGCAGTCTCAAGGGACAAATTTTGGGATTATTTGCACAGAACTTATACTTCTCAATGTTAATTTAAAATCTTTACGTCTATTATGTGACGCGGGAAAAAACCTAATTTATATTTATTGTACGGCAACAATTAGACCAAGCATCATGCGATATCGCTCGTGAATAAAATCTGCTAAATTTACAAACTTTTCCACTTTATTTAACCCTCCTGATGGTTGTCTCGACGAGGTATCTCGTCGTTAGCAAAACTGACCAGATTTTGATGGACGAGATATCTCATCCAACAAGATCTCGTCGTATCTCGTCATTGAAAGAAAACTGACCAGATCTTGATCTCGTCATAAAAAAATCAATAGTACCATTAAAACAAGACATCTCGTCATTAGCAAAAGTGGTCAGGTCTTGATGGACGAGATATCTCGTCATTAAAATTTGGTCAGTTTTGCTAATGATGAGATATCTCTTTGAGACAAGGGGTAAGAAACTTGATTTAGCTGATAGGAAAATTTGAACAAAATATTTAAGCCATCTGCAATACAATAAGGAAGAGATTATCGTAATGAATTTTACCTCCATGGTTTTCTCCTGGAATCGGGCCACATGAAAAATATTTGCTAGGAAGCGTTGCGAGCGAGCCAACCTGGTTCGCGTAGCCAACCATTGTTTAACGAGTGAGATCTACGGCAAGGGAGGAACCTTGCAGTATGAATTATAAATCTACTAAAATTAAAAGTTCTTTGCCATGATGTCTAATGAGTTCATATGTCCCAACACAAGCAATTTAGAAGATGGACACGGGTCTGAAACAAAATCATGATGCACATCTCACAGTTGCGATCAGACCGAAATTAGGAGGCCTACAAGTGACACAGAAAGGTAAGTTCGGTCCTGGTCAAGGCAGTCTGTGATTTTATCCTACGAAGGAAAAAGTAAAGAAACTGACATTGATCACATATACTAATTAAAGTATGGTTCGTGAATATTTATAAAAAGATAAAAATTGCCTTGATTTGTATTTCGTAATAAAGTTTTCCAAAATATGAGTATAAGATGTTTAGAAAGAGAGTGATTGATTGTTTCCCTGGGTTCTAGTTTCCCTACATAAATGATTGATTAATTTCCTTCGAGTATCGAACGAAGAGCCTCCTGGGTGAAACATTAACGATTTTATTAGGAACATTCTACACTCTGCATTTCAAAAATAAATGTTATACCTAACTTAGATAAAGATAAAACTGGTTATTTAACCTCCTTTTGGTCTGAGGTGCTTTTGCTGTATAGCTAAATGCCTGTCGTAGCCTCAAATGTCTTCACTTTGGCGTGGTGTGGAAGTTTGGAGAGTGGAATGCCAGCTCGAGTATTGACAGTCATCTATCTGAAGGTGATTCAAAATTACTAGGTGTTGTCCTAGGATCTTTTCCTTCGGGATCGATCCCGGACCGTCGCCAATAGTCCTTGGTATTGCTCCAGTGCGAAGTTAATTCAATTATATACCCACCTCCATTTGTTCAATAGTAGTAGTTCAATAGTTCCTGGGTGGATATCTCTCTTTTTTGTGTCAGCAAAACATTCCTTGTGTGTAATCCATTATTTGACCTTGTCTGTTTTGTGTTGTCAAATATGACCCTTGCAACTCAGGTGTTGTTCTGGTCACCTGATCGTGTTTCAAAATTACGAGGCGTTGTTCTTGAATCTTTCCTTTCGGGATTGATCCAGGGCTGTCACCAATAGCCCGCTGAGTTGCTGCGGTGCGACGTTAATTAACTACCTACCTATCTATGGTCCTTTCTGCATAAAAATACAACCAACCATTTATTCAATACTATACCTCTTACACAACTTTATAAAACTTCAAAAAAGTTAATTAATTTTCGGGGTTCTTTTTATACGCCTTTAATTTCAAAATCGTATGATCAATTATAAAACCTTTTGTGTAAATTTTTCTTGCCAATGTTATCGCTGAAAGATATTTTTTTGGTGATTCTGATTGAAATTTCTTTCTTCCTTACTCTCAAAGTTAATGTTTTGTTAAATTTAAGAGGCTAATGGAAAAATGTTTTTTTTTCTGCCAAACCACTGATTTGCACACGCAATTTTCTCACGCATCTTTTTATAATTGATAGTTTTACAAATGCTAATGTGCTCGGTATGGGAAATCTGTTGATGTTTTACCTAAGAATCTTTGTTAGACAATAAAGTGACGAGATAAGAACAATGAAAACCTTCAAGTCATCTTTACTCAGTACAACCTACATAAAAAGCAACTAATCGCCCAAACCTCTCCGCCCTGAAAACTTTTCTACTCTTTCAAGTGATGAAATTTATTGATTTTATAAATTCCCAAACAATTAGGTCGGCAGTATTTCAGTCATCAATGCGAATAAAAAAAGCTGATGGAATCTGTCCCGTCTGCTATAACTGAGCAACCAAGCTAATTTTATTAATATTCGCAAACATTATTTGAAAATATTTTTACATTTTCTGATGCCGGTTCTTTAAATTTACTATTTTCCCTTTCATGAATATGAATAACTTTTTTAGACGGTTTTAAGTCCGTAGGAAGGTAGTTGAGTTAGCGTCGCACTGAAGTAACACATAGGACTATTGGCGATGGTCCGGTCAACTCCTCGTCATTTTCAGCCACGGTCAAATGACGAGGTCACACTTGAGCTGGCACCCCACTCTCCAAAACATCCAACGTAAGTACATTTGAGGTCCCGACAGATTTAATGTGCACTAGCCCTCACGTACAGACAGTCTTTGTTTGGATCGAATTTTGAACTCGCAATCCTCCGGTTGCTAATCCTCTACTCTTCCACGTCATCTGACCTTGGTTGAAAATTACGTTGTGTTGTCCTCAAATCTTTCCTTTGGGGATTGATCCCGGACAGTTGCCAATAGCCCGTTGTGTTGCTCCAGTGGGACGTTAATTAAAATACCTACCGCTACCCTTCCAACCGCGCTACCACGGAATTTTAGGTCTTGTGATACTTGAGGTAATACATACATAGAAAGTGGTACTTCATGTTAATGGATTGGAAGACACTAAACTTTGATACTACCACTGAAGTTCACTTGGTTCATAAGGTGCAGATTAGTTTTCCTCTAGAATTTCTCTAAAAGATACACGATCCTAATAGCCCCTATCTAGCAAAAAAAATTAGAGCAAAGCGACAGAAAAATCTTTTAAGATAGAATCCACTAACAGGTAAATCCATTTGAGGTTTGCTGGTGATGTACGCCTGGTTGTGTTAGCATTAGCATTTTACAGCTTACCTCGTTTAATCAGCAAATTATTCATTTAGTTTTAAACTTTAATAGCCATAACAATTAAAACAAAATAAACCAAATTTTAGGTTATGGGTTTCAGAATTACTAAAACACACGAAACTATTTTATTTTCAAAACGATAAATATAATAACAAACGAAATGTGCCCATCTCTTCTGACTGGTTTTCAGTGTAGCCGTCATTGATGAACAGTTCTTATAATAATGCTCGGCCAAGAATAGAGATAAGAGAAGATGCTCGTTCCGCATAAACACAATAGAATAACAGGGTATTTACCTGACCGCTTGAAACTAGAGATACGGGAAAGTAAAAGTCTATTCAGGATTACAGCATGCTTTGAACAAACGTTACAAACTGGATCTAGATACTTATCAGGTTAAATATACCAAAAATATACTTTTACAAGCACAAATGATAAGTTTTGATTGCCTTCCAGCCAAGATTCTGGAAAACAAAATAACGCGTTTTGTGCTCTAGTTATCAGTATCAGTTTTAAAGGAGTGTTTTATACATAACGAATGTGGTATGTAATTTATGGATTATTCAATGTCTTGTATGCAGCTAGCTCTGCATAATCGTGAGGTATGATTTGATATTCGTGAATAGCTCAATTAAACAAGATTGCACAACTCTAGGAATCCTTATTCAGTCTATATTCTATCTGTCTACAACAAATGCAAAATTCTGGTATTTCATCTCAACTCTCTTGTGATTTGAGTATTAGTTAATAATTTCCAATATGTGATATTTTTTGTACACGTTTGGTAATCCTTCCATAGAAACAATTGGAAAAACACATCAAAGAATCAAATAACACGACATTTAAATGAGTTGTTACTTATCTTATGTCCTCATACTCATGTCAAGGTTTCACATGTAAGAAATGATGGAATCAAACAATAGAATCATACTTATAAAAAGTGGCCATAAAAGGTAGTGTTTCCCATCCAATTCGAATAAAATATGATTTTAAGACCCTGTCTAAATCGGGTAGCAAAAAATGATCTTATTAAGAAAATTCCTATCGAGTAATATATAAGACGGTAAAAATTGAGAGATTTTTTTAAATAATTTGTATACACTACCGATAAATGTTTTCTTGGCTTAGACTGGTGGAGACATATCCTAACTTAGTCTAGAAATCAACAGATTTTTTTTTACCCTTCTCAACTTCCTACTTGTAGACGCGTGCTTACTCAGCTATGAAGACAGTAAAATCCAAATCCATGATGGTACGTATGTTGTTTTGTCAACTATTAGATCTTATTTCAAACTTTTATGTTCCAAGGTATTAGTCACAAGTCTCACATAAACAATGCAAAGAAATTGTGCAGGATCTCCTATCGAGTCGTTGGGGGCGGGATTGTAGTGGGTCGTGTCGCGGAGTTGCGAGTTCGAAACTCGATCTAACCATCGTGTACGTGGGGGCTGATGCACGATGATTAAATCTGTCGTGGCGTCAAATATCCTCACATTGGCGTGGTGTGAAAGTTTGTAGTGGGATGCCAGCTCAGGTGCTGACCTCGTCATCTGACCTTGGTTCAAAATTATGAGATGTTGTCCTAGGATATTTTCCTTCGGGATTGATCCTGGAGCTTCTCCAATAGCTCGTTATGCTGCTCCAGTGCGATGTAAATTCCCTACCTACCTACTGAATCGTCTAGTGCATTACAATATTATGATTATCGTGTATTACTATATTTACAACTTATATTTTACAACCTTATTACTTGCAACCTTATGATTTCAACTTTTTCATGGCAAACCCCGAAGATTGCCAAGCAATTTTCATTGGTTCACTGTGCGAAGCATGCTCGCTACGCACACGCGACTATCACCAAAACAGTTGGCAAATAGATGTGAGGTAGGTAGTTGAATTTATGTCGTACTGGAACAATACAACAGGCTATTGGCGACATTCCGGGATTAACCCCGAAGGAAAAGATCCCAGGACAAAACCTCGTAGTTTCATATCATGGTCAGATGAGGATGTCAACACCTGAGCTGGTACCACTCTCTACAAATTTCCATACCACGTCAACATAAGGGTATTTGAGACCACGACAGATTTAATGTGCACCAGCTCCACTTACAAGAAGGTTTTTGGTTGGATCGAGCTTCAAACTCGCAACCCTCCGATTCCTAATTCATGACTCCACCAACAGCGCCACGTGAGAGAAATCTATGTATATAATCGAGAAATGATTCTTCTGCTGAACTATAAAAGCAAATCAGTCTAAAGAATTATAGTAAGCATTGTACTTCAAGGTTGTAATCTCATTCTCAAGGTTACTACAACCTTAAAACAGGAGTTAGAGAATCTGCCTTGAAATTTAACTTCTGAATAATTCCTCTTTTGTTGCTCAAAAATATTTTCGAGTGCATTGTATACACCATTCAGCGCATAACTGTATAATTATCCACATATGTTCCAAAAGGTGTTGCCTTGTTCAACAAAAGCCTAATTTATGGGGGTTTTCCTTAGACTTTAATTACATATTATGATCTTCATAGTGTACACTTTTTCCATTCTTTACTCTAAATGTAATTAGTTCCTTACCTAATGATGCTAGAGTTTCAAATTCCGTACGGAATGCATTGTTTTCTAAAGCAAATTACTGAAAAGGCGTTGGTTTCAAGTCCTTGAAAGCAATCTTACAATATCATTTCGCAAAGACTATATATTTTCTTGTGAGACGAAGATTGCGACAAGAGCATGAAGCAAGCCTTTAGAAAGAAGGAATAACTTATTTTGGATGAATTAGACACGCTGCCAAAGACAACAATAATTGAAGATGTTTCACTTCCTTCTTCCTGAGGAAATTGTGGGTCAACCCATCGCAACGAAATGGCCTTTGACACAGCAAAAGTGAAGTCTTTAAATAGAAGAAAAGGAACTCTGCCCATTTGACCTTCCGACATCTTAATTGTTAACTTTCACTTGTGGAACTCCCAAACCGTCTCCTTGGAACTACACCCCTATTCCACACTCTGCTATCTTCATCAGGTGATTACGCCTATTTTGATTGAGCGCTTTGTCGATGTTTTTGATACATATTAGGAGCTCTAAATCAAATATCTGAACGTTGTTTCCTGCTTTTTATAAAATCATGAAACTTATATTTTTCAGAATCGAAATTACATTTTCTGGGGTTAATTGGTTGGGTGATAGAGAAATTCCAGTCATGGTAAAATAATTTCAATCTTCCATGCATTATTTTTATATAAAATTCTATGGAAATCAAGTATTTATGGGTGATTGACTTATCGCGATACATCAACAAGTAAACTTCTACAGCTAGTGCAAAGCTCAACAAGCTGCTCATAAAGATATTAATGTTCCAAACAAATCGTCTATTGATTGATAGTATATAGAAGTGAGCTTATTGAAAAATGTCAGTATAATTTGAATTAAATAACTTTTAAAATAAATTTCATCTTTAAGTCTCAAGGAAGTTCCTTTGTGTGATATATACTTAAAATTGAAATGCATTTAAAAAAATATTTTTGAACCCCTGTATTTTCAGTAATACAAGTAAATTAAACAACGAATTTTATTTGTATTTTGATTATGACATAATTTGTCCACCCTTCCAGTATCATTCCTGAACTGTACTGTTTGCACACGTGCAAACCTCAAGTTGCTCTTCTTACCAAGAAGTTGCTCTTCTTAAAAACATCGAGTTTCAAATAAGTAACTGATAGATAATTTTGGCGTAGAACTTCGTTTTATGACACGATATAGATAAGGAGTGGAGACGACATAAACCTATGACCGATTTCCACTCGCATTAACTCCGGGATTACCAGGGGAGTGATAACGGCACTGATATCGTTTGATAGCATATAGATTATAAGGTAGCCGCGCGCTAGTAATTTATCGTTAGTCCACCTGCCCACAGCGTTGAGATCTTTCCAATCATCGGTCCCCTTTTTTGGATCCCACAAAATAAAGCCTGAGTCCCAACGCTATTGAAACTACACTGCTGGCCACCCAAATTGCAACACCAAGAAAGACAAGAGATATCACAACAAAATTTATTTTGTAGATAACATGTTGACCAAGTATCAAATGATTAAATTTATAGACTTCTGTGAAGTGTGGTTCCTGCCAAAATCAGTAGCCAGAGTAGCCGCCATTGTTGGAGATCACCGCTGCCACACGCCTCGGCATTGATTCAAAGAGACTTTGGATGTGTTCTTGGGGTACAGCAGACCAAGCAGCTTCCACACGTTGCCAAAGTTGATCTGGTGTGGCAGCTGGGGATGTTTTCTGGGTCAATCGTTGAGCAACCATGGACCACATGTTTTCTATCGGCGAAAGATCCGGAGAGCGAGCTGGCCAGGGAAGCAATTCAATCTGGCGATTGACGAAGAACCCTTGGACAATGCGTGCCACGTGTGGTCGCGCATTATCCTGTTGAAATATGGCTGTGGGCAAGCCCTGAAGGTAAGGAAGGACAACTGGCTCCAACACCTCGGAAATGTAGCGCTGGCTGTTTAAAGTACCGGCAATGCGTACTAGAGGAGTGCGAGAGTGATATCCAATACCGCCCCATACCATAATACCCGGTGCAGGACCAGTGTGGCGGTGCATAACGCAGCTGTTCAGCATCCTCTCTCCACGGTGTCTCCAGACTCGAATCCGACCATCGTGGTGTTGCAGACAGAAGCGTGACTCGTCAGTAAAGACAATTTCATTCCATTCTGCCGTCCACATCCTTCTTTCATCGCACCATTGGCGGCGGAAACGTCTGTGGTTCTGCGTCAAGGGTAGACGAAGCAATGGACGTCTTGCGGACAGACCACTCTGCTGTAAACGGCGTCGAATGGTACGCGCAGACACTGGATGATGCGGTACAGACTGAATGTGCTGTGCTATGGTTCGTGATGTGGCTGAGCGATCCGTCACTGCCATACGCACAATATGCCTGTCATCACGTGAAGTGGTGCACTGAGGTGGATGCGATCGAACACGTCGGTCCGTCGTACCCTCCTGCATCCAACGATCACATATCCGCATTACAGTTGTTTGGTTTCGTCCAACACGACTACCGATTTCCCTGAAAGATAATCCACAATCTCGGTAGGCCACTATCCTTCCTCTGTCGAACTCGGATACTTGATCAAAAGATGATAGCTGTTTTCTACGAGGCATAATTGATCGTTTTTTTTTAAAGACCACAAGAAAAACACAATTGCCGTACTTGAAATCGTCGAAATCTCCAAGCCTTAAATAGCGCTTTGAAGTGGCGCCACAGGCGCGCGTGATGTGCGTCTGCGCTGAAATTCTAATCATTTGCATATCTCACCTCCGCTAATGCATGTTGTAAATTTCATATTATTTGCATGCTTCCTTCAGGGTGTTGCATTTACGGTGGCCAGCAGTGTATTTTACAACTTCGGCATTACTATTGTTAAGCATAAAGATAATTCACAGTTATACTCGTGACATTGGGGTATAATTGTGACTTCATATTTGTACATCTATACCCAGGTAGGAATTGAACCTTCCCGACTACAACTCGCAGGTTGCTAGAGCAATGGGCAAATGCACTGAGCCACGGCGTCCCCTCTCTTATTTCATGAAAGAATTTTAAAGCTATGTGAAGTTCTCCGAAGAGACACAGGGCCGCGGTAGCCCGCTTGGTAGAGTAGGGGATTAGCAACCGAAGGGTTGCAAGTTCGAAACTCGATTGAATCAAAGATCGTCGTGTACGTAGGGCTGGTGCACGTAAAATTCGTTGTGGTCTCAAATGTCTTCATGATGGCGTGGTGGTGTACGTTTGAAGAGTAGGGTGCTAGCTCAGGTGTTGACCTCGTCATCTGACCATGGTTCAAAATTGCGATGTGTTGTCCTAGGATCTTTGCCTTTGGTATTGATCAAAGATCATTAATGGCCCGTTGTATTGCTCCAATGCAACGTAAATTCAACTACTTTCCTACCCTTTCAACAGAAGTACTGTAAATATATTGTACAACGAAATTACAGAGGCAGTTCGGACATTTTTTGAACGATTTTAATGGACTAAAGCTCAATTTGTTACATGAAATTTTTGTGTTTTAAATGTTCCATTTGATATAGCCCTTATTGTTAACTATCTTTCTATACCTTAATATCCATGATAATAAAGACCTTTGTAGTATCGATAGTGGTATGTTGTCCCATTCTTGTTCCACAGTTTTCCAGTCCTTGAATGGTTTTCGGTCGACGATTCGATAATGCCCTTTTTAAGTCCAAAAGCACAAAAGTCCATGTGTGAAACATCTGGAGATTTAGTGGGAATATCAATCAGTAAAGGGACTTGATACCAGTTTCTTGTTCCATTTTTTTAAAGAATTTAATAGTCGATTTAGATGTGTGGCTGCTTACTTTACCCTGATGCAGTTCTACTGATTGTTGGCACTGTGGGTAAAGATATGGTATTTCTTTTTTGAATATTGGGGATAAAATATGGTCTTGATAATATGTGGGAATTGATTTTTACATTTTCCCCCTCTTTTTACTTTTAATTTTCCATTATATGCAAAACCGGCAACAATCATAAATCTCTTAGAGAAAGTTCTCACGTTCACTTTGCTATAGTCCTTTGACTTGGCGGATTCTCTTTTAAAATTAAAGATCTTACCTTACAAATATTCTCAGAATTTCTTTTTTGGATACTTTTTTTGAAGTATTTTCCCCTTTTACGTTTTTTTTCTTTCTCATTAATAATATTACTTATCGTACCTTTAGATATCGAAAAACCATGACTTTTGCAGCGTTTTTGAATAATTGAATAAGCATAATTCTCTTCGGAAAGAGAGGAAACATAGCCTTCCGACCATTGCTTATTTAAAAGCGCCATTTTGAAAGTAAGCAAAACTCTGAGTTAGCAGACGATAAGTTATACTTCAACTATTTAACTGCTGTAAAAAAATTCTTTCGTAGTATACAATTTTTTACAGCTCATCAAAATCGTTCAAAATATGTCCGAGCAGCCTCTGTATGATACTCGGAAATGTTAATGAACGTTTAAAAAACAGTCTGTAAAAGCTTCATCTTTAGTGGTAGCACAGAGGAATGGAAAGAACCGTGATAAGTTATTTAACGACTGAAAAGTACCATGGAATGCAATTCAACATATAGATTACACGCTTTGCTTACAGTTTGCATACTACACTTGACAGACTGTAATGTATTCTTACAAAAAAAGAACTTTGTCTCTACAGAGACTTCTGTTCTTTACTGCTGCAGCAATGCTACAATTCTTTCTATATCTACGCTGTCCCGTAACGGCCTACTTCATACCGTATCATTTCAAACGTAAACACGTCTTTCACTATCTGGATTGCAGTTTGATTCGAAAGGAATCCCGCTGGTGCATGAGATGAATTATAATGTCCAGTTTCCGACAAGATGCCGTTGGATCATTACTTCTGAAGTCATCCGAATAAAATTCGAGCCACTTGAGAGACATAACATATGCAATGAGGTTTTATTCCTGGCATGTGGCATCCTTATACTGAAATGCAGTCGAACAGTATAATAAATTAAGTTTAAAATTCTTTATGTTGAGGAACTTGAATATCCTCATTTCACATTTAGCTTCCAAAATATATATATTTTCTAGATTGATCGATTAAGGTAAGTAGGTAGTTTAATTTTAAACTGTAAATCTCTATCTGTAATTTATATTCTATATTTACAGATTCCACATAAAAAATTGTTTCTAATGGAACTAGAACAAAATTAGCGACCAAGAAATTTAAATTCTAAAGTGTAATTGTATGACTTAATCTAAACTAAACGTAATATAAATACGTATGCATATGTTAAATATTTGATAAAGCAGCCTTTCCATGAAAATATATTAGAATTAATTTATTATTTCTCATGATCATGAAAACAAGCATTTAGTGTCTCCGAAAAAATATCCGTTCTGCTCTAAGGCGACGATATGTAAACCTGTATTAGAGGGAAACAATATCAGTTATAAGACCCATGGATTAAGGGTAACCAGTTCTAAATAGATTTAGTGATATCTAGTTAGTCTCATTTATTAGAAAATTAGAACCAAAACATTTTCAATTTTACTATTCCTTGTATAGAGAAATTTTTAAAATATTGATAGAATAAGAATAAAGGCGAAAAGTGGACCTAGAAAAATCGTACCACCAAGGAACATAATTAAAAAAACTGCGTCATATTTTCTATTTTAACATATAATCCTTTTTTCATTTTCTTTAATCGGAATTATCTGTCATTTCATGTTTGCACATGCATAAGAAAACAGATAAAAGTTTTAATGGTTCAAGTATTCTTTAAAACAAACGAATTTTCAAAACAATTATTACAATATCATCAGAACACTATTTAAAAAATATAATATATTCACGAACTGTCAGCTCACATGGATCAAGATTTCTGATAATTTTGAAACAAAGACTTCGAGTTAAGCAAAGTGCATATCTATTTTATATCTGCAGTACCATCACAAAGTCTTTGTTACTACATCTAGTTCCCTTTAGAGCCTCATTTAGCCCACGGGATTGTTACTTCATCACAATTTTTTAAGTACTCTTGCATCAGCCCGATCCTGTCTAGTTTTCTCTCCATATGTCCTATTAAATCAAAGGTAACAGCTCGCCGTTAAGGACGAAAAGATGAAAACTCTTCCGATTTTCTTTTTCGGTATATATTCTACTTTATTCTATACAAAATGGAATGAATACACACTTACCAATATTGTCTGCGTATGTATTTTTTATATAAACTACAAAAATGCACTTCCCCATCAATGTAAAAATATGTTTCTGAATCTATTATGACCTAAAAAATTATGGCTGTTACGAAAACCGCTCGAATACCGGATTAAATAAGAACTGAGCTCCTGGTTCCCTTGGCAACGGACTTTGTAACAGCTCGTCTTGTATTTTACTAGTTACGATATGCAAATGTATATTAATCGTTGTTAGCTTTTTTGTATTTTCATGTTTTCTGTTTAGAGCTGGTGACAAGTGTATAAAGATTTGAATTTTTTGTAGTAGTTGTATTTGCATGATTTAGACGTGAATTGTGTGGGAATCATCCAATGAATGTGCTTTTCCAATCGGTCTAATAATTTTTTTTAATTTCCTCTATATCAACGATAAAAGTAAAAAATCGGGTAGATGTTTGGAACAGCTTTTTGTAACAATCATTTTAATCTAGTAAAAAATCTCTGATAGTCTTTATTTAAAGCTGAACATAGATAATGCTAGGGTTTTGTGGTGGAACGTGCTTCCTGTACGCGTATTCTATATTGAGTAAACGGAAGTAAAATTCGCGTCTTCCTGTGGTTTGTTTGTCAACAATGAAAAACCTCTCATATTGGAACTAAAGCTATAACTACGGAACTACTACGCACTGTATAAAAATCAAAAAGGAGAGAAATCATTTTGCTAGAAATAGCGCCTCAGATGCAATACTATCAACTGTAGATTTCAGTAGGACAATTATACTCAAGTCGAGAGCAGTTTTGCAGTATGCAGATTGCTAAAGCATGTATTTCCAGTCTTTTTACAATAAAAACAAGAAATTCATTTCTCAGTTATAGCAGTACTGCAGCCAGGGTACGATATTATATATGAAATACCAATTGTCAATTTGAGGACTATTTTTATAGTTCTATAGTAACTATCAGAAACTAGAAGGGAATATTTCGTAGTAGTTCTTTGTCACATTATATTTATCAGTTAGCAAAATAAAGCCACTTAAAACTTTACAGTACAAATTATTAGTATAGTTACAAATGCAGATGGCTTTAGTTTTGAATCAACGAGTAAACTCAGTATTTATCAATAAAATAGTTTTGAATTTTGAGAAATATTTACGATGAATTTTTAATGCAAGGAGTTTTGATCCTTAGTAAATTTCGAAATATTCCAGAAATGTTATTTCACGGCGAATTTTATACTATTTTCAGGCGGGCAGTGGAATATACATAGGCTGTTCGGACATTTTTTGAACGAGTTTGATGAGCTGTAAAAAAAATTGTATGCTACGAAAGAATTTTATTTTCACAGCCAGTTAAATAGTTACAGTATAACTTATCGTCTGCTAACTCAGAGTTTTGTTTACTTTCAAAATGGCACTTTTAAATAAGCAATGGATGGAAGGCTATGTTTCCTCTCTTTCCGAAGATAATTATGCTTATTCAATTATTCAAAAACGAAGTAAAAGTCATAGTTTTTCTACATCTAAAGGTACGATAAGTAATATTATTAATGAGAAAGGTGAAAAACGTAAAAGTGGAAAAATACTTCCAAAAAAGTATCTAAAAAAGAAAAAAATTCTGAGAATATTTGTAAGGTAAGATCTTTAATTTTAAAAGAGATTCCACCAAGTCAAAGGACTATAGCAAAGTGAACGTGAGAACTTTCTCTAAGAGATTTATGATTTTTGCCGGTTTTGCATATAATGGAAAATTAGAAGTAAAAAGAGGGGGAAATGTAAAAATCAACTCCCACATATTATCAAGACTATTTTATCCCCAATATTCAAAAACGAAATACCATATCTTTACCCACAGTGCCAACAATCAGTAGAACTGCATCAGGGTAAAGCAAGCAGCCACACATCTAAATCGACTATTAAATTCTTGGAAAAAAATGGAACAAAGAAACTGGTATCAAGTCAATACCCTTTACTGATATTCCTGCTAAATCTCCAGATGTTTCACCCATGGACTTTAGTGCTTTTGGACTTTTAAAAAGGCATTATCGCGCGAAACGTCGACCGAAAACCATTCAAGGACTGTAAAACTGTGGAACAAGAATGGGATATACCACTGTCGATACTACAAAAGTCATTATTATCATGGAAATTAATGTGTAGAAAGATAGTTAACAATAAGGGCTATCAAATGGAACATTTAAAACACAAAAAAATCATGTAAAAAATTGAGCTTCAGTACATTAAAATCGTTCAAAAAATGTCCGCGAACAGCTTCTGTATCTATTATTTAGACTGTTGCTTGTCTCGTAACAAAAATATTTTAATCAAAAATTATATATAGATGTTTCTTTTATAGATTTGGTTTGGTTTTGTCGCTCTACGGTCATTTTTACTAGACGAAGGCTAATTAGAATATTTTATAAGAATATATTTTATGCAAAAAGGATAATAAATAACGAACTCGGCGTAACAAACATATTTGATTGAAAGTTGCGTGTGTTTCTTTTATGTTTGGTTTTGTAGCACTTTTACCTACAAGTGGGCTAATTAGACCCTCCATTTTGAACGAAGGGAATGTAACCGTGAATTTCTATCGCATTATTTTTATTTAGCAATGTCACACTTAACGCCTAAAATTTACTATCAATTCAAATGATTCGATTATTTATCAGAAATTTATGCAGTCTCAATTTTACTTTTCAATTAAATATGGCAAAACACATACGCACATCTTTAATCTCTCAAAATGTATTAGGAATAAATCAAGAAAAATCTAAGATTTAATTAAGCGTTCTTACACTTTCCTGTGCTCGTCTTGAAGATGCATAAACTCACGGACTTGGTTTAGCTTTTCTAAACCAGTACGATACGAAGCAACAACCTTGGGCACAGTTTAAAGGAGTAGTTTTTAATTTTACAAAAACTGTGAATATTACTTTTGTAAAAGTGCATATTTATTTTAGTCGATTGCTCTTTTCCAGGTATATCTCAAACGAATTTAATTTGGATGTGAGTGTATGTTTAAGAAAGTTTTAATTAACTTAAAAATTACATTTAAGTAAAATAATTGTTATAAGTTAAGTGAAAACTGCTTAAGTCACACTGAGCAATAATGTTGATTTTTAAGAATAATTTACCTCATAATACATCCGAACTTAAATTTATTAATTTTTGTTCTAATTTCATAGTCATTTTATAGAATTACTTTTAATAGAGAAATGTAAAATTCTACATTATAAAAATTAAAGGGTGTAAACATTCTACTTCATCGAATTTAAAGATAAAGAAGTATTTAAAAAGTCACACAAAGTCAACTACACTCAGAACGTATACATCAACAAAGACAAATTAATGATATAAAATAATAATGATTAAAATATAAATTTATTTTAAACAAAATTTCGAAATTTGAAAACGGATGAATCCAAGCATATGAAAAAACTCCAATTGTTTGAAGAAGTAAATTTGCATATTAACGGATGATTGATAAGAACAGATGCATCAACCGTAAAGGATTCAGTTTATTATAGATTTTCATCATCATAAAGTAATGATACGAAAATTGTCTAGAACGTACTTTAATTCTAAATTTTAAAATTCGGAAATGTTAAATCAAAATGTATGCAAATATTCATTAATTAGGAAAATAAAAATAGTTATTACAGTTTCAATTTAAACAAGACGAAAAGGTAAAAAATATTCAAATGAAAAATAGACAAAAGTCAAATTAATAGTTCAAGCAGTCAACTCTAATGATATTATTATGGTGAGATTATATGCATCAACATAATCTTCCTATTATACGTATTCATCAACTTAGAGAAATTAATACCACGAAGTCTATAACTTAATTTAATATTAAATTCGAAAACAGTTAAATTGAAATATGTGTAAATGGGTAGAAAAAGTGAAAATATCGAAAATAATTTTATCAAACACACATCGAAAAAGTAAAAATATACAAATTAAAACTAAAGAAATGTCAAATTAACAATTCAAGCAAAGTTAACTCTAATGATATCTTATAATGAGAACCTATGCATGAACATAATTCATCATTTTGTTATACGTATTCGTTAACACAACGCTAACGTTTAAAAAAAAGCCAAAAACATAATTTTATATAAAATTTGAAAACAGTTATCCAAATGTACGTGAATGTGCAGAACAAGTAAAAACATCGAAAAAAAATTTCATCAAACACATATCTAAAAGGCAGAAATATTCAAATTGTGATAAAGGATAGTCAAAAGGATAATTCACGTCAACTATAATGAGAACATACACATCAACACAACGGATTCCTCCATTGTTACTCACCCCTATCAACCCGATCAAAACCCGCCGCCGCCACAATGCAGACGATCATCAATATCACCCACCGCACCATGCTGTCTGTCATGCTCAACAAGTCAACAAACACGATCTGACGATGCTCGGTCCGACTGACACCATGACTATCTCTCCCCCACACACACACCACACGCCGAAACGAAAACGAAACCGAACCGAAAAAGCAGGGGGACACTGAACCGGATCGGTGGCAACGTACGAGGAAGACTCGAAAAACTCCCCAATGAGCGATGGCATGGCCTACTTGAGAAGCCTCTTGTAAGGTCAGGTAGAAAATTCAACCTCACTCGTCTTTTGCCGATCATAAGTTTAAATATATCGCAAAAGTAAAGATGGGTAAAACTGTTATTTAGATAACTGTTGACGGTGCAATAACAGCGATTAGTAACTGCTAATATTTAGGTTCCGTTGACGTTAATACATAAATTTGTTATTGACAGGAATTGACGTTAATTATTGTTTTTAACTGTTAGTAGCTGTTTAAATTGACCTTTAACCTTCCTGGTTGTTGTCTCGCCGAGATATCTCGTCATTAGATAAAAAGCATGATCACGATCATTCGAAGAAAGCTGACCAGATTCTGATCTAGTCATCAAAAAAACGACAATATATTGATAACGAAGTATCTCGTTATTAGCAAAACTGGTCAGATCTTGATAAACGAGATATCACGCTGAAACCACTTGGAGGGTTAAGTAATTTTAAAATTTGAATTTCAATGTTTCAATTTAATTTTATTATAAGTTTTTCAGTCATTTTATAGTTATTTGTCTAGCGTTATGTCTAGTATGATTGGAATTGTCCCGGTTTGAAAGGTTTGTCCCGGGGTCCCAACCTGTTGACTGTTCCGGTCAGAAGAAAAACATTCAAATCACGCTCTTTTAAAAGTGTATCGGTCTTTGCTTCCTATAATGCGAGAAAAAGTTTACGTTTTGAATGCGCTTTGATTAACCCTCCAAGAGGTTTCGACGAGATATCTCGTCCATCAAGATCTCACCAATTTTACTTATGACGAGATATCACGTCATCAAAATATTGTTGACTTTTTATGTACCAGTTTCTTTCAAAGGACGAGCTATCTCGTCCATCAAGATCTGGTCAGTTTTGCTAATGACGAGATCCCTCGTCGCGACAAACCACGAGTAGGGTCAATCCTCTAGTGGTCTCGATGATATATATCGTCCAACAAAATCTGAGCAATTTTGCTAACGAAAATATATTTCGGCTTAAAGGTATTGTCGATTTTTTTATGATGATGAGATCAATATCTGGTCAGTTTCCTTCTGAAGACGAGATATCTCGTCCATCAAGATCTGGTCTATTTTGCTAATGACAAGATACCTCGTTGGGACAACCACCAGGAGTGTTAAGACACTGATTCTTTGGAAGTACTGCGATTAATTGGTTTCGTCAGCAGAAATTTTACTCCATCCAGCCAAGCTGTTGCACAAAGCTCAAAGAACAGAGGTGGATGCTGATACCAGAGTTAGAATGAACAACAGTTATCACTTATTCCGAAATTAAAATATCTGCATTTGGTTTGTCGCTCTAAGGCAGCGATTTTCAACCTTTTTCACCGTACGACACCACATAAATTTATAATCTGCTCAATCTCCCAAAAATGTATTGCATTTCTTGCCGATCTGACAGGAAAATGGGTATAATTTTTATTAACCTTCCAAGTTTTGATTTTGCAAATGACGAGATACCTCGTCATCAACGTGTCGCCAATAGCCCGTTGTGTTGCTCCTGTGCGACGTTAATTAACTACCTACCTTGTCATCAACGTATTGCGATTTTTTGATGATGACGAGATCAACATGTAGTCAGTTTTTTAATAATGAGATATATCGTCTATAAAGATTTGCTGACGAAATATCTTGTCAAAACAATCACCAGGAGGATTTTAATGTATAAAAATAATAGTAATTACCCACCTTTTTGGCTCCAAGTGACTTTTAAGATACCTTTTTGAAACTATTCATAATGCTTTGTAATATAAATAATACTAAAAACTATTTATAAGGTATTTCATGAAGTTTTTTGTGAACACACTTATCTAAAGTTCTCAACTTAACCGTTTCATATGAAATAAATCTCACAGAATTAAACTGTTCCTTTTTGCACACACCGGTTGAAAATCGATGCTCTATGGTTTTCTTTTGTTGCAGGCAAATTAGACTGATACTTTCAGCTTAAAGTGAATAATTCGGAACCACTACAAAAATCCATGCTCAGACCTGAATTCAAACCTCGGGCCTATTGAAACAAGGATCAGAGAACTCATGGTTCACCTCACTGTCCCGATTTGACTGAAAAATATACTAAGCCAACTTTAAAACGTCCTTGTTTAAAAGTAAAATACTACAGTAAGCCTATTTTTATAGCATTTTTATTGATAACAGTTGCTAACTGATAATTTGCAATAACACTGCTATTTTAACCTGCTATCGGAATAACAGCCCATCTCTCACATTGGCTAACGTAGTCTGTGGGTGCTTTGAGTGAGGCAATTCTGAAGACGAGCCTGTTTTGCGAAATGTGTTTGGATTTCGGAAGGGTTTAGTGATTGCGCGAGATTAGTTGCTTAGTTGGTGTTCTGGAATTTTACTTTATGGTGTAACTTTTTCCGAATTAATGATGCTGTTATTTTATTCCCTTTCCTTCTTGGTTATATCCACGATAATTCTACTTCCGATTGATGTGGGATTTTTTTCCGGTAGTCTTTCTAAGCTGGGAATAGAGCAGATTAATCACTTGGTAAACTTTTAGTCAGAATTGATTTCTTTTACCTTTATCCTTACTGGAACATCAGAAAATGAAAGCAAGGGTGAATTGTTTATTCATTTCCCGTTTCCTTGATAGTCATCAATTATATGAAGCTAGTGGTAGTGCCAATCAGGAAAAGAAATTAGTATCACAAATTAGCTTAATGTTATATTGAGTAATTATCATATTAAAATAACTCAGGGCAAAATGTCTACATATCTAAATCTATTAGGCTTGTCAGTATAAAATAATGTAACCATTGAGGAAATGTCTATTTATAATTACTGATACAAACCCTTGTATAGTTAGACGAAAGCCCTGGGGGCCGAAAGTTCACCTCGAACGTATTGCTTTTCTTACAATATATTGATAATATTTCCCTACGAATTCAATATTGAATAATTTCATAATATTATTTAAATAAAATATAGCAATTATTTAATTAACTCTGTTTATTAAATTAACCATTCATTATACTTATACATCTTGGATATCAAGAAAACACTAATCTACCACAAATTAAACAGCAAAATAATCGATTACCACTACACAAGTTTTCATTACGTATCCGTCTGTTGGAAAGAGTCTTAGGAACGATTTTCTTAACTTTCTATAAAAGAAAGGTCTGAAATAATATAAACTCCTTTTCCTATTTCAAAGAATCTTTCCCTTTGGGATTGATCCCGAAACTGTCACCAATAGCCCGTTGTGTTGCACAAGTGGGACGTTAATTAAAGAACCTACCTACCCACTTCAAAGACAAAAATACAGTAACTTTTATTTTCCCTTTGGGATTGATCCCGGACCGTCACCAATTGTGTTGCCCGTTGTGTTGCTCCAGTGTGACGTTAATTGAAAATACCAATACCAATACCAGTAACTTTTACAAGAGAATGGATTATTATTCCCTATATATCATCGGTATATCTGTAAACACAATGGAAAAGAGTACATTTCTATTATAAGAACATTTATTTAGACCCTAAATTGAAATGTATTCTAATCATCCTTTCAATGCATAGATTCAATGTATGTATTTTGATAAATATCAACTTTTCTATAAACCGACTTTGCTTATCTACGCCAATGACTAGAATATGTTTCGTCTTTCATGACAGAGTAGATAAGACTTTTTGTTTTACGTCAGAGTTACAACCAGGCGAAGCATTCATTTTTAATTAGTGAGGCTAGTGTGAAAGTACTTGTTTGGTCTACTCAAAGAATTCAAGCGGTTAAACTGGAGATAAGTGTAATTATTTCCTTGTTCTCAGTACTTTTCCCAGTACATGACCATGCAGTTGACTTCAGCTAGTTGCAAACAAAATTAATTTCATATCACAGAACTAACTTTTGTAATAGATCTAAGAGTAATGCATAAAATACAGTTCAATTTTCAAAATATGACTTCAAATCTTGAAAACTGGTTCGTTGTTTCAGCTTCAATCAATGCCAAAGTTGATTTACTTCTGTAGTTAAAATTAATTAAAATGTATTATCAACTATTTTTCTTACAAAAATGTCATGCTGGGGCTATAAAATCAAGTTTTAATAGCGCCACCTTAAACGTTGACATTGTAGAAAAGCATTTAATACGTCTCAAGCTCCTGGTGGCTGTCTTGACAAGGTATCTCGTTATTAGCAAAACTGACCAGATCTTGATCTTGTCATCATCAATAACTCGGCAATATCTTTTTGACGAGATACTCGTCATTAGCAAAATTGGTCAGATCTTAATGTACGAGATATCTCGTCGAAACCACTTGGAGGGTTAAGAAAACAGTATTACCGCATTGGAAATCTGAAGTAGTTCTTGTAGAGTAAAATAATTCAATTCGTTGCTCATGGTCTATCATTTTCGCTCATTTTGTCAATTGTAAAGATAGCCTCAAGATCTTACAGCTCGGGAACTTTCGCAGATCACAGGACACGAATGAAATTATATGCTCTTGATCTCACTCACAAAACTATCACATTGCAAGCAAGAAAATGGCACTTGTACCATCGTGTGGAGCAAGTACGACCCCATGAAGTAGCATTGGAAAGTACATACTATTTTAAAATTACATCAATAGTAAGTTTAAACAAATAAGAGTGCAAATATATTTGTAAAAGGTGTGGAAGTGTGTGGTCAGAATAGGAAATTTTTAAAAATTACTGAAAAGGTGTAGTAGTTATGAGACAAAGAATTAGTTCAATATGAACTTAGAATATTTCGGTCCATACTTGCCCCACTTTACCCTACGCATAAACTACAATTTTATTATCTTTTAAAGCAAAGAAAGTTGAAAACTATTCATAGGAATTTTAGCAGTGATAATTCTATCTTTGAAGAAGACTAAAGGAAGGTTGCCAGAAAATGAATGAATAAAACGCTAAATGAAAATAATACAGAATAGATAGTACCCGTGGTTACGGTGTAAAAAAGGCTATCGACATATATAACACTGTCTTTTTAACTTGAGACGGACTAAGAGAGTTTTTTGTGTAAACAAATCAGACGGAAAGTGGGGACTTTACTTCCGCTATCCAAATTCTCTTTCATGATACATATAGATTGGTTGGTTGGTTGATTGGTTTTTTATGGTGCAAGGGCCACATATGGCCAAGCTGCGCCAGACACAAGACAAAAAACACTAGACAAAAAAGCGACTGATAAAAAATGTATCTATTTACAATTTTGAATTGAAATAAGCTAATGTATAAAATCTAAACAAAATTCACAAAACCGATGTCAGAGGGATAAATACAAATTTTTATTGTAAGGATTTCTCAAAAGGTCTTTTAGGGTTGGATTTGAAACTCCAAAAAGGATTAGTGTATGGTTATTAAAAGCTCTACATTCAGTCAAAATGTGTCAAACAGTAAAAACACAATGGCAAGTTGAACACAACGGAGCATGTTCTCCGGTCAATAAGTCTATGTGTAAAATGGATATGGCCAATGCGAAATCTTGTCGGTTGCACTTCATTTTTTCTATTCAAATTTTTATTGCTGAATCCTGTGATAGATGGTTGTATATAGTGGAGCTAATTTTGCGATTCTTTATCCCAAGAATCTTGCCAGTTTGATTTTATTTTTGTCTTTAAAAACATTTCAACGTCGTTAATAGAGATTGTTAAAAAATGTTGCATCGTTCAGGTCTTTGCTGCAAGGTCTGCCCTCTGGTTTCCGGGAATGCCTACATGTCCAGGTACATCCAACAAAGCATGATTTCGAAATTTTGAGATTTTAGATTTAAAAAGAGATTTATTGTTGTGAGTACCAAAGGATGATTTTTCACTGAAATATTTGCAAGGGGTTCAATGCTGCTTTTCGAATCAGAATATACCATCCATTTTTTGTTAGAATATGTAGCTATGTTTGCCAGTGCTAAAAATAAGGGGGGGGGGGTATTTCAATTAACGTCACACTGGAGCAACACAACGGGCTATTGGTGACGGTCCGGGATCAATCCTAAAGGGAAAGATCCGAGGACAACACCACGTAATTTTGAACCACGGTCAGATGACGAGGCAACACCTGAGCTGGCACCCCACTCTCCAAACTTCCACACCACGCCAACGTGAGGACATTTGAGGCCACGACAGATTTAACGTGCACCAGCCCCCTTTGTACACGACGGTGTTTGGCTGGATTCGAACTCGCAACCCTTCGGTTGCAAATCCGTTGCTCTTCCAACCGGGCCACCGCGGCCCCCCTAAAAATAAGGCTATATTTCTTATGTAAAAACGAAGCTACAACGATGTAATTTCCTGGCAACAGTTGCCGTTTCAAATACTGCTGCAGCACCAACGCGCAAAAGACGGATTTTGCATCAAAAGGGCCCAAAATGGATAAAAACTTGAAATGGGTGGAAAATATTCATTGTACAAACACTCCATTTTTATTTATATAGATTTTTCCGTCCGATTTGTTTACATTGTGAATCCCTTCGTAACATGATAATTTGGAATTTTTGAATGATGTGCGACGACGCCTTTCAAGGCTGTGTTGAACAGATCATGTGATACAGAATTACAAGAATTTCTACACCTGACCTTATCTAAATCAGAACAAGAACTTAGTGACCTTTGATACAAAATAGATATAACCAGGAACATGGGCGCGTGTGTATTCTGGATGCGATGTTCTGGTTCGCACGATATTCTGGACCCAATGAGAGAGAGAACGATAGAATATAAAAATACAAAAAGCAGAATAAATAAGAATAAACATTTTAATGCTTAGCTCAACGAAACAATAGTTACATATATAAAAGATAATTACACTATGCTTTTGTACATGTGTGTGTATCGTTGTTTTCCGTCGAAATATATATTTTATATAAAAGTTGAAGTTCCCTTTCATTCTTTACAAACAACTACGCCTGCAACTGTAGCTTCGTTTTGATTACCAGAAATTTTCGTTGTGCCAGTCGAATGTCATATCCATAGGATTTGAACCTTATGATAATTTCAGGAATTACAATTATTTCAAAATAATTATTCTAAATGTATCACACACATTTCATCGGTAGAACTTTTGGAGCGGTCGCTCGCTATTATAACATTCTGAAAGATTATTCTAAATGACAGACCTCTTAAGCTATCTTTAACCTTAAAGTACTATCATTACCTAAGCGTACACGGCGGCTCTTTTGTAGAAATAATTTCATTAGGATAAATCGAATTTTAATTAAATTAATATTTACAGAAACGCATTTTATTTCATTTCATGCATTTAATTGTTTTAAATTAATTCTACCTTAATTTCTTTAGATGTACATTTCAATTTTAATTCCATTTTGATGAGTTAACAAAATTATTTTCAAAGAACATTACAATGGAAAGGCTGAACTTGTTCTTTATCAGGACTTTAAATCCGGACTCAAGGTTAGAAACTGCCCAATCTTCTTTTATACTTTATCTTCTATTTTTTTATATTTCTCTTTTCCTACAAAATTCGATTGTGTCAAGTCGTCTTCACTATTTTATGGCTGGCGCCTCAGCTGTGCTCTGCCCTGAGTTATCTCGAAAGTGATCCTACACCACAATCGCAGTTTCTTGTGAAATATGCTCAAAAGCAAAGGTTTTGTGATTTGTTAGCTTATCTGAGCATAGTCGCATCTTTCTTGGGGTGAAGCGAAACACAGTTTGTAAAAATTTCTCAAAGAACTTTTCTATAATATTGTACAAATTAATTGTTTCTGGTTTATAATTTCGAATAAATTTATTTCTCTAAAAGCGAGAATAATAATTTTCGCAATAGCTGATTTTGTTACTTTGGTAACATGTATTCGATTCTAATGCTAAATCGTTTGTGTCATTTAAAAACCAGTTTAAACTGCAAATAACATATTGGCGTTTTCTATCATGCAAAAGCATGAACAGAAACTCAAAATTTCCATTTGTTTCATCAACTGCGTGTAGAGCTGCTATTTATGATATATTTATTCATTTTGAAACAATATTTGACAAATAATCTTTTTTTCTGTTTCACCCTAAAATCTATATTGAATTAATCTACATCTCGAAAGTTGAAAAATTACACTATGAATCAATCAATAAATTCCTACCGCCTGATTTAAAGTATTTTAAGGGGGACAAAAAAACGGAAAATAAATGTATGCGAGAGTAGCGAACTTTTACAACTTTTTCTGGGAAAGATTTTTAAACGGAATTCAAGATTCGGCAGCCAGTTTGAGACCTTTCGGTGCCAGCCTTTTTCTGTCAAGCTAAATGTTGGAAGCGGTTGTGTTTTGTAGGCCCGGTTGGAAGAGCAACGGATTTGCAACCGAAGGGTTGCGAGTTCGAATCCAGCCAAACACCGTCGTGTACAAAGGGGGCTGGTGCACGTTAAATCTGTCGTGGCCTCAAATGTCCTCACGTTGGCGTGGTGTGGAAGTTTGGAGAGTGAGGTGCCAGCTCAGGTGTGACCTCGTCATCTGACCGTGGTTCAAAATTACGTGGTGTTGTCCTCGGATCTTTCCTTTCGAGTTAGATCCCGAACCGTTGCCAATAGCCTGTCCTGTTGCTCCAATGTGACGTTAATTAAAATACCATACCACGTGACAGTGAAGTACAATTTTTTCTGTAAAATTATATCTAATACTTTCAACCTTTCCTTGATTGCATTTTTAATAAAAGCCACAAAAATATCGAAATTTAGTAGTAGTTCTCTCTGAACGTCTGATATCATTTTTTCCCTTTCGCACTGTCATACATTTTACAAACGTCAAGTTTTACAAAACATGGCGATTCTGAGAAATAACCAATGAATATAGAAACTATATTTTGTTTGTTAAAATCGGTTTATCCAATTCTTTGTTTTCATAAAAACGAGCTAACAATAACTCACCTATGGAAAACTATTATTAAGCTTATGAGATGGATTTGCAGTGTAAACAAACAAACCAGATGGAATGTGAAGATTTTACTAATGCTACTAAAATGCTCTCTCGCTTGATTCTTGTCGGGGCTACCTTAAAACGTAGTTGATCACCGTTTTGGAATTACACTACTGTTTGTGAAATTTGCAACACCATGAAGGAATCATGCAAATTAAATGAAACTTGCAGGAAATGCAAAACAGGTTAGGATATGCAAACGATTAGAATTACAAAGCGATCACTCATCTGTGGGTCGAGAAACACCCTCTAAACCTCCAAGTGAGCCGTGTATAAAAGCACTGTAAAGGTGTGTTAAAATGTGTGTGTCGTCGTTTCTTTGTTGTAAATGATTGATTAAAAGTCAATATGACTCGCCAAAAACGCAGAGTGCCATACGAGCAACTAACGGAGTTCGAACGGGGCCGCATGATCGGTCTCCGTGAGGGTGGACTTTCGTATCGTGAAATCGACACTCGCACGGGGCGTAATGCCACAACAATGATACGTGTGTGGAAGAGATGGACCATGGAGAACCGGACAAGTCGAAACCCCGTCGACGCCACGCAATATGACGTCACCACGGGACGACAGACACCTCACCTGCATGGCGGTGACGGACCGTACAGCGTCCTCTCGTGCTTTGACACAACATTGGAGCACGTCTACAGATGTGTCATTGTCTGCAACCACGGTTCGTCGACGTCTGTTGCGCCATGAGCTACGTGCAAGGATTCCCCTGCACTGGATTCCCTTGACGCTGAACCACCGACGACTACGGCTACAATGGACTCACCAACACAGCCAATGGCGTGCGATTGGCAACAAGTCGTCTTCTCAGATGAGTCAAGCTACAACCTGGATTATAACGATGGACGCATACTCGTCAGACGCTACAGAGGTGACATTTCTCCCGGAGTGTGTCTTATTTAGCGTCATACTGGACGAAGGCCTGGCGTTATGGTCTGGGGCGCTATTGTATATCATAGGCGTTCCCGCCTACTCCAAATTGTGGGGACCCTAAACAGCGGGCACTACATCAGGGAAGTTGTGGAGCCCGAGGTCCTACCCCTCCTGCAACGCATTCCTGGAGCTGTATTTCAGCAAGCCAATGCCCGTCCACATGTTGCTCGGAATATACAAGCCTTCTTCAGTGCACGAAAGGTTCAACTTTTTCATGGCCTGCACGTTCCCCGGATATGTTGCCCATTGAGCATGTCTGGAATTACATCGGACGGCGACTCGCTTGTACCGCTCGTCGGGCAGAGAGTGTTGCTGAACTTTGGCTTCAGATAGAGGCTATTTGGAACTTTATCCTCAGCATGGTATTCGGAATCTGTATGATTCGATGCCACGGCGTGTACAGGCTCTCATCGCTGCGCGTGGCGGCTGCACAAGATATTGATTTTCGGCATTATTTTTGTTTTATTGCTCTAAATTTGATCGTTTATTTAAACCACTATAAGTAAAACGTGGAATAAATTTCATTTATTTCTAATGATTCTTTCATAGTGTTGCAATTTTCACAAACAGTAGTATATTTGGCGTTTAATAGTGGTGTTGACCTATCGACTATCATATAGCAAATTTGAAATTCATCCTTCGGAATCTTTATTGGGAAAGTGCTGAAATCATATTCGAAAAGCAAACAGTCGCAAACAACAAAACAAGTCAAGTCACGTCACTCTCGGGACATATACAGGATGTATGTTTCAACGTAGAAACACTACTGCCATTTTCATTTAGTTTGGCAGGAAATTTCTCACCAGTTTTCACATACCATAATTTTTAATACTACATTTTAGTAGAAATTCTTGAATAAATTACTCGGTTGTTACAATTAATTAGGTAGGTAAGTTAGGTGCATTAAAATCGCACAGGAGGAACACAACGGGCAATTTACGATTAATTCGGAGGTATCGAATAATACTGTACACCAGCAGACACCCCGATAGCTTTAATAATATCTATTGTTTAACTCGTTTCTCTCAGCGTGGTCAGAAACGGAAGGAATTATCTATGAAAATCGGACAACCACATGAGATGACAACCGAGATGCTGCATCTTCAACTAAACCTGATTCAATTGTGGTATGGGAAAGTTGAGTCTTGTAACATTCTACTAGCATAATTGAAGAGCTTGCACTAAAAATTCACTTATTATAACCACAGAGAAAAGAAGTAAGAATGCACCACTATCACTAAGAAAATATCGTTAGTTTACAAACGAAAAACAGTAAAAAAATATAGGAAAACGAAGAGGAAAGTTTTTTTCACTAAGTGCGTTTCCCCAAAACAAATTTTAACCTTCATGCATAGAAAAAAATTTCATAGCGGACTTTGCCAGTCTAGGGTCCATTACATTCTGTTCTAGAAAAGTGAAGAAATTCAAATCTTTAAAATTTTAACTTAGTTTCACTTCTAAGCCGACGATACGTTTAAAGATAACTTTCATCTTTTGTCTGAACAAGAGTCTAAGTATGCAAATGAATTAGAATAAGAATTTCATCTTAAAGTAATCGCGTACGACTTACATGAGCGGAAGTTAATTTACGTTTCCCACAATATCAAATAATCCATGAATGCAGTATATTTTTAGTTAATCTCTTTGCGAATTCTCTACCATTTTGGATTATAGTTTAATTAGTCTCCAAAATAGCGTTAAGTGGAACTACGGTCATATTTAAGGAATTAAGAATTTGATGGATTAAAAATTAGGAATTCATTATTTAGGGGTAGATGAATTTACATCGCATTACATAGCATCGCACAACGGCTTATGTTGTATTGATATTTGGGATGGCACGCCGAGACGTAACTAGGACGGGACATGTGCCCCGGATTTGGGGGGCGCTAAATTGGCCGAGTATTTTTTACTATAGATATTAACGTATGATAAAAAATGAAGAGGAAAAACTTATTAGTAGACTACAAAAACTATAAAAGGAGCTAAATGCAGAATGTGTGAAGAAATAGCAGGAAAGCTTAACATAGATCCTCATTTTAATGAAGTACGGAGGAGGAAGAAGCGGTTGTTTGATGAGAAGAGCGAAGTTGAAAGCTATAAATTCTCAGAAGAAAAAAGTTCAGATTATTGATTATACAAATAATAGATCGAATTCTGAATGAACTGAGGCAAAGGTTTCAAGTCATTCAAAACATGAATAGTTTATTTGGTTTCCTCAATGGATCTTGGTTTGAAACAATGAATGGAGAAGAATTGAAGAACCAGGCACTTTAGTTAGCTACCACATATAAAGAAGACTTAGACAGGGACTAGCTGGCGATAGAAGTGGAGAGTTTTAAGTATCATGCTTTGGATTTAAACCCTAATATGAAAACGGCTACACCATCAGGTCGTCTGACGTTAATATACAAGAACGGACTTAAAGACGGGTCCACCAACATAACGACAGCATTGAAAATTTTCCTCACAATACCCGTCTCAGTCGCCTCAAATGAAAGGAGTTTCAGCAAACTAAAGATCATAAAAAATTACCTCGGAAACTTAACAGGACAACAATGACTAACCAACCTGAGCATCATATCAATAGAACACAAGTTAGGTACAAAGCTACCTTTTGAGGACATTGTAAAAATGTTTGCAGCCGAAAAAGTCCATAAAGTTAAGTCTTAGTTCAAGCTTTCTGTGTTAAGATTAATTTTTATCACATTTTGTCAATATAACAAGAGATTGTGTAAAATGTCTAAATATAATACTCAAGATAATAACTTGAGTAAAATCTGTTATTCCTAATTCTTGTTTTAGTTTTCTAAAATCCTTGAATGGTTTTCAGTCGACGTTTCGATAATGCTCTTTTTAAAAGTCCAAAAATCCATGGGTGAGACATCTGGAGATTTAACAGGAATATCAGTAAAGGGACTTGATACCAGTTTCTTGTTCCAGAATTTAATAGTGGATTTAGATGTGTGGCTGCTTCCAATGTCCTGATGCAGTTCACTGATTGTTGGCACTGTGGGTAAAGATATGTTATTTCTTTTTTGAATATTGGGGATAAAATATGGTCTTGGTAATATGTGGTTGATTTTTACATTTTTCCCCCTCTTTTTACTTTTAATTTTCCATTTTATGCAAAACCGGCAACAATCATAAATCTCTTAGAGAAAGTTCTCACGTTAAAGTTACCAAGTTGAACTACGTTTTAAGATTTTTCTCCTCTTTTATGATAATAAATTGTTCTTTTTTTATTGCAATCATTTAAATACACCCACGCCTCGTCTATTGTCACAACATTTTTCCATCTTTCTCCAGCTAAATGCTTCTCATAAAGAATTCTGCAGCGAGTTCTGCGTTCTGCAATATGTCGTGGAGATAGACGATGAACATTGCATTTTTTGGCCTTTTTAAGATTCAAATCACTGTTAATTATTTTATTTACAGTTGAAATTGAACATTTTAATGACTTTGTAATAGTCCTTTGACTTGGCGGATCCTCTTTTAAAATTAAAGATTTTACCTTACAAATATTCTCAGAAATTCTTTTCTCTTTTGGATAGGCATTTGGAAGTATTTTTCCACTTTTACATTTTTGCCTTTCTCATTAATAATATTACTTATCGTACATTTAGATATCGAAAACCATTACAGCGTTTTTGAATAAGCATAATTCTCTTCGGAAAGAGCTTAAACATAAGAGTTGAAAATATTGTATAAGCTATAAATTATGGTAAAGATATAAACAACGCTTAAAGATAGGCGCCGTATTTCTGCTTTCAAACGATTTGTTTATTTATGCGGTTGAAGCTAGGCGCCACAACTTCTCTTTCCGCCACATACGATTGCTTGCGTAATCATTACTAGAACTTGAAAAGGATCTCAGAACGCAATGTAAAATGCGTAGAGCTTGGCTGCTCATTTTTGTATATTTTTATATTAATGTTAATAAATTAGATAGCCTTTAAAAACCTTGATACTTGGATGTATTTCTTCACTCTGTGTCCGGCCTGCTCACAACATTTTGTGAAGATAGAACACTTCCATCGAAACGGAAATACAGCCTACCATCCATTGCTTATTTAAAAGCGCCCTTTTGAAAGTAAACAAAACTAGTTGGCAGACGATAAATTATACTTTAACTATTTAACTGCTGCGACAATAAAACTATTTCGTAGCATACAATTTTTTTACAGCTCATCAAAATTGTTCAAAAAATGTCCGAACAGCCTCTGTATTTATCAAAATTAAATATCCTATTCTAAAGCAAAAGTCTGTTGATTTTGATTCAGCCCACACATATCCCGATATCATTTGATAAAACCTTTTCATTTCATTTGCAGCGATTATAAGTGTGAAAGAATATACCAAACACGCTACTGTAGCGTCACTAGTAGGCATAGTAATAATATTTTAATTGCAAATAGGGTTGCAGTAAGTAAACCACTCAACTTGTTGTTTTAGTCAAAATATATATAAGGAAAACAAAATGTTTGTTCTTTTTCTTGTGATGTGATGTATGTACGAATCCATGTGATGTACGAATAAAATAGGTTTGTTCGCGAAGTTGCTTGACTCCATGAACTTTTAAGTTTGCATTAGTGCAGCGGATAACAAACATAACATTGGTGACAACGGATAATTTGCACACGCAACCATGTCCGATAATGAACATCAGGACGGACCACCGCCAATTCCCACGCGACCCTCAAGCGATGTAGTGGACGCGGTGAGTGTCCGCATCCCACCTTTCTGGGTAGACTGCCCAGAGGTGTGGTTTTACACAGTGGAAGCACAATTCAAAGTGGCGAACATCAAGAGAGAGAGAGAGAAAGAGGATACGAAATTCACATATCTGCTTGCACAAATGGAGCCGCGGTACGTTGACAACATATTCGATATCGTTCGCAGTGATTCAACCACGAAGTACTCGGACGCCAAAGCCCGACTTCTGAGTCTCTTCCGGGAAAGTGAAAGTATCAAAATCAACAGACTGCTGACCGGGGTTGAGTTGGGGGATTTAAAACCCAGCCAACTACTGCTCGGTGCCAAACAAGTGAAATACTTGGGATATCTCATAACAGCTGAAGGTTCCAAACCATTACCATCGAAGGTTGGAAGTTATTAAACATTATAAGCTCCCTTCCACGATCCAAGACCTTCGTGCATTCTTGGGCATGATACATTTTTTTAGAAGGTATTTGAAAGATGCTGCCAAGACACAAGCGCCGCTCCACGAACTGTTGAAGGGTGCCAAAAAGAAAGACAAGCGAAAGGTTCCTTGGACTGAGGAAACAATTGCTCAATTTGAGAAGTGCAAGTCTGATCTAGCTCAAACTACCCTCCTCAGTTACCCTAAATCTGATTGTAAACTGTCCTTATGCACAGACGCATCAGACTGGGCAGTAGGAGCCGTACTGCAGCAGTGGGAAAACAATCAATGGAGACCACTAGCGTTCTACTCGAAGAAGCTGAACGAGACACAGAAACGTTACAGCACTTACGACCGAGAGCTGCTTGGAATTTATATGGCGATTAAGCAGTTCAAGTACATGCTGGAAGGTCGTGATTTTCACATCTTTACCGACCACAAGCCTCTCATCTTTGCATTTCAACAAAAGAACGATAAGGCTTCACCTAGACAGCAACGCCATCTTCAATACATCTCCCAGTTCTCTACTAATATCAACCACATTAGTGGTAAGGACAATGTTGTGGCGGATGCACTGTCCAGAATTGAGGAAGTCTCGATCATAGACTACGAGACCATAGCCAAGAAGCAGCTGCAGGACGAGGAGCTACAACAGCTTAAAAAGAGTAATTTGTCTCTAAAGTTCCAACCATCAACCCTGCCATCTGGAAAGATATTATGGTGTGATACTTCCACACCACATATCAGACCTTACATTCCTGAAGAGTTCCGGCAGTCGTTGTTTAAACAGATTCATGGCCTCTCCCACCCCGGCATCAGGACAACTGTAAAATTGATGACGGAAAAGTTTGTCTGGCCAGGGATAAACAAGCAAGTCAGATACTGGGCCAAGGCATGCCTGCAATGCCAACGTTGCAAGGTGAACAGACATAATCGATCTGCCTTCGGTGAGTACCAAGTGCCACGTCGGCGTGGTGTGAAAGTCTGGAGAGTGGGGTGCCAGCTCAGGTGTTGCCTTGTCATCTGACTGTGGTTCAAAATTACGTGGTGTTAATCTCGGATCTTTCCCTTCGAATTTGACCCCGAACCGTAGCTAATAACACGTTGTGTTGCTCCAGTGCGAAGTTAATTAAAATACCTACCGAATACCATCATTTTCAGATGGTTCTCGCAACAGGTTTATAATTCCTCCAGGACTTGGACCTTTCCTTAGAGCCACGTTTTCGTGTCTGATAGGAACTGCGTTTATGAAAAACGCTGTAATTGCAACTATAATACTTTGCAAGGTATGTACAAATTTAGAAGTAAACCTGCTAGTAAGACCTGGTCCATTTTCGCCTTTGAAAGGGGATGTCAATGTATTCCATGTTAAATAAAAGAATAAAGAAGCCCTATTTAATTAATTTTTGTTAGAAATAAGCATGCTTTGCTACTTACATGGTCAGTATTTTCTCCAATGTAAGCTTTTTAAATCGGAGAATATGTTTGGCTGTGAATAGACACCAGTGGACGTTTCAGGTAAATTAGATGTAGAATTTTTAAAATTGGGTTACACAACAAAATTTTTACTGTGTGCATTTCTCTTAAATAATTATAAAAAGTCGCAAGACATTGTCAAAATCCAACGAAAGTGATTAAGGGAGAAAGCGACAAACGCGCCTCAGTGTCGAAATGACATTAATGGACTATCAAGTGTTAAACTGGACGAACTTGAGGAAAGCAGCAAAGTGAAAATAGTCGGACTTCGTGAGTGGTCGAGAAATTTCCTATTGCATCGATTGCAAACTTTCGTAGACAATGATTTTTCGCCAACTGCTAGCTTGCCAACGTCGAATCGTCAAAGCATAGAGCCATTTAAAAAAGTTCATTCGTCATCCGCAGAGCATGGATGAAGTGAAACATAAGGAAGAATACGGTTGGCAAATAAAATTTTAAAAAGTGGTTCTATGCTTTGACGAGTCAACGTTAGCAAGCTAGCAGTTGGCGAAAAATCGTTGCCCAGGAAAGTTCTCAATCGATACAGTGGGAAATTCCTCAACCACTCACGAAGCAAAACTATTTTTACCTTGCTGCATTCCACGAGCTAGTGTTAACTGGAAACATGTCCAATGAGAGGGTTTTTCAGTGCAAAACAAAGTAACAGCAGACTAGTATGTAACTTCCTGGGAACCAATACTAAGCACGTACAGGAAGTACATTCTACCACATACACTAACGCGACGTCTATACAATTCTCATTATTATTATTTATGCTGCTTGTAGGGTTACATTATTTCTTCAGGAAATTTGTTTACTTCGTATCGTTGTTAAGAAACTGAAAAAGTGTTTCTAATGAATTGCATATTTTAACAATGATCTTTAAAATTTAGAAAGGATTATTAAAAAGAATATATTTGTAACTAATCACATTTTAATTTACTTGCCTTTAAAAGAGAAGTAGATGGCGCTGTTCTCTCGAGTGTTGTCAAATAAGCTATCTTTGTTGTTATTGTTTTTCTTATTTCGCGTATCGAATTAGAAGTTGAACGCAGGTGTTTTCACCCAAGTCATTAGGTAATATTAATTATTTCGTTTTTAAACTTGTATATTTTTTATTGACACTTCGTAAGTATAATTTTGCAGCGTGGTGTGTTTGCATTTTCGGTTTTCTGTGAACATGTGTCTAAGTAACTTGGCAACTTACGAACAAAAATGTGGATTAATTCTTGTTGATGTAACATAAAAATAACCTGAACAAACTTAAGGATGTTTTGAAGAAGTTGATTTTATTGATTCGCTGATGTTTCGTACCATGGTAAAGTTGTTTTACTTGGACTTTAACTTTCTGTTTCACTTCGATTAAATTCTAGGCGGGATAAAATCCACAGGTGTTTCGAACGTGCTCATTTCCTACTATGTGTTTATTAATTTTTCTCATGAACTTCTTGATGTGCTAATACAGACAACATCGAGTGAAGAGTAAACATGATTGATTCTAACGTAGCAGATTTGAAATGATTCGTTATTTTGACTTCGATTTTCATAAAATCACTCCTTAAATACGGGTACAGCTGTAGTCTCTGCTGCGCGCGGTGGCAACGCGTTTTTTTTGGCGCCGTGTTTGGCGCACTTTTTATGTCGCCAAGGAAATCTTCCAACATCGAATATATACTGCATACGTACGGAAGAATTATGTAAATCTGAATTAAACAACATTGTGACTAGAAAAACACTGCAAATATTGAATAATTATATGGACTTTTAGCGTAGTTATAAGCGACTCATGCCGGTGAGGGTAACCCATTTTTTCTCGAATTTCCAACAGTGAATCTATACTGTACATATGGATGAAATGAATCAAAAAATCAACATAAGTAGAATATAAGTTATTTTAAAAGTAAACGAATGGTTTACTGTTAAATGATTATACCCATTGCTTTCTAAATTATTTTTGGAACTTAAATACCCCTTCCAACAGTCTGAGTGAATTGTTGTTCCCTTCTCAACCCATTGCGTTAAAACGTCCACAAGCGTATCTGCTGACCTATTGTGAACTGCAACCAAAAACATTTTTCCTGATCCTCTTTCAATCCCCCCAAAAACCCACTGGCCTTCAACTCTCCTACCCCTATTATATTTACGTTTCCCAAATTTAGACTCATCGATTTCGACTACCTTACCTACCCCTCCTATTTTTTCTGATTGCGTTTCAACAAAATCAGAAATCACCTCGTTAACAAACTGCCGCCAATCGGCTAAGGTGTGGGATGCAAAAAAATACTCCTCCCCTATATCTTCCGTCTTTGTACCCCTTAAAATCTCATATGTCAAAAAAAAAATCTCCTCCATCTTCAAATTACTCTTACGGAACCATGACCCGTGTCTAATAGATTTACAACTACGACAAGGCTTATCATCCCGACGATTTCGACAAATCCATGTGTAACCATCGCTAACAGCATTCCTAACTGAAAAAGTCATATCCACGTTACATTTATCACATGAAACTTTAGATTTAATTAATCCCGTTTCCTTTAAAAAATTTAAAAAAAGCTCTTTATCTCGACACAACTCGTAACAAAAAAAACGATTAGCTACTCCCTCAGTCCCGTAAGTTAGCCTACCACCAGAAAAAGAAAACTTTAAATTGCGAGCAAAATTCTCCTGAAACTTATCTACAATACTAAAAACAGAAGGCATCTTAAATAAGGAATTCTAGAAATAATAAAATAAAATAAACCGAAAAAGTACAACCTGATGCAATATCCAGAAAAAAAAGACCCGCTCTCCACTTCTATCCTGAAAAAAAAAAGACCCGCTCTCCACCGTGTCCAAACTAAAAAGAACAACCAATGCTGGACAGAACTGGACGCCGGCAAGGTTGCCATAAAAACAGGTTAACCCTAACCAGGAGAAAATACGAGAAAAAAATGGGTTACCATCACCCGGTATGAGTCGCTTATAACTACGCCAAAAGCCGCGCCAAGAGTCGTTGCCACCGCGCGCAGCAGAGACTACAGCTGTACCTAAATACGAATCTACATATTTGATTTTGTTTTCTTTTCAGTTAAAAATAGCGTTTATAAATCTGAAAATTTCACGCCGAAGTAATTTTTGATTTTATCAATTTTTTTTTAAATTAGTGTATCCGTTATATTGGATGTATAGCTCCATCATATTTTTCTCGGATCTTTCCCTTTGGGATTGATCCCGGACCGTCACCAATAGCCCATTGTGTTGCTCCAGTGTGACGTTAATTGAAATTCCCCCCCCCATCATATTTTTCTTCTGTACTTTACTAACTAGAGTGAGCTATAATTGATCTCACTGGATAATATATTTCGATTCAATTGATAACTCTCAGGTGATTGGAAACAAGTATAAATTTATTTTACTGGACTAAGGAAGTTGAGATCTTTTAAAAATGTGGATATTAAAATAGTTGAGTAATTTTGAATACATTAAAAAATGCTTTGGAAAAGTTATTGAACTTTTCATTTGGTGTATGATTTGTAATCTGCAATGAAATACCAACAAGGTTTTCCTTACAACACTACTCTATCTTCATGATTCAGTATGTTTTTAAATGCATCTACACAAAATGGTTTATAGACAATTTCTTCATCAAATGAATTTTAAGTTTATTTTTGATCAAAATTAATGCAATTCCTTATTGAATATTTTAAATGAGTTAAAAACAAGTTTCTTTAAAAGAATTGCATTTAAATTTGAGAGAAAATAGCTGCAATTATTTTATCGAAGTACAAAAGTTAGGTACAACTAATGCCATGGCCTACTTTGTGTATCAAGACGTTTGTTTTAAATAGCATATCGAAAAACTGAATGATGCTGAATCGTATGAATTTGAATAATTTTTAAAATGTTTACAGAAAACAATATTTACACTTCATATTGCTTGATCTATATATTAGTATAAACAAATGTTTTGGGCCTTTATGTCAATTTAGGGAAATTATTATATCCCAACATTCAAGATAATTAGTCATCTAGATAACTTATTAACTAAAAATCAACAATAAGTAATAATTTAGCTTACATAAAATCATCCTATATTTGCAATATTTTTAAATTAACACAAAGAAGTATAAGAAAAGCATGTCCTAAACCAAGTAAACTAGTTGCATCTTGCTCACATGTAATATTTTTTAATACCAATGCCCAGCCAATTGAACACAATTCATTATGGCACTACAAAGACAGAATTGTGAACCACTTGGCATTACCCTGGTCATGAGGAGTGATTTCATGTTACATCTCACATACATTCTAGGCACAACTCTTATAGAAAGGCCTCACTTTCACTCGAGAGAGAGAGATTAGGGGTCCCCAAACTTCTTTGACCGTCAACCTCTTCAAGTGTTTCTTGACTTTTCATCGACCCCTCTTTTATTATTACGTAATTATAATAGGACAAGCAAAAAAGATGCTTGTGTGAGTTTTTAGATAGCTTATTTTATAGTTAGTGTTTATTGTATGTATAATATAGTATGTATTATTATATTGGCTTAGCAAAGTCCTTAACATTACCTATTGAATAGGAGGGATAAATAATATGTAAAATTTCATTTAGATAACAAAATAATAACACAATCTTCCTTATATATGTGAAAATAAGATTTTTATTAACTTAGTATACAGTTTACTAACGTTGTCAATGTGAAGTGTGCTTTGGGACTCTTGACAAGATCAAGATTAGCAATGTTGGTTCGAAATTAATAAATTTCAACCGTAAATCTCCATGGAATTCTATATCTAGCTTATTTCTTTGTTTCGTTAAAATGGAATTACCATGCCTGAAACCAGTTTCAACTGTGTACAAGCTTGGAAATACAAGCAAAAAGGGAGTACCACTTCAGAAAGTTAGGGATATTTCTGTCTTATATATTTTTCTATCAACCTCTGAGCCCGAATTGATCCCTAACAATGTTATATTGATCCCTGGGGGTCAATATCAACCACTTTGGCAACCACTGCTCTAGATGGACAAACATCCATATTTTACTTAGGATTCGGACTAAGAACCTTTCAATCCAGAAAACAGCACACTGACCACAAAACCAATTGGTTGACATGTGTAATGTTAAGATGTGAGAGTCCTTAATATTGAAATTAAAATTTGATACTTTATACTACATAAATATTTCTACTTTGTTTTCATGTAAGCCTGATTCTGTTTCGTACAGTAAGCCCTTTCTAATTTGGAGCAGATCACATCCCTGTATAGATCATTTGTAGCACTGACAAAACAAATTAAGAATGCTGTTATGAATTTTGACTGAATAAAAACTATTATTTATTAAACATAAAGACTCAATTTCTGTTCTGTATCAGTCATGTGACATGTAATTTAGTAAAGTTAAATAAACCGTCATATCAAATAATCAGTAGAAGAAAGCTATAGTGAATGAAACCACAAAAAGTTTTGGTTCAATTTAAATTCAAGCTACAAAATCAAATGCTTTAAGATACTAAAATTTTCTTATGGGTTGATAAGTTAAGTCTTGATTCAATCTGCAGATTGTAATGTATTGCGCTAGTAATATTTAAATTACTACTAATTATGTTTTGGCAATATCTGTACATATACACTGAGACCTAAATATTTTTCTCAATTGCGTAACCACTCCTAAGAAAATCTAGTTCTTGGGTATAATTTTAAAGTATCTTTGTTTACTTGGATTTGTGTAAACACTTAGTGTAATTAATGACTATCGCCTAACTTGATAACTTTGCATTTGAGGGTCTGTTCTTTAAGGACTTTTTGTTTTGGGCCATACTGTATTTATGCTACAGATTATTGTATTTAGTGATAGTTTGGAGTACAGATTGATTGAAGGAAGAATGAACAGTTGATTGATCAGAATCATACAAGCGAAAATATTCGGGAAATTAGTCTTAAAAAATAACCACTAGGTTTGAAAACTTGGACATAAAAAAAAATTTAATGGGGCAAATTGTGAGTATAATCACAAATTTCAAACCCTGTGTAGTAGAACCTTAGAAAGTTCCTATTTTTTATCTATAAAAACTACTGTTCATAATGGCATGCTTCCTTTTTTGCACTTTTACTGTCTGTTCTAGTTAGTAACATCCTATGTCTTCATTTAGCTTGTATGGCTTATAATTAATTTGTCTATATAATCTGTATTTAAGTGTTAAGGAGTTGTATATATATTTTTTCAATACAGTTAATTAAAAAGAATTATTTTTGCATCCCCAACAAAGAGTCACTGACTGAATTATTGAAGCATATCTAAGATTGTCTATTTAGTGATTTGGAACTTGTCTATTGGTGAAAAGGAAAAGTTTTCATATCGTTTTCTTCAGTATATCAAATTTGTAAAAAAGTGATTTTGTAAACATATTGAACTATTGTAGTTTAACTGATATCAAACTAATATTTCTATTGTACTTATTTTCTAACATCTTTGAGTATAGATTAAGTCAAAGCATTTATGACATTTTTAAACAGCATCATATTATGATCAGTGTCATTGTTCAACATCCAAACATTGCTTGGTGCAACACACTTATAAAAGGTGGCAAATTAATTGTTCCTTCCAATAAATATCTGATATATACAAAATGTACACTGATTTATTCCTTTGGTGGAAAAATCTTTCACACCAGGCCCTCAGGGGCATATCTCCTGTAGGTGTGTACAGGCTAAGTTAATTCAAGATAGGTACTCTAGTGATCTTTTCTTTTCCCATAATTCAAACATGGGCTTACTGTCTTTATAGTAAACACAAGGGTCATCTCCTGGGACACCCAAGTGTTCTTTTGCTGCTCCCTCTTTTTTCTCTTTCACAGCATTTTTTACTTGGCATTGTCTTGTGTTTGTCACAGCTTTGCCAAATATGGCATTTGCACCATAAAACTTAAAAACAACCAACCAATGCACCAAGAGGGCTTATTGTCAGTTGTGATAATCCTTGTTTCCAAGATGATATTATGTAACTGCTAACTTTATATTGCACCCTTTCGCTTTTAAAAAACATGAAAATAATAACTATGTAAAGCTGAAAGCAAACTAGTACACTATATACTACTTAAAAATTGAAGTATAAATAACAGTTTTGGACAAAAACTGCAATATTAAGATAATTAGCGTATAAAATATACAGTAAAATATGCTTTAAAAAAAAGGCAAAGTGCTGACTGGTACAAACATTGAATTCCTAAATCAAAGTAGATATGCTTTTGGTATTTTCCTTTGTTACTGCATGCATATAATTTTTCTGTGAATGCATGTTAATTTCTTGTCTCATTAACTGTTATACTACTTGATGTAGTGTTAGAAGTGTAGCATGATTGGAATCATAATCTTGAGAGAAGCAGTACAATTAAGCAGGTATTTCTGACTGATTTAAATTGCATCAACAATAGAATACCTTCAATAAATGTACACAAAGATCACCTGCTGGAAATGTAAGAAAACTTCACCTAATTAGAGATTTTTTAAAATAGGTATCACATGGCCTATAAACTCCTCTAACTCTGATTATTGTAGAAAGGCATAATATTTAGTTGGCAATATTATGTCTTGCGAGAACCAGTTTGTAACTATACGGATGGAAGTAGGCAATTTTCAGCTGTTCTATTTTAAACTAATCCGTGACGCAATTGAATAGTACTTAGTTATCAGGAAAGATTACACACTCACTGCCAAAAGTTAAGCACGAAGCGAAAAAATCGACAAGTACAGCTTTGATTGACACGAAATGCGGTAGGAAAGTAGCAAATATGTTTATGCATGAAACAAAACAAAGAATTACATGCAAAGATGAAAACAATATTGAGTTTTCATAAATTATATGAGGAAATCATATTGGAGTCATTAACAAAATGATGTTTAAATCAAAAACAAACAAAACCGACATTATTGGGGTATATTAATGTCGGTTCCAAACCCCTCATCCTCATACAAAGTTTACAGCGTGTGACCAGGCTTTCCATGAGGTGATCAACCACCCCAGAGTCAAGTAATCGCCATACCTGCTGCAGAACAGTTTGCAACTCTGAGAGTGACTGGGGGTGGGAAACGTGCAGACACAGCACGGCCGAGGGCATCCCAAAGATTTTCAATGGGATTAAGGTCGGGCGAGTACGCCGGCCAATCCCCTCACTCTCCAGGTAGTCGTCGACGATGTTGGCTCGGTGGAGATGCGCATTATCATCCATTAAAACGAAAGCAGGATCAACTGCTATATCATACAATCTCAGTGGGTTCTAGGACTTCATGCCGATACCGGACAGCCGTCTATAGATATGCAAGTCGGTGCGATATCCCAACGAAATCCCTGCCCACACCATGATGCTTCTTTCTCGGAATGCGTGATGCTCGATGATTGTCTGGGGCCGATTATGGTGCCTTGTTCTCTCCAGACCCTTACACGCTTGTCATCTGGCTCCAGGGCAAATCTCGACTCATCCGTGAACATAACGTTGGCCCAATCCGACACAGTCCAATTCACATGTTGCTGACACCACTTTAATGCCCCTCTGGATTGGACGGATAGGAACACAAACTCGTGGTACCCGGGCGTACAGTCCATTCATGTGTAGCTTTCGGCGAACAGCAGTGACAGATATCGTCTTACCAATGGACCCTGCAACCATAGATGTCACACGTGTGGAAGTCGCTCTTCGATTCCGCTTTGCTAAAACAGCAATATATCGATCTTTCGCGAGGGTCATAACCCTTGGGCGACTGCCCGCAGATCTTCGGACAACTGTTTGGAATTGTTTCCATAATCGTGAAATGACGGAATGAACACCGAAGAAAAGAGCAACATCGTAATTGATTGTCCTGCTTCAAGGCTCCTACAGAAAGCCAGCTCTCACTATCTGCCATTCGTCTTCTGGAAGCCATAGAAACACGTCTGTCTTGAAAACTAATCGTACGAAAGTTCTAAACACTTTTTATCAGCACTTACATGAAACTCCTCTAACCCTTCACAATACTGGCTTCTTATACGACTGCCTTTTTTGCATATATCTCGACACGAAACCGTGATTGGCTGTTATAGAACATATTTGCATACTTCCATCTACCTCTGTAGCGAAATGCAGCCTCTCAAATTCAGATTGGCTTCCGGAAATTAACATTTTCCTCTCCGTGCTTAAATTTTGGCAGTGAGTAGATGACAGCGCATGCTTCCAACAAATTTGTCTTGATCCTGACATAGAAGTACGCTCGCTTCCCTAACCGATGCTTTTTCGATTTCGTACCCCGATCTATATTCCTAAAAACCAATTCAATTTTACTGGAATGTTTTCAAAATTGAAATGAAGCTTAATTCAGAAGAAACAACTTCTGTTTTCTCAATTGACTTCCCTGTGAAATGCTTTTCCCTGTTTTTCGTAAACGCCAAATCAAAAACTTCGTCTCCATATCAACGCCATGTTTTCATACTCACGTGTGACAGGACCGATATTTGACCAATGTTCGATTTATATCTACCGAAGAACCGACCTTGATTCTTTTCCAGATCTTCTGAGTCTTGCCTTAGTGAAAGTTGCTTTATATCTCTAACAAATATTTGCATTTCTACTTTTTTAAACTGTTTTAATTTTGAATCAAGCATTCGCAAGATCCATCAGTGTTTTTTAAAATTCAAGTTGGGTTTTATTGAAAATTAAACCAAGAAATAGGCAAACGCGCGGCATTACGATTCTGAACAAGCAATGGAAACGATTGCTGTGTGCATTTTATACGAAAAGGACATACCTGTTGGAGGATAGCAATTTTTTTCTCGAAACTCAATTTTAGAAGAGGTAATTAAATTACTTTGACATCTAAATATAATTATAGCGAAATTATATTGGGGTTATTCAGCGCCCTTTCATTGATCCAGATAAAGTTTCCCCGATTATTCATAATGATGAGAAATATCCAGGAAATATTTGTTTTGTAAATATTTTATAATGTAGATCAGTTTTGATCGTTGATCTTTGAAAATCAAACTAAATTGCAGTTGAAGTCACTGAAATATTTATACATGGAACTGCCATTATTTAGGTTTGGTTTTGAATGAGATGATCCAAATAAAACGAAACCAGATCCTACACGAAGACTAATTAAACAGCTTAGAGAATAAGGTAAGGATTTAGATAAAAGAAATGTGGAGGTTTCGAATTTTTTTTTTATCGTAATGACATAGTTTGTTTATTTTTTCATTTGAAACTATTATCTGGCTTATGTAGTTTGATGAAATAGTGTTTTTTCTTATTCAAAAATACTTACTACAAGGATAAAGGCAGCCTTTAAACTGATGTTATATAAACTTGTTTTTGAAATGCGCGTATTGCGTCAGATTCATTGGGTCAAATATTGGAGACTTGCCTTTCGCTATGTTGATTTAACAATACGCTAGCTCGTCTATCATTTCTAAATGCGACATCATTTGTGATTTGGTTTGCTTTGATTTCCTTAAACTAATCAACCTTATAGGTGTAGCAGGTTCGATACCTCCCTGGGAGTATTTCTCTCTTCTGTGTCAGTAAAACTTTCCTTGTGTGTTTGTCCATTACTTGGCCATTGTTAGTCGTGTTACACATTCTGGCCAAATATATATATGATCTTGCACCATAAAACTTAACCACCTAATCGTGGGGAGTTAAAATATAGTTAATGAGAACGCATATTCCGACTTGTGTATCAAGGATCCACTTATAAATGACAGAATTGTTTTTGAAGAGTTTGGAATACTCATCTAGTTTCCAAGAAATCGTAACAGCTGATTTTAAACGTAATTTTTGAAGCTGGAATACTTAGAAAATTTGATTTACCTCCACCAAGGGAAAATCAGAAACCTCAACGCACTGAAAAGAAACTTAAAAACAGTTTGCACCTTTTTTGTTTTTACTCTCGAATTTAATATGGTTTCATGGGACGGCGGTAGCCCAGTTGGAAGAGTCGCGGAATAGCAATCGGAGAGTTGCGAATTCGAACTCGATGCAATCAAACACCGTCGTGTACGTGGTGGCTGGTGCACTTTAAATCTGTCGTGGCCTCAACTGTTCTTATGTTAGTGTGGTGTAGAAGTTTGGATAGTGGGGTGCTAGCTCAGGTGTTGACCTCGTCATCTGATCGTGTTTCAAAATGACCTGGTGTTATCCACAGATCTTTCCCTCCAAGATGGGCCCCGGACCGTCGTCAATAGCCCGTCGTGTTCCACCAGTGCGACGTAAATTTTCAGACAAATTTCTGATCCAATTTTCTGACCCCGATTGTTGGCTGATTCGTTGACGTTTTAGTTAGCCCTAACGAAAAATTTCTATAGAATTCTATTTTCTGTAGAATGTGGTCTATAGAATTATGACCCGTTGTTGTAGAAAGTATAGAAACCTCTAGAATGTCTAGAAACCTATAATAGAACATAAAACATAAAAGAAACATAAACATCTATAGAACATAAAAATTTTTTCGTATGGGAGATTTGGACACTCCTTTTATTTCTAGCATTTTTGTTATTTTCTTTTGTGTTGCGGGAACGGATGATTTAAAAAAAAATTTGAATAAATGTATGCTATTATATTATTGCAGTTTTGACAGTTTTATCTCACATTTACGAATAGCCCGTTGTGTTGCTCCATTGCGACATTAATTAAAATACCGACGATCGACAAAAGGCTGATTCAGTCTTCATATAAACGATTGCTTATCCAGTTGTGTTGACTTTGCTTTCGCTTCGTTTGATTAACGAATGCCCAAGCTGATACGAAAACAACTTCTGCAAACACGAGATGTTTTCATTCTAATTTTAGAATTATTGATTTCTAAATTTCCTAAGTCGGAGGGTTTTCGAGGCAAAACATGTCAGGGCAAAAAATGTATGTTGGTTTTTGAAATTGTGTGTTGGTTCATGTATCACCTGCAAAGCATAATTGTGGGATTATTTGGAACAACAATGAAGAATGCTATGAATTTTAAAAGTAATTTTGTTTAAAAAATTTGTCAATTTACGAAAACGTAGGAATTTTTTTAAATTATTAGAAACAACTTCATTTTGTAATGAGTTATTTTACAATTTTGAATTTTGTAAAAGCTTCCTGATTTTTCTTAGTGAACTCCAAATTACTGCATTGCAATTTAATTCAAATTTATATTTGATTTGGGGTTTTATATTTTAAATTCTATCAATTAATTTTGACATTTGATCATATTTCTTAAAGATCTCAAGAAACCTCATGATTTTTAAAAATATTTTAGTTTAATCTTATGTGGTTAGATTAGAATTACCAGACCTAAAAATGAAAATTCCTGACAAATTCAATTATAATTGCTGATAATTCAGTGAAACTCTAGGCAAATAAAATCTCGATTAATAGGTATTGATAAAAAATTATATTAAAACTGTCAAATAAACATTGTTTTTTCAATTCCAAATAAAAAAATACATCTTCAATAAAAGATCTGACTTGAGGCATATATTTCCGCAAACTGGCGTTAGGGACTAACATTTTTTGGTTCTCAAAGTGATGTAAGAAATATAACATTTGAATTGGATTGAGGATTTCTTTGAAAAATCCGGACATTTCATAATTCCAGTGGAATCCGGGCTACAAACGCAAATTCCGGATGTCTGGTAACCCAATGTCAGATTTAAAAACAGTCTTCATCTTCACCTTAACACCCATGCTATCGATTTTTAATTCTTGTTCTACAAAATTTTTTATTGATAATTTCAAAATGTATATAAGACGCAAATTTCCCAAGCAATAACAAAAGTAAATATAATTTCCTTAAATGCACTGAAATAAAGAATAAACGGTAGTTTGCACGAGTTCTTGGTCCATTGCATAAAAATAGAATGTAGGTGTGGTAGGTAGGTACTAAGGATGTGAAAAATTGCTTTCGGAACGAACCTTCATACAATTCACGATAACAATGCTGTCTGAATTTATGACTGGTCTTCATCTGGCTCCATATTTTATTCATGGGAGCGAACAATATAATTATTCGCTTCTTCGGCGTGTTGGATTTAAATTATTATCAAGCCCTCCCATGCCATAAGTTTATTGAGATACATTTCTTCATCAACCTCGCGAAAACAATGTCCAACCTTGCGTCTATTCTTCCAACTGGAGATAAAAAAGAAGCAACACAGGTTGGTCGTTTTCGTTCCACGCGAAATGCGTCGTTTGGAGTTCCTGTTTTCGAAATGAAAACTGAGGATCAAATGTATGTGTATTTACGTGTAGGTACGGTGTGGGCGTGAAATGTTGTTAGATTGGTCTGCGTCCAGGCTGTTTTGAGGACAGCCCACGTGCTTTTTGACTGTCGAGCGAGCTGTCTTTCTACTGTTGTGAATTTGACTTGATGGGTAAGCATATTAGTTCCGATTTTGAATTGAAAATATGAAATTGCAGCCCATATGTGTGCAGTTTTAAGAAATTAATAATTACGGCGAAACATCTCTTTTTTAAAATTTTATTTTAATGTTTCTGAGTTTAATTTACACCATTTACTGAATGGTTCATAGAGTTCACTTGTGTTTATCGTTTTCATTAATGGAATTCTATTTGGAGCCCAGTGGGTATTAATATCTTTTGTTTTTGGTTAGTTAGAGTGAGAAATTGGTAGTTATGTTATTTTAGAGTAGGTTATCTTGAAAATAGTTGCTAGAGTTGAAGGAATTAAAATTTGATGTAGCTTACCACAGAAAGCACAAGTCCAAAAGCAAAAAATGAGTCAAATAATGAGTTCAAATTTTGTTTTGTGTGTACAGGCAGAAGCTGTAAGTACTATTTTTTAATTCTTCCTTCAAAAAGTTATTTCACTAAATGTTTTGTACATATTAGACAAAATATTAGCACACGAAAAGGTTCTTACTACTTATACACAACTCTTTTTGCATTTAGTCTTTTTCTAATCCCACTAAATATCTCTTAACATTTTTATGCTTTCTCTAGATTTATTTTTAGTTTTAATTTTGCAAACGTTCTGTCTTTTATTAATATAATTTTCGTGTTTTTCTAATCCTATAATTAGTCATATGGTCAATGTGTTCTTGTTCTTAAATAAGAATGTTTATAATTTGAATGTCAATTATAAAAGTTTTTCTTGTGAAATAACATAATTTTAAGCATAAGAATTAAAATTTTGTGAGGTATTCTGCTGCATTTCATGTGTTCAACGTTATTTATGCAATTAAACACGATTTGAAATATTTTGTGCGGATTCAATTATGTAACTGGAATAAGTAAAAATCATTCAATAGATTTGTTAACAAATGATATGGTAAAGCATTTAAATCTTCGATGGAAAATAAAAAACTGACAGATTGTTAAGTGTTTACTTCGATTTAAGTTTACTAACTGAAATAGAAGCATTTGTTAATTGTAGGTGAAGTCCATCTCAATTACCATCTCTAATTGTTTAAAACGATTGTATCAATTTCAGCTCAATACTTTTGGTTTTCCAATGATTCAAAATCATTAATTTCGGGAATTTTTAAATTTTTATTCTTCCATAGCATGAAAATTAATGAAACTGCACATTTTATAACTCACAGCAATCTCAATCTTTCAATTAATTTAAAAATTTATTTTTGTACCTCTATGTAACCTATTTCATCTTTCAGGTATTTTGTCTGCATACATTTAATTAGGTCCATTTGGGGGTTTCTGTTTTTGAAATCCTGCTTTCTTTGCTTCAAAATTTTGTACCATAGCTTTCCTTTTTCAATATCTCATAAACTTGGAATATATCATTAATAGGCAGATGAACTATTTTAACAAGCAATTGAATTCAAAGGGCAAGATTCATAAAAAGGTTCTTTATTGAGTCTTTTTGATCCACTCTTTGTGTATGGAATATATAAGTAGGCGTGTGTAGTTTCTAAGCCCTGAAATCCTTGTTCTCAATTCAGGTTTTCAGGTGAAACAACTCTCAATATAACTGCTTTATCTTGATCAGGATTAGATAGTTCCTTTGTCTCTTGAGCCTGATGACCATTCAGAGTGTGTTTGATAACTGATGAGTTATGCAAATGAAATATGTTATTTAAAAGTGGCTTAAAATATGAAATGAATTAAAACAATTGCATGGCTTTTAATGTCAAGACAAACTAATTCATTAATTTTTAGGATCTGATGTAATCAAAGATCTCTTGAGTTAATAGTGTTGAAAAACCTTTTATGAATCTGTCTGAATTAAACTTGTTTTTCAGACTGGATATCATATAATCAGAATGCAAATGACTCCTTCTTGTAACTGAGGTAAAGAAGCAGAGTACAGTATAGAAAAATGGTAAGAAGCTCTTTAACATTTTCAATTTCAATGAGTAGTATAACTAAATGTTTAGAATAATTTTATAAATGGTTAGTATGCATTCAACACATTTTAAACAGATTTGATAAATGCAAGCTGTTGGAACATGCAAGTTCATCTTTACTAGAATGGGAATTCTGATTTGGAAGAACGATAAAAGTAGTTTTCAGAACAGAGTTCATGAGTTTTAGAACAGTCCGCGTCATGTAAATATGCAGTTTTAATAAATGTCTTTATAGTAGCCTTTACATGCACCATTCACAATATAGTCCACTTTAGACATTTGTAGGACACTTAAGGTCTTGATGTAGAATCAATGACTACCAATACCAGTTAAATATAAAATCAAAATTGCACTTGAATAATGCATGACCAATAAATTTTCAAATGAAAATAAATTGAAACATCAATTGCGTGCTCGAACTCACACTCCAACATGAGCTGTATCCTAATAAAATCAACTAGATGTAGAATGAATAGAACTGTATTGATTACATTTTAGAAGAAATTTTTATTTTATCACCCCATTTAAATATTAAATTTTATAGTCTTACTAATATCTGATGATTATTTTCATTGTTCTGAGTTCAAATACTGGTCATAGCTGCTGGAAAAATCCCAATCCTTTAAAGGGCCGCGGTGGCCCGGTTGTAAGAGCAACGGACAGCAACCGAAGGGTTGCGAGTTCGAATCCAGCCAAACACCGTCATGTACAAAGGGGGTTGGTGCACGTTAAATCTGTCGTGGCCTCGGATGTCCTCACGTTGGCATGGTGTGGAAGTTTGGAGAGTAGGGTGCCAGCCAGCTCAGGTTTTGCCTTGTCATCTGACCGTGGTTAAAATTATGTGGCATGGTCCTGGGATCTTTCCCTTTGGGATTGATCCCGGACCGTCACCAATAGGCCATTGTGTTGCTCCAGTGTGACATTAATTGAAATACCCCCAATGCTTTAAATGGTACATGATTGTTTTCATTGAAAAATGTTGCTGATTTTCTTTGGAAAGCTGACCACCAAAAGAATAATAGAAATAAGATGTTTAATTTTGAAATTATGAACTGTAATTTATTTTGAGTTGTATCTATTATGCATTTTATACGATGTGTTATATAGAAATTGCAGCTTTTTATTTTCTTCATCATACTTATTTTCTGTAGGACTATTCTGAATTATGTAACAGCTCAATTTTAAAAATGAATTTTATTTGTTTATGACTATATCAGATTAGATCATCAAAAGATGTAGCATAAAATTAACTTGCAAAACAAGTAAATTAAACAACCATAAATTGGTGTTCAGGAGTGTATCTACATGTACATATCTCTATTGATTTTTCTAGAGGTTTGTAAAGCAATAATTCAGTTTAAAAATTCCTGAATAGAGCATAATTGCTTTCAATGAGAATCAGCATTAAATTTAAAATGTGCAAATGCATACATGAGTTAGGTAAATCAAATTGTTTTTACTTTCATTGGAAGTCCATTGATTAATTTATTTCCTTAGCAGAAATGATACCAGTGATAATGCCTGAAAAGAGGAATCCTGGAGCTGACATGGTGCCTTCAAATAAGTGTTCCTGTTGTCCTTATGGGTTTCACATTGATCGAGATTTTGTTCGATATTGTGACTCCCTGTACAATACTGCACAACTTGACAAGTTACGACAGCACAAACGAGAAAGAAGGAAAGAGAAGAAGACTGTTGAATCTTATCTAGGACTTGGAAACACATCAGCGATTGAGCCAGAAAGAAAGTTCCATGAAGTTGGTTCTATTTACTCTCTTTGTTTTCATCTGTATCTCAATAAATTTACTTTTAAGGCAACTGTCTCAAACACTGTCTTTGCATTGTACTTACCCCATATCTGAATCAGTAATTCAGGTTGCATTCAATTTTGTGGCACCAAAATTATAAATTCAGTTTGGTCCTGTCACCTATCATTTGGAATATTTTCGTGTCCTAAGTGCCCTCAGGGGCACATCTCTAGGACAGGCTTCACAGATCCAAGGTACTCTAGTAATCTTTTTCCTCCCATGGGGTTTAATAAACTCAGGAGTCGAGCTCCCAGGGTACCTAAGTGATTTTTTTCTGCTTTCATCCCACTATATTGCCCAATCACTCTTTTTTCCATTCACAACATTTTTTTACTTGATGTTGTATTTGGTGCAGCTTTGCCAAATATGGTCCTTTTGCCATAAAACTCCAAAACAATCGGCCAACTTGTCCTGAATAGAAAAGTCATGTACAAATGTGAACACAGTTCTTTGAAATTCTTCAATAAAGCATGCAAATATTTCTTATATGTTGGTCTTGTGTACTTTGAAGTATAAAAACCTCAATATAGTATAATGGTTTCATGCAAATACATTTTTAACTAGAGTACCCAATAGCTTGCTTGCTTGCTATACAAAAATCAATAAAATTATCTTGCAATTCTGAAGTACAGAATATTGTATTTGAGATCAGAAAAGTGAGACAAATCATTCAACATGAACTTTTGATTGAGTATTTTAAAAATATTTTTTTGAAAATTAATTTTCTTTTAAGAATTCTGCAATGTTGCTTGTTTTGAACTTAATTAGTCCTTTATATGTTGAAAACCATTCATGTTTCAATTTAAATTAACATATGATAAATAAATTTATGTGATAGATGTTTATTGTCTTTTTCCTTTTCTGTTGCAACTTTGGAGTTTGGAACAGAAAATACCCAACAGTAAGTATATCAAATAAAATAGAGTTAATTGTATTTTAACGTACTTATAAACAATATTATTTACTTATAAACAATAAGTAAGTACTTATAAACAATATATAAGTATTAATAAACAATATACTTCCATTTTCTCTGTTCCATTTTGTTACAAATATCTTAAAAACATAAAACTTCCATCTGTTAAAAATGTTTAAAATATTTTAGGTTTCTCGAAATGCTGCAACCTTACCACGTGACCTTAACTTGAACAGTGATGAAAAAGTGTCTCGTAATGCTTCAACTTTACCCCATGATCTTGACTTGAACGGGGATGGCCTGAAAAATGCTATGCTAGATTTTGAAGATACATGGCAAAAGAGTTTGAGGAAAAGTTGCAGCAGTAGTGATATTGAGAAAAGAAATGGATTTAAACCCCTGTATGTTTCACCCACTGCAACAAAGGCCATAGATCGGAAAGATGTGTGCTCCGATTCCAATGTTAACCGATCCCGAAGGAGCTCAACGAGTTCAGATTCATCTCAATCAACTGCAATATCTAGTGCTAGTGTACCGGTTATGTCAGATGTAAGTATTATGTAGACAATTCTCTTTCCACAGTATAAAAAACCCTCATGAAGCAAAAAATGACCATAGAGAGAATATTTATCTAAATCGTAGTTAAATCTAATGATATTTCAATTATCTTATTAGTAAGATCGAAGGCATTTGAAAATTAGAAAGTAAAATTGTAAAAATTACTTTAAAAATTGAAATGGTTTTGCATTAAAATGCTAGATCCTTTCGTACTCTGCTAATGTGGATCTTTTTGGTAATATTAATCAACATCTTAAAAGCAAATCCTCTAAAGTGGTCATCTACAGTTCTAAAAAAATGGGGTAGTTTTAATGAAGGTTTGGAAAATAATTGATAAATATGTCAATCAAAATATTTGCATGATTTCATTATTGGGTGGTAGGTTGGTATGTTAGTATCTTAAAAGCAAACCCTCTAAAGTGATCATTTACAGTTCTGAAAAAATGATGTAGTATAAAGGTTTTGGAAAACATTTTAAAAGTATGTCAATCAAAATATTTGCTTTATTTCATTCTTAAGTAGGTTATCTTTTTACCTATTAAATCACATGGATCACCCAAAGGCAAAAAGTAGTCTGCTAAAAATAATTTCTGATCAGTGTATTTCCGTATACATACATTCAAATGCAGAATATATTTTACATGCCATATATAATTTTTAGCTATATATGGATTTAATTTATATTTATTGTAGGATACGTTAAAAGAAAACATTCACACAGTGTATAAAATCACTCATTATAGTTAGAGAAACGCCCATTTCACATATTCATCAGCTGTATCCAATAATTAAACTTACAAAAAATGTTCTTAGCGCTTGAGATTGCATACATTTTAAAAATATAGTGAAATAGCATTCCAGACATTTTTGTCAATGTTATTTTATCTGACTCCAAATCTGCTCTTTTCACACTTCGAAACTTTGGATAAAAGAGTTGTTCAACAGCACCTAAAAGACTTGTTAATGCTGCTAAGGATAAGTCTTGGGAATGCCTTCTTTCCACCAATTGACGTTGTCTCAGACTTTTCAAGGAAGGCATCAGTTGCCGAGTTTCATTTCCTGACTGGCCATGACTGTCTGTGTGCACACTTATTTTATTGTTGACTCTCCTGACTATTTTATGTGACGGAAGACAGCCTATAATGACTCAACACTTAGACATGTACACTGCACTTAATAATTTTAGTAACAGTACAAAAGTATTGGGAAGCCAGATGGTGAATGACATAAAGTCAAGTGCCTGGAATTTGTTTCATTCATTCATTTTAACAGCGTGGCCAAATATGGCCCTTTCGCCAAAACCCATCCACCCATTCAATTTAATTATGTTTAAAAAGTTGAACATGATTTATTGTTACTTTTTGCTAGAAGCAATAAATTAACAGGATTTGACTTGTGAAATAGGGGCGTCGTGGCTCAGTGGGTATGCCTACTGCGCTAGCAACCTTCGAGTTGTTGGTGGCACTGGTTCGATTCCTGCAAGTGCATTCCTCCCTGGGTGTATTTTTATCTTCTGTATCAGTAAAACTTTCATTGCGTATCTCTATTATTTGATATTGTGAATCTTGTGTCTGGTACAGTGGGGCCAAATATGGCCCTTGTACCATAAAATCCTCAAATCAATCAACTATTGTAAAATACACAATAGTAGATTGGTTTGTGGACTCCCTCTTAACCGGGACCCAGACCGGATAACGATTTGGCCGGTTAAACCGTCGTTCCCTTAATAGCATTAAAATACACTCCCGAAATCGTTTTTATTAGAATAAAACTAAGTACAGGTAACCCCCGTATAACACAGCACTTCAATAGCACGGATTCACTCTAACATGGTTCGAGAATTGGGAACATCCCCGTATAACACGGTGCTTTTATGGAATGATTGGAACAACGATGCGAAAAGGACTGCATTATGAAAGTTTAATTTAAACGGTGTAGCATGGGAATATCCTAAGAACTACACGCGCGGATATTATCTCGAGATAAATTAAATAAAAAGTAACTTAGCTTAGAAGAGACATGGCATCTCTCGGGGATCCCCGCTCGTCATCAAAAAAATAAAATGGCAAGAACGCTTAACGCTTTTCTTTCTCACAAAACTGCAAGGTCGTTGGACTGAGGTGAAAAAAAAGACGTATTCTTCCTCTCCACGCTTTTTATCAGTTTTTCAGGGGGTCGCAAATCGGGAGATGGTCTTGTCAATCAAGGGAGCTGGACTTCCTGATTCGCTGTTTTTAAACTAGCTCATCTGTAATTTGTTAGATGGACACACATGACATGGCATGACGTAACTTGCTGGAAGATTCTTAGCATAGTTAATGAGTGTCACTGGAGCCAGGGAGAAAGCGGAATTGAGAAATAAAGGACTTAAAAAATAAATGGCATCACTGATCTCGTGGCTGTCACTCAGAGGATGAGGATATCTTACCAAAAAGAAAACACCCTCGGTTAATAGTGCTTAGTGATGACGAAGAAAACATTGTTTAATTCATATTAATATGTATTACTTAAGAAAATTTTAATAAAGATATTTATCTTAATTATGAAAATATAATAGCATGTTTTTTAATTTTTGGAACCTAACCCCCCCTTTTCGTACTAGTTCTTTGTTTCGTATAACACAGATTCGCATAACACGGCAATTTTTCGGAACATAACTCCTGTGTTATACAGGGCTTACCTGTATATAGCCTACTTTATTGTAATATGATATATGTAGTTAAGAAAACTTAACCTGGAAGAACTTCCTTTATTGGAAAAAACTAAACACATGTTACTGTAGGCTACTGTATTTACAGTACGTAATTGGTCAGTGGCGGCTGGTTAAAGCGGAGGCTGGTTAAAAGGTGGCTGGTTAAGAGGGAGTCCACTGGGTATTGCTCAACTACGTAATCATTGCATTATGAAATTGGTTATTTTTGAAATTTAGCTTCTAAACAAATGGAATTGTATCACATTTTAATTTTGGTTTCTATTTTTTTCAGAATCCCTTCCGCTTTATGGCATCTCAACAGATAACCTATTCCACACATACCTTTCCTAAGCCCTGTGCAAATTCACCTCCTGCCAGTGCAGGAATCGATAAAAATGTACTCAACAATATACGAGAGCAAATGGCATCTAGTTTAAAACGAATGAGGGAGCTTGAAGATCAAGTGAAAACCATTCCTGTATTACAGGTACTTTAGTGATTACTTTGGCACTCTGATTAATAAACCTGTTGTACATGCAATTGTACCTATGTAGTGAAGACAAGATCTCTTCTAATGCATTCGTTAAATTGAAAATCTGATAGAGAAATATGTTATATTATTATTGTAGTTCATTTTTTTAGATACTGAGTCATAAAGCATCACATAATTCTAAAGCTTCTGTAAATATAAATTAAGTTTTAATTTTATAATCTACAAATTGTTTTCTTATGCATGTTTATGCTTTGCAAGTAAAGTAGTCTACATAATTTATGCAGAAAAGAGGAAGTTATTTTTCTTTGGACTGTTTGAGTCTTATCTTAAAATGTGTCCATCTTTGCAAAGTACAAAAGCTATCTCCTGATGTAATGTCCTCATGACCTTGTCTGAAATGTGTTTATCATTTCCCCCTGCCTGATAAGTTTGGAATCATTTAAATATCAGTATTTATCATCTACTTCTGCATTTCTGAAATTTCTCACAAATCTGATTTTTAAGTTACCGTCAACCGGGGTGAATTTGCCCACTTTTCAACTTTACACTTAAATTACTGGTATCTCCAGACTTAATTTCGTGAAGAAACAATTTGTCCCATTTGTGATACGGGTAGTGGATGCCATTAGGGATTAAAATTTTTTTTACATGTATTACTCAGTCCGTAAAATATTAAAAATGGGTGGGGAAAGTAACCTCTACAAAAGGGGTAGCTTTGCCCACCCACGATTCTTCTGTATTCCAGGGTAGAAAAATCATTTTTGGGCAATCACACCCCACTGGGGTGTTAAAAGGACCATTATAGAAGAGTAAAAGTTTTTTTTTCAAACAAGAAACATTTATTTTTCACAAAAACATTTAATAAACTTAAAAACATGAATGAAGCATTAATATTCATGTAAACTCAATATAAAAAATAATTCAGACTAGGAATTAACACAAAAATGAACAATTAAGGAACTTACTTGAACAATAGATATTAAAATGCAAACCACTTAAAAAACGAAAAATGAAACACCCTGTGATGAATTAATCCGAACTTTTGTTGGACATTAAAAAATAACATTTATTTTAACACAGACAAAACAATGGGTTTACAATGGACGCGCGAAACAAAAATGCTTATTTTCATATTAAAATTTACGAATTGCTATTAAGACGTCTCAACTAGACGGAGTCCGTGAGCTAACTGTTTCTCATTCTCCTCACATGCGCAAGCGCAGTATTGAAGGACTTTTTAACAGGAAACTTCCGGGTCTGCAGCCGGCCATTCTAGACTCTTAGGCGCTAAGATGTCACAACCCCTTCTTCCCCGTGGAGGATCAGCTTAGTAACGACGTCCTGACTGGACGCTTGCCTCGTCTGGTCTTTCTGGGAATCTGAATATCTACCCTTTGTCTGATGTCCACAAATAGGAGACTTCTAAGTCTTTGTCGTTGCAAATGTTGAGAATCTTCACCATATAATATTTCACCGACTTCCCCAGAAATTTGACAATAATAGTCTCCAACATTGTATGGGACATTGGAAAGTTCAACAGAATGATCTGGTGGGTTCGTTTCTTCATTTTCTCCCTAAATTATAGGTGGGCAAAGTGGCCCCAATTTTTTCATAAATCATGGGTCGACTTTGCCCATCCTTTTTTCCCTTAAATTTACATTTACGAAAAAATAACAACATGTCGTTAATCCTCATTACATACCTCACAAGATGGAATAGCAACTTTGACTTACCTTAAGTTTTAGAAGGCCACACAAACAAAAATTTCAACACAAACAAATTCAGTCGTTCGGAGTTCTTATTAAAAAGTAATATGTGAACTGATAAGATCTCTGGAACCAAAACCTCAGTGTTGCCAACGTTGCATCTTAGAAAGTTGAATAAAATGCTCCGGGCGGCTCTGTCGGTTGTTTGGCTAACTTCTTTAACCTGATGACTCTTACAAAAATTGGGCAAAGCCACCCCAGTTGACTGTTCATTATACAGTTTTTGACAGCTCTGTAAACTAACTGTGTGTACAAGTGACCAGTTAAAATTAACTCAAAATAAGTCATCGTGAAGAAAGTATACAATTTTTATGAGGTTGTATTTGATACATGTTGAATACTAAAACATGACCTCTAAGCTTGATGCATTCTTAAGGCTGAAAGCATTTTGTAATTTATCGTTCCAGTTCTGTACTTTGTCTCAAAATGTTAGCCATAGCAGTCACGGAAACTGCAAAAATGACCTGACTGACGAAAACAATGAAGTCTTTTTTGAAAGCAACAGTTCTATTTTCTCTAAAATGTATAGTTTGTTTTACTCATCTTATTCCATCAAATTTTAGGGTTTAATTTAAATGAGATTTGAACAAAAACTTTGCACTTGTCTCAATTCAGCTGAATGAAACCAGTCATTTTCTAGTTATCTGTCTATGATACTTAAGATACTGAATGAATACTGCTTAATTTTTAACTCCCATCGTGTGTGGTTTGAGAAATTTAAGTTTTCTCCTCATTTCAAGTATGTATTGGGTCATCCCGAAAGTTCTGCATTTTTTTATGATAAATATCAACGAAGCAGTACAAAAACGTAAGAAAATGTTATTGAATCACATAAGCACCATTTTGTTCTATGACTTTGTGCCATCTTTCCGGCAGCTGGAAAATTCCTTTTTTAAAAAAGTCATTAGACTTAATTGTAAAGAAGTTATCAAGGTGTTATTTGACAGTCTCCAAAGAATTGAATTCCAGGCCGTTCAGAGAATTTTGAAGTGACCTGAAGAGGTGAAAATCTGAGGGGGCAAGATCTAGTGATTATGGGGGTGACACAAAATATCTCAGCAATACTCAATAAGTCTTTGTCTGACATTCAGTGAAATGTAGGGCCGTGCATTGTCATGCTGGAAGACACCTCGACGATTGGTCAGTTCTGGCCGCTTTGCTTCGATTTCTGCTTTTAATACTGCCATTTGAGAACAGTATTTTTCCAAATTTATTGTCTGATTTTGTGGCAACAATTTATAATGAACAATTCCTTTGTAGTCCCACCATACACAAAGCATTACTTTTTTGGGATGCAGCCCCCCTCTTGATGTTACTTGGGGAGGTTCATTTGGCTTAACCCATGATCTTGTTCTTGTAACATTGTATAGTATCCACTTCTCATCTCCAGTAATGACACGTTTCAAAAAAGGAGATTCTTCATTTCGTTTCAGCAAAGAATCACTTGCCGAAATTGGTGCAAGCATATTCTGTTTTGTTAAAGTATGGGGTACCCATTCATCGTAGCGGCTTGCATACCCAATCTTCTTCATATGATTATGAACTGTACTTTTTGGAATATTTAGTCTGTGTGACAGTTCCTGAACTGTGTAATGTGGATTTTCAGCGATGGCATCTTTTAATAGGTCCTCGTTTACAGAGGATAGTCGTCCAAAGCGGGCATCATCTTCGAGGCTGAAATTTTCACGCTTAAATTTATCAAACCACCTTCAAACTGTGTCATCAGAAACAGCACTTTGTCCATATGCAACACAAATTTTACGAGCAGTCTGATTAGCATTTTTTCCTTTCTTAAAATAAAAGAGCATAATATGACGAAAATGAACTTTTTGGTTCTCCATTCTTAGCACTGAAGTGAAACAAAAATTGTGCCACAACACAAGCTAGAATTATGCAGTGAAAGCAGAAAAGACCGAATTTACACATCTGCTTCAATCAAGGTCACTCCTTATCAGCGGTAGCAAAATAATAAGAAGAAAGCGCGCTTCGATTTGAAAAACCGCGGAACTTTCCGGATGACCCAATATAAGATTTTAAATAAGTCAACTAAGATTTTATCACTAAGGTAATGTTATAAATACAATTTATTGCAACATTTGAATTTCAGGTATTAAGTGATCCTCAAGCTTGGAAGTGGTGGTGTTTTATAAAATTCTAAAACAGCAAAAAGAATAAAGATAAACGATACATTGATTTTTTAAAGGGGCATTTATTTCCTCAATTATGTTTCTTTTTTGAAAAACAAGTTAAGCTGATCTTTAATCCAACTTTTTAAAAATAGTTTTGTACCAATGTAGATAACTAGAACATCATTTTACTGATCTCAAAGTTCTAGAATTTGTTGCACAAGTGAAATTGAATTTTTAAAATCATTAAGCTGTTTTCAGTATTTATTTAATAGAAGCTATTCTCACAATGCAGTTGAAAAAGTGCATTTTTATATGTGCGCTGAATAAATGTATGATAATACAGTTAAACCTTGTTAAGATGAACTTCACACAACAAAATTGATACAATTAAACCATACTTTATATTTTCAATATAGTTGTAGATTGTGCAGGAAGCTTGTCATGCATTCAAGGTATTGAAAAAGTAATATATAATTACATAATATAAGTTTACTGAAATATTGTAAAATATTTTGAACAGTTTCTAAAGATTTTATTATTTTAATTATTGTGTATCCTAGTCCAAGTGAGATGAAACTGCCATACCATTTCTATGTCATAAAGATCCTGCAATTCATTTTAGTAAATGAAACTGGTACCTAAGAGGTTGCGATGAAAACTAAAGTAAACTGACAAAGTCATTGTCCACTTTAAAATTATTAAATCAAAGAATCTTCTCAAGGGTTCTGGGAGCTAGTTGAATTTAAAATTAATTTCTACTGTAACATTGTACAATGAATGTGGTGAGTGGATTTAGGCATAGAAATAGCTTTTAAACAACACATTTAATTAAATTAGATTTACAGAATTTACATAGGTCAAACTCAAGGCTGATTTCGAGGCCAATTTAAAATTTAAACAAAATGGTTTCAGTCCTGTGGTTCCATCGGAACATATCAGCTCTGCTTCTGTTCACTTCCAAAACTTGGAATGGATCTCCGTCGAGGGGTCAGGAATGAAGATCGCCTCTCCTCCAGTTACTAATTCATGAATGGGGACAGTTACCAAAAAAGAGGTCTGCCCTTGATTTCATCCGGTCATCAACTCTCCAGACACTTCCGCTCAGGAGGATTTATACATCAACATTCAGTTCATGTTAGGGAGAAATTTTAGGTCCCTGAAGAAGGGATACCATGATGCTACATTACTAACAATATGCAGCATGAGTGCTTGGGTCATCGAAATTTCGGTAATGGAAAATTTGTATTATCCAAATTTGATTTAAAGAAATTAACATTAGAACACATACTAGGATGGGAAATTGTCTTAATGAAGGACTTATCTATTTCAAGTGTTTTTATGTCTTAGGTTCTTCAAGACATTTTTACATATTGTGTTTTTTATTAATTTATAGGTTAAAGTTTATTCTCTGACCGAGGAAAAGAAATCCCTACTGAACCAGCTGCAATTAAATCAATCCAGTTCTAGTATAGAAAACTCTACAGAGGGCCAAAAGTGTCTCGAGAAACAGCTGAAGAGACTCGAGAATGAAGGCATCATGTCTCCGACTGTGACCCGAAAATGCCTCTCTTCAAAGCTGAAAGAAGAGGACTTATCTTCCCCTGGGATTGCATCATGTTTGAATGCAACTATCAATAAAAAAGAATTTATTAAAAAGGAAATAATTTCTCATTTGGAAACAAATGATTCAGAAAATCAAAAGGTTGTGAAAAATGTTTCTACTTCGTGTTCAGTTCTTACGAGAGATATTGGAATTGGTTATGTTCCGAACAAGTTCAAATCCATTGCAGTCGGCAGTGATATTTCATTCAAGGACTTGGTTAATTCATATAAAAATAAGAAAGGGTTTGATAATTTCAATAGTGTGTCATCAGAATCATTAGAAAGTGACTCGGAATCCCCTGGAGTTTCAGATGAACCCTCCAGATCATTTATACACAGCAGATTTAACACTAATGTTCCTTCTAATAAGTATACACCTAACATTCCTTCTAAGATTTGTGTAACTACTTCAACAAATACTGATGTCAAGTATTTCTGTAATAAATCTATAAACACTACAACACTTGTGAGTTCACCCAGTGAGAAAGCATGCAAACACAAAAGCACATCAGTGTCACCTTTAGTAAGTACTAAGTATGTGCAAACGATGGATAAAAAGACCTACAGAAACATCTCTTCGCAAACAATACCAGAACCTCAGCCTGAAAAAGTAATCAAATGCGATTCTTGTGTGGGTGATTTTAGCATTAATGATATTCTTTGTGCAACCTGCAAGAAAGTGAAAAAATCTATCGCAGTTGGTGATTTCAGCATCAAGTCAGTGATATGTGATCAGTGTGCATCTTTGCAACCAAATGCTCAACCTAGTGATATCGCATCGGCTCATAAGACCAACTGCGAAAATTGCATACTTCGTCAGACCGAGACCGTTGGAGTCGGAGACTACGATATCAGTCGGGTCGAGTGTGAAAATTGTGAAAACTCTCTGAAAAGGGAAAACCGTTCGGTTGGTACTAATACTTCAGTCGAGTTTTCCAATGTAACTAAGGCAGATATGCATATCTGTGACAAGTGCAGTGCCACCATTCAATCTGTTGCACAGGGTTTTGCTGCAAATACTGCTGACTCTAAAATTCCCAGACCAAATCTTAAGAGTTCAACAAGTTCAACAAAAACAAGTTTTACTAAACTTCCCAAGCTCAAACCTCAAGATTTGAAAGGACTAAGAAATGATGAGGCTTCTGCTGTGAAAGATGGTCATGCTTACTTAAAAGAAAAAGTGCATCAGAAAGTCATTGTCACCAAAAGGTATTGATTTTTTTATACTTGTTATTATAAAAATTTCAAACTATTTGGTACTGATTATTCAGTTTTGAGTACTTAATTTATGTATACTTACCAAAGTATTGTGAAATAATTATTTATATAATTTAATAATTATTTATTAGATTCTAAATTTGTGCTACTGTTGTAGATTTCAAATTGAATTTTAGTATTGTCTCAACTATGTTGTCTCAAATACTCTCTTTAGTGTGTTTTATATAGAACTAGTAGACCCACCCATAGCATCTGTGCTTGTTTCTAAATTGTTTGTCTATTGATGGCACAATAAGTCTCATCTTATAGCTTATTTAGATCCATTTATAATGTGTCTAAGCATCTCTATATGTACATTCATTTCATACTTCCTAATGAAAAAAATTAATGAAAAATATAAAACAACAAAAATACTTCCTCCTAGGATTATATTTCTAATAACTATGACAAAAAGTACACATCTTATTCACTTTTTCATAGGTGATTTGGTATTTTTTTGTCTACTATTTTCACATTCATTGACATTTTTCTTTCTGCAATGATTCTTATCTTCCAGACTTCCCATAACAGATAAACTAAGCTGATAAAATTAGCGAAATCTCGTACCAGTTGTATTTAAATTGTTTATATCTGTCTCTTGCCATTCTCTAGTATACAAATAATGTTTATTTCTGCTGTGTATGTTAATGGTATATATATATATATAGATCAGAACTATTATGAATTCCAATGGTGCTGAATATTCAGTTTCATACTAAATGGTACTACAGTGGTTTTTCTAAATGCATTTTAAATATCTGGCAAGTTTTGCGACATCCGTTTCATTCTAAATCATAATATTTTGTGTTAGTTTAACTAATTTTTTCAAACTGGAACTGCTAAAATGAACTATGCAGAAGAATACTTTTGCTATTTTTTAAAAATTTGGGTAACAATGAAGTTGTCAATTTTCAATTCAGGTCTTAAAATCCAGTTTACTGCTCTTTGATGCCAATGATGATAAAAGTAGTGACTTTGCTCCGTTATAACTCCTTAATTTAATTCTAGTACAATCTAAATATAAAATTAACCTATTCAAAAGAATGGAGCAGACAAGAACAGTTACAATGTTCCCAAAATTTGATAGTGTTTTTTTTGTGCTTAGAATTTATTGTCCAAAACCCAAAACTCAGATTATGTCACTACTGTATTCATCTTCAGCATTAATATTTATGTGCATATTCATAATGTAACATAACTATGACTTCTAGGCATTTACTTTATATAATTCCAGTAGTAAAACTAGTTATAATTTAATGTTTGGGACAATGTAATTTTATTTCTGTATGGATTTCAATATTATGCTGTTTTATAATATAGGATTGATTCAGAAACTATCCAAACTACTATCAATAGCGAGAAATCTGAAAGAGATGGTAACGACGGGAAATTGTTTTCTCAGTCTGCAGAATCTGCTGTCTTACCGGATTTTACGAACTTTCCAGTGCTGCCATCTAAAAAGCAAGTGCCTGTTTTTGTGTATTTTAGACTTAGTTTCAATGCTTTGATATGCTTGATGTACTCATTGTCCATTTACTTGTTTACTTACAGGAGAGAACTAAGCAAAGAAGTAAAAGCTGCGTGTAAAGTGCTTAATGATTATCTTCAAAGGCCTGAGAGGGGAGGCGAAAAAAAAACTGTAAGAACATTTTTAATGCCTGATTTGTTTTTCAGTTTGAAAAATGTTCATACACGAGTTAAGTTTATTATGAGATTATTTTGTAACTCAGAAAACAGTTTTCATATTTTTGGTCTAAGCAGTTTGACAATTGTGTCGGAAGCAACAAATATTGACTGCTGCATGATTTAGTTATCTCAAACACTGAAATTATGATTTTGCGATACTTTTACCCCAAATTACTGTTAGTTTGCTTACTTCATTTGCAACATGTAATTTTATTGGTAGTCCCCTCTAATATTTTTTCTAATACCTGGCCAATTGATTGAATATATCCATCATGGCATTACAAAGACTGATTAGCTGGTACAACTACTCTCCAAACTTCCACACCACACCAGTGTTACGATATTTGAGAACACAACAGATTTAATGTATACCAGCCCCAATATAAACGAGTCTTTGGCTGGGTCTAGTTTCAAGTTCGCAACCCTTTGGTTTTTAATCCACAACTTTTCCAACCGGGCTACCATAGCCTCCGACCGATTGGTTGGCTTGCCACTGTAATATTGATAACCAATTTTTTTAGACACTTGTAAACATTCATAACATTACTGTTTAAGAAGCATTCTATGGTCATTGTCATGATATTGGATAGTTCAAATATGTTTGTGGTAGACACAAAAAACAACTCTTTATAGATTTATATTCTGTTTTGACATTGCTTTGTCATTTCTTGTACATCTCAATCAGTTATTTTCCTTATCTGTAAAATAAATTTGCTGAATTGTAAATTTGATTTGAATATTTTATACTGTTTGCTCGTGAAGTAAGATATCTAAGAAATAAAGATTATTCGAGGAAAGATTTAAATTAGGATATTCCTACCATCTTTTGTAACTAATGAATTGTCTAAGCATAATGCTCAGCTGCTAAGCGGTTTGTGAGTTGCAGTTTTTCTTGGTCAAATATGAAAAATACTACAAAAACTTTTGTGAAATTTTGTAATATGGTACAATAAGAGTTCATTGTTGTGTGCCTCACTTTAAATTAATTGTTCTTTGTTGGATTAATTGTTGTAAATAACATATATCTAAACATGTGTTTTATTCTAATCAGTACAAGTGATTATTTAGTGTGAGAAGAATAATTGTATAATGCAACCAAATATGTTTAATGTAGTCTGGCATGTTAATGGACCCAGTAAGCTACAGTTAACTATAAAGAATTTTAATTTATCAAAACTGATTTGATGTCTAAAAAATATGTCTCAGCAAATATTAGAGCCATTCTTAAATTCTTGATAGTTTATAAATTAATTTATCAACTTATCAAACTTGTATTGTGAGAGATGTACCACAATGGTAAATTTTTCTGAATCCCACCACTCACTGTACTGATCATTATAAGAAACTTATTAAATATTCAAGGAAATTAGCTTTTAGAAAATATTTGTATAATTGTTTTTTGAAGTTTAGTGTGTGTTAATCTGTTTTTCATTTCTTCAGTTATCTAGTTTGACCATCATACAGAACGAATGGTTCCGAGTTGCCAACCAAAAGAAAGCAGATCCTCATCTCATTGAAGATTATTTAGATGCATTTGAAGATTTCTCTAAGCCCCTGTTACACAAAGTTGTCAATCTTTCTGATAACAATGTAAGTTTCACCAATCTACTTTTCTATATTATGTGTTATTTATCTTTCTATTCGCATTACTGTTCACACATTCATGAACACTGAAGAGTTTACAAATGCTATTGAGAAACATGATCTAAAATTGGGTTATTTATGAAAGTTACTATATTTTCTTTTTTTATAACTCTTTTTATATCCCAAAATATGTTTCTCATTATAATTACAATTTATTACACAGTTTAGACTTAATCATATTCAAGGGAACATTTAAAAGCTCATCAGTTTAAATGGTTGGTGAGATCTCAAATATTAATGAATCACAGAAATGAAACTGCACACTTTTGGGACTGTATTGTTGAAAGGTCTGTAATTGAAATGCTGGTTCAATATAATTTGAAATGTAAAGTTAAAAAATTGTATGAGATTTTTGTTTTCATAAAACCATAATTAAAAAAGATCATTTTAATAAAATCTTATGAAAATAAGTAATTTTATAACTAATTACTTATTTTATTGAAATTAAAAATTAATTCAATATGTGCATTAGAATTTGAGTGGATTGCTGACTAATACAAATATTAACATTTGTCTAAATTTGTGTTTTTTAATTTTTGTTTACTGATAATTATAAAAGGTAGAAGCTATATATATTTAATTCTAACTCGGACGTTTCTTCCTGTTTTACATATAAAACAGTGTTTAAAACTCTCCCTTAAAATGATATTTTTTATTGCAAAGATGAATGGGGTTTAATAGACAAATACATCTATTAATCCCCATGTGGCATATGAAGTTAGAAGATAAACAGTAAGTAAGGTAGAAAAAAAGATCCAAGATTCCAGAGCAGCTGGAATCTTTATCTTCCACAAGGTTCTACAAAGGTTCTCGAGCTTTTCAATTGTTTGCATGGATGTTCCCTTTCTATTAATGCTGGACAATTCTTATTTGATGGAACTTTTCAACACTTCATCATCACGTGAATTTTCAAGACATGTAAATTTGGAAAAGCAAAATCGAGACTAGAAACATAACACTAACGAGAACCATGCATACCCGTGCAATGTGCCACTGCTACTTAAGATGAATACTCTTGTATCCGAATACCTAGGATGACTACTCTTGGTAGTTACTACTTTTGTAGTATCCAACTACTTTTATAACTGAATACTTGCATCTGAATACTCTTGTAATCGAATACCTAGTAGTAACTACTCTTTGTAGTTACTAATTTTGTATTCAACTACTTTGGTAACCGAATACTTGTATCTGAATACATTGGTATTCAAATACTTTGGAAAAGAATCGAGTACAACGATTACTTTTAAGTATCAAGTACATGAGAACTTTTGTATTCGAATACTCCCATCACTACTTATTGTATCATTTGTCTGAATACATATTTTATTTTCACTATCTTTTTCAGGGGAACACTGCATTACATTATGCAATTTCGTATGGAAATTTTGACGTTGTAAGCATTTTGATAGATTCTAAAGTTTGCGATGTTAACAAGAAAAATAAGGTATGATTTAATTCTAAGCAGTGATCATCTATATCAATGTGATTACCTTGTTTACCTCTTGTGTTGCTACTGTTATAAAATAGTATACTTGTTCAGTTATTATAATTACTTTACATTGCTTTGTTAATCTAAAACATGCCTCTTGGAGGTATAAATATTCTTTGCAAACTATCTGTCAAATTTTACTTAATGTTCATTGCCTTCTATGGATTATGGTATATTGCTAAGATTTACCAGCATTGTGTGGTTTATTGACTAGTACCCCTTCAAGATGTTGCATGCTCTGGTTATTAACATTGCACGTCTCTTGAGCAGCTAGCATCATTCATTTGTAGGCTTTTTAAAGCATTAAAATCATGTACAAAAATGCATAATTATATATGCACTATTTTATTATGTATATACATAGCAAAATAAAATATACTTGTCAATAGTGATTAAAAACTAAAAAATACATAAAATGAATATCAACATTATGTTTACAATAGTATAGATTCAACTTTTATGCACCAATAGCTTTGATGTGAATATATGAGGTTGTGTAACATGGATGCTACTTACATATGTATACAATCTTGATTGTTGAAAATTTCAGGCCGGGTATACAAGTATTATGCTAGTTGCTCTTGCTGATATGAAAAATGATACCCATCACTATGTAGTTCAGCGACTCTTCAGTATTGGTGATATTAACGTCAAGGCAACACAGGTTTGTAGTATACATTTACATGTTACTTTTATAGCATGACATATTTAACTAGAAGATTAGAAGAATTAATATATAAAATGTTTTTATTCAGTATTACAACCATAAATTGGTTGAAAAATTGGGCTGCCCAAATGGGGACAAAATCGTCAGTTGCTTAGAGAACAGGGGCACCATGTGTAGGCAACGGACAGTATTGGAATAGCAAGATCAGCTATCTGTCCCCTTTGAACTGTAGAAAATGACTGGAGGTCAACCTCAAGGACCACCCTAAAATAACCGACAATAGAATTGCAAATACTGTTGAGTGTTTTTAAGTGATATTTTTTCACTTCAGAACTCTATATGGCTGCTTGTTGATTGATGGCTGATAGGCCAGAAATAAGTGTAGGATAAAAAACTAATTCGTTGGGAATTTTACTTTCAATTGCACTTTGTTCACTGCTATCAAAATATTTACTTCTAACAACCTTAAGTTGTACAAAGGAAGAAATCAGTAAGTTTTTAACTATTACTAAACAAGCATGTGTTTTTGACTTATTGGCGTAGCTGAATTTTATTTTTGCTAGTTAAATTCTAAATTTTTATATTCTTCACAACTTGAAACCAAAAATTTGGAGTAAAATTATAAATTTTGATGTTCTTTTTATTTAAAACTAAATATATATTTGCATGCCTGTTAAGCTTAAAGCTCTAATAGTAAATTATTACGTTTATAAAATGCTTAATACTATTTCAAATTTTATTTTTCATTTAGAATGGCCAAACTGCTCTAATGTTGGCTGTCAGCCATGGTAAGAAAGACATTGTGAAGATGCTTCTTGATGCCGGCTCAGAAGTAAACCTTCAAGATAAAGATGGCTCCACGGCTTTGATGTGTGCAGCCGAACACGGACACACAGAGATTGTCAAGTTGTTACTGTCACACCCTGATTGTGATCCTGCAATGGTCGATAGTGTGAGTTTTCTTTCAGCACATATATTTTTTAAATATTTATGTAAGATTACTGATTCATTGTTTTTATCCCTGAATTCAAAGTAAAATTCTGTACGAACCTAATCAGGACATCCTATGTATGTTCATATGTTTCTAAAAAGTTGATATACACAACATGCCGATTGTGTTGCATTTATCAGATTATATCCAAAATTGTTTTTACTATAGATCCAGTAATTAAATTAATCTTTCTCTGAAAGATACATCATAATTAAACAGGTTCTTTTGTAAAAGATGTATTTAGTTAAAAACTTTATTTTTACTTTCTTTTGCAGGATGGTTGTAATGCATTAGCAATTGCAATGGAAGCTGGGTTCAAAGATATTGGTTTATTGATATATACTAATATGAATTTTTCAAGAGGCAGCTCACCAGTAAGTTTTCGTTTGTCTATGTGGTTTTAAAATATCAAATCTTTATTTTATGTAATAGTTTTCATAACCACTTTGTTTTAAAATATCAAATCTTTATTTTATGTAATAGTTTTCATAACCACTTTGTTTTAAAATATCAAATCTTTATTTTATGTAATAGTTTTCATAACCACTTTGTTTTAAAATATCTTTCATTTTGAACTCTGAGAGTGTAACTAACTTTTAACATTAATAATTAATAGAACCAGAAATGACCTTATAGAGTTAATAAATATGAACAAGGAACATGAAAAAAAAAGTAGAATAACTTCTCAGATTCTTCTCAGACACTTATTTGGCTTTAGTTATTTGTATTTCTCTGTTGCTTGAAAAATATTTAAACAAAAATATAATTTCATTACTTAGGGTAATAAATATAATTTCATTACATTTTCTTACTTCAAAAATAATGTATGGTCGATTTGACCCAGGCTTTGTTCTGAACTGTAGACATCGAAAATCATTGAGGAGAGTTGTGATATATTAGATGCATGTATATATATATCGCAGTAATATCGACAAATAATCCTTGTTACAACAAAAAGCTTTTACAATACATATTAACTTTCTGGAAAAGGAAATCAACATGATCCAAAACTTGTTTGGGTTTTGCAATCTTTTTTTGATGTACACTATTTAAATCTCCCATGTTTATCCTTGTTAGTAAAAATTTCTGGCAAAAGAAATCAATGCATGATCCAAAACTTGTTTGCATTTTACAATCGTTTTTTGGCCTACACTATTTACACACCCCATATTCAACCATTTTTGTAGAAATTTCGCTCCCTTACACCACTTGCTTTTGCTTGTATTGTTGGCACATTATTTATCAGTCTTGCTTCACTGAGCATCAGTAAACTGTTTTCCAAGTTTACTTACTCCGAAAGACATCATTTATCAAAAGCTTAATTTCATTGTAGCAAGGCTTTACCTGCATAAACACATTTATTACTGCAAGATCAATTAAATATACTATGGAACAGACAAGCAGGCATCTCCTTGTTTATCTTACATGTTTAGGTGGCAGCTAGCTTATCAGTGGTGTCTACTCCACATTCAGTATTGTAACTGAAAAACAATCTCAGGCTTCCAATGATGGCTTATGAAACTTTGATCTCATGATGTGTAATTGAAAGCAGAATTACAAATTTATTCTTTTAAGACACCAATGTTGTGTCACATTGAAAGAAAAATAATAATTAAAATGGTACTCTTTCACATGATTGAAATTCTGGTATTCTAAATGGTTTGTTTTCACAAGAGTTCAAACAAATGTTAAAGTTTTCATAAACAACTCTTTAGTAAGAGGATGACATGTAAAAAAGTTATCAGCTGGGACATTTCGTGCTTGAAGCAACTCAGCAGGAATTAATGAACTCCTGCTTTGTTTTCCTCATGAACCTTCTTCATTTCGGGGCTGTCGTGGCTCAGTGGGTATACCCACTGTGTTAGCAACCTGCGAGTTTTAGGGGCACACGTTCGATTCCTCCCCGAGTGTATTTCTCTCTTCTGTGCTAGTAACTTCCCTTATGTATGTATGCCCATTACTTGATGTTGTCTGTCTTTGTTGGGCACAGCATGACCAAATATAGCCCTTGCATCATAAAACCCAATCCAACCAACCCTCTTCATTTCTCAATAGGTTTCTTACAAGAACTGTCTCAGCTTGTTCTGTGATACAAAAAGCTTCATTGCAGATATATGGTGATTGCTTATGTTCTGAATTGCGAAACAAGCAGGCCTTGGTAGAAGTTAAACACATAAATGTAGCAAATTATATAAATAAAATCTACTAAAATGAATAAGAGAGAATGTCCCTCTTTTCATCTGTATTGTAACCATGAATTAGTATTCGACTAATTTCAAAATTAGCAGATCTCTATGCGAGATACCGATATTAGTCAGTTAGATCTAGATGGCAAAACATCACTTTTCTTATGTAGGTTATAAAAACATTTTCAACTCCTAAATGATCTAAAACAAAAATATACATACCTTTGAGGATTACGTGAAATATAAAAGGTCTCTCAGACCCTTTATATTTCATGTAATACTAAGTGAGATAGCATGCAACAAATTACGAAAATGGGTCAATTTGACTCGAACATGATAGAAAGGTTAATGAGAATTGGTATTGTGACTAAAGAGCGTAACAATATCTCACACGAGACGAGACCTGGCATAACACTTCCCAATTTTCTAATTTTTCTGCTCTTAACTAATACATTATGTGCTTACAATCACTAGCTATCCAATCAAGAAGAAAAAAGAATTCTCCATCTATCTCTAAATTCTCCATGCACATTGCTTCGAGCCTTCCTCGTTGGTTCCTTCATGCTGACCATCTTCTCAGACAGCTGGAACATCCCTTGCTCTTTGTGGGGCTGTCGTGGCTCAGTGGATATGCCCACTGCTCAAACAACCTGCAAGTTGTAGGTGTGCAGGTTTGATTCCTGTGAGATCCGATTTCTCCCTGGGTATATTTCTCTCTTCTGTGTTAGTAAAACTTTCCTTGTGTGTGTATGCCCATTACTTGACGTTGTCTGTCTTGTGTTTGGTGTAGCATGGCCAAATATGGCCCTTACGCCATGCCCAACTTAACCAACCCACCCTTACTTGTTCACCAATTGATTGGTTATTCTGATGTAGAATCTGAGGTTGATAAATTCTTTCTGAATGGTGAAGATGATAGTTAAAGCAGGGTTATTCTGTCCCAGATGAAGAAAATCTTTCCCCTGTCTGAAAGCAGTCACGTTTGCAGAATAAAAATGTATGGATGTATTATATTCTTGTTGTGAATAGATGTTATTATATTCTCTGACTGTTGAGTTAATACATGTAGTTATGAGTTGATATAGTTAAATCAGTTCTAATTTTAGTATTCGACCTTGAAAACGAGGAAACGCTCGACTCCACGATCGACACCGCCTCCAAGAACTCCAACTTTGAGAACTCCTCCGCTTCCCAGGTAAATTATTTTGACCCAATTTAAACTTGAGAACCTCCACTTCTAAGGTAAACTCCCCTTGGGGCACATCTTTAGGTGTGTACAGGCTTCACAAATCCAAAGTACCGTAGTTGTCTTTCCTCCCTTTCATTCTTTCCCCATGGGGTTTACTGCTTCTGGTAAACATGGAGAGTCATGACCCCAGGATGCCCAAGCAATTGTTCTCATCTTTCTGCTCTCCATCCTTTCTTTCCGCAATTACTTTTCATTGTCTTGCATTTGGTGCCAACCATCCAAAGTAAACTATTGTGACCCAATTTAAACTTGAGAACCTTTGCTATCAAAATAATAAATAGCAACTCCGACAAAAATAAAGTCTGAGAAAGATTAGTATTTTCCATTGTGTATCTTTAATCTTTGTATTTAAATATCAAATGGAATTAGGTCCATTCTTCCAGCAGTTCTGTTATCTTCCAATTTATGAAAAGCTTCATCCAAGTTTGGATGTTTTAGCTTTTAAGTTCTTAACATCTTTACATAAACTTATTAAGTTGTAAATTTTTATTTTCATTCTAATTAAAAATAAATTGGTTAAATGATTTCAGGGTCAAATTGGGCAAACAATTAGTTGCATCATTTTATGTTTCACTGAATTGTGAAAAGACATTGATTGATTTTTATGTGTAGCTACCATGTAAATAATAAGCTTGCCAACTGATAAGATTGTTCTTTTTAATGGTCAGGTATGAAATTTCGGAAAGATTTTCTATACCTAAGGATGTGATACTTAGAGTTTTGGAATGATGAACACAATTCTTTTACTTCTACGAAAACTCAATTTCTATTATTTTTCATTTAACTTGCTATTAAATTTTAATTTCATAACACCATATTGTTATCTTATTATTACTATTCTATCTTTGATTCACCATCTTCCATGTATGTCTGCATGTTTCTAAAGCATCATCAAAAACACATTAATTGAAGGAAATTTGAAGAGCAGCAGATCATCAATCGAAATTCAAACTTAGATTCTACCATTGTTTCAAGTTGAATGGGAACATCAGCATTAAGTCCCACCCATTTTAAAATTCAAGACAAACCGATTGATATATGTATATTGCAGTTGAATTCGGCACGAAATTATTATTTTTGTCTATTCTAAAGAATGGATACTTATGTTATGAATTGATTTTTAAAATTTTAAGTGTTTCTCACTCAACTAAGGAAAACTTGAACAGTAAATGAGTGATAAGTATTAGAATAAACTGAGTATATCAAGGTTGAAATTGAATCTATTCTATTTTCACATTGTATCTGGTCATGAATTTAGAGTAATAGAATGTTAGAAAATATTGCTTAAAATAATAGTTAAATATGAGTCTTAAAATGAAACATTTGCTTTTTATTTTGTTAGTATCAGGCCCAGATTTTGTTGATGTGTCATTTTTCATTTGCAAACTGTATCCATATTGAATTTATGTTTGCATTCTGCATGTACTAGACATGTAAAGTGTTTTAGGTAATTTTTTAAGTCATTAGCATAAAGCTTTAGTTTTGTCCTGGCTAATCTTTCTAGATAAAGTTTTCACGTTTTTAGGCTTTTCATGGGTTATAATTAAACATATTTTAGATCAATGAAAATTGGGGCCTGGTCATTATGAGTTTAATCCTTTTGTTTCTTTTAAAATGTTTAAGATTTTCTGTTTGTAATTTTGCAATTTTTTCTCCACAGTCCCTCGGCAAGATCAACTAATTCTATTCCATCTTCATTCCATTTTCCAAGTTAAATTTCGAGAAACCAGCAGTTCTGTGTGCCAAACTTGTGATACAATTTCAGTTCACACCTGAATATTTAATCGCTGTAACAGTACAACACTTCATGTGCAACTATTTTACCATGTGCAACTATTTTACCTAATCAATTATGTATTTTGTATAGGTAAGTGGCTTCACAACCTAATGCATACAAACTAGCTGATTTTCTTTGAATATTTTTGTATTTAAAGAAAGTTATTCTGTATTGTATTGAGAATATGGTATTGTTGATCGTACTGTTAGATTAGTTTCGTCATTGAAACTGTTCCAGTATTTTTATACAGTGAGAAATTGATTCATGCACATTCCATATACTTCTACACATTGCAAATATATGCATACTTGTATAAGTATTATTTTGAGCATGTTTATTGGAATATTTTTAAGTAAACATAGCTCAAACAAGTATTTCATGAAACTTCTATACTTTCCTTCTTTCTCGTTTGTTCGGTTATTTTAATCATCTCACATTCATTATTACTTTATTTATCATTATTACTTCCATTTGAGAAAACTCACTGGTCTTACTTTACTTACTTTTCTGATGCTTCATTACATTTCATTACTAAGATTTGATTGGGGGTTTAATAGTTCTGTAATTATTATGGAAATGAGGTATTTAAATTAGTTAGGAAATAGGTAATCTTAGTTGTTTTGGGTTATTGCTCCACCACTTAGTTAAGATTATGATTAGTGACGTTTGTGCATGTTGTGAAGTGAACTGTTTTATGCAGAGATATGCATGTACATTCTGTAATAAAATTGTTATTCAAGAAAGGAGAGTGTTTTCTGTCTCATTTAAGAAACATAAACTGGCATCTAGCATTCTAGTTTGAGTTTCAGAATTCCCACTATCCTTGAGAAATACCATAATTTTGTTTATTCCTTAAAAATGCCTTGATCCTTAAGAAGTCCTTTATAATCCTATCCTAAACCTAAGTTAAAGAGTCCTTTTATCTACACCTTATTTTATCACACTAAAATTTTGTCCACATCTTAAAACTTCTCCAATTCGTACTGTTGGTGGGTGAGTAGAAAGTTCAGTTTGGCTTCAGGTCTCCGAATTTCTCAGAAAGATTTTAATTCACAGCGATGTAAATAACAGCAGTAATATCTAGCACTGCACAATACTATGATAGGAATGCAAGGATACCTTGTTCTGTGACAGTGCTTCAAGAAAGCCTCCTACAGCCAAGGTTCTTTGAAAAGGGAAATAACATAAATTCAAAAGTTAATAAATCCAATTTATTCTATCATAATAACATACTGCATTACTGTGCCAGATGCATAAACACAGCAAACAAGGACAGAAAATTTCTGTTTGAAAGAAAGCTAACAGAGATGAACTCACTCATTTTATGCAATGTGCATCTGGGCAGAACAAAATTTACTCCTCTTCGATTGACAGGAATGAGCCGATATTTGCATAATGCAGCAAAAGAACTGATGCCACCATAAAAGTAAACTCGAGCATTTCATTACAAGGTTTTTGTTTTACTAGAAAGTATACAAGCTGAACATTTGTCATGCAGAAGTCAAAATCCACATCCAAGGCAAGTGGTGTGAGCACTTTAAGAGCAGATTTGAAACATTAACCACCTCCTCGTTTTTATTGCATACTATTAATTGTTTAATATTTTATTCTATAAATTTATTTGACATAATGATAAAAACTATACTACTCTACGTGCTGTGCTTTTTTGAATATGTAAAGCTACTGGTGATGCTTGTTTCATTGAGTTTAGGTAGTGATTTCAAAGTAATTTTTTTTATCATTAATTATCTTTTAGGAATATTCAATTATTTATTTAAAAATAATTTTGGTTACATTTTAACAATCTGAGGGACACCAGCAGTCTGCATGACTTCTAACCACTTGTCATTTTGATCCATAGAATGTTTTCTAGGATTCTTTTAACCAATATTATTTTATTTAATCATTATGCATGAATTAGGGTATACACTACTCAGAAATCTTGTGATGCTCAAGGGTTAATTTCCTGTACATGGGAATTATTTTAATTTCTTTAAAATGTCTGCTCGTCATTAGCAGAATTCTGTTCTCCAAAAATCTTTGAAGTTTCTTCAAATGTCCTTGAGAAGTACTTGAATTCGTTTTCGTGTTAAAAAGTGGGAACCTTGCAGTTAGATAAACATTTGAATGAATATAGTTTGATTTTGATACATGTGACATTATTTCATTTTTAATTATTTTATGATGTATAAAGAACTCCAATTTTATAAACCCACCAACTTTACAAAAGTTGATCAAATCCCATTAAAATATAGAATAAATTTTTAATTAACTTTCTATTTTTATGAACTGTTTCCCTTGCGATTTATAAAAAGGAGTGCTGAGACTATTACCATAATAGATATAGTATACTTTACTTATTCATGTAGTTACTTATCTGCTGTGAACACTCAAGAGAGTGTTCACAGCAGCACCCCTAACTCAAGATAAAAGAGTGGATAACCCCTAACTCAAGTGTTAGGTTACCCACTTTATTTATATGGCTCCTTTCCAACTCAGTGCATCGGATTTACTATTCAAAATTGAAACTCAGAAACATGTAAAATCTAGGTCTTAGGTAATTTAGTATCGTGCATAAGATGAGTTGTTTGTTAGATAAAGAATCTTAAAATTTTGCTGTCATTGTCAGTTTAGTTTCAACGTTTTAATTGAGTCCTTGGGCTCTACTGACTAATTAAACATTGTGAAAGAAACTGAAATATGTGCTATGATTCATTGAATACCTTGGACTGAAATTAAATGTTTACAACAGATTGCAGTACTAAAAACTACATTCATAAGCTTCATTTAGTGCAAATTTTGTGCTTTTATAAAATTTTAAACCTGATATACATTTGGAAAGTTTTTCACTACCTTAACAGAAATTTTGGTTTCTTAAAAAATTTAAAAAATATTTGCTGTAAAAAGTAATTATGTAATCTTTACTTAGTAAAATTAATTGAAAATAGTTTTTAGAAGGCAAGAAGCATCTCAGATTTTAAATTTTTTTTCTTTCAAACAAACATTTAAATTTAACTCATGCACACAGCCTTCATTTTTAATTCCATTAATTTGAAATGAAATATGTGTTGTGAGTGAAGATATTCAGGTGATTAGGAAGTGGGTGGGTGTTGGATTTTTTGATTCATTCAGTAAATGATATTTGATAAAATACTAATATATCTGTCAAATGATACTTATTTGTTACCTATGAGACATTCCTTTGTTTCTCCTATTATTTTTTCTAATGAAAGTAGTTACATTATTTTTGTTTGGTAAAAACCTTTATATAATTGATTCAATACAGAAAAGTGCCAAAATGTTTTATTTACTTTTCATATTTGTCTGCAGAACGATATTTATCATGCCAGGGGACAGTAACAACTCAGTATTAGGTTTTAGGATTTCCTCTCAAATCAAACCAAAACTTAACTCCTAAGGCGACAAGCTGGGTAAAGAAAATTTAAAAACTTATTCCATTCCTAAAGATTTATAGTTTAGCTTATAGTTAAATTAATTGCTATATAATGTGCATTTAACCTGAACATTAGCTCACCTGTGGCTAGACAAAATAATTGCCCATAAATTCTGTTATAGCTTTGTACTGCATTAGTTGAGAAATTAGCAATCAAGATATTTTTTACTCAGAAATTAAGAAACGAATGTTTTCTCGGTAATTTATGCCACTTCATTTAAAAGCTTTTAGATGTAAGGGAAATATAAAGGTCAATTCATTATGTCTGGATCAAACAAACAGGTAATATCCTAAAATAATTCATTTATTTGATAACGCTTTATTTCTCAACTTTCAGTACAAAACTTCAACAGTAAATTTTTGTCATAATTCTGTCTTGTTCATAGCCAAAATATCCAAGTCATAAATTTTATACAAAATATCTTTTTTGGAAGGTAGCTTTCTATTTTCATAAGCAATTCGATGTAAAAAATTGTTTTCTATGTGTACTCATAAAAAGCAATTTAGCAAAATAAAATAAAATTAAGGTTTATAATTCTGTTGTCAAGTCGATGGACCAAATTATCACAGCCTTCAATGTTACATCTTTTTCGTTTAAAAAAGCTTTAAAAATATGTTCGACCTGAAACTAATTAGTGTTATTAGTTAGCTCCGGATTCTCAAGTTTTTACCATTTAGTTCTATTTCAAATCTATTAAATACAATTTTGCGATTCGAGATGTACTAAATAAAATATGTAAATTTAATAGCATCTAAAAATACCTAATTTGGGGATTAGGAACAAACAACACCTAAAGCGATCTTAAGCACTTAAGATCAGACCTTTTTCCAGTTAATTCCCTCTTTAAATGCATTTTGAATACGTTTTTATTGAAAATAAAGTTGTGCTGTCATTTCCGGCAACTCAAATGATACTGTTGTGCTACAAAAAGACCAGCAAAAATAAAATATCAATCTTTTTTCGAGTGATAAGTCTCAAGTGAGTGCCTTGAAGAGGAAACAAATAGAAAATTCAAATACGCATCAGAGATCGCATACTATGTGTGGTGCTGCCATCTATTGATTAAACGTAAAAGTGAAAGATCCAGTTTCTAAATTCGGGTTTGCGTGTGAATTTCCCTTTTCGCAGTTCTTATAAGCAACCAGCACACAGAACATACACGAAAATTACAAAATAAACAATGGTCAGTAGTTTAGAATTATAAATTCTCTGAAAAAGTGCTATTTTTTACACTTAAATCCTTTAAAAATACAAAAAAAGGAACATGATCAAATTTTGACTTACCCAAAGTTATATGAGATATTTGAATAATTGGTTATATTAGTATAATATAATATAGAAGGACTTATGATGCATTTTGTATGTGTGCACGTCTGGTCAGCTTAATTTTCAAATTATTAAAAAAACAGTTTTATTTAACAAATAATATTTTACATGTGAAAGTTACCACTCATTCTGTCTGAGCAAAGCTACTATTCAGATAGAAAATGTATATTTCATTTTTAAACCATATTTTTATTTTGTTGGTTGTAGAGTTTGTTTCATTTGATAATGAAGAATTTTTTACAATTGTAAAAACTTTAGCTGCAGTATGCATGAGAAATACGTATTTTACCAAAATAATTACGTATAGTGAATAATCTCTGTCCTGTTCAGGATCCCTACAGCTATATTCGGCCCCAGTGGCAGTGTAGGTAATGAGCTTCTCATGGTATAAAAATATGTATCCCAAGTAATCAATGTATAGCTTGTACAAGTATAAAATTTTCTCTTCTTTCCCAGCATACAAATGCGCACCCAGCAAAAAATGCTTTATCATTGTGCAAAACAATTATGAGTTAAGTGGAGGAATACTGGAATAAATCGCCATCTTTTTCAATTCCAGAGTGTGAGCCTTATGGCCTCCATTACTTCAAAAAATCCCTAGAGCAGTTGCCACTTTTTCTGCTAAAGACAGAATAGGCCACGTCTTGTCTCAGGCCTACCTGAAACGTTTTCTCCAACAAGTGCCTTATTTACCTTGATGAGAGACGAGCATATCTTGTTCGACTGCATCAGAGAAGTCAGAATTCTCCAAGAAAATTTGAGATTCATCTTGTATTCTTACTGTTTTTCTAAGGTTCATTTGTTGTATATTGCTTCACTGGTTTGTAGAGGACATCGTGAAATCGGCGATAATACGCCGGACTCGTGTATCAAGTTGCAATGAAAATTTTTATGGCTTTTGAACTTAGAAAATAGATTGCTCATTACAGTACACAATTTTTTCGCATTTCTCCGGAGACACATTTGACCTGGTATCCTAGTACTGTGATGAACTCAGCAACCACTAATATAGTTAACTACTCAGGTACTTAGTTAACTATTAAGTTAACTATTATACTTAATAGTTAACTATTCATAGGTCAACACCTGACTCAGTTACTTAATAGTTAACAAAGTCACCACTACAATATTTAACGTACAATACAGAAGTAGATAACTGAAACGCAAATACACAATGAGGTACTTTTTGGTTGACAAAGAGCTGCACTGTTTCCACGTCTTGCTAAATGATCAAGTCTGGATCACCATTTTTGCTGATTGGGTGTAGGTGTATGACTGTTGCTATGTTCAATAAACGATGCATATTCTATATTTAATTTATTTAAAATTACTATTGACAATTTAAAGATGGTAGTTGGTAGGTAGGTACTTAATTACGCCACACTGAGCAACACAACAGGCTATTGCCGACTGTCCGGGACCCATCCAGATGGGAAAGATCAAGGAAAACAACTCGTCATTTTGAACCATGGTCAGATGAGGTCAACACCTGAGCTGGCAAATCATTCTCCAAACTTCCACGCCAACGTGAGGACATTTGAAGCCGCGACCGAATTAGCGCGCACCAGCCCCCATGTAGACAGCGGTCTTCGGTTGGATCGAGTTTCGAACTCGCAACCCTCCGGTTGCTAATCCGCTACTCTTCTCTACTTTCCTAAGTTGTTGAGTTTTTCGTAGCATACTAAAACTTTCGAATTGCATTCCGTTATCAAATACAGACTAATGCACAAAGATCGTTCAACTAAAACTATGAATTCATGATGCTTGGTAAGTAACTAAATATTCAGTAACTAATTCAGTAATTAACTCATACTATATATTCAGTAATTAACTCATACTATATATTCAGTAACTAAACTACTGTATAGTTTTGCGCTTTGCAAGTTTTCTACTGTGGGAGAAAATAAATACTATCATATTAATTTTAAATAAAAACGTTTTAATTTCCTTTATCATTGTATGGTAGGTAAGTAGTTGAATTCACGTCGCACCGAAGCAACACAACTAGCTATTGGTTGGGATGAATCCTGAAGGGAATGATCGAGGACAACACCTCGTAATTTTAACCACGGTCATCACGAGGCAACACCTGAACTGGCACCACTCTCCAAACTTCCACACCACGCCAACGTAAGGACATTTGTGGCCCACAGATTAACCGACACGACGATTGTGGACTCGCTCTCCACCGGGTACTCTTCCAACCGAGCCACCTCGGCTTTTGTCTTTTATGATTACACCCCTTTGAGCTTGGGATACATTTACAATTAGACTTGCAAGCCACTTTATCAAATTTATAGACTTATTTTTAACTTAAATTTATAGACTTAAGGCATAACGAGGTTTTAACAATTTAAATATTTTTTTGTTTTATCAGAAATTTCACATTTTACCTGGAGGGAATGGACAGTGGTATCTTTTCAGAACTGAAAGCGTTTTGTAATTTCTTTCTCGGCAATCTCTGACGTCTAATACGCGTTCTTATAGTTTCCACACGCCTTATATCGTGATGATACACAGATTTCGACAAGCCCTCACACTCTTAAACCAAAACCAATCGTAATATTGGCACAAACGTCAATGAAACCACATTCCCGACCAATATTAATGACATTAATTCATGCCTCCTCCTTTCAGACATCCTGCCCGTCGTTCTATTTTTGTAGGTGTAAATTCTCAGCCAGGCATGTTTTGCGGACTCTGGAGAATTCGAACTTATTGTTATTCCTTTGGAACATTCCTTCCGCATCTCGTTAACCGAAGTCCAGTAATCGAATCTGCTATTAAGCCACGCCTTCATCATGTCGCTTTCTAATGGTCGCTGCCTCCATGATCAATGACGCCGTGGCACAGGAAGTGACGTCACGGACTTCGGTCCCGGACCGAAAGGATGGGACCTTGAGTGATTGTCGTGATTGAATGCGGATTGTTCGAAATGGGGACTGTTTTGGGAGTTCCTTTGCGCACTTAGTTAGAACTGTTTCCCAAAGGCGAAGTGGACAAATTCGTTTTGAAGTTGGTCAAAGAAAAATGCAGTTTTGTCAAAGTCAAGGTCAACGAAACTATGTCACTGTAACTGTGGCGTTGCCGATGGGGAGAGGGGTGGTTTTTCAGAAGTATATATATATAGAAGTGATTTTTCTTGAAAACATTTTGATCACAAACACGAGTGCGCCAACGAAGGGGGCTTTGGGGTTCAAACCCCTCCAAGATTGTATGAGAAGCAAAAAATATCCCTAGTTAATTTGTGGTTGCTTCTTTAAAAATGGTGTGTAAAGGTGTTTGATATTTTCTCTCCTTGCATTCAACAAAAAATTTATTCATTGTTTTCTCATTTACTGGGGTAATAAAATAATTGAAAATTATAATATTTTATTCTAAAGTTGGAAGCTTTTCCCTTCAATACAGCTTCTATTCGTATGAAATAGTCACTTTAAAATTGGGCTTTAGGTAACACCAAAACTAGTCTATATCACGCACTCTGAAACTAGTCTAAGTTACACACTTTAAAATTAGTCTCCAGGTAACTTTACTCTGAAACTAGTCTCTAAGTCTCACACTCCAAACAAATCTCCAGGTAGCATACATATTTTAAAACTAGTCTATGTAACACACACTCAAACTAGTTTCTAGGTAATACACTCTGAAAATAGTCTAGGTAGCATACTCTAAAACTAGTCTCTAGATAGCAGTCTAAAACTTATCTCTAGGTAACACACTACAAATATAGTCCATATTTCAAAGAAATTTTTAAATTTTAAAATCGCCCCCTAAATAAAGAGCATACGATAAAATGTAGTCCCTCCCAGATTGTTATCATGGGTGCTCCCTCTGCACACAACCTTTTCCTTGTTATAGAAGTATTTTCCAGTGCTATGCGTATGGAGGAATGCGCTTTCATGCCCTCCATCGTTAGAAACAACGCTTAGAAGTCAACTCTTCCCATTCAGACCCCTGCCAATTGTATTACCATTCATAAGAGAGGTAGGTAGATGTTTAATTAACGTTGCACTGGAGCAACACAACGGGCTATTGGCGAGGGCCCGGGATCAATCCCTAAGGAAAAGATTCGAGGACAACGCCACGTAATTTTGAACCACGGTCAGATGACGAGGTCGACACCTGAGTTGGCACCCCTCTCCAAACTTTCACACTACGCCAACGCGATACAGATTTTAGGAACAAAAAAAATTCTGTAAGCGAAATATATGTTCTATAAATACAACAGGTCAGAAAAGGCCGTCTCATTAGGCTTGGTAATTGATGAAATTTTCTACCTTAATTGAATCACTCAACTCGAAATGGGAATAGCTCCAATTTTTAAAAGACTTCCTCTTTTGCTAGTTTTGCGACCTGTGTAAGACAAAACTCCCGATTTCTGAGTGATTTCAAGTTTTAATGGTTTCTTTAGCGAAAAGCGATCAAATCGAGTTATAGTTACGAAAGAAATATGCCTACAGAAAGCCAGATATTGTGAGTCTAGTATGTAAGAAGCGAAACAAAATTCTCCATATATTTGAGTTAGACTATTTAACTGAATTATGATGAAATAGTGATTAATCTCGATTCGAATTCCGGTATAGCCATGGATGTACTTAGTGGTTCGGAATTCCCTTAACCCTCCAGGGGGCCATCTCGACGAGGTGTTTCGTCATTAGCAAAACTGACCAGATCTTGATCGCGTCATCAAAAAGATTGGCAGCAATATCTTGATGACGAGATGTCTGGTCATTGGCAAAACTGACCAGATCTTGAACTCGTCATCATAAAGAATTGGCAATATCTTGATGACGAGATGTCTGGTCATTGGCAAAACTGACCAGATCTTGAACTCGTCATCATAAAGAATTGGCAATATCTTGATGACGAGATGTCTGGTCATTGGCAAAACTGACCAGATCTTGAACTTGTTATCATAAAAAAATTGGCAATAGCTTGATGACGAGACGTCTGTTCATTAGTAAAACTGACCAGATCTTGAACTCGTCATCATAAAAAATTGGCAATATCTTGAGGACGAGATGTCTAGTCATTGGCAAAAATGACCAGATCTTGAACTCGTCATCATAAAAAATTGGCAATATCTTGAGGACGAGATGTCTGGTCATTGGCAAAACTGACCAGATCTTGAACTTGTTATCATAAAAAAATTGGCAATAGCTTGATGACGAGACGTCTGTTCATTAGTAAAACTGACCAGATCTTGAACTCGTCATCATAAAAAATTGGCAATATCTTGATGACGAGATATCTGGTCATTAGCAAAGCTGACCAAATCTTGATGAACGAGATTCTCGTCGAAACCACTAAGATGGTTAAGCCGTAAGTCCAGGTTTAATTTGCCTCAGTGTGGCAAAAAATAATCTCAAAGTAAAAAACCCAACTTTTGTTTATCGGCTAGATGCAGAAAGTAGAGTATCTAAATTTAAGTGTCGCCCTCAGGAATGCAGGAATCAGAAGTAAAATCTGCATGATCCTCTTTAGCATAAGAATTGAAATTTATAGGGAACATTTGTTTTGCTTATGAATCAGGCTGTCTCAATATTCTGATTAAGATATCCCTTTGAACTGAAGGCCGCAATAGCCTGAGTGGAAGAATAGCGGATTAGAACCCGAGGGTTACGAGTTCGTCCAAAGACCATCGTGGGATCGAGTACGTTAAATCTGTCTCACATACTCACACACTCACATACAGTCTCCAACATACTCACGATGGCGTGGAAGTTTGGAGAGTAGGATGCCAGCTCTGGTATGAACTCGTCATCTCTGAATGACGAGGTGTCCTCGAATTTTTCCCTTCGGGATCGATCCCGGAGCGTCGCCAATAGCCCGTTGCGTTACCCTAATATTACGTTAATTCAACTTCCCCTTTGAACTGATAATGTTTCAGTGTTTTTTACATTTTGGGTTGATTCGCGCGCGTAATATGAAATATATTATTCTTAAAATATTGCCAAAGTGAGGAGATAGGTTTTTAACGAATCAAACATCAAATCACGGCAAAATTCGTGAGTGAATAGGTAATCTATCAAACTTAAAAACTTTGAGTTAGATCAAAAGTCAGATAGTCAATTTGAAGAAAAATGGTATCTAATATGGAACATCTAAAGATTTGTCATAAATACAGATGCACTTGAAAAACATTTATATTTAATTAATGTTATGTACAAAGAAATAAGTGTGTCTCTTTTTTCTAATTTACTTTTGATACATTATACTTATTTTATGCATTGGAAAATGTTTGAACTGCTTCTATAAGCAATATCGAACTGTTTCATTTTGTGTGCAGTCGAATTGTTCCATGTTACTTACAGTCCCAGAAAAAAAAACCCGAACCACCTCTCTTCATTCGAGCAATTTTAACAGAAGAGAAAATTCAAAGATGGCGTTTGATAGGAACTAACGTCTATAAATTCAAATGCATAAAATTTGCATAAGGGGCCGTATTCATATTAAATTGAACACCAACTTCATATTTACCAATAGAAACCCCATATTTTGACATCATTTCAAATCTATATAAAAATTTAACTTCAGATACCAAATTCCATGTCATTAGGTCTTACCATTTCGAAGTTATGAGTACAGAAAGATTGGAGCTCCTAATGTTAAATCAGTTTGACTTTTATATCTTCCTAAATAATATTTCTATCCGCTGATTTTTTTGTATCATGTTACTGTTAAGCAACCCAAAAAATCCACTTAATATTTCATTTTAAAAATAGTTTTTAGTATGCAATAATAATTATTAAATTAATTTCTGAAAAAATTATGAGTTGAACCTTATACAATATTTTGATGGGAATTGATTCAGAAGGACTTCTAATATGACCATGGAAAATTTCAGCTCGTTAAAATAATTAGTTTTTGCGTTACATTAAATTTTTTCTCAATTTGGCGATTTTAGGGGACAGCCAAAAGTTTAAAAAACGTCTGACAAACCTGAAGAATCTAAATTCTTGAAAAATGGTTGGAAATTTCATTTATTAATCTAAAATACATTATGAGTTATGTGTCTTATAAATGAACTCTATTAATCAATGATCAATTGAATGACTCACTCTATTCACTTTTTGGATGATCGGAATATCAGTTCGATTGTATTAAATAATTATAGGTAGGCTTTTTGGTTGAATACATGGAGACGAATGCTAATCAAAAAAATAAAATTTACTAAGAACACTAAAGACAATACGAAGTCATACAGAACATCGATCAACACTTTCTCCTTTTCGAACTGTCAATTCCAAAATCCTTCTTTTATACTTGGATCGTTTTCACTTGCATAATAAATACAGAGTGAGTCTAAACTAATATTACAAACTTCAGGGGGTGATAGAACACAACGAAACAAACACTTTTCACCATATAATACGGTCGCAAGTGCAGCGGTTGGCCGCTAGAGAGCGCTTTCCATTTCAGCACAAACACACGGTCCGATGCAAGTTGGAAAGGAGAAGAGGCATGAAATATGGAAACAACGCTTTAATGTCAAATAAACATCAATAACTGCTTGACAAAACGAAGTAATACAATTAGATTTGCATAAATTGAAGATAAGTACAAGGAACAACGGGTAAGAAAGAAATGACATGTACAAAACATGATAAACTTTTCACATGGAAATGAAACGACATGTACAAACATCAGTCGGTAAGTACAACGCAAATGCACAATTACAGAAGCTGTTCGAAATGTCGACCACCACACCTGATACAGGCCTCGCATCGCCGACGTAACGCGTTTTATACAAGCGTTTGACTGCGCTCTCTAGCGGCCAACCGCTGCACTTGCGTCCATGCATTCTATGGGGGAAAAGTGTTTGTTTCGTTGTGTTCTATCACCACCTGAAGTTTGTATTATTAGTTTAGACTCGCCCTGTATAATTCTCAGATAGTTTGCAAGCGCTGACAAACACGTTTGAAAGTCTTCAAATTTGAAATTCGAGTAGCTATAACTATAGTTAATCTCGATCTACGAATAGCGATTTTTAATATAGAGATAATCCCTAAAATTGACAGAAACTTTACCGTTGAATATTTCCGGATATAAAGATAGTAAAGTCACGAACCTTCATCTTTGGACTAATTTAACGATGTAGAATCTGATTGACATCAAAATAAGTTGTTACCATTGGAAATTTTGTTGTTTCTGTAAAAGTTTGTATGCCCTTATGCAATTTTTTCGCATTTGAATTTGTAGAGGGCGTTATTCCCTATTGAATGATATCTTTGAATTTACTTTGAATGGTGCTCGAAATAAAGGGATGGTTAATTTATTTCCGCGATTACACGTGTGCTCCGACGGAAAAGTTATCTTTTTAAAGAAAATAAATTTAATGGAAAACGTATTGAACATTCACAAGAACAGATGTATTCTATAATAAATCACGCAATTTAAATATTTATGATTTTATTTTCTCTTAAATAATTGGCTTTTAAATGAACCTCTAAAATATTAGCAGCACCTCAAAATGCTAAAATGCTTTGATTTAAAAAGCATTCTAGACTGACACTCGGCACAAAATATTGGTGCATACTTCAACATGAAAGCTTCCCATGCAAATTCCTAGATTTAGATAATTAGACAGGTAATTATCTAGACTAGATTTAGGTAATTCCTAGACTAGATAATTACCTGTCCAAACATTGTGGTCCATATTACGTGTACTTACTCTGTTTTTTATTGAAATTTTAAAAACACACACGCTAGTAATGGAAATAAATGCGATAGTTAAAAGAAAATGGTTGAGTTGGGCTGTCATGCATTGAAATTGAGGCAATGCATTACATATGCAATGGACCTTTTTAGTTTCCAGTAGAATTTAGGTCGTCACAGTTACTACAAACATTTTAAAAATCTCAGAATAAAAATTTAAAAATGTTAGTTTAATATTTCACTCTGAATCTTAACTATAAAGCTGGTTTTCGTTTTTAATGTTCCCATAGATTAATTATCAATCTAGCGAGGTTGCAAGTAGGACAGATATGCAAATTTTTGTGTTAGAAATTTCAATAGGGGCAGCGGTAGACTAGTTGGTAGTCGCGGATTGGCAAACGAAGGGTTGAGTTGGAACTATCCAAAAGATCGTCCTGTAAGTGAATGGTGCGTTAAATCCATAGTGGCCTCATGTTCTCACGATGACTTGATGTGGAAGTTCGGAGAGTGGGGAGCTCAGGAAACGGTCAAATGACCTCGTCATCTGACCGTTCAAAATTGCGAGGTTGTCATCGGTAGGTAGGTATTTTCATTAACGTCGCACTGGAGCAACACAAAAAATTCTATGAATTCTTCGGGCTATTGCGACGGTCCGGAATCAACCTCCGAAGGGAAGATGCCAGACCTTCGCCAATAGCCTGTTGTGTTGCTTCAGTGTGACGTTAATTCGACTACCTACCTTTTATAGCTGCGTGTAACTACATATCAAACCAAACCGATCTTCTAAGTAAGCAAGTGGTGTCCATGGATTTTTCCCTTCGGGTTTGATCTCGAACCGTGGCCAATATCCCGGTGTGTTGCTCCAGTGCGACGTTAATTAAATACCTACCTACCTTTCAAGCAGACTTAAAAATTTGCGTTATTTCAGAATCAAATTGGTTGTTAATAATTAATACCGCAAATTATGAACTACGGATATGAAAAATTAAATATTTTGGATTTTAATGATGGATTTTATAAAGCAAAAGTCTATCAGCAACTCTCGAATTTCAACTGTAGTATGGTTGGTAGGTATTTTAATTAACATAGCGCTGGCGCAACACAACGGGCTATTGGTGACGGACAGGAATCAAACCAAGAGGTAAAGATCCGTGGACACCACTTAATTTTGAACCATGGTCAGATGACGAGGTCACACCAGAGCTGGCACCCACTCTCCAAACTTCCACACCACGCCGACATTTGAGGTCACTACAGATTTAACTTGCAGCAGCCCCTTTGCACACGATGGTCTTTGGTTGAATTTGAACTCGCAACCTTCCGGTTTGCTAACCCGTTACTTTTCCATCAGGGCTACAGCGGTTCCTATTATTGAAATGAATATCTAAAAGGGCTTTAAGTCCACAAGGAAAGGTGTGCTAGGATCTTTCCCTTTGAGATTGATCCCAGACCGTCACCAATAGCCCGTTGTGTTGCTCCAGTGTGACGTTAATTAAAATACCTACGTATCCACAAGGAAAAATGAAAATTATTATTTTGGAACCTCTTCTTGATTCTAAGAGTTCACGTTGGCGTGGTATGGACGTTTGGAGAATGGGGTGGCTCGTCATCTGACCATGGTTCAAAATTACGTGGTGTTGTCCTCGATCTTTCCCTTTGGGATTGATCCCGGACCGTCACCAGTAACCCGTTGTGTTGCTCCAGTGTGACGTAGATTAAAATACCTTCCTACCGTGATTCTAAGAAAGTATAGTATTTACTGCGTCCGATAGAGATAATTGAACTTTGTCTCCGGACTCGAGCTGTCAGCATTAGATTTCAACATTTCATGATTTCAGATTGAAACGAACATTATACTAAGCAAGCTATTTCTGGATTTGTCAGACTTTCATTTTAAGTGTAGCAAGGTAGAAAATTTGTTAAACTTTTCCAATCCGAAATCGATTTGATTTCTTTCCTAAGATTGGCAGAACTGCTTTCTTAGTACTTATTACTATCGTCTTTGCACTTCAGAATTTACGTTTCAGGAAGAACATTTTCTGATTTTTCTGGGGTAATGGGTGATGCAGATCCATTTGGATCGGTGCTTCTTTACAGGGCTGCGGTAGCCCGGTTGGAAGAGTAACGGATTAGCAACTGGAGGGTTGCGAGTTCCAATCCAACCAAAGACCGTCATGTACAAAGGGCGCTGGTGCACGTTAAATCTGTCATGGCCTCAAATGTCCTCACGTTGGCGTGATGTGGAAGTTTGGTGAGTGGTGTGCCAGCTCAGGTGTGACCACGTCATCTGACCGTGATTCAAAATGACCAGGTGTTGTCCTCCGATCTTTTCCTTCGGGATGAATCCCGGACCGTTTCCAATAGCCCGTTGTGTTGCTCCAGTACGACGTTAATTCAATTACCCACATTCCCTTATTAAAGATAATACAATCAACAATAAAAGTAACTGGATTACTGGATTACAACTGGATTTTTTGTTTGTTACAATTGAAAATACTTTTTGCAATGCGAAAACTACTGTACTCTAAAATGTGCTCTAAGGAGAAATAAATAATCCGCTTGTAGCTCCAGTGCTAAGTAAATTCAACTACTCACACCCATTCTTTTGAAAGAATGCAATCAACGATAAAAGTAATATAACTGGGTTTTGTTTTGTTATACTTGAAGGTACTTACGTATTAACCGCATGCCATTGGCGAATATCAGCCAAGTTATGTTTATCAAACATTATAAGCTGCGAGTAGGGACTCGAGGTGGTGGCGAGATGTTCCTCGATGTTTTTTATTTCGCCATTTTGTACTTCCCCAGATGCGTTCTATATTCTGTGTGTGCGTGCCAGTTTCAGAATCAATGAAATTATATTTGTGGTTCACTTAGCAGTGAATATAGCCAGATTGTTCCAGTTCTTCCGTCTTCCAACAGATTTGGCGATTAATCGCTGGCATGCGGTTAATACGTACAGATTTGGCGATTAATCGCTGGCATGCGGTTAATACGTACCTACTTGAATTTGTGAAAAACCTTTTTGCAATGTAAAATAATATGCTCTACTCTACAAAATGTGCTCTAAGGAGAAATAGACTGTTTTGTTGTTGCAGTGATACGTAAATTCAACTACCTACTTACCTAAATATAAATAAAATAAGGCAATGCAATCTACAAACAGCGCTTTTATTTAAAAATTCGTTTAATGCAACCCATGAATCAGTCGAGTTCCATATCACTTGTTTTAAAGAGCTGAATTATAAGCGTCCGAAAGGGGAATATAATCAATGTAACCACCTAAATACAAAAGAATGCCGATGCCCAAGAACTAGGAACGACAACAATCGCTTCTTGATTAAATACACATGTTTGTAGGAAAGCACGCATGAAATCTCTGAATACTAAATGGATGCAGCTTAAGTAAATATTTTGTACCAGAAAAGCAATCTATGATACGACACAATCTGTTCAAAGAGTGGTAGGATTCCACGAGTTCGTTGCTGGATGCCGATTATTACCCAAGTAAGTTAAACATTCTACATTATTTACTATAACAAACACTGAATTCAAATGTTTTTCGGGAAAAATTGTTTTGTCACGGTGGAGTGCCATTTTATTATCAAAGGATTTCTTACTGATAATTTTTGTTGCTGGTGTACTTTTTATAATCTGCTCATGAAATGCTTTCTATCGGGCTTCGAAACGTTTCTTTTTCATGTTCCTTAATTTTTAGTAGCTTAGAAAGATCCAAATTCAAACATTTGTTTTAAATGTTGATGGTAATTTTTCGGTTGTCAAAGACGGATAAATATCACTTCCAAGGCTCAAGACACCTCAAATATCCATTATTTCGAAACAACCATTTTAAATAATGAGTACGGATCAAATTATCGTGCGCAAACTAAATACGGCTGAGTGCTTTCATGCCAGAAATTTGCCTCAGTTAAGAAGTGTAATAGTTTAGAAAAGTCCATTTTTGGATTCTACACTAGTTTTACAAAGATTACAAATTCTTACAACGAAGTATCTGCAAAACGTATACAGTTAAAAATGCTGCGCAGGTGATAAATTTATACTTAGTCTCCTTAGAGTACTCAATCGGTATTAGAGTGTTCATTCGAGTCTCGATTTTAGAGTTATTCGAGTCTCGATTTTAGAGTTATTCGAGTCTCGATGTTAGAGTGTTTATTCGACTTTCGATATTAGAGTACTCATTCGAGTCTCAATATTAGAATACTTATTCCAGTTTTGATATTAGAGTATTTATTCGAGTTTTGATATTAGAGTACTCAATCGAGTTGCGATTTTAAGAGTATTTATTCGAGTTTTGATATTAGAGTACTCATTCGAGTTGCGATTTTAAGAGTATTTATTCGAGATTTGATATTAGAGTACTCATTCGAGTTGCGATTTTAAGAGTATTCGAGACTCGATATTAGAGTACTCATTCGAGTTGCGGTTTTAGAGTATTTATTGAAGTCTCGATAGAGTACTCATTTGAGCTTGTATGTGGGTGATTCAATTAATGACCATATCAGTATATGTATGTCAACGTGTAAGATTTTTTGCAGTATAAGTTGCTTTCTTTTACATTTTGATTATACGAGTAAATCACACAACATATTGATTATACACATTTTGATTATACGAGTAAATCACACACAAACTCCAGAGTTGACCGTACGATGTCGCTGCATGTGGGCGATTCAATCCCTTCAAAAACCTAATTGCAAGTTTAAAACCGATGTTGGAATGTTGAATTCATTTGCCCAACCCTAACCAGAACTTTATTTTTCGAAAAATTCCAGATTATTCAACAATTATTTCAATTCGCTTTCTTTTGGAAAAAGACTAGCTGACAAACGTCAAAAATCCAGACGCAGAAACACCGTCCCACTACGAAATTCCGCAATTGCATTTAAGCAACGGCGTATCCATTATCTCGAAGAGAATTGCAACATTTCCGCAGTTTTGTAATTTTCGAAAACTGCTTTGCTATTAAAGGAGAATCTCTTCATTTCTGGTGACGCGGCGTCAACCTGAAATAGTTGGCCCGCACCACACACACACATTCAAATTATTAGTTCCAGTGACAAGGGGAAGGGTAAATTGCAGAGCTGTTTGTTGCGCTCCGTCCAAGTTTTATTTAATGTCCCCTTGCGTTGCTTTCTTTTCCTCTTCAGTCACAATATATTAGAAGGGCATTCTGTCTCGATCTCTGGCGAGTTTCTTAAACGCGGTGCGCTATGGATTTTAGATTAAGAAGAAATGGGACCGATGCTGGTGAAGTGTGTGTTTATGGGTTTGATATCTTGGGAATAATGGAGAACTGTCAGCGGCTTAAAGATTGGTTCTTGAATGAATAATGTGAGACAAGCTTTGTATAGTTTTAAGTGCTATATTTTGCTATGAATCAGAATAAATTATAACATCAATCTTTTCAATCATCTAACCAATTTAAATATATGTGCAGTCATGAGCACGGTAGTTGACTCATTAAAGGTGATTTACTAACCCTTCCAAGTGTTTTAGACGATATATCTCGTCCTTCAAGATCTCACCAATTTTGCTAATGACGAGATATCTTGTCATCAAGATATTCCCAATTTTTTGATCATGGGATCAAGATCTGGTCAGTTTTTTTCTAATGACGAGATATCTCAGGATCGTGTCCGTTTTGCAAATGACGAGATATCTCGTCTATCAGGATATTGTCAGTCTTGCCAATGACGAGATACCTCGTCCATCAGAATCTTGTCAGTTTTGCTAATGACGAGATACCTCGTCCATCAGAATCTTGTCAGTTTTGCTAATGACGAGATACCTCGTCCATCAGAATCTTGTCAGTTTTGCTAATGACGAGATACCTCGTCCATCAGAATCTTGTCAGTTTTGCTAATGACGAGATACCTCGTCCATCAGAATCTTGTCAGTTTTGCCAATGACGAGATACCTCGTCCATTAGAATCTTGTCAGTTTTGCTAATGACGAGATATCTCGTCTATCAGGATCTTGTCCGTTTTGCTAATGACGAGATACCTCGTCCATCAGAATCTTGTCCGTTTTGCCAATGACGAGATACCTCGTCCATCAGAATCTTGTCAGTTTTGCCAATGACGAGATACCTCGTCCATCAGAATCGTGTCAGTTTTGCTAATGACGAGATACCTCGTCCATCAGAATCGTGTCAGTTTTGCCAATGACGAGATACCTCGTCCATCAGAATCTGGTCAGTTTTGCCAATCACGAGATACCTCGTCCATCAGAATCTTGTCAGTTTTGCTAATGACGAGATATTGTGTAAATCAAGATCAGTTTTGCTGATGAGAGGTTGGGGGTATTTATGGCGCATATTGGGCCATGTTGCGCCAGACACAATTTGCTGATGAGAGGAGATACCTAGTCGAGACAACCACCAGGAGAGATAAGAATGGCTGACATGCGCATGCGTGTTTCGGTACTTCCCTGTTTCCTGTACGTACATGTATTCACGTTGGATTTTGTGTCGCATGTCCGCCCAGTGTACTGCCTACCAAAAATATATATATTGACTGAATGTAGGCAGTTATTCACAAGAAAGAATACAATTGTTTGAAATTTCTATGCAATTAGAAAAAATGATCTAAACATTCATTTTATTCGATATACTATTTATAACTAGTAAATGAAGTCAAAAATCACTTGATGTATGAGATTCATAAAACAATATTTTTACTACGAAGGAAAACCAAAGAATACAAGCAAGTGTTCCGGTTAGAATAGTTTTAAGTGGTCTTAGGGGATCCCGGGCCGTCGCCAATAGCCCATTGTGTTGCTGCAGTGCGACGTTAATTAAATACCTACCTACCTTAAGTGGTCTTAGATATTCAAAAGAGACCATATCACGGTATCTTGAGAGATAATGGACCTTTCGGTTTGTATTTACATTACGATCATATGGATGAGAATTTAGAATTAAATTAGAAGTATTATTTGATAATAAAATGTGTTGTAGATTAAATGGTGCTAGAGTTTTGAGAGAAATTAAAGTGAATAGCGAAAAGACTTAATGAATAATGACTTACATTTACTGGCAGGTGGATGGGTGTATTCAGATGTTATTTACCCTTGCGTTAGCAAGGCAGAAGCAGGAAATAGCAGTCTGGAAATTCGCAAACCCTTACTAGTACACACTTTTTATACAATCTTAAAAGCTGCAAGTTTATGTCCATCGTCTAATAGTTAGAAAATTTATGCACATGGGTTTAGTTTGGAGTCTCGTACGTGTACAATTTGTGTACACTATGCAAAGTCTAGACATTTTATAAAGTGTAGAAAACTGGGAATCAGTCTGCTTAACGGGTACCAAACATTTGAAATCGTCGCCACATCTGAAAACCTTAAAATTTATACACACAGCTGTTTGGAAATCTGCTCTTTCGAGATGGAAATATTAGTTCCATCCTCTTAATTTCAAACACCTGAACTTGTGATACATATACATATTGGGACACAATGACCATGATTCAGTTAATAAATCACGGCAGCTGGTGCAATTTAAATCTGTCATGGCCTCAAACTTCCTCACGTTGGCGTGGTGTGGAAGTTTGGAGAGTGGGGCGCCCGCTCAGGTGTTGGTCTCGTCATCTGACAGTAATTTAAAATTGAGGCGTCGTCCTCGGGTCTTTTTCTTCGGGATTGATCTCGAAACGTCGCCAATAGCCCGATGTGTTTCTCCAGTGTAACGTTAATTAAACACCTACCTACTTCTTTTATGAATGGTAATACAATTGCAGGGGTCTGAATGGGAAGAATTGACTTCTAAGCGTTGTTTCTAACGATGGAGGACATGAAAGCGCATTCCTTCATACGCATAGCACTAGAAAATAAATACTTACCTCAATAAATAAACAGATGAATTCAAATTAAGAATAATGTAATATGAGCTTAAATACCGACTTTATAAATATGGGATGAGTGGACAGGGTTTCGGGCTGTCTTATACCGGAAAAATTAAAATTAATGCACATCTCACCGGCCGTCTGCCACACCGTCTTATTCGTTCAATCAGTTGAGTCCTCATTCATTTTTACCGATTTGGTGGGAAGCTCCGCCTTTAAAAGATCCCATGCGCAGGTGTCTCGAGAAGCAAATGGTCTCGATAACATCTGTGTTCATTGGGTCACAAGGAATTTCCGGTATCCCTCATAGATTTTTTAATGAAGTAGATTCTTCAACGAAAAGTCAATAACCATATGTTATTTATGTGGGATTCACTTGTGATCGTTAAGTCAAATCCCATATCTATCAGACCTATTTACATTGCGTCCTGACTACTAAAAAGTTCATGGGTCGCGGTACCCCGGTTGGTGGAGTGGTGAATTAGCAACAGGTGGGTTGCGATTTCGAGACACGATCAAACCAAATACCGTTGGATTGTCGGAGGGGTTGGTGCATGTGAAATCTGTTGTGGTCTCAAATGTCCTCAGGTTGGCGTGTAGAAGTTTGTAGTGTGTGATGGCCATGTCAGGTGTTGACCTCATCATCTGACCGTGGTTCAAAACAACGAGGTGTCGTCCTCGGGTCTTTCCTTTCGGGATTGACCCCGGAACGTCCCGAATATCCCGTTGTATTGCTATAGTGCAACGTAAAATTCACCTACCTATTTATTAACTATCTAAAAAATTCAGTTAACCATTTTGTCACGATTTTCTTATTCTACTACTGATTTTTACATACAGAATTCCAAATTTAGCACGTGATTACAATAAATTAAACGCTCGTGGCGTTGAATTAGATTTACATTGTTTACAACTGAGGCCTCTCACGGAAAGTTAGTGCACGGAAAGTCTCGAGCAAGTAAGGAAATGTCTCTCCACATAATGTACAGACTAAAAATAATCTCAAGATCACTTAAAGCTGAATTTCAGTAAGCACTAAAATCTGCTCAATCTTTGAACGAGTATGCGAAATCCGCCGTGTTTGATACTACTTCCTCTAAATTAACTTCCTGGTTCAAAATTACGAGGTATTGTCCTTGATCAATCCCTTGTGTTACTCCAGTGTGACGTTAATTAAACTACCTACCAATCTAAATTAATTTCTTACTTTGAGATACAAGTAAATCTATGAAAGAGAAAGTTACTCAGAAATTTTACACGTTCAAAATAAATTCCCCTGTCGTCATGTAAACCGTAAGTTTTAGTAGAGAGCGTAGGCTTCCACTTCTATTTTACCATGGCCATTTCTTCCTTCCCTTGATATTAATGACCACACACCATCGATAGGTCGTTGAATGTATGTCTCACTGGAGCAATATAACGAGCTATTGGTGATAGGTCGGGATACATCCCGAATGGAAAGATCCAAAGGCAATACCTCGTAATTTTGAACCACGGTCAGTTTACGAGGTGAACAGCTGAGTTGGCAAACAACGCTCCAAACATCCGAACTACTCAAATGAGAGGACACGACTGATTTAAACCGCATCAGCCCCCAAATACACGACGTCTTTGTTGAATCGCGGCCACTTAATACTTTGAGATTTCGTCGTGGTATCCCAGGTTGGAAAAGTAACCAATTAGCAACCGGAGTCTGCGAATTCGAAACTCGGTCCAATCAAAGACCGTCGTGTGCACGGGAGCTGGTGTACTTTAAATATGCCGTGGCCTCAAATGACCTTACGTTTGCATGGTGTGGACGTTTGAAACGTGGGGTGTCAGCTCTGGTTCTGACCTCGTCATCTGATCGTGATTCAAAACGACGAAGCTTTGTCCTTGGATCTCTGGGATTGATCCCGGACAATCGCGCTGGCCGCGATAGCCCGGATGGAAGGGTAACGGATTAGCAACCGGAGGATTGCGAATCCAATCAAAGACCAACGTGTGCAAAGGTTGCTGGTGCACGTTAAATCTATCGTTACCTCAACTGTCCACGTTGGAGTGGTGTGGAAGTTTGGAGAGTGGGTGCCAGCTCAGGTGTGGCCTCGTCATCTGACCGTGGTTCAAAATTACGTGGTGTTGTTCTCGGTCTTCCTCTTCGTGTTTGATCCCGGACCGTCGCCAATAACCCGTTGTGTTGCTCCAGTGCGACGTTAATTAACTACCTACCAAATACCCGTTCCCCAATCCCTCCTTTTTCTCCCATTTCTCTCTTCTGAGTCAGTAAAGACTTTCATTGTATGTGTCTATCTATTACTTGATATTGTATGTCTTGTGTCTGGCGCAGCTTGGCCAAATATGGCCCTTGCGCCATAAAACCCCAAAACAATCAACCAACACAATCCATCCTTTACGACATTTTTCAGTAGACGCAGTCTTATGCTTGGCGCAGCTTGGCCAAATATGGCCCTTGCGCCATAAAACAGCCAACCAACCAAAAATAATTTTCCTTGTCTTGTAAACTCTAATTTTAATTAGCGTAGTATATTCCACCATAGTAATTTCGTCCATTCCTTGGTATTAATAGAAACACCATAAACCGTTGTCAGAGAGAGAGCCCCGACCCGAAAATTTATGACTTACGGCCAATACGGATGCTAATTGGTAGCTTCACCTTAATTATACTTTCAGTGGAGGCTTTCCAGACAACGCGGCAGTTCTCGACATGGCTCTCACTAGCCCACTCCAAGGGCTTGCCGACGGACCCGTAATTAATTGAGCCGTGACTCCAGACGTCCTTTTTCGTTTGTTCCTAACTTTTAAGACGTCCTTGCCGTGGACAGGCGAGTGACTGGCAATGTGGAAGCCCCACTAGCGGAAGCAAGGGCTCGGAAGTTTCATTTGTTTGTGCCAAAACGTCCGAGGGTTTCGTCAGTGTGACGGTGTTGCTGGAGTTGTTTGTGCTTCGGTTTGGTTCTTGAATATTGGAATTGGTGCTTTGAAGTTTCCATCGGGTGCGACGACTGAGATGGGTTTTGTCGATGCTAGATTAAACAGTTGATTGTTTTTCTGTCAGAATTTCAAAAATCTCCAGGATCTCTGAAGATTTTCAGTGTAAGTAAACAAACCAGGGGACGGAATACGATTTTACTTTCGGTACCTTATTGATTTGCATCATACATATTGGAGTTATCTTCCCCCTCTTGGTGATTGTCTCGACAAGGTATCTAGTCATTAACCCACCAAGTGATTTCGACGAGATATCTCGTCCATCGATCTGATCAATTGTGTAATGATGATTTATCTCATCATTAAGGTATAACCGATATATTGGTGATAACGAGATCAAGACCTTGTTAATTTTCTTCTAATGACGAGATATCTCATCCATCAAGATCGGGTCAATATTTTTCGAGATACCTGGAGGAGACATTAACCCTCCAAGTGGTTTCGACGAGATATCTCATCCATCGATCTGATCAATTGTGTAATGATGATTTATCTCATCATTAAGGTATAACCGATATATTGATAATGACGAGATCAAGACCTGGTTAATTTTCTTCTAATGACGAGATATCTCATCCATCAAGACCGGGTCAATATTTTTCGAGATACCTGGAGGAGACAAACACCAGGAGGGTTAAAAAATTGACCGAACAATCGGCAATATCTTGATGACGGGATATCTCGTGATTAGCAAAATTGATCAGATCTTGATGGACGAGATATCTCAAACAAACACTGAAAGGGTTAACCCCCGGGGGGGGGGGGGTGATCACTTTAAATCTGTCGTGGCCTCAAATGTCCTCATGTTGGCGTGGTGTGAAAGTTTGGAGAGTGAGATACCAGCTCAGGTGTTGCCTCTCTGATCATGGTTAAAAAGGACGAGGCGTTATCCTTTTATCTTTCCCTTCGGGATTGTTCCTGGACCGTCGCCAGTAGCTCGTTGCGTTGCTACAGTGCGACGTTAATTCAAGTACCTACCACAGAATATCAAAACCTTCAGAATCTAAGAGAGAATTTTCATTGAAAACTAACCAGACGGAATGCGATGATTTTGCTTTCGCGGTGTGGAAGTTTGGAGAGTTGGGTGCCAGTTCGTGTTTTGCCTCGTCATCTGACTGTGGTTCAAAATTACGTGGTGTTGTCCTCTCTTTGGGATTTATCCCGGACCGTCACCAATAGCCCGTTGTGTTGCTCCAGTGTGACGTTAATTAAAATAAGTACCTACCAAAGTTTATTCTTCTCCCGAAACCATTTTCTATCCATATGTAAACATAAATAAATGAAATCTCATCTGTGCTGTGATAAGAAAAACTTCCATTTTAGTAAATATCAAGTTTGAATAAAGAATATACCTTTGAAAAAGTACTATACCACGAAAACTCGATAATTTCATTATTAGTATGCGATATGGAAGTCCCAAACAGTAATCTAATCAATGAATAACTGTTATTAATTTCCTCGAACGCAGAATCCGGTTATACGAATGCACATATCTCAAATATCTACTTCACAATCGAAAAATATCTGATGTTTACAAGAAAGAACCATTGGAAGGAATTATTTGTTCAGTCGTGCACTGCGATAACACGTGATTTAATCCAATTAACATCGTCTGGCTCTCTTCAATTATGCATTTTAATTGTATCAATTAAGAGCTTCGAGATGAAAATATCTTTCTTTCTGTATTAGATTAGCCGTTTAGGAGCATCCGTTTATCATCAAATGACGTATAGTAATCGCAAGGAAGGTAGGGAAAACCAAATACGGCATCGTAGTTCTTAATGACAGATTAACTGCGCTTCTGATGCTCAGAAGTTGTGCATTTGTTACATTAGATGGTAGAAACTTAGGAGGTACACGGTTGTATTATACGTTGTTCAAAAGTTGGATGTACATTATTGTGTTGTGCGTTGGTCGAAAGTTAGGAGGTGCATTGTTGTATTATAGAAAGCTAGGGAAGTACATTATCGTATTATTCGTTGGTGAGAAGTGAGGAGGTACACTGCTGTATTATATGTTTCTAAAAAGTTAGGAGGTACATTGTTGTATTACAGAGGCTGTTCGGACATTTTTTGTACGATTTTGATGAGCTGTAAAAAAATTGTATGCTACGAAAGAATTTTATATTTACAGCAGTTAAATTGTTAAAGTATAACTTATCGTCTGCTAACTCAGAGTTTTGTTTACTTTCAAAATGGCGCTTTTAAATAAGCAATGGCTATGTTTCCTCTTTCCGAAGAGAATTATGCTTATTCAACTATTCAAAAACGCTGTAAAAGTCATGGTTTTTCGATATCTAAAGGTACGATAAGTAATATTATTAATAAGAAAGGAAAAAACGTAAAAGTGGAAAAATACTTCCAAAAGAGTATCCAAAAAAGAATAAATTTCTGAGAATATTTGTAAGGTAAGATTTTTCATTTTAAAAGAGAATCCGCCAAGTCAAAGGACTATAGCAAAGTGAACGTGAGAACTTTCTCTAAGAGATGTATGATTGTTGCCGGTTTTGCAGATAATGGAAAATTAAAAGTAAAAAGAGGGGAAAAATGTAAAAATCAACTCCCACGTATTATCAAGACCTTATTTTATTCCAATATTAAAAAAAGAAATACCATATCTACCCACAGTGCCAACAATCAGTAGAACTGCATCAGGGTAAAGCAAGCAGCCACACATCTAAATCGATTATTAAATTCTTGGAAAAATGAAACCAGAAACTGGTATCAAGTCAATCAAGCCTTTACTGATATTCCTGCTAAATCTCCAGATATTTCACCCACCGACTTTTGGACTTTTAAAAAGGACATTATCGAAACGTCGACCGAAAACCATTCAAGGACTGGAAAACTGTGGAACAAGAATGGGACAAAATACCACTGTCGATACTACAAAAGTCATTATTATCATGGAAATTAAGGTGTAGAAAGATAGTTAACGATAAGGGCTATCAAATGGAACATTTAAAACACAAAACTTTCATGTAAAAGATTGAGCTTCAGTCCATTAAAATCGTTCAAAAAATGTCTGAACAGCCTCTGTATATGTTGATAGAAATCTAGGAGGTACATTGTTGTATTATATGTTGGTAGAAAGTTAGGAGGTACATTGTTGTATTATATGTTGGTAGAAAGTTAGGAGGTACATTGTTGTATTATATGTTGGTAGAAAGTTAGGAGGTACATTGTTGTATTATATGTTGGAAGAAAGTTAGGAGGTACATTGTTGTATTATATGTTGGTAGAAAGTTAGGAGGTACATTGTTGTATTATATGTTGGTAGAAAGTTAGGAGGTACATTGTTGTATTATATGTTGGTAGAAAGTTAGGAGGTACATTGTTGTATTATATGTTGGTAGAAAGTTGTCTAGACGTTTAGTGGTGTGATGGTGGACGTTTCATTCCGTAGAAATAGACATCGTCTCATAAGAGACGCACTATACTTAAGCCTAGTTAAAATTAAAAAAAGAATAGTCTGAAAAATATGTTATCTCAAGTAACATATTAGATAAATCACGTATCGAGTAATCGAATGTTTCAAATACATGTTAATCATCTTTTGTGCAGAAAAAATTCTCGCGAAAATATCCACACAAATGAGTAGAAATTGATGGGGGAACGGTATAAATAATTTAATCAAAGTTAAACTTTAAGAAACAAAAAAAAATCCAAGATTCTTTCGGAACAAAATAAAATTTTGCTATTGAATAACACTTAGTTCTATTTTGATGGTATTGAATTTCTATTATTCAGTCGAAGCTTCTATTACGTATCCTTTGAATTGACAGATTGGGTTATGGAACAGAATTGAACAATGGTTACATACTTGCTGCTATTAATTCGAATGTGATCTGGTATAATTGCTTCATACGCCATGTTGCTGATTTATCAGCTATGCTATGGTTGTTATCGATGTGCAACTGTTTCGGATATTAACCGATTCATCAGCAACGTAATATTACTACTGCATAAGCCAATGTTTACTATGGTGTATTTATAGTACACACTACTGATTACGAACCATTAAATAATAAAATATTATGATGCCATATACGTATGTGTATGCATATAATGTTTTTTAACGTGTATAACATATAATGTTGGTATTGTACTATATAATGTACTAGCAGAATTAACCCTGCGTTTCTCACGTTGAATTGGTTAAACGTTGATTGAAAATTATTCGAAAAATCGCTTTTCTCTGTCATAGAAAAATGCAAATACAGGAAATAATAACATAAAACAATTTTTTAAACTTTTTATTGACATTTTTATAGCTTCTATATTTAACTTTCCACATTTATAATTTACTTTGTACGCATACATGTATATATGCCTTATCCATCCATATATTCAATTCACAAACATCATTCTATAGTATAAGACAAAACTATAAAAGGCGATAGTGAAATCACTATTACAGAATTTGATTTTGAAGTGATTTTGAATGCCCTTTCATTTCCTGTAAAAATTACAAATTTACAACTTATTGCAGCGAGTTTTCATGTCAATATTTTTTACTTGTAGCACTCTTGCACTAGTAATGCGATATTTCCGAATCCAACCATCACTATGAAAGGCTGACAAATCGTTGATACGATATACGATATTCATGACGAATTTATTTTCAAGCAAATTCATTTTTTTCTTAAAAATTCCATTCAGCATATGTGAAATAAAAGCTTGTTTTAAAGTTAAATGTCTCCAGTACAGACGAAACGAAGTTAATCGATTACACTTTTTCAAAACTAAAAGGACAATTTTACAGCCTTTTAAAAAAGGAAACCAATATTTTCAACGAATATTTGAGATAGCAAAGTTGCATAAGAATAGCTTCAACTCGTAAAGTAAACAACCTCGAATTTTTGCCCCTTAAGACAAAAACTTTCAACTTTTCAAAAATCCTAGTTAGAATACTTTTATAACTGATATTCCAAGCAAAATTTTGTTTTAAATTCGCTTTTCTCCAACTGGCATGCAGTTTTAAATCGATTCTTTGTGACACTTTTTGTCAATTCAGAGATTCGGTACCTAAATGGAAACTACGTACCTATTTAGAATGATATATGTTGTTTCTTAACTATTGAGTACAGCTTTCAATACAATCCAATAATATTATTTGAAAAACAAACCTATTTAAATTTGGTCCTGTACAGGCGTTTCTACGAAAACTATGGACGAACAAATGGCAAGATTTGTCGTGCTTATATCTCGTAAACAATAGCAATACAACACTACTAACAATAGCAATAGCAAGCAATACTACACAACTCACAAATCTTGTGACACTAAGGGTTAATCTTATCTAATACGATTTCTCTACAATAACTTCATCAAAATTGATTGTATATATTAGTGAAGAGTTTTTACATTTTCTTCTAGTGTCAGTTTTTATTTTTAAGTAGTTAAAAAACTTTACAACGAATTCCTCAATAGAAAGTAATACTCAAGTTACTTCGTGTTTCTTTGAGAGCGATTTAAACCTTTACATAGGAACTTATGAAACAATTAATACTAAAATGGAACAAAAGACTAGTGAAAGTCAGCGTTACAGGCTACATACGATTGAAATTAAAGATATGAAAAGTACATTAAAATATACAGTGAATCTTGGAATTACAAACATTAGAATAAGTTGAAGTGATAAAAAAAATTGTGATCATGTAACAAAATAAATGAAAGTCAAAATAAAAAACAATATTTATGTCTCCTTTTTATTTTTAACAAACCAGTTTTTCATTCGTATAAAGAGAAATTTTAATTATAAAAAATGAAATCTATGAAAAAACTAGTTAACTAAGCTCCTTATGATTGTCTTGATGTAAAATCTGCAGAAAAATCAGCACTAGTTAATGACAGAGTTTACTGTTGAATACGTGTAATTTGCATTTTGTAGTTTCTTTTTCCTATGTCTTTAATGGGGGATATCCAACCATGTAATCTTTTTAGTTTTGCATTCTCAATTATGTATCATTATTACTCTTTCAATCGGTTTTCCATTGAAATTAAAGAAATGAAAGTACTTAAAAAGAATCGTTTACTAAACGATGTAATGTTTTCACTCAAAAAACTCAAGAGGTAGCTTTGGAAAAATAAAAATTTTGCATGAAATGAAATTTAGTTTAACTTCATTAATTTCTCATAAGCGTTTCAGTGTGTAATCAAAATATGAAACAAGATGCTCAAAAGCTGAATGCATTATGAAAGGATTTTTTTAGTTTACAAACAATTTTAAGTGCTTCTGTTTCCTTCTATTATTTTTTAAATACGGAAAGAACGAAATGCAGTTTCTGAAAATCAGCTTTCTGTTTTCACTGCACCACGAGTTTTTTAAAAATGACGCAATTATGTGTTTTGTTATAGATTCTACGACATTCATTACACTGAACACATTTATGATACGTAGAAGTTTAGGTATTTATTATTATATTAGGTGAGGTTTATATATCATTTACATTTCCTACACTTTCCTAATCAATCTTTCACTTTAAAAATTGGAAAGTAAATCACGAAAGAGCTTGTATGCGTTTCATGAGATCATTTAACCCTCCTGGTGGTTTGTCACGATTAAGAATATCATCATTAACAAAGCTGTTCAGATTTGGATGGACAAGATTAGAGATGGATTGGATGTCAGGGTTTTATGGCGCAAGGTCTAGCTTATAGATGTCAATAGAAGAAAACTGACCAGATTTTGATCTCGTCATAAAAAAACGGTAATATTTCGTCTAAAGCACTTGGAGGGTTAAGTGTTAACCTTTACAGGGTCGGGTTGATCTAATTTGTACTCAAATAGAAAAAGATGGCTATAGAGTGAAAAAACAAACCAGGGTCGGTGGAACGTCTGGCGACTCAGCACTTCCAAAAGTGTTTTACTCCGGCTCCAGGCGTGTTGGCATTTGAGTCACGTGGTTTTGCACGAGCTTATTCGTTAAACTAGGGGACAGGTTAAATGTTGACATGTTCCTATAATTGGCGTCTTTAGCGTTGTTTCTGGATACGAATTTATCGTTGGATGATGGTAGCCACAGAAATGATTACGAATTGGTGAACATATAACAATTTTTGGCGGTCGTCGTACATGATTTTGCATCGAGTAGCGCTTTTCCTTGCGACCTGAACTACCTTTGTAGAAATGGACTCTAATGCCAGGTAACATCTCAACGAAGCCTCACTGTAAGACTAGGATATATAAATATTACAGGTGCATAAAGGCTAAAGTTCATTTGATATTCTGAAACCAATGAGCGTGCTGGATAGACGATGAAACATCAACGTCTTTGATTGGTGGATTGGGTTTTTAGCACAAGGATCATATTTTGCCAAGCTGCGCCAAACACAAGACATACAACGTTAAGTAATGGTAAATAAGTAGGTAGTTGAATTTACTTCGAACCGGAGCAACACAATAGACTAGTGGCGATGAATCGGGATAAACCCCGAAGGAAAAGATCGAGGAAAACGGTCAGATGACGGGGTCAACACCAAGCTGGTACTCCACCTTCCAAACTACCACAACCTGCCAACGTGAGGACATTTGAAGCCACTAAAGTTTTAACGTGCACGAACCCTCACTGACACCACGATCTTTGATCTACTCTTCAAACTGCGAACCTAGCAAGTAATGGACAAACACAGAAGCAAAGGTTTAGTGACAGAGAAGAGAGAAATACACAATGTAAGTTACAGTATCGAATCTGTGCCGTTTACAACTTGCAGGTTTGTAGCGCAGTGGGCAAAACCACTGAGTTATGGCGGCCCCACTGTGTGTCTGGAAAACTAAAACCACTAGGAGGGTTAAATACTATGTGTGGTAATAATAAATAAATGTGGTTTGTATACTCTGGTTTCACAAATGTGAATTTCTTTCTTAAATGCTTTCAGTTCCAGTTGGTGTGTGAATTACGCCTGAGCATTTTGTTGTGAATTGATGTAATTCATCTCCTACACCACCCTCCGAGTAACTATACCGCTTAGGATCCCAGCAATTCCAAGACGAAATAAACGAGGGACTTAATCTTTCTTCTCCCTCCCAGGGACGAAAAAATATTTTAAGATTTGTTTTCAACGCCTTGTAAATTCCTAAGACCGTGAGTCTGGAAAAAAAACGGGCAAAGCAAAATATAAACTCCACACAAACAAAACGCTTTGTCTCAAAACTCGTTGCAAGTGACAAGTGGAGATTTTTTGCACCTTTTTTCGTTGTCTTGCTAAAGGGATGATAAATGGCTGCGGATGTTACGAAACCCTTCGATAAGGATATTATTTTTTAACACCACTGAATACTTCCTGGACGTTGATGAGATAGGGGAGAAAGCGAAACAATTTTTCATTTTTCAGTGTCCTACAATGTGTATTCTTGTAACTCAAGCTGCCCCTCACTCTCCCTTCGAGGTTTCTTCGCCAGATTTCGGGGCACTGGGGAGGGGAAATGGTTTTGGAATCTGTTTAGAGTGGGAATTTTATCTTTATTTTGACGTAGGTGAGACGTATAATTTTGCAATGATATTACACCAGGAATCATAAAATTTAAGCTTTCTTATATATTGTTCCGCGGGAAGATCTTTCTTCGTGGAATCCTGTGACGCAAACAGTTTGAGGTGAAATATCACTGTCTTGTCCAAACAATTTTCTTTAAAAGACTTGGGGGTAGTTAACACTCTGGGAGGACCTTGTTTGTATTGTGTAACAAAGCGTTTGTTGGTTCTTTTCTTAACCATCCATATATTCGTTACCAGAGAGAGTGGCATCCCGTGTGAGTGAGAGTCCGTGGGAAGATCTTTCTTCATGGAATCCTGTGACGAACAACAGTTTGAAGTGTAATATCTCTCTGTCTTGTCCAAACAAATTTCTTTAAAATACTTGGGAGTAGTTAACACTCTGGGATACTTTGGGAACACACTTGGTTATACTGTGTGTAGCAAAGCGTGTTTGTTGGTTCATTTCTTAACCATCCATATATAGTTAACAGAGTGAGACGTTCTGCATGGGTACTTGATTATATATATATATATTTATTATAACTTGACATCCATAATATTCTCATTTCCATATTTTGGACTATGCCAGCGAAAGGGCCCAAGCACGTTCGTTCTTCTCTGTCCCCTAATCGAGTCTCTTCCCTTCACCCTTCCCGTTCTCCTTACCCGGATGACTGTCCAAGGACATTCCCCTCCAACGTTCCTCAGGGATCCAATGGCTCCTTCCGGCCAACACACTGAGAAAAAAGTTGGCGGAGAACCTCACATACTGGTTCTAGTTTCAAATCCTGGTCATAGCATAGATCCACTTTAGAACTTCGAGGCATTCATACTAGTATATCAGTTCAGCAACAATGCAGTTTTCTCAGCATGACTTTTAACCAGTTTTGATCTTAACCAATGGTGTTTTTCTAAAGGTTTCTTACCCTTGGCTCCAGTGCGACGTAAATTCAACTACTTACCTACTGACGTGTGTATGTCCATTTTCTTGATCGGATCTTTCCCTTGGGGATTGATCCCGGATCGTCGCCAATAGCCCGTGTGTTATTCCAAAGCGACGTTAATTATTTACCATTACCTTTTTCTAGAGGAATAAAAATTGCTTGACACTGCTTGGCCTAATCAAGCCCTTGCGTAATAGAAAACCAACCAGTAGAAAATCAGCGTCTTACGACTGATTTATGTCTTAAAAATATAGTAGTTAAGAAACAAAACTGGTCGGAAGTAATTTTTCATCTCACTTTTAAAGAAATTTGACGTTTTGATTATACCCCATGTGTTTAGCTTTGGTTAGTTGTTTTGGCATTTTATGGCGCAAGGGCGAAATTTGGCCAGCTGCGCCAAACACAACAGAGTGTCAAATAAAATATGCGAAAGGCAAAAGAAGAGGGGTTGGGAAACAGCGTAGGGGATGAAACCAGGTAAAGATCGCTCGCCTATACCGGGAGTGCGACTTCTGTGTTTACTAAAAACAGTAAATCCCATGAGAAAAATCCCTAGAGTACCTCGAGTTCGTGTAGCCCGTACACACCAAAGTGATGGTAGTTTGGGGAAATTATTGGGGACTAAGTAATACCTACATTATAATGTATATTTATATATGCTATGCCGTGTCTATTTATCTTACTCATAGCGTTATCCACATTATTCCTACATTTGTAATATTTATTTATCTATCTTTCGTTCTGTATTTCTTGGGAAAAATTGGCTACTAGAAATACAAATATTCAGTGATTCAAATAGTTTAGTCCCAAGTAGCTGACACCCCTGGTGAAAAGATATATGGAATTCCAAATTTCCACGAAATGTCAAGATCAATGTCGAAGTTTAAAGTATTACCCCTAGATGGCACCACCCAATATCTGAAGATTTAGCCTCAGTCATTTGAAAATACTGACTGCGTAGTTAAATTTCATTAACAAGATATAAATTGTGGTATCCGAAATTTTTTATAATTACATAAACTGAAACAGAAGGAATATTATTTAATTTCTCTTTCATTCAGCTTTCCCAGCGGATTGATTAGCCGAAACTATCTCTGAAAGGATTTTTTAAGTTTCCCTTATAAAACCTTCCCAAATTTTCGTTTTATTTAAACATACTATCAAACAAGACAATATTAATTAATTTTAAAATATCTTTCGTGAGTTACATCAGCTATTTACGTCATACAACTTGTCAACTTTTCACAAACAATTTGTTGCTTACATTATCATACATGCTATGAAGAGACGAGTATCTCGCCATTAGAATAAAACTGACCAGATCTTGATGATGTCATCACAAAAATACAACAAATCGGTCATATTTTGATGACGAGATATATCGTCGTTAAGAAAATTGGTCAGATCTTGACGGACGAGATATCTCGTCGAAACCACTTGGAGGGTTAAGCAAACCACGTATTGGTTGGATATATATTATCATCATAATATGTGCATGTGTTGTACACGAGCACCGCTTTTGTACAGTAAGCATGGTGCTACGTATGCATTTATTGTATGTAACACGTCGTATGTTTGACCATTATGCTATTTGCCAGAGCTTTAAAACTTAAACCCAACATTTTAAACAATAAGACAGGATAGGCAAAACCCTTATTGAGGCTTATCAAACCATTCGTTAAATTGATACTTTTTATTCAATAACTACTAAAACATTTATTTAATATTTCCTATTTAACAACAAATAACTATCAAACGTTTTGAAGCTAGGACACATTGCAGGCGAGCGAAATGAACTTGGCTCTCACGCAGCGAACTATTGATGATTGCTTAACCCTCCAAATGGTTTCGACGAGATATCTTGTTCATCAAGATCTGACTAATTTCATTAATGACGAGATATCGTATTATCAGGATATTGCAGATTTTTTGATGATGGCAAGATCAAGGTCTAGTCAGTTTTCTTCTGATGACCAGATATCTCCTCCATCAAGTTCTGCTCAAGTTTGATAATGACGAGACATCCCGTCATCAAGATATGACCTCTTTTTTCATATCAAGATCTAGTCAGTTTTCTTCTATTGACAAGATATCTCGTTGATCGATCTGATTAATTTCGCTTGTGATGAAATATCTCGTCATCAAGGTAATGACGATTTTTGTTATGATGATATCATTATCTAGCCAGTTTTCTTCTAACGACGAGATATCTTGTCTATTAAGATCTGGTCAGCTTTGCTAATGATGAGAAACCTCATCGAAACAACCACAAGGAGGGTTAACAGTCTTACTTTGTTGGGGGTCTGAAACGAGCAGGGTACATGCCACCTAGTTCGATTAAATATATTTTTCTCCTATACTTTTACGCTCAAATTAGGGCTTGTGTAGCCAAAAACGTTTTGTAGAGCGACAAACCAAATCTTTGCTTTTACAATTTAATGCAACTTATTATAACAACAGCAATGATATGGATTCTTCGATTTCAACTCATTAAGCAGAAAAGACGCGTTTAAAATGATTGATTAAATATTTAAAATACTCGTGTTTACGATAAAATGTTAACTACACAAAGAAAGTTTCAAGAGTAAATACTTCAAACGAAATGTAAAGAGGAAATTTGTGCATAGCTTGTGATAGGATTTCAGTTGAAGATCAATATTCCGTCGAAATTTAATAGTTCAGTATTAAAACGCGAGAGTTATGCAAACGAGTTAAAATGATAGGTACAAGAGAATATTGGAGCTTATACTACTGTTTCAATATTTGAGCTTTACTTGATGGAGCTTATCCTCTTCGTAGAATAAAGTAGCAAGGTAAAAATTTGGATCTTTTAATAAAGCCGAAAAGGGATTGTTCAATTATTAATATTTAGAAACTCAAAGAAAATAATTTTAAACTTTCAGACATTTTGCTTTTACACAAATAGCAAAGTAAAGACCAATTCAACAAAAGGTAAGAAAAATTAAATTGAGAATGGTTATTCACGGAGCTATGTATAAGCTTAATTCGATATTTGTCGAGATCTTTTTTGGGAGTAAATTTGTTTATTTTTATTTCTTCAAAAAAATCAAAGTTTTTTCTTTCATCCTCCTGTTGAAAAGTACTTTATTTTAGTAAACTGACATTCATTAGAAGCTGTATACATAATTACATTTTATTATATCAGGGCTCTAGACTACAGGGATGAAGATCATATACAGTACTCCAAATCACGTTAAAAGCCATGAGAAAATACAGTAAATTGAAGAAACGCATAAAGTACACAGCAATGTCACAAAAAACTACTACACCAAATAACGTACTATGGCAGATTACAAGACGTACAAATGTATCAATCAAAACTAAACTGCTTTTTTACCCTCCAAGTGCTTTCGACGAGATATCATCTCCATCAAGATCTGACCAATTTTGCTATTGACGAGATATCTCGTCACAAATATATTGCCGATTTTTCTTCTAATGACGAAATATCTCGTCCATCAAGATCTTGTCAGTTTTTATAATGACGATATACCTCGTGTAGACCATCAACAGTAGGGTTGAAACCAAAACGATTAATTTAAAAAGTACCAAAACATTAATTTAAATTTTAGTGGAAGATACATTTCTCAACATTTGGCTTCATATTTTATCCCATTTGTAAATTTTTTACTGCCCACTGGTTTCATTTTAGAACATCGTATTTCAAACTGATCTTTCTTTACTAATTTTTCACTCAATGAAATATCCTCTGAAAGAATCAGGAACGTTTTTACAATTTCTGAAAGATTTTACTAGAAGGGCAAAATTTCATGAAGTTACAAAATGTTGGTTTAGATTCTTTGAAATACCCTAAAGATAGGAATCAACTTTGATATTTTTGAAGCCTTTCACAATAAATCTTTGCGAGTAAAGCCTTTTCATCATATGCCGTTATAAAGACTAAATTTAGAAATAGGCTAAACCTAGAAGGTGATATGTGTTTAGACATCTCAAAACATTGTACCTTTGTTCTGAATTAAAACAAGCTCGAATAAATATGTAGGAATCAAATGTTGCTTTTTGGAAGTCAAACAGTTTTCACAGATCTAAGAAGAAAATTTTTTGAATATTTCTTGAAATTATTTCTCAATGATTTTTAAAATTTAACCACCGTTTGGAATGTTCTTAATATTTTGATAGAGGCTGCAGAATGTACTTTTTTTGTGTAAGGGCTCTGGGAGTAAAAATTTGAAAACTTACATTTTTATACTTATGATGATTTATTACAACCAAACACACACAAACCAAAAGAAATTTTAGAATATTTAAGGAAAAACACCTCTAAGTGAGATACCAAAGCAAATAAGTGTAAAATCATAACTTCTAGCAATATGTGTGACTTACATTCGCTTTGTGTGAGCGCTAAATTTAAAACTTTAAGTACTATAATTGATCAGAAATGTAGGTAATTGAATTTACATTGCACTGGAGCAACACATCGGGCTACTGGCGACGGTCCGATATCAATTCCGAAGGGAAAGATCCGAGGAGTACACCTCGTCATTTTGAACGATTTGTCAGATGACGAGGTCAACAACTGAGCTGGCACCCAACTCTCCAAACTTCCACACCACGTCAACGTGAAGAAATTAGAAGTCCTGACACATTTAATGTGCACAGCACTCACGTACACGACGGTCTGGTTGAATTGAGTTCCCAACTCGCAATTCTCCTGTTGCTAATCCGCGAATCAACCAACTGGGCTTGGCACCCCATTACCAGAAGGGCCAGATTGGTGTTTGGACAAGCTACGCCAAAAACGAAGATCAGTTTGTTTGATTTTCGGTTTGGCACAACTTGTTTTTTCCCCGCTATAAAACCGAAACAAAGCAAGCACCAACTATCAGAAAGTAAGATTGATATTTGGTTTGTTTAGGTTTTAGTGTGGAATATTCAAAATGGACAAACTGCGCTAAAATTAAAACGAAATAAGCTATAACCAAAAAATATTTTTGAAAATCAAACAAAAGCCGAACCAACAACATATAGTAGATTAAAAACATGTAGGTAGATACACATGAAAACAAAATAAAAACACTCTAAGCAAACTATGAACTTAGTAAATGTAGTGAATGGTAGAGTTAACACATATTGATGTATATTAATAACTTAAGATAGTTGACATAATGTAGATTAAAAGACAGGAACTGTAGGATAGATGATGAAATGAATAGATACAAATACCTTTAAAATTAGAAAGGAATAAAAGTTATAAATCTTTATTAAAAACACATTTATTATTTATGCATATTGAGCTGTTTGTTTTCTGGAATGCAATTCGTATATAAAATTCCAATAGCAATTAAATTGATTCCCTAATACTTCCAGTTTAAATCGCATGTAAATTATTTAATACTGACCGGTTAAATTATTCGTTTCATACGAGGTTAATATTAAACGAGTTATTTTATTTTTTGTAAAAGAAATCTTTCGAGACGATAAAAATTATATGGTTTTAAATAATTTTATATCAATGAAGCGTAAATTTAAATTATTCAAGGTAAATATAGCGATATAGAATTTGAAAAAAAAATGGCAGGTAAGTGCAAGGAAAATCAAAAGGGAATCGAAAATAGGGGCATAAAGCCATCGTTCGAAAAACGATAAAAAGGCATGCAGTACCGGTTATTTAAATATTTATTCTCTTTTCGAATCTCGCATGACTGGTTCTCAGGAGCAAGGAATTTGAATCCAGTAGTTTTCAGTAGGTGCATATTTAACTCTTGAAGAAATAGCTCTTTTATAAAAAAATGGCTTCTTGTAGAAAGGATAAACCGATATCGAAGATGGAAATCAAATATTTCCTGTGATTGAATGTGATGAATTTTGATTGAACTCCAGTGAATATTTTTTTATTTCGAACACGAGCTGGATGTCTTTTGTGAAAATACATGTTTCGAGTTTTAGGTTAACGAGGTTAATTTATTTTGAAAACTTCCTAATTAATTTTTCTGTTTATAATTCATCTATCGTTAATATTTTAATCTTTTGGACTTACACTTGTCTCTCGTAGAATTTACTGACTAGCATGACTTATTTCACTTTTCCTACGAACACTCTAAACTTTTACTTCTAACCCTCCAATTGTTTTCGGCGAAATATCTCGTCCATCAATATCTGGCCAGCTTTGTTAATGCCGAGATATCTCGCCATCAAGATATTTCCGATCTTCTGATGACCAGATCAAAGTCTGGTCAGTTTTTTTAATGACGAGATATCTAGTCCATCAAGATGTGGTCAGTTTTCTTCTAATGACGAGATACCTCGTCGAGACAATTACCAGGAGGGTTAACCCTCCTGGCCCTCACGAGACGATTACCAGGGGGGTTAACCTTCCTGGTAATCGTCTCGATGTGGTATCTCGTCATCAAAACTGAGCAGATCTTGATGGGCGAGATATCTCGTCATTAGAAAAAAAACAGACTAGATCTTGATCTCATGATAAAAAAAGCGGATATATTTGACGTAGAAAAAAGCTCGATCAGATCTTAATAACGAGATATCTCGTAATTACCAAAATTCAGATCTTGATGGACGAGATATATCGTCGAAACCGATTGGAGGGTTAAAAATTGTTGTCATTATTATGTGAGGCAATTCTGTTTCTAATTTTTTTGAATCGTTTTCTTATAAACATCTACAAGAAATTTCAGTTGTTGAATTTGCCCGTGTTTTAGAAAACTGATATAAAAACGTAGAATTTACTTATTTTTTATTACTTTAAAAAGATGAATAAAAAAGTAAAATCAGAGTTGAGTAAAAGCAATTTCTATTCAAAACTGAAATGAGGAAAATCTTTGCACTAATAGCGTGCATTTAGAAAAACCAATGAGAGCATTTTTTTATCTTAGATCAAATATCTGAATAGAAAACTTTTACAAGGGATGGATACAAAGGATAACAAAGTGGAATCAAGCATATCAAAAATCCCTGCACTGAGATAGGTATTTTAAGAGCTTTAAAATGTGCTTTCATTTTATTATTCGAAATTCGAAACTGAATTTCTAATCTGTTTCAACAATGTATTACTCCATAGGTGGAAAATGACTTGGTATTTAATTTAGTGCCGTATCATATCTCCTATTCTGGAAACATTGGATATTTATAAAGCTTCCTGTAACAAAATCATTTGACTCATTTCCAATAGCTTCACATCTAACCCTCTGAGGGGTTCGCAAGCATAGTTCCACTTTGAATCCTGCAGTCTTCCCTTTATAACTTCTAACCAGCTTTGATCGTGATGAATATTCCAAAGGATTATATTCTAAGGAAATGACGAATAAAAAAAGCTTTACCAATGATTATATTTTAAGGAATATATACAGGGTGTCCCAAAAAGGTTGTTCCGCAATTTATCTTTTTACCATTTGGAGATAGGTAGGCAATGTAAATTGCAAAAGTGTACCAAATAAGGTAAGTAATTAAGATATGTGAATAAAATTATCACGTGATAACAATTTAAGCGGATACAGTTTTTAATTTGTATACAACCCCTCTAGACAAAAATCCGAGATAGCAAAAATGTTCCTTACCTGTATCCCTATCGTTAGTAAAAAAAACTTTTCTGTAGGTTGAATAGTAACGGAGATACAAGAGTTTCCATTTTAAGGGGGCCGTATCTAATTTAGAACGATGGCCAAAAATGAAGAGCGAAGTTCTGCATTGCTGCAGATGGAAAACATTTTGAACATGCGTTGTAAATTTCCTTTTATTTTTATTTAAACCATTTTTTCTACAATATTTTTATTGAAGACTACATTGTCTACTATTATTCAGTGCGATTTTCATCTGCAGTTGCAATACTACATTACTTTGCACAATGTTGCACTTTCTGACCGAAAAAGAAATGCCTTTTAGCATTGTGTATATGGTCCCTAATCTGAGTGCTTGAACAGCTGTGCACAAGCGGTATAAGTCCACTTTTTTGCGTCATTATACCTCCGTTACTGTTCAACCTACAGAAATGCAGTTTTCTGCTAACGATAGGGATGCAGGTAAGGAACATTTCTGCTATCTCGGATTTTTATCTAAAGTGGTTGTATACAAATTAAAAACTGTATCCGCTTAAAAAGGTTATCACGTGATAATTTTATTCACATATCTTAATTACTTACCTTATTTGGTGCACTTTTGCAATTTACATTGCCTACCTATCTCCAAATGGTAAAAAGATAAATTGCGGAACAACCTTTTTGGGACACCCTGTATACAGGGTGAGTCTAAATTGTTTTTACAAAATAAGAGGGATGATAGTACCCATCCAGACGAGCAATAATTACCATGGAACATAGGGTCGCATTCCACTCTGAGAGGCAGAAAATAGTAAAGTCGAAACGCGTCGAGCATGAACAAGTCATCGCCTCTGACGTCGTTTTGTACCTGCCTACGTAGCATATCTCCTAAGCAGGCATATCCCGCACGATGGATCGGACGTGGCGGACCTGTGGCTTGGCCTCCTCGCTCACCGGACCTCAACCCACTGGACCTTTTCTTCTGGGGGCGCATGAAATCTTTAGTGTACCAGACGCCTGTGGACTCGGCTGAAGATCTCGTAGACAGAATCGGTGTTGCCGCAGACAAAATTAACACAACACCAGGAATCTTCGAGAGGGTGGCCCAGTCATTCCTTCGTCGGTGTGAACTGTGCAACGACACTCGTGGCCGCCACTTTGAGCACTTTCTGTGAGTTTTTCACTGATCAATAAATCAGATTGTGCAACTTTTGGTCTCGTTCATTCGCTTTCCCAACACTGTTGTAAGTTCATGTTGAAATTCTAATTTGACTCTTTTCTGCCTCTCAGAGTGGAATGCGACCCTATGTTCCATGGTAATTATTGCTCGTCTGGTTGGGTACTATCACCCCTCTTATTTTGTAAAAACAATTTAGACTCACCCTGTATATAGAATGCAATAGAATCTTTCCAAAGGATTATATTCTACGGAAAAGACCAATATACTGTTTCCAATGGATTATATTATAAATAAATGCTCCATAGAACCTTTCCAAATGATTTTATTCTATGGAAAGGACCGATAGAAAAATTCATTTCAAAGGATTCTATTCCAATGAAAACACCAACAGAAACATTCCAACAGATTCCAGCAATAGAAGCTTTCCAAAGGATTCTATTCTAAGGAAAATGGAGAATGACGTAGTCAAGTGCCTGGTCTTTGTTTATTCATATTCTAAAGAAGTGATCAATAAAATTTTTCAAAAGGGTTCTATTCTAAGGAAATGGAAAGCACCAACATAACTATTCCAACAGTATTCCATTCAAACGAAAGGAGCAGTAGAAGCTTTCCAAATTATTTTGTTCCACGGAAAAGACCAATATAGTTTATTTCCAAATGATTCTTTTCTAATTAAAGGGCTAGTAGAATTTTCATAAAGAATTCTATTCCAAAGAAAAGACCAATATAATGTTTCTAAACGTTGAAGAATTCATGAATTCTTTTAACCAATAGGTGATGTTATTGAGTCATCAAGTGAATGAGGTGTAAAAACACAACACCCCTCGGAAATCTTGTAACAATGAAAGCGTTAAAACAAGATCCTCGAAATTGTTAGAAGCACATTCGCACAAATGCGGTTCTGTTGTATCCCACAAATATGCAATCTATATTCGATAATAGCTTTTACTCGTCTTTCCAGTCTTTGCAACACTCACATAAGAGAAATAACTTATCACGAGCCCTCTGGAATACGGGCATTAAGGTAAGGTACCCGTCTTCCAGCCACACAGAATCCGTTGTAACAAAAACCCCACATAACGCACTCGCATTGTGTTCTGATATATCTCACTGCAATCTTGATAACGCGGTTTAAATATACGAGCTCTGAAACAAAATACTCACCTACGAAAGCGCACGGGTTAGCCATAAAGGCTGCCAGTGCAACTCTCTCTTCCACGGGTGCAATTTCGAAGTCAGATGAAACTACGGGGGTCTCATTCGACGTGTAATAAATGAGAAAAATCTGACTACACCGCTTCTATTTATACCACGACAGGGCGAAACGCGAGGAATATAATGGAATGGTTTTTGTGCGAATGTGTTCCCCAGCACAAAATCTCATCACAGTAAATGTCATTCTTTAAAAATGCATAATACTATCCGCTGTAAGGCTATCAAGTAAGTCTTCTATTATTCGGTAGAGTTATGCCTGGAATGGTTACTGGCTTCTCGTGCAGATTGCCACTTTGGATTTGGGTGGCAAATGTCCATCGGATTTTGTTGTCTTGCATAGGATTGAGGATTACTGCAGTTGACTGTTTGTTTTTATTGACGGGGGAATATTAAATTTTGACGTTTTGCGCGTGGGAATTTGATATCCTTGATGTTAGGCCGTCTTAAAGTAGATAAGCCGTGTATTTATAGCTGTATTCGGGAGTGTTTTATAGCCGTAACAAGCTATGCACAAGACGAGTATGGTTTTTAAGTTTATATCTGAATGTTTTTACTCGTATTTCGTTCCATAAACTGATCTTTTATCTCAAGTACAATATACTTTTGTCTTGCCTTTCTTGTAAAAGAAAATTTGAAAATAGATGATCATCCATGACGAAACTTGTTTGTATTTTAACTTATTCTTGGATTAAAAATAGTTCTATATAAAAAGGAAAGCTTTCCTATACGCAGACTTATTTATTTACAGTAGACGAGGACAACACAACAGTTTAATTAATACATAAAAGAAAATGTATAGTCCTGCTTTGGTAAGTTGGAATTTGAGTCGTTGGAATCAGTCGTGGTTTCGAACTAATTCTATTTAAGTTAGGGGACATCTTAAGCTTAACCCTCCAAGTGGTTTCAAGGAGATACTCATCCATCAAGATCTGACCAATTTTGCTGATGACAAGATATCTCGTTACCAAGAAATTGTCGATTTTTTCGAGAGATCGACGAGATCGAGATCTATTTATTTTTTTACGAGATATTTCGTCCTTCAAGAACTGGTCACTTTTTGCCAATGACGAAATACCTCGTCGAGACAACCACCAGGAGGTATGTAGGTAGGTATTTTAATTAAAGTCGCACTGGGGAAACACAACGGGCTAGTGGCGACGGTCCGGGATCAAACCCGAAGGGAAAGGACAGCATCACTTAATTCTGAACCATGGTCAGATGACGAGGTCACACCTGAGCTGACGACCCACTCTTCCAAACTTCCACACCACGCCAACGTGAGGCCACGACAGATTTAATGCGAACCAGCCCCTTTATACATGAGTCTTTGGTTGGATTCGAATTCGCAACCTTCCGGATGCTAAACCGTTACTCTTCCAAACGGGCTACCTTCGGCCCTTCAACCACTAGGAGGATTCAGCAGGAGAGGTGAATAGCGCACGTAAGAGATGAGTGAGTTACTATATCTAGATGAAAGGGACCTAAGCACATGTAAAATCAGTATTCACCAAACTGTAGGGCTTTCCTAGCAATAAAGGGGAGCAGCAATTTTGAAAAGTATTTTCCAATAGAAAGGAAAACAATTAAATCAAGAGAAATTTGTAACATATCGTTTCCATTCGTTATATCGCGAATTCGACTATTCTCTCTTTTTAATTCTCCCCCGATGAATTTAGACCAAAAAGATCTCACTGCTTCTTTATGGTAACTGGAAATAACTCTTCTATTCACAAGTATCCCGGTTTAGAAACCTGATCTAAGCGCCGTATAACAATTTCGATTTATTCAAATATCTGAACCCCAATTTATTACTTGACCCAAGATGAGTTATTTTATAGATTTATTCACGGATGTCAAAGTAATGAAATCTGGTGAAGAATTTTGTAAGCCTCGAAGCCAAAGCAGTCCTCCACCATTATAACGTGTTTAGGCCTTAAAAATAAAGGGCGGATCGGGAGCTTTAGATGATAGAGGGGCTGAAGGAAAATCCCCGATGCTATCTGAAAGGCTGCGTTGGAGAGAGGAGTGTCCTGCTAAATCTGAAGGGGGAACTATTGATTAAACTTCGATATTTCTGGATAATCAGACTCTAAATAAATTGCAGGATTTTCCGCGTAGGGTCCCGAAGTCACCGACGTAATCCCCGGACTTCCAACGAAATCTTTCGTTGATATTTATTTTGTTTTTTATTTTCACTCCTTCGCCCCAAACTTTTGGAAAATGATCGAGTTACTGAGATAGGAAGTAAGGGTGCGGGGCACGTAATTAATCTTCGTATTTTTTGACCAATGAGGAGGGAGGTTGGGGGTAAAAAAATTAAATTCGTCGTCGCTGTTTTAAAATAAGATGCTCGGTCAATTAAGTGCTTTGTTTTTTTTAGGAGGCAATTTGAGAATGTTTTATTTGTTGGTGAATTTGCGGATAATGAAAAGTGGTGAGATTTTGTAGATGATGGAATGTGTTGGTTTTTTATGAGTTTCGTAATAGATTGTGCGATCTAAATCTTCTGATTGGACCGTTTATTCATTTTGATGTAGTTAACAATTTGTAACAATGAATTGAATTTTTAAATCGATTCTCCTTAATCATACAAGTGTTCCGACGAGATATCTCGCTTATCATGATCTGACTGATTTTTCTAATGACGAGATATATCTTCCAAGATACTGTCGATTTTTTTATGAAGTATTATTAATTTTGATGTAGTTTACAATTTATAAAAATGAATTGAATTCTTATATCGGTTCTCCTTTATCTTCCATGCGATTTTGACGAGATATCTCGCCTATCATGATCTGACTGATTTTTCTAATGACGGGATATCTCTATCAAGATAATGTCGATTTTTTATGACATATTATTCACTTTGATGTAGTTTACAGTTTATAACAATTTATTGAATTTTTAAATCGATTCTCCTTGATCATCCAAGTGTTTCGACGAGATATCTCGCCTATCATGATCTCACTGATTTTTCTAATGACGAGATATCCCGCCTATCATGATTTCACTGATTTTTCTAATGACGAGATATATCTTCACCAAGATGCTGTCGATTGTTTTATAATGACGAGATCAAGATCTGGTCTGTTTTCTTTCAATGACGTGATATCTCGTCAAGACAACCATCTGGAGGGGTAAATAAAAAGTCAATTTTTAAATTGTAGGACTAATGACCTAAAAAGACTTCATCTGTACCACTTCCTTTGAAATAAGATGTTTTTTTGTAACTTTCAATGGGGGGGGGGCAGAACAAAAAACTAACTGAAGCCATACAACAAAAATGGCAAACATTGGATTATTCTCAACCAATACATCTGTTTATTCTGTCATTATGCGCGTTGTACTGAAAAAGCAATACTACACTAATCGGAAGTCTCGAGATAATCAAAGGACTCTGGTAGAGCAAAACAAAATAGGACAACAAATACAAAATTAAGATGATTTTTCAAAGCAGCTTTCCCTCTCATGTCGTTCAGGCTAAACTGTGTCTTAAACTGTGTTTTAAATGTGACTGCTAATCTGCACCGATTTCTTAATGAAATTTTTCATTTCCTCTTCTGGGGGTAACAAGTCATACCTGATACATGAGTTCCAATATGTGATACTAACGATGTCACCATCGATTATATTCGAAAATGTTGACCATAACACTAGAAAAAATATAGTTTCGCTCATTAAAAACTTTAAGAAAAGGGGTTACAATTAGTATGAAGTAGTACGCAAAACTTTAAAGTAAATATTTCTACTACTAATATTCTTCAAGTTTACATAGTAGTTTGTTCGTTTTATAATTTGAGAGATATGACGTTTAAGAATGTCGTTAAGAAATTCTAAGTGCTTTGCAAATGCTTAGTTAGTGCTATAAAAATAAATACTTAAAATTAAAAGAAAATCAAAGGGCCGTTTAAATGCTAGGTAATTAAAAATACATTAAGTAAAAAGATTGTACCGCAAGACTGGAGTTGATGCAAAGCATGTTTGCAGGTTTGGTGCTGCACAGGACATTGTTTTTCACCATGCCGAAACATTTGTATAATCAAAAAGTTCTTAAATACTTTTAACATTACCACTTTCAAATGTGAACTTTGAACAATGTTGCTCATTTACTCGTAAAGTGAATGGTAAAATCTGTTTCTAAATGTTTATTTACTATCAACATATACTGATTTATCAAAAGGGTTTTAAATGCCCGAATCCTTTCGTCACCTTTAACCCTCTAATTGTCTCGACGAGATATCTCGTCCAAGATCTCATCATTTTTGTCAAGAACGAGATATCTCGTCAAGACAAAACTGCCCTATTACTACAAGGGGAATGAAGAATCAAGTAGGAAAAGCTAGTTGCCCCTTGTCCAGAACTGGTGACAGTTTGGAATAGGTTTTTACACCAGAGGTTGAACACTATAGGGCAGTTTTCGAAGCAAAGACAAACGAACAGGGTTAAAGACTTTGGCGCTACAAAGGGTGAAGTGGCGGATGTTTTGTGAGTGTACTGAGTTTCCAAAAGGGACACCAAAATCCATGCTCTTACAAACCTAGATTAGAATTGCGAGTTGTAGGCACAGGTTGGATTCCTGTCTGAGAGTATTTCTCTCTTCTGTGTCACATAGAGGAAATGCGGCTCATAGAGGAAATATAAAAGTTGAGTGAATAATGCCCATATTTTTATGTGCCCAGGATCATGTGTCCAAAACTAGTACCCTTAGACTGCTTTCGTCTTCTAGGTAGAAGCGAACATTATTTCATTGGTCCACGGGACTAGAGAAGACGTCCTTCCATGGATTCATCATCTGATTGGTCCGCTCAATGTAGCAGTAGGTTTCGGCGATTTCACCATATTTGTCGATACTCTAGATATGCGCATTCTCGCATCTAACCTGTCAGAAGATGTTATATCGCCGAGGCGATAAGATGCGAAATTGGCCAAGTAAATTTTTACTAGTCGACATTTCACACTTTTTGAAGCTTCTCTCAATAGCAATGATCAGTCTACTTATATTTCGCCCCTATGATGTGGCCATTGTGACAAAATATTACCCAAGCAACCAATTAACCTGGATTCAAACACGGGACCTACTGAGAGACAGATAAATGCTATTATCGCAAATCAGTTAGGCGGTATAAAACCTTTTTTAACGCCCAACCATTCACCGTTTGGCACTACAAGAATCGAACTGGTGGCTAATTGCGAGGAAGCACTCAGTGGGTAAGTCGCCGTTTCACCTAACAGGGAAAGTCAAGCATCCATGCGCTTACAAAACAAGACGTGCTTACAACACGGGATCTACTGAATGGCATACAGACTCTATTACCACTACGAGAGGGATTTTCAGTGTAAATAAACAGACCAGACGGTCTGCGAAGATTTTACTTCTGATGTTCAAATGTTCTCGCATGATACATACCAGGATTACCTTAACCCTCCAAATGGTTTTGACGAGATATCTCATCCATCAAGATCTGACAAATTTTGCTAATGACGAAATATCTAGTCATCAAGATATTGCCGATTTATGATGATGACGAGATCAAGATCTGTTTAGTTTTCTTCTAATGACCAACTTGAACCTCGTCCATCAAGATCTAGTCAGTTTTGCTAATGAAGAATTAACTCGTCTAGGCAACCACCAGGAGGGTTAAAATCTAGTTAATTGCCATTTTGGCAACGTTTGGATTTTAATCTAAGTGATATTGACCAATCAACTATCACATTATGGGCATACTTGAGTATTAATTCCATTATCTATATGAAGATGATGACTGGTTCAATGAATAACGGAGTAGGTAAAAAATGTAACTCTAATAAAAATTCATCAAAAATTAAATAAACCATAAGCTCACTGGTCTATCAACACAGCGTCTTTTTCACCAAAGTAAAAAGGCCTAACAATTTATTCTTAATAATCTCAATCTGATCGCGGTAAACAAACGATATTTCTATTCGCAGCGAGCAAGCACAACACGATTGAAAGAAAATGATAATTTAATTTGATTCATTGCCAGAGTCACGCTACTAATTTTCATGCGTGGTCCGATACCACTACACCATCAATTCGGAATTTATTCTTTGGAATTTTTATTTCACCCATATTTAGCCAGACAGAAAATGCTTCTCAAATCAGTTAGGCATTTGTGTGTAAATTCATACTCCAAAAAATGTAAAATTACCGGTTTTACTTCCAGAAAAACGAAGATGCAGAATTGTGCTTAATACAAAGGACGTATGACAGTGAGATACTCAGACCATATTTTGGAAGGTTATCAACGCTGTGGACGAGCTGACTAATATCAGAATTACTAGTGAGCAGCTGCATAACAACAAAACTCTTTCGCGTTGCTAAGCAACTGCGCTGTTTTTTTTTTAGAATTTATCCTCAGTAAGCTGAATAATTCTTTGGAACTTTGTTGTTAAGTGCGTTCTTGCAAAATGGTAAATAAATTGATATAGGAAAATTGACTAATTAATGTATTGGAAATAATTAAACTTTTGAAGACATGGACTTCGGACATGATATGATGCCATAATAGTCATTCTCCTATTCCAACAGATATTTGTAAGTTCTTTTATTTATTCTAAACAAGAAGTAAAATATATTAATGTCCATCTGAAATCAAATCTCACTCTATTTCAAGTGAACATTTCGTTTCACATCCGATGCTTATTGTGTTGATTAAGAATCTATACATATAATTAATGTTAAATAAAAGTGATGATTTAAGTTTTTATGATAAAAACATGTTTTTCTAATAGGTCGTTTAAAAAGTACAATTACTTCTAATTGTTGTGGAGATTTTCCAATAAAAAAACACTTCAGAAGGTAGACTAGTCTTCTAATAGCGTTAAACAAATAAGCTTCTTAAGTTGACCTCATAAGTATACTTCAATCTTAGTTTTTCATACATAATTTTGCATCCTAAGCTTCAATTAATTTCCCCCTATAGGGTAATTAAGTATCAATAACAAAATCTAGTGTCATAAATGGGCTTTAGCGAACTTCCATTATTTTTTACAAATAACTTCCATTCATTAGCAATGATCTACATGGACCTCTTTGTTGTTTTTGCTACGCTCATTATTTTGATGATGCGCTTTATTCTATTTTTAATAAGTAACAAAACTATAGAAATCCTCGAAGGGAAGGGGAAAAAAGTAATAGAATTTCTGATCATTGGTCTTTTACATCTATTAAATGCCACCCCGGTCAATAATTTCTTTTTAATTACTCCTCGTGGCTTTTTGCTGCTAGGGCGTAATTAAACCGTGCCTAAAAAGTCAGATGTTATTTTAAACGTTTCATTAAATCGAACATTATCTCGGCAATTTCACTAGATGAATGAAACGCGTGATTTTCAAATTTACCCTGACATTACCGAGAAAAAAATTACTAACCTCAAAGGAGAAGTTACTTGAGATGAAACCGGGAATTGACCTCGGTACGCATCTGCGTTTTAATTACTGCTTCTGATAGTTGGCAATGTCTTCGAAAATGGAAATAAATGTTTTCTAATGTTGGTACATCACTTTCAGAGATGCACGCATTTCGATGCAATTACCTTTTTTGAAAACATTCTACTCAATCTTTTGAAGAAATCTCGGATTTTAATTATAGAATTTGATTAGGTTTTGGAGTTCATTAAAATTTCGAACGCTAAAATGCCTTTTTGATCAAATTAATTTCTGCAATTTATTTTTGTTGACACTCCACCTCATTTCAGGTTTCCAAAACTCTAACAAGTAAATCACATACTTTAGTATTTATTAATACCTTTAAAAGAAGACAGTTACGTAATTGAAAGCTGAAATACTAAGTATTGTTTCGTATTCGTTTACTGAGTAATTAGAGAGAAAGAGTTTTTTTGAAGGAGTCATATATAATGTAATGTTATTAAAAAATACAAAGTAAAGAGTTTAAAAAAAAAATATTTTAACTTTTTCATAGCTTCTACAATTTACTTAGGACGCAAATATGCATACATGATACATCCATCCATATAATCCATTTCATATTCATCACATCCTTGCTGTAAGACAAACTACAAAAGCTTTTTCTGAGATGACTTCAGAAGTCGATTTTGAGTTTTGGAGTGATTACGAATGCCAATTAAGTTCATTTCCAGTAAAAATGAGGAACTTTCAGCGTATAGTCTTGCACTCAGTTTTCAAATCAATATTTAATATTTGTGGTACCCTTGCATCATGGATTCGATGTTTTCAAATTACATTATCATTGTGAGAGAATGGCAAATTAAACTGTTACTGTATTCTTGGTTAATTTATTTTGAAGCACACATTTTTTTCTTGAAAATTCTATTCAGCCGCACGGGGAACAACGGAGCTTGTTTAAAACAAATGTCATCAGTGTAGACAAAGCAAACTCAATCGATTACACTTTCACAAAATTACTGCTTTCAATGAATGTTGTTTCACAGGTACCCAAGTTGTATACGAACAGTTTTAACTTCAAGTAAGCAACCTCGACCTTCTGCCATTAAAGACAAAAAATTTCTATTTTTCAGCAGTCCTAGTTTACATACATCCTTAATATATTATTACAAGATCAGCAGTCTTATTTAAAATTCGCTTTCCTCCAACAGAAAAATTTGGTTTTAATTCGAATCCTTAACCCTCTGAATACGGGACCGGCCGAGAGATTCTATTTCACTGGATACAGCTGGCTCGGATTCTTTTAGACCTCAAACTACTAAAGAATCGGTCGAAGCGTTACCACCGAGATAACAAGGCCAGACCGCTGTGACGTTTCGATCACGTGACTCGCTTACTAGTAGTCATAACAAACATCGCCGCATGGCCGACTACTTGTGGATTACCTTTAATGTAGCGTAAGAAATTAGGGTTTTTATACTATTTTACCGGAAAGCAAGTGCAGCTGCAGTTAAATATTATTATATAACATTTGTGGAACATTATAGTGTCAAGGTGTTAAAGGCTTTCTTCAAACAACACGTTTAACGTGTGTCCAGACCGATTTCTTTAGGCTTAACCACGAGGCTATCCAAAATGCCCTTTAGATGCTGTGTGCCCACTTGCTCTGGAAATTATAGATATGGTGATGCACCAAAAGTGGCGGTTTTCTCCTTTCCAGAGGATGAGAATATTAGAAAAAGATGGCTCAGGGCGATTCCACGAGCCGACTTTACACCATCAAAACGCAGCAAAGTCTGCGAATTTCATTTTCAAAACAATGATATCGTCCGGAATGTATCGAAATTCAACAAAAAACTGATGAGTGTTCTACCTTTTCCATGAAACGTCTCTGTTTAAAAGTTGGTGCTATACCAAGTATATTTCCGAATTGCCCTAAATATTTCTCGAAAACTTATCCCACCGTTCGTAAAAGCAGGGAAGATAAAATTCGTGAAACTGAGGGATCCAATTTATTGAGAGCTATCAACGAAAGCAAATCTGAGTTCATTGCTCATCATGAATCTATTTCTTTTCAAAATTTTAATAGGTTACTAGAAATTCTGGATTCATTACCCCATAAACAAAATTGGTTTAAACTAATTGAGGAGTCGAAAGTTACTTTTTTCAAAATTTGTTTTAATCCAGGACCTGCAACAAATTACACTGTTGTAATACATTCAAATCTGAAAATGGAAACATTTATATGGCCAAGAAATTTCTGTAGATAACAATCAAATCAAAACACCCTGTCACGTTAATAATTTGGAAATTATTGAAAATTGTTTGAATTTTATAAATGAAATATCAATGAAAAATTCTTCAGCCAACTATGATAATAATCGCTTCAATTGCTTTTACAGTTCAATTGCTTTGATTTCCCATTTTTACAGATTTAATGACGAAGAAAACATTAATTAGATTTCTTTAGACTATGAGAAAGGGTTTTCTTTTCTTTTTGATTTATGGTCGCATTTGAGAAACTATGATATTGGGCGGTATTAAGCTTGATTGACGTGTGTATTTTAGTTAATAAAAGTCATAAGCAAGTTTTTCGCTATTTTTTAATTGAATTTACGATATAATTTTGGCTGGTTTTTTAATAAGTTATTGCTTTTACTATTTACGCACTCTTTGTTATCGTTAGTAAATAAGGAAGAAAGACGCGAGGGTGTGGAAGTTTCATTATGTTTTATAGTTGTTATAGTTTTGACTAGGGAAAAACCATATTTACAAACTGCTATAATAATTTGCAATAACGTATAACAATATTTTCCTGTGGTCTCGACGTATATAGAATATATTATGTATCGTTGTAGACAGATTTCACTGTATTAGGCTTTAAATATTCCAATACGGCGGTGGTCGTTCGTATCGCACGTATGACTACTAGGGAGACGCCATGACGGCAGCGGTCAGGCCTTGTTATCTCGGTGGTAACGGTCGAAGCCCATTACGATTACCTTCCCCTCTTTTCTGTGCAACAAAGAGACCCGCGCGTGAAAAGCCTTATCTTCGTTGACAGGGATGTCGGGGTTCTCGACGGGCGCCTAGCAAATCATCTGTCGATCTGTTCCCGTAGAAACGGCGCCGAAGACAGTTTGCGGGTCCTTTGAGTGTTAATGACCATACGTATTGAAGTCATCGCCACCCTTTCAATTTACCCGGGAAGTATCTACCTTCTATGCATACACATGACCCTACAACAAAAACTGAAACACTGGGTGATAATGGGACGACACACATTCCCTCTCTTCCTGGGGATTGTGAAGGCCGGTTTTAACCTTTTCAGTAAGTTGCCTGTAAGGCCGTTCGGCCGGCTCCCATAACCAAAGAAGGAAACACTATTCTGCCGCGTCGTATGTAGAGTGTTAAGGTACTTTTTTCAATTGAGAGTCTCAGTTTCCATATGGAAAACAAGTACCTATTTAGAATAATAGATGTAGTTATTTGGCTATGGAGGTATAGCTTTCAATACTACCCATGAAACATGAAAAATAAATTTTAATTAAATTGATTTATTCGTATTGTAATGAAAATATGTCAAAATTTAGAAATATCTTTGAACAGTATGGCTACCCGTTTTGATTTAACGTAACATATCTTATTTTAGAATAACTATTTTAACTTTATCAGTCATTTTAAAATATGAAGTTTTATACACCTTATTTAAAAAGGTTTTCATTTATTTTTATGAAACAAAATTCTACAAATTATAACGCATTTAACCAAAGACTTAAGGAAAGTTCTTCGAAATTTACATATACCACCAAGAAATTACCCATGTCTAGTGGTATTTGGTAGAAAATAAAAATAATTCATCACAATTTAACTCTAAATAATATATCTGTAATATGGAAAATAATGAACACACATAAATGCAAACTGAAATGAAATTCTGGGCATTGAAAAATGCAGAATTCTGAAAAACGAAAGATCTGAGCAAGCGTGTCGAATTTCGACGTCATGAGAATATTCTGAAATAGAGATATTCAAAAAAGACGCTTGAAAAATATTAATAGACAATAATGAATTATTTACAAAAAGAACACAAATTTACAAAACTTAGAAATGCTCAAATATGACCGCAACATTTCTCTCTTAACTCAAATACACAAACACGGATTTCTAAATCTAATTTATAAAATAAAACATTCATTCTGGCGTTGCCAGATACCGAATTGAAAAAAAAACGCGTTTAAGATTTATGAGTTTATTGTTTTGGCTCTTCGTGTTCCATTACAAAATGCAAGTTGTGTAAAATTAAATATTTTAAATATCCATTTTTCATCATTCAAATAATCCTAAATTATTTCTATTGTGGAAAGAAATAAAAAAATCAGTTCAAACAGAATTATAATTTTAAATTGTTTAAATATAACGTTTCGGAAAAAATAGAAAATTTGATTTTCGATCAATACTGGTAAAACAAACTGAGTTGCGTACCGCAATCGTTTTTATGCTGAATATTTTTCCAATGGTAATTTCGAATTGATTTAGCCCTCTCTGCACACCTAGGTTAACGGGGGTTAATATATAGCTTGCGTTACTCGCAGGGTTCCAAAATATAAGTGTTCCAAATTTGGTGTGGATTTGTCAAACGGTGTAGATTTCTATAGAGAGCAGACAGACGCCAACTCTGCTTTATATGTATGGATACTGCTTTATATGTATGGATACTACTTTATATGTATAATGAAAACAAACGGAAGAAAATGTTAAATCAAACACGACAGGATTTTGCCGCTTAATTTAAATATTTTATTTCGAGATACAGAGCTGCATAATATTCCTCAATGCCGACGGAACTTATCACTAATAAAATCGCCACTTTGTTGGAAATAAGAATAAGACGTGCAAGAATTGTCTACTTTATATTTTTGATTAATTTTATTTCATTTGGAGGTATAAAAAGCGCATATGAACACATATATTCATTGCAAATGGATTTAAATAAGGTATTAAATGTGAGTAACGACACTTCCATCAATAGGTAAGAACAATAAGAAACTAGGGCATATGGGACATAGCCCAGTTGGAAAAGAAAATAATTTTCAACTGGAGGGATACGAGTTCGAAACTAAATCCAACCCAAGACCGTCGTATACATGGGGACCGGTGTACGTTAAATTTTCTGTTGCTTCGAATGTCCTCACGTTGGAGTAATAAACTGACCCTAAACTAGGATTTTTCTTTAAGAAACTTTGCATTAGATTTAACCCTCTTGGTGGTTCTTCGTGTCGAAAACTGCCCTGTAGTGATGCAAAAACCTGTTCCGAACTGTCAGCAGTTCTAGGGGGGCTAGTGCAAGGTGCAAGTTAAATCTTGTGGCCTCAATGTGGTGTGGATGTTTGGAGAGTGGGGTTCCACCTCAGGACCTCGTCATCTGATCGTGGTTCAAAATTACGAGGTGTCCTCGGATCTTTCCTTTCAGGATTGATCCTGGACGGTCGCCATTAGCCCGTTGTGTTGCTCCAGTGCAATGTTAATTTATTACCTACCTACCTTTAGAGCAGATGCTATGCATTGGTCTGTTAGTAGAGCTTTATTTCTCTCAAAGATATTGAATGATACTATTAATTTGCGGGCTTTTGAATAAATGAATATATGGGCTAAAATAGAAACTGCTGAAATGTTTAAAAACCTCAAAATGCAAATAATAAATGTTATAACACTACGAAATGGGTCTATAGTTATTTCGGTGAACGTCCATCATTCAAGATAAATAAACCATTATTCTCAGTAAGCGCGTGCTTAGAATTTTTTGGTATGGAATTGTCTCAACACGGAAAAAAATTGACGTCATACTAGCGTTTTTCAGAAAATTTCCACATAAATTCATATTTATGTTAAACTACCATAATTATCCAACCTTACTCGGTTTGAATTGGTTAACTATAGATTGGAAAAGTGCCCACGAATAATTACTTTTCTCTGTCTTTGAAAATGCCAGTGTCAGAAACAAATTTTTTGACTGCTTTTCTCCATTTGTATAATTTCTTCATTTTACTTTGGGCGTAAATCGTATATCTGTATATTCATCCATGTAATAGATTTCATATGCATCGCACCCCTGTTGTATGACCAAACTACCAAAGATGACGACTAAGATGACCCTTCTTAAGTTTGTTTTCTGTAAAATTGAAGTAACTCAATTTGTAAAAATCATGAATCTACGGCGAACACTAACCTCCTACTCATAGTTCTTTTTAGAAATATTTCTTTTGACTTGTGACACTCTTGCACCAGGAATGCGACATTCCCGATTATCGGTATCTGTAAGGGAAAGATGACAAAATAATTTGATAAGATATTCTTGGAATAATTAAAAAAAACCCGAATACATTTTCTCTTGAGAATTCATTTAGTGGCACGTGCAATCATAGAACTCGTTTTAAAATTAAATATTTTCAGTACAGACAAAGGAAAGTTAATTGATTACAATTTTTCATAAAACGGAAGGTCAATTTTACAGTGTTTTTAATAAAGAAAATCAATGTTTGAAATGAATGTTTGAGATAGCAAAGTTACATAATAATATCTTCAACTCGTAAAATAAGCCACCTTGCTTTCTGTCACTATGACAGAGAATTTTTATGTTTAAAAAGTCCTAGTTCGTATTTTTTTAACATTAACCATTCTTTCAATAACAACAAAATTCTACTTAAAATTTTCTTATTCTGCTTAACTAACCGTTTTGAATTAAATACTTTGGTGTTGTTGCGTGTGATGAAAAGAACTTACAATTCATTACAATAATAAAATATTTCAAGGTTTCTAAAGCGAAATAAAACAAAATAAAAGTTGGCATGAAAAAAACGTTGTTCTAAAGACATTAATTCGTGATTCTTTTTATGTCTTGAACTCACACAGTTGCCACAACTTACAACTAAAAATTAGACAAAAATTAAAAATTCGTTAATTCCGAGCTAAAAAATCAGAAAATATCACTGCACTTGACAAACGAACACGAGTTTCCTTTTCGTTGCTAAATATCGTGTCCCAAATATTCAGAAAGAGTTTATACTTAGCAACGAAAATAAAAAGTATTAGAACTTAAGTTCCGTAAAAATAGTTTTTGGAAAAATAATTGATTTTTCATCAGTACTGGTAAAACAATTCAAGCTATTGCATGCTCAATGTACCTTCCAGCTACTCCAAAATAACGTATTCACAAAACTAAACTAAAATAAAATTTATAAGATACAGAACATTGTATTAAAATATGCTGGACAAATTTTATGTGATATTTGTGCAAACACACAGACAGAACAGGAAGACGGACAGACTGACTAACGCAATCAAGTTCAATCATTAAATAAATGTAAGTACTCACAGTATACAAAGTTTCATGAAAACATATTCAACCGTTTGGACGTAGCACGGGCACACACATACAGACAGATGGACAGACAAACAGACACTAAACTAGAGGGACAGATTTTGCATCAGAAGGGCCCAAAACTGATAGAAAACTTGAAATGGGTCGAAAATATTCAATTTACGAACAAACACTTCTTATTTATATAGATATAATGTATTACATGTATGTTACACGCATTTATAGTTTATATAATTTAGTCTACAATATTTTAATAAAATTATAGAAGTTTATTTTGGTCAACAAACCCTGATTTTGAAGATAGATATCTGCGCATATGGCCTCAAATGACCCGTCACTGATTAGAACAACTACTTCATTAGAAAAATATTTTACTAATATCAGTAAAACCATTCATCACTCTTATCGACAACATCTGTGAAACCCTGTAGAACCTATCTTCCTCATAACGTACCAAAAATATTTATACATCCTTCTTAAAACTTCATTTTAGATAAAATTATCGTACCCAATTCAGTTTAAATCTCAAACTATCTAAATCAGCCCATGATTTTAAATATATTAAATAGATTAATTGTAATCTTGTTGCTTTTCTTATCAAAGTAAACAATAATATTCAATAGAGTACTTTATAGCCCATAAAGTGTATATCGGAGACGGAATCCGTAGACGGAAATTTGTTTTAATTAGCTCACTCTTGGAGAGATCAAAGTCCCTGCGGCTTCAGAATCTGATACTAAATGTAATAAAGTACATCCAGGAGGTTTTATAAACATTCTATTCAATTTATAAATGAGTAAAGCTGGTGCTACATTTGGTGACTGGAATTTCAGTACATTATTTACTCTAATTGTTTGCTGAACGTATAGCTTCATATATAGAACAGTTTTATGATCCAACCCTCCCTCAAAATAAAAAAGACCTCGTAAAACTCTTCCTGGAGACTGAAATCCCGCAGCTCCTTAAATTCAACCTCTTACTCTGAATTTCACTTCGTACAGCCAATGAGAAGCTCTTATTCACTTCAATGCTTTTGATCAGCACTTTGGAGCTCTCCCAAGTGCTCATTCAGATCGAAGCTAATTTTTGTCAAGATTTCAATCAAATTTACTTTGGGCAGGATTCAACCTAGTCTTTCAGCATAAAATAAAACCTTTATTCTAAAAATTGTCAATATACATATATATATCCATATATATATACATATATATATACATATATATATATACTCATATATATATATATTTATTTATTTATTTTGACGGTTTTGTTTTCATAATAAAGGTTTTATTTTTTTGCTGAAAGGACTAGGTTGAATCCTGCTCAAAGATTGAAATCTCGAAAAAGTTAGTTTCGATCTGGATGAGCATTTGGGAGAGCTCCAAAGTGCTGATCAAGATCATTGAAATGGATATTAGCTTCTCATTGGTAATGAAAAGCTCACATAATGAAAAAGGTTTTCTACCAAGAAATATCCTCATTTTTAAAAAGAAATGATGGAAGAGTGACAAACTAACCATCAAGCAATAACCTATAAGAATGTAAAAGTACTTTACTAGCAGAAAATCTAGTAATATTTCATAGATGTATTGAGCAATAAATAACTTGAATTTATGTGTTCTGAAGAAAGATGCAGAGTTTTTAAATAATACTTAACTGCATTAAGGTTTGATGAACGATCTACTCAAATTGAGTTTTCAGTGGTGTTGCAATGTGATGTTTGTGGGTGTGGGGTTTTTACGGTGCTCATTTTTACTTAAAACTCATGAGCTGTATATGAGCAAAATATCGAACATTGCTAAGAGGTTCTTTGTTGCAAAGTACATTGTATTTAATTTAAAATGACAGTCGTGATTTATTGTAAAGCTAATTGGATCTGACAGCAATTAATCATTCTTAAATTTTGTAATAATAAGCGTAATTTAACTTAACATCCCGAATTCTAATCGTCCGCAGTGAAAAAAATGTAAGTGATTTACAATCATCATTTAACATGTCTGATATTCTCTAATTCCGTTGGGGATATTGATTAATATATAACGGTTTGTTATATATTAATCTTTTATAATTTTACGTGCTTTAGGAACTGCATTGAAATTGGAAAATGGCATATTTTAACATAAGCACAAAGATGGATTAGACTCAACCTTAAATTTGCTTAGAAATATCTGTTCTTTTTCTTTTCTTAGTTTCATATTTAATGAACGATACGCAAACAATGCAGAGCTCCCAAAGAGCACTAAAAATAAAATACTATACATTGAGGGATAAATTTATTATACATCGCGTTATGCATTTGTTTCTTTTAACCGTAATCCTATTTAAGTAAGTTTGAGTATGGATTTTTAAAGCCTCGTAGTGTATCTTGTAGAGTATTAGACTCAATTTGAATAGCAGGAATGAATTACTTGGGAAGATTGGTAATGGATCCAATTATAATACTCACTTGGACAGCTCAGTTGGATTGAGTTTCGGTTAATGCAGAGACCAATCTATCTCAGGTATATCCTGTCAGGTTGTATCTACTATTTATAGATAATGCGAGCCTGAATTATCACAAATCACAAGGAACACTATACTGCTAGAAACATTCTTCTCCATTAAACCATCAACATGTTGGTGGTCAGGTCCCCCCCAGCAGTGGTATTCAAATACCTTTGCGAGGTTAGGCAATGTTTTCACACAAATCAAAGTTCCCAAATATTGTAACTGGCAGAACAAAATAATCCATGAAACGTAGTGCATAAACTCTTTCTGGTATCGTAAAGTTTTCGGCAAGCTTGACGAGCCAAACTTGATGCCCAAATTGACTACGATACCAAGGGCAGGTGTTTTTGTTTTGCTTTCACCATTTATCCTTAATATTATTAATTGGTATTTGAGCATGGTACTAGCAGACGTGAGTCTAAAAACAGTTTTCTAAGAGCTGCAGAATGCAACTCTTGGTTGAGTTTGACCTTCGTTTGTGTTTCATTTTGTTTGACTTCGTTATCCAATTACGACTGGATACTTCCCCACTTTGTTCAAGTCAACACTAAGATCAGTTGCATTCATTTTTGCTTCATGTTTGAGGAAAAGAAAAATTTACTTACATTCGGTTTATTAAGATTTTAGATAGTAAAATTATGCCTATTGAACATGGTTAAAGATTTAATATTTTAATTGGAAAGGTAGGTAGTTGAATTACGATCACACAGGAGCAACAAAATGGATTATTGGCGACCGCCAGGGATCAATCCCGAAGAGGACCGACACCTCGTCATTTTGAATCACAGTCAAATGACGAGGTCAACACCTGAGCTGGCACTCCACTCTCCAAATTTCCACACCACGCCAACGTGAGGACATTTGAGATGACGTGAGCATAGATTTAAAGTACACCCCTCCAAGTACACGACTGTCTTTGGTTGGATCGAGTTTCGAACATACAACCCTCCGGCTGCTATTCTACTCTTTCAACCGGGCTATCGCTGCTCAAGATTTGATTTGGACATAATAAAGAAAATACAATAATACGAATTTCAACGCTTTGCTTCAATTGCTGAAATAAAATACATTTAGAAATTTATATAAGGGTTTATGAAGTAATATCAGCCCCACCAGAGACTGATCATCTAAAGGCGGTAAGAAATTGGTCGACTGAAGACTCGGTTATGGAGTTCGAATCTCGTATGCGCCGAAGTCGGATTGACTGCTTGAATTAAGACGACACGTTAGTGCGGGCGAGCTTCTCCAAATTCCTCCAGGATGGCATATTCTTTTTCTTGATCACATTTCACGGTGGATACGTTACGGGGGACCCTCCCGTGGTGCCTTGGGGTAATGCAGAGACTGCCACGTTCTCTCAATCAGTGCTTGAAGTGTCATGCGAACCATAAACTGGCATTGGTAGGTAGTTGAATTTACTTCGCACTGGAGAAACAACGGGATATTCGTTTTCACCCCTTCATTTTCAATCACTGTCAAACAAGATTAGCATCTGATCCGTACGAAGCGCCACATATCCATTCCAGAGTTCACACACTATTCACGGGCCACAAGCCCATTCCTGAAATATTTTTTCGTATGAATATTCATTGCAGTGACCTCTGCATCTGTGGTATGGAAGCAGAGAGAGCCATACGACTATATTATCACACCTCATCCCCCATCAAGGAACTAACAAAGCAGCACTGCCACCTGGAGTAGACGTCTGGCAGTTCACCCCTTACTACAAGGAAAAATTATACAAATCCTGTAATTTGTGACTGTCAGGGAATTTGAAGCAACCGGTTTAAATTCAGTAGTCTTTTATGTGCATAATTTTTTATGACTAACCTCTTTTCACCTGAAAATAACGACACTTGAATTCAGTCTCTTGCCCCTCTAAAACCTTCACAATAAAACCTTTTTAAGAGCAGCACCTGCATGTGCATTTAATAACTCAAACTTTCTTTGCATTACAAAAAACAATTATTCCTCGTCCACATCTGCACGTTGTGGGAAATTATTTTCTCAGTAAATCATCTGTAGATTTGGAATCCCATGATGGAGTTGAGTTGAGTTAATACCTGAGCTGGCCCTTACTCTCCAAACTTGCACGCCATGAGAACTTTCAAACTTGGATTAGAGTTTGCTAGTTGTAATCTGGCTTTGGGGAATGAATAAATGAATGTTAGGTTCTTCGCGTAAGAATAAATTTGTTTCAAGATTTTAAATATAATCTCATTTGTATTGGGGCATGATTTGTAAAATAATTGAAAAACATGCTTGGATAACTTTCAGTTAATACACATAGTATATTTTCATTTTCTACATTTCAACTTACAGTCATGGGTAACATGCTGTAGTATAATAATTGATATTTTACGTTTAATTAGGTATCACTATAACTTTTTCTAAATATTACCTTCTGCATCTAAATTTAATGCATATATTAACTAAACAAAACATATTTTTATTAATCTGACATATTTTCAAAATGTTACTAGGATTACTGAGTTGAAAAAATAACTTTTAGTGATTCTAAATTACGTGAGTGGAATAAATGTGTTCATATTTCTCAACAATCATTTCATGTTTTTTGTTAAAGCATATAAAAACTGCATTAAGCCTTAAAGTATTTGATGATTTTTTTGAGCACACAAGTAGACAGTTTTAAATCATTCTTATGCGAATACTTTTTAATAACATTATATTTTGAGGTTATTTTATTTTATAGTTAAGAAAAGAGTAAAATATTCACTTTAATAAGCAATGTGAAACGTAAAATTTTAATAACCATGTTAGTTGCATTATTGCAGCTCTTTTTTATGCTAAGACTAGCTGAATTACCCGGCGTTGCTCGGGTTGAAATGGTTAAATGTTGCTTGAAAAGTGAATTAGAATAAGCACTTTTCTTTCACAGAAAAATGCAATCATTTAAGTTATACTTCGGACGCAAATATATACATTTAATTTCTGAATATATTGCAATATGTAAAAGATTAAAACATAAAGACAAACAGAAACGAAATTCCGACGATAAAATGCAGAATTCTAAAAAACAAAAGATGCGCAAAGTACAGTTTCAACTGCTTCTGTTTAATACTCTCGTAATCAAGTCGTGGCACTCACTGGGTAATTGACCATTGGTAAGAACCTCCTTGATCTCCGTCCAAGTCGGATTGCAGGTGAAGGTGATAGATAAGTCTGGTCTACCTTACGTCCTCACGTACGTCATAGCATCTTGCGTGTATTCGTGCATGTGTCTGGGACTGCCTGTAAATGTAGCTGGTAGTACGACTAAGGCACCGAGGTTTTGAACGTTCCCGTCATTTGACCCAGCATCTCTCAGGTGAATATATCAACTTTCAGTTTACGTTGATTTAGACGAATGTAAAGGAGACGCTCACTCTCGACTTTTGCGTACATATCGACGATGAATTGATGAAACAATTGCCTGCAGTTCAATACGTGGTTCTGCTCAGTATCTCGAACCATTAATCTGTACGCATAGAAATTCATCGCTGAAACTTTCTTGCTGGTTGTTTCACCTGTTCTTGGGTTGGTCTGCCTCAGATTAAAATGATATCCATCTTCACCATGGGGGAATATCACTGGGTACTGCAGAGCATCATAAGATCGATGTGTTTCCGAAATGCGCTGCAATGATTCACCTCGTCGTTGAATAACGATATCCCGTTGATGAAACTCATCTCCTGATATAACCACCGCGACTTCATCTGCTTGAGGAGAGTTAAAGCGCCGCTCGTGTTCGCCTGCTGGTCTTCGGTCTGCTCTTATGACTACTTTATATTCATCTGTTGGCATACGTTCCAATGCTGTTTCAAACGTTTTAATAAGATTATTGTGCTCATGAAACATCCTCTGTAAGTATAACACAATCTGGCGTCTTGTTCCCGAGATGTAGGCGCACCTCTGATCAGTTTCCATTTGTTCGTTTTGAATAAAATATAGTTGTAGAAATTTTGGTGGTTGATCTGGCAGCGGAAGCAACGATCCCGCTCTATGGTAAATCTGCCCTTGCACCTTGAATGTCGACGGAAATCCGGGCTGTCCAACAACTGGTGTGGCGTCGAATGATGTCATTTGGAAACATGAGTTGTATTTTATGATGTTACTAAGGAAACGCTTCGACTCTGACGTATCTCTTGATGTGTAACTCAAAAGTTCTTGTGGTGGTGGTTCCAGTTGGCAGAGTTTAACTTTTCCATTTTTACAGCAAATACCAGTAGACTCTGATTTAAACTTTTTGACTTGACAATAACTACAAACCATTTCCATTTTCCCGATGGTAACACTTGCATGCAGCGAGTAGTCTTTATGTGAATCGTAGTGGAATTCAACCAGTGCTAAGCTAAAATGGTGCTCAGTCTGTGATCGTTTGGCTCTATCTCTCTTATCTGTAGTCGGGCCTCACGCTGCTGTGCCGTCTCTGTTGCTCTAGATGTTGTAGCTCTCTCGCAATCGCAAGTCTTCTATTCCTCTCCTCGGAAGTTTCTTGACTACGCTCATCTTTCATCATCTTAGCAGTTGACTGCACTTGGCCGATCGCCTTCCGCTTCCTTGGAGGCATTGCTACAGCAAAGAAATCTGTAAAAGAATACAAAGAAATGCTATTTCATAAAATAAGCAAAAGGCACACTTTCACTGAGCAATGAAATCTATTATAGAATACAATAAAAAGCTATTTCATAAAATAAGCAAAAGGCACCCTCACTGAGCAATGAAATCTATTATAGAATACAATAAAAATAAAAAGCTAATATAAACTGAATGGTAAAACAAATTTAATATTGCGAAGTATTTACATCAGTTTAGGAATATCATATTTTTAACAAATAAAAAATAGTAATGCCTTACTTAAAAGCTGTCAATCAAAATACTCAAACACAGAATTCTAAATCATACTAAAAAATAAACTTTCATTCTGGTGTAAAAAAAGGCATTAATTCTGATCCCATTAAACTTATTTAAAAAATTAAGCAAAAGGCACACTCCTCACTGAGCAATGAAATCTATTATAGAATACAATAAAAAGCTAAAATTAACGAAAAAACGAATTTAAAATTATGTAGTACTTACATCAGTTTAGAAATATAAATCCAAAATGTACACTATCACTGTCGAATAAAGTAGGAAACACATATACAATCAAAAGAGCGAAATAAAACTCCCAGATTCACTGAAAGATGATAAACTGGAAGACTTACCTAGTTAGCTTCCTTTAAATACGACCAGCTAAGAATCGAGTGGGTGCTGGAATGTTCTCCACCATGAGTCCAAGGAAGTTTCTGTTTCCCCAACTTTCTAGAAAGTTCTACAAAATTTTATAAAAAAAGTAAGCATTCATTCTGGTGCTGCCAAATATCGAGTAGCAAAATTACGCTTTTATGATCAATGAGTTTTTCGTTTGTGCTTTTCGGAATAACGGTGCTTGGGTTAGAAATAAATGTAATCGGTGTAGACAAATTAAACTGAATAGATAAAATTTTTTCAAAAAGCAGAAGGTCGATTTTACAGAATTTTTCAGAAAGAAAATCACTGCTTTCAACGGAGGATTCACATGTATCTATTCCGGACATTCTAAAATAAGTTACACGCCTTGCCTAAAAAGCCTTGTGAAACAGAATTCTACAAATCATTACGTATTCAATAAATTATTTAAGGAAAGTTGGTCGAAATATACACCAACTTTCCTTGAAAATAATCCTTGAACTCCTTCATCAATAAAATATCTATAATTTATTTACATCATGGGAAGAACTAAAAAGTCAGTTCAAACATAAATACTGTAATTTAATTTGTTTTTGAAAAAAATTGTTTTTCGATCAACAGTGGTAAAGCAACCATCGCTGCTTAAAGCAATCAATCTATGCTCAATGTTATTTCTATTGCGATTTCGAATAGTTTTTAGCCCCCCCCCAGGGCCAATAGAATGGGGTTAAGAGTTAGCCTATGCTGACCGCAGTGTTCTAAAGTATAAGTGTGCCAAATTTGGTGTGGATTGGTCAAACGGTGTAGATTTGTATAGAAAATATACACACATACATACACCCCATTTTATATGTATAGATAGAATTATTTTCTATATATTTTTACAGACATTTTAAATTGAACATGTTAAATATTTCACACGTTTTTACAACTTTATTTTCATGAATGTTTTATGTAAGATGTATACCTTAAAAAGGCCTTTTTTTTAACTGGTTACAATAATTCAGAATATAATTTATTTTAGGCACACATAAATGTGTGTGTGTGTGGTTCCGAAGGTAATACGAGTGACGATTTCATATACAAGCGATGTTTCAAACTAAAATTTACGCTGTTTACTTTATACACGTTCATATCAATATTGCACAGACATAACTAATGAATTTTAATGTCTTATATGTACAGTCGTGGAAAAACAAACTAACCACTCTTCCTCATTTGAGCAGATTTAACAGTAGAGAAAATTCAAAGATGGCGTTTGACAGGAACTAACGTCTTCTATAAATTAAAATGCATAAAATTTGCATAAGGGGCTGTCTTTATATTAAAAATTGAGCACCAACTTCATAATTTCCAATACAAACCCCTATTTCGACACACAATTCGAATCTATATCCAAATTTAACTTCAGATACAAATTTCATGTCATTAGTTCTTACCGTTTCGAAGTTATGAGTACAGAAAAATTGGAGCTCCTAATGCTAAATTAGTTCCTTAGACTTTTATGGATATCTTCCTAAATAATATTTCTATAGCGTTAATATTTTGTATTGTTAAACAACCCAAACAAAATCCTCCTAATATTTTATTAAAAAATAGTTTTTAGTGTGCAATAATAAGTATTGAATTAATATTTGAAAAATTTATGAATTGGAAACTTACTAAATCTTGATAGGAATAGATTCAGAAGGACTTCTAATATAACCATGCAAAATTTCAGCTCATTCCAATTGTTAGTGTTTGAGTTACATTAAATATTCCTGATTATTGCGATTAAGTGGGCAACCAAAAGTTTAAAAAACGTCTGACAAACCTCGGATAATAATTATCGGATCGTTTGCACATGTAATTCTCCAATCGTTTTCACTTGCAGACTAAATATAATAATTCTGGGATCATTTGCATGCGCTGACAAATATGTTTGAAATAGTGTTCAAATTTGGAATTCCGGTAACTACATACTACAATTAATCTCGATCTACGTAGGTAGGTATTTTAATTGAGGTCACACTGGAACAACACAACAGGCTATTGGTGACGGTCCGGTATCAATCCCAAAGGGAAAGTTCCGAGGACAATACCACGGAATTTTGAACCACGGTCAGATGACGAGGCAACACCTGAGTTGGCACCCCACTCTGCAAACTTCCACACCACGCAAACGTGAGGATATTTGAAGCCACGATAGATTTAACGTGAACCAGCTTCCTTTGTACACGACGGTCTTTGGCTGATTCGAACTCGCAACCCTCCGATTGGTAGTCCGTTACTCTACCAACCGTGCTACCGGAGCCCCTCGATCTACGAATAGCGATTTTCAATGTGGAGGTGATCCGTGAAATTGACAGCTACTTTTAACATTGAATATATCCTTATATAAAGATAGTAGTTCCTGAAATTTTATATTTAGACTAATTTAACGATGCCGAATCTGATTAAAGCATCAACACATGATGTTCCCATTGGAAATTTTGTTGTTTGCGCAAAATATTTGATATGAAGACGGCCACTAATGCATTTTTTGCATTAAAATTTGTAGAGGACGTTATTCCCTATTGAATGATATCTTTGAATTTGCTCCTCTATGAATAGTGCTCGAAACAAAGGAGGTGTTCCGTTTTTTTCCGCGACTGTACGTTTGTTTAGCAATATTAAAGAAAAATTAAAAATATTATTTAGATATACAGAAAACAGTCATATTTATTTGTATAAAACTTTCTCCATCTACCATTGGACATATTGGAAAGGTCTCATAGTTTCGATTTTTTTGAACTCGTAGTTTAGGTAATAAAAATTACGTAAACTACATGGATGTTTCCAAAGTGTGAATGATGCAGGGCTTATGACTAATACTTTCAGGTACAATTTCAGGGAAAATTTTTCAGGCAAGTCCGGACAAATTTTCTCAACGATGTTAGGCAATGTCGATCAGTCACATTTGGCCGCTTGGCGAATACCGACGTTTTTTAAGTGTACAGTCGGGGAAAAAAACGAACCACCCTTTTTCATTCAAACAATTTTCACAGTAGGGGAAATTCAAAGATGGCATTCGACACGGAATAACGTATTTATATGCATAAAATCTGAATAAGTGGTCGTTTTCATATTAAATTGAGCACGAACGTCACAATTTAAAATAGCAAACCCCTATTTTGACACAAAATTTCGAATCTATATCATAATTTAACTTCAGATGACAAGTTTGATATCATTCATGAATATAGACATTTTGTAGGTCCTAATGTTTAATCAGTTTCCCAGTCGTTTATGGATATCTTCCTAAATAATATTTCTATAACGTTGATATTTTGTAGCATGTTGACATTAAGGTACCCAAACAAAAGATACATGTTTTAGTTTTTAAATAATTTTTAGTTTGCAATATTAATTATTAAATTAATATTCCAAAAAATTAGAAATAGGAATCCTGATATATTTTGACAGAAATAGATTAGGAAAGACTTTTAATATTACTTTACACGATTTCAGCTGTTTCATCTGGATAGCTTTTGCGCTACACTTAAATTTTCGTCATTACGGTGATTTTAGAGGCATCCCAGAGTTGAACAAAATTATGACACAAACCTAATTAACGTAACTTTTTGAAAAATATTTGGAGATATCATTTATGTAATCTAACGGACATTGTCTTCTACCTGTGATGTGTGGTACGATGAAAAGCTTATTTATAATAGTTACTGAATAAGTTTAATACTATCATTAACTATTAAAAATTGAAAGTGACGTTGAAATTAAACAGCAAGTATTGATTAACATTCCTTCCAAATTTCTCGTTCATCAAGATCTGGTCAATTTTGCTAATGACGGGATAACACGTCGAGACAACCTTCAGGAGGGTTAAGGTTCTTCTCGATCTACTTTTAGTCAAGCAACAGATGAACAGTTCCTGATTAACTACAAGTAATCTCCATATACGAATAGCGACTTTCAACATGGAGATGATTCCTGAAGTAGACAACGGCTTTAACATTGAATGTTTACGGATATAACGATAGCGAATTCATGAAATTTCATATTTGACTAATTTGATGATGTAGAATCTAAGGCATCAAAACATGGTGTTGCAATTGGGCATTTTGCTGTTTATGGAAAATTGGATATGAAGACGGTCCTTCTTAAATGTTTTTGCATTTGAATTTGTAGAGGACGTTATTCCCTATTGAATGATACCTTGGAATTTGCTCTAGTATGAATAGTTCTCGAAATAAAGGCGAGTTCGTTTTTTTCCCACGACTACATTTTGTAACAATGGAAGACACTGTCGATTCTTAAAGAGCCATTATTTACTTTCTGTGGAAAGTGGGGCACGCAGATACTGTTTCCAGAATTGAAGAAACCTCTACTAGGTGTGAGATTTCGGGACTGGAGAGCTCTGTAAACCAATGTATAAGAAAGACTCCCGAAAAGTTTTTTAGTTGGTTGATTGTTTTGGGTTTTATGGCGCAAGGGCCATATTTGGCCAAGCTGCAGCAAACACAAGATAACGTCAAGTAATCAATGAAGGTGGAGAAAAAGCAAAAAAAGTAGAAGGGCTTGCGAGGGTAAAACGAAAGGACAGATCACTAAGGTACAACTATATAATAAGAACAAAACTAATATATTTTCCCACACAAATAGACACGAAGTTAGATTTCAAAAATTGCAAAACATAATAGGTTGTTACGAAGTAGAAGTCAGAAAGAGAATCAACAATGATAAAAAAAGTTACCCCACACAGGTTCACAATAAAACCTCAAAACTTTGAGAGTTATGTCAGTATGGAATTCGATCAACGGTATAATGAATTCATACTTTCAGAAATATATAAACTTTTCTTTTGAGCCAAAGAAAAGCGAAAAAAAAACTTAGTGGACTTAGAAAAAAACTCAGCAGTGCCATCTGGCATATTCTCCAAAGATTGTGTTTTCTGTCATAACTAAACTTATTTTTCTTCCTCTGGTATTTCCATTTTATTGGCAGGTCTATAGGCTGGCATGCTACGCGTTCAAAAATAATAATGACGGCGGGAGAGGAAGATGGAAAAGAAATCTCCATTCAAAGTCCCCTGGAATGTCAGAAGTTTTATTATTTGATATAAAGTCTCTTAGAAGTTACTTTCCAGGGCCAGAAAAGCCGTCAAAGGGAGTTTTCGGTTTTCCCCTTTTGGAATACGGAAAGTAATAAAAAAGCTGTTAAAATATAAATATGATAAAAGGAATGTCGTGTAGGTGTCGTTTTATATCTCTGGAGTCAAACTAACTGATAATGATTTTAATAGTTTTTTGGCTTATTGTACAATACATTATCAAAATCGTCGGCTAAGAGCAGAAACGCCTATCATCTAACAAAAACAAATTTTAAAGCACAGCCTTTTAAAGACTATTAGTTTCTAGGTCAAAAATAAAAGTTACAAGCATTATTATAGAGTTATATTTTTTCAACCGAAAATAGGTCATTGCATTTCTTAACATGAAAATAAACATTTAACGTTAACAAACGCATTTCCATAAAAAGTCAGTTAACCCACCAAGTGGTTTCGACAAGATATCTCGTCATCAAGATATTACCGATTTTTCGATGATGACGAGATTAAGATCTGGTCAGTTTTGTTCTATTGACTAGATATTTCATCCATCAAGATCTGGGCAGTTTTGGTAATGACGTGATACTTAGTCGAGGCAACCACCAGGAGGGTTAATGAGTTTCAGCTCTAAGCTGATGCTATAACGATTACTGTAGGATATTAATACCTAACTAATGATATATTAGAAAAATGAATTTAATAGATATTCCAAACTGGGATTTACTTGAATCGAATTGATAATAGAGCTAAGTATAAGTTTCTATGTACTTCTAAGCTTGTAGTACGTTTTCGTAATTTTATTTTACCATGATTGATTGAACTTTTTGGCATGTTTGGAAATAAAACAAATATTTGACAATTTCCGTTCGTGGTAATGTCTTACAACAAAATTTTCTATTATGTATACAGATATGAGAAGAAACATGCTTTGTAGGTAACATCATTTTGTATTTAGCCGTGATAGGAACACATGTCGTTAAGTGTTGAACTGGAAGATAATTTCAATTACAATCGATTATCGGTTTTTGTTAAAAGCAATTTAGAAGATGCATTTGGTTTTAAAGTGCTTAAATTAACCTAATATTGAAAATAAGAATTTTATGATTTTGAAAATTTATCCTTTGATTTTACACAATCCATCATTTCGTAAGGCTCTTTCTGATTGTTGGTCTACATAAATATTTATATGACGATAAAACCTTGTTTGTGTGTGTATTTCTCAAGCTTTCTTTGTTTCGAAAAATCTGGGATTTATTTTTAATGAACCTTGTAAAATAGTGGAACCTATAGTATGACTCATTTATTAAGACATGAGGAACTTGTGTGTAAAAGGTGTATAGAAAGGTTAGATGTGTTGTTGTTGTCACTTACGTCATGTCTAGTGTATTGTTTGAGTATTGCAGTTATTAGACGTTGAATCTACACATTATTTTATGCGCTACGATAGGAATTTATTAGAAAGTAAGCACTTGTGAACATTTGGCCTAGAAAACAGGCTGCTTATTTGATACTTTAAGGACTTATTCGTCAGATTTGCTGATAATTCCGAGTAATGATTAAGAAATGTGTTTATCCGTTTAAAATTACAAGTATGACCGAAGTTAGTTGTAGGCGTATTTCCGTAGATTCCCCTAGTAACAAACTTTTCATGTCTTTTTCGATGTCATATAGTAATTAATTTAATGAATGAACCTATACAACTACACAAGAAACATTACAGAAATTCAGCTGGAAAGACGAAAATTTTAATGTTTTAGAAAATGGATTCTCCCACATAATTACCAACCAAGGTGTTCCTGTCAATACTCTTAGAATCACGAAATTTCTTAGTATTGTATTCTTTTTACCCCCAGACATACATAATGACTAAATAATCATATGTATTGGTTGATAAATAATAAGAATCAAAATCATAAGAAAGATATTGATATCAAGAAGGCTCAATATTGGTTGGAAGTCATGTAGGGAAGAATGCAGAACGCATATATACGTGTGAATTCATCACTTATAGGCCTTTTCGGAGTGTGAAATACATTTAAAATTATACTTTTTACCCAGTATTATATAAATTTTTATGATGGTTTATTTGTATCGTTAATCTTTTCTAATAATTATGATCAAATGATATAATGTCACAAAATATTCTCAATTTATCATCGTCTTATTCTATTTTAAATATCAAATTAGGAAATTCCCTTTAAATTGCTTCAATTCCTATATTTTATATATAATTATATAATTTATTTTCATATGTATACATCCTTATAACGCATGGATTATTTTATTAATTAGAAATTCATCAGATACTTAGTCTACCCTGGCTACTAAAACTAATATGTATTATTGAAATTTGTCAACAATGGTATTTGCCTCTAGGGTAAGTTGGATCTTAAACAGAGACAAAATTCACACGTGCTGAAATGAAAAGATGAAAAATAGAGAATTTCTAGAACTGAATTTAATAGTGAGAATGATATTAGAGAATCTTCGTTGTATCAAGCTGGTTTTTCTAAAGATGCGAGTAATAACATAACTTGTTACAGTTTCGATTTCATTACTTGAGAATATGAAATTGTCTTATTGTAAGGGTGTTTTTTTATGTTCAGGGGTACAGTTTTATTTTCGAACAAGTTTATAATAAAACACTTTAAATTTTACTTTTTTAGCATATTGTTTATTCAGTTGGTGACAATCTGCTATTTGGAACATTTTTTCGAGGATAGTAATGAAAATATGGTTGCTGTCAATTGTGGACCATATAAAGAGCAATCCTGCCAAATTTCTATCAGCCTGAAATTGATCAATAAGGTTTACAGCACAAATGGCTTCAAAAAGATGGAGCAACATGTCATACAGCCCGTGCAACCATGCGAATTCTAATGTGTGCATTGCTGGGCCAAATAATGTCAAAATCTGGTGATTCTCCTCTCCTGATTTGACCACGCCAAATTTGTTTCTACGGGGCTACTTAGAGGACGAGTCTACGCTAACTGATCGAAAACTATTCACAGCTTAAGCATGGCATTCAAGAAGAAATTGAATAAATCACCTCGGAAATGTGCTCAAGCTTCATGAAAAAAGCGTTCGAAAGAGCCCGTAATTTAGCGGGGTCAATTGCGGTCACTTGGCCCGTCATATTCCGTAAATCATGTCGTTAATTGCATACACAATATGTAAAATAAATTAACACTCCTGGTATTTGTCTTCACATCGAAAACTGCCCTATATTGACCAGCCTCTAATATTAAAAAATTCACCAGTTATGGCCAAAGTGCAATTAGTTTGTCCTACTTCGATTAATAGGGCAGTTTTATCTTGACGAGGTATCTCGTCATTAGCAAAATCGGCCAAATCTTGATGACCGAGATATCACGCAGAAACTACTTGGAGGATTAAATCAATTTTATTATTTAAAAATTATTTTACAAGAATAATGCCCTTACACAACAAAACACCCTGTTTATTAATTAATAGAAATACCCTGTTGTGTTGCACTAGTGCGACGTTAATTAAAATACCTACATACTTATCATTAATTAATAAATTAAATTAGCAAAATGAATTTAAGTACTTCTCTGTCAGGTATACTACCATTATCTGAAACATCTCAATCACGAGGTATTAAAATGCTGAAGATGTTTTCTCTGACATTAGAGAACTTTTAATAAACGCATCTTTTACAGTAATGGCACTTACCTGAATTACACTGTGATTAATGTGACACTTGTGAGAGTGAACTGTTTTACAATTAAGAAGCCGTGTCTCTTGACAATCAATGGTGATTGTAGAGCTATTCAAATAAGCTGAGTATGTCCGAGCTTGTTAAATGTATGCGATGAGGCATGTTACTTTGGCTGTTGTCTAATTAAAGTAGCATGTTTCACGGTTTTCCGATGTTTTTGAGTAGGAGTAATTGATAATATCTTTTTTATGTGTCTAGTAGTAGTTAAGGGGAATTTTCTAGTATTTTAAACGTATGCTGTAAAAATGCAAATCCAGTGGTTAACCCTCCAAATGGTTTTGATGAGATATCTCGTCCATCAAGATCTGATCAATTTTGCTAATGACCAGAAATCTCGTCGTGACAACTACCAAGAAGGCTAGGGCGAGTGTTTCCAAACGTTTTCACTGTTCACCTCGTCTTTAGTTTATTAGGGTTTTTCAACAGGCACCTAAACTCAGAACATAGGCCTACCTGTAATGTCAATTCTTCACCCTCCAAATAGGTTTGACGAAGTATCTCGTTTAGGGTCTGGTCAATATGTTAACCGTGAAATATTTCGTCCATCGACTATTGATCATCGTTTATCAACTACTTCATCTTTCAGGTCATCATACATTTTTTTCGAAAATAAACTTAACCCTCTAAGTGGTTTCTACGAGATATCTCGTCCAAGGTTTGATCAATTTTTCTAAGGATGCAATATCTCGTCCATTAGATCTGGCCAGTTTTGCGAGATATATCGTAGAGACAAATCTGACCAATTACTCCAAGAGGAATGAAGATCCAAATAGGAAAAACAAACTGTCCCTTGCCTAGAATTGGTGGTTTGGAATAGGTTTTTGCACCAGACGCTGGCCACTTCAGGGTAGTTTTCGACACGAAGATAAACCACCAAGAGGATTGAATATAATGCTAAGTTCCTTAAGGAAATATCCTAATTTAATGTTAGTTTATAATAATACGAACGGTCTTTTGTAACCCTCCAATTGGTTTCGAGGAAATATCTCGTCTAAGATCTGATTGACTTAGCTAATAACGAGATACTTTGTTCATAGACTACAGATAAGTTTTGATATTAACGAGATACATGCTCTAGACAAAACTGCCTTAATACTCTAAGAGGAATGAATATCCAAGTAGGAAAAACAAATTGTCCCTTGCCCAAAACTGGTAATAGTTTGGAACAGGTTTATGCATTACAGACTGGCCACTTCAGGGCAGTTTTCGTCACGAAGATAAACCACCAAGAGGGTTGAATATAATGCTAAGTTCCTTAAGGAAATATCCTAATTTAATGTTAGTTTATAATAATACGAACGGTCTTTTGTAACCCTCCAATTGGTTTCGAGGAAATATCTCGTCTAAGATCTGATTGATTTAGCTAATAACGAGATATCTTGTTCATAGACTACTGATAATTTTGCTATTAACGAGATACCTGATCTAGACAAAACTGCCTTATTACTCTAAGAGGAATGAATATCCAAGTAGGAAAAACAAATTGTCCCTTGCCCAAAACTAGTAATAGTTTGGAACAGGTTTATGCATTAGAGACTGGCCACTTCAGGGCAGTTTTCGTCACGAAGATAAAGACGGTTAAATCTGATGTAAAATTCTCTAGAGAAAAATCCTAGTTTAGGGGGTTCAGTTTATAAAAGTACGAACAGCGTTTCGATCGTTTGGTTTTTAATTTTGTGACCAGCTCCAATGCTTTTGTAAAAATATACTTGCATTCTCGAAAATTTCGAAAAATTTTCATGCATATTTTAAATTTTACCTAGATTGGAAATATTGTAATATTGATTTCCTACATTTGAGATGAAGAAATTCACATTTTCTGAATCGAATTTACGCGTATATTCGTTAAAAGCATCAGAATATTAAAGCACTCAATTCGCGTTCCGTATGTCGCAAAGAATAAAATATTTACGTTTAAAACGTAAACCACTTCCGCTTTCTTCCGTTTCCTTATACATTTTTCAAACGGAAATAGGAACTATATTTTATTCCACCTTTCGCGAAAATGACGGATAGGTGTTCTGGCGCGATATAAATGCAAGGAACAAGATTTTTCCGCACTCTTTCATAATGCAATAGCAATAGATCTTTTTTCCCGTTTTTCGCATGAATGTCATGTATTTATTCTCCTCTTTCTGGAAGCAGGAGGAAAAAAGGAGCAACTTGTTTGTTCGCTTTCTGTATTTCTTTGTCGGAGGATTTTATTTCTTTCCCACCTATAAATTCATATGAAAAGTTTCGATTTTGCTTCTTTTCTCGGAATGAAAATATACCACGAAACTGCGAGAATCTACAGAATGGAAATTTAATTCAGAGTCTATACACACACTCCGACTATTACGTCTTTTGTACCTGAATTCGTTGGGATTTCACTCAAAATCACGCACTCCCTTAAAATAGACAACCGTATAACACTGGAATTTAATAAACTGTCGAAGTGGAAATTGTATTAAAAAAAGGAGATTTATTAAATCCTTCAATGGGAAATATGATTAAATCAAAATGAAATATCGGATTTCCTGCAATTGGAAGAAAGGAGAATCTATCTGAATTACGGGGATTTTAAAGTAAATCTTCTTTGTGTGTGTAGAGTATGAGTTTTTGTCCTATGCAGATGAGGAAAGGTAAAATTATGATACAATCGAAACTTGATTTTCTTCAGCAGATGATTTAGTATGACAATGTTGGGGGGGGGGGAGAATATTTTTAAGACGATTGATCTTTCGAATAAATTTACTTTAAATAAAGCTAAACATCAGACATTTAAAATGTATGCTAGATTGATGCACTCGCCATATTCACTGTCGCAGTAATAAATCAGGTTCTTTCCATTCTTACATCGATCGATTACTAAGTATCAGTGATATGCAAGTTTGGGAATACACATATCAAGAAGTTTTATTATGTATAGATTGGCTAGGGTATAATTTGTAATAACTAAATGCAAGTCATGTGAGACATAACGTTTAAGTCGATGGCTTGCCGTATAAATATATTCGTACTACTAGAGAAATGGAACTTACAAAGATATTTTGAAATTAGTTATTTTTCGCAAGCATGGAGTTGCTGTTTATCTACAGACAAATATCCAATTAGACAACAAAAAGATATGATCCAAAAAATGCAAGAAAAACGACACACACACATATGGCGTTAGCTAATAGATATGCAGTGAAAGCCACCACTACAAAAATTAACTTACCATACAATAGTATATATAGAAGTGTAATCCAAGTCCACCAGGAAGTACTTTTAGGCGGACAAAGCTGTACTCTCTTTCACACGTCTCAGTTATATTGGTGACACGGACGTGATTATAAATAATGCACTCAAAATAATATAGATAGTTCTTCTGAAAAATTTTCGAAGTCCCGAAGAAGTTCTTATTCCTATTACAGCTTCATTAATCATTGCTGCTCAGCCTCAGTTCAACAAACTGCTGACTGCACTCACAATCGACTGCGAAAGGCAAAACAGGGCAGTTTACTGTCGCAATCTTCCATTGCTTGACCAAACATACGGAAGTACACCCGTGACCATGATACAGTTCTCACGGTCTCACGTAATCGGCAGCCTATCATCTAGAAGTAGCGTTTTTCGAATTCGACTACTACTGAATTCTGAAAAGGATCATTGTGGTGAATATAAACACCACTTCAAAAATTAACGTACAATGCTAGTATATACAGAAGTGTAATCCAAGTCCACCAGGAAGTATTTTTTGGTTGACGGAGTTCCACTGTCTTTCATTCGTCTTGTCTAAAGATAAAACAAAACGCTTATTTGAAGTACTTTTTGAATTGAAATCATTAAAAATATATCAATTTAGGTTAAAGAATTAGTCTTAGAATCTATTTGTAGCAAAATTATTATAATTTTTTAATTAATTTACAAAAAATAATTTAGTTTCTAGTGATATACTTAGGGACGTCGAAATCAATACAGGAAACTAAAACGAGCAAAGTTATTTTGATTCTGATTAAATCTAGGAACGAAATTTAAAAAAAATATGACTAACCTGCTTTGCGCCATTACCAGACTTGCAGAAGTGAAGAATTTTAATATCGATGATTGTAAAACGCACAATATGTAATTTTGAAACACAAGGAATATTTGAATGGAATAAAGGCAACATCATCCTGAAATCACTGCCAAGTTTGAAGCATTCATCCATTTAAATACTTTAGTTCAATATCCGTTCCTCCAATCACGTGTACTTGCCTTGAGATATCAATTACTAAACGTGCTGTCTTTATTGAGGCCACTAATCATCTAACGGATCCAGATTTAAGATTTCTTGCAACAATATTATTTATTCTATTACAACATCGCAACGATTTGATGAACATCGAAATAATGGAATGAATGGCTGGTCTTGAACCAATAAAAACCAACCGACGATCCACCAATTACAGTTTGATTTAATCAGAGGAATTCAGACATCTATCTGTAGCATACATATATTCTTTAGATGAAAGATAGAAAATATAAGTTGATTTCAAATGCTAGTCAATAGGTACTAGTCAATAGTCACTTGGCATATAGTATAATTTGATTACCTTCAAAATTTCCTAATATCTCTGAATTTTATAATGAAAATTTAACTGCACTGCACACTTGTAATTGGTTGAAATTCAAGATCCGATAGAAATTACAGAGAACATGAAAATGAATGTTAGGTAGTTGAATTAACCTCGCACTGGAGTTGCCAATGACGACGGTCCGGGGATCAATCCCGAAAGGTGAGATCCGAAGACAAAACCTCTTCATTTTGAATCTCGACCAGATGACGAGGTCAACACATGAGTTGGCACCCCACTCTCCAAACTTTCACACCACTCCAACATGAGGACATTTGAGGCCATGGCAGGTTTAACGTGCACCAGCCCTCATGAACACGACGGTCTTTGGTTGAATGAAGTTTCGAACTCGCAATCCTCCGGCAAGTAATCCGATACTCTTCCAACGGCGCAACCAGAACTCCCAGAAATAAAAGATTTGATGGCCTCTGGCATTTACCTAGAAATCGTGGACTGCCATCTTCAGCAAAAGTAAAACGGACGTCCATTCTGTAATTATCACTTAGTCCGGTGTAGTTATTATAGCATACATATCACCCACATGTCAACATCAAAGAAAATAGATTTCCCACCAAAGCTAGACGACGTGACCCCTGCTTGATGACCCCTTGTCCAGTGATTACCACGGAGAGAAACCCCCACCTCCAACCCTCCCAAAGCAGAACCAAAACAAACGCTACTTTATTATTACAGGAATGGCTTTTATGACGTTATTTGAGTAACAAAGGGATGAAATACGCTCTTATAAGGCCAGCTATAAAAACGAGAACGGGTTGTTTCACCTTCCTTTCCCAAATGGTTCCCACGGGCGAATGTCATCTTCTTCGGACGCGGCTCCCGGATCGGGAACAACAGTGAGATAGAAAACTGGGGAAGTAAAACTGGAAGCGGAAGTTTCTTCTTTGTGGGTATGATTTACCGGCACGGGCATTTACGATCCGGACTGGGGATCGGCAACGCCACCAGGGAGCGTGTTCATATTGAAGTCATTTCGTGAGAAGTTGCTTTTTTGAAGACTTCTATAAATTTTGGATGATTCATATTTTTGGAAGTTTGGGAGTGCGATTCTTTTGCTTCCTTCGGGACTCGGTGGGTTTGCCCACTTCCACTTAAGGCGATACCTTCAACTTTGGCCATTTTGACCATATGTTTGTAAATACTACGTGTATAAGGGAATACATACCGTATATAAGTTAATAAGTTATGACTTTCTGGAATCGACTGTTTATTAAGGACTCTTATTGTCCTTTAGTGTTATAATAAGGTATCAGACTCTCTTGCGTGTTAGGGCAAAATGGTATGTCAAAAAACAAATTTTTCAGAAGACAGTTCGTATTGAAAATGCATTTTTTTACATATTCGTTATATACCAACTTAATAATTTCAACCAGCATTTATATCTCTGCTTTTATTCATAGTTGACTTATGCTAATTTGATGAAATGAAAAATAATATTTTACATGTCCTCGTTTACTTATCTCGACTTGGAAATTTTTTTGACATATAGTTTATTATTCAAATACGCTATCTATCTATCTATCTAGATCATCACCAAAAATCAAATTAGAGAACCCAAATAAAAACAAACAAAATGCAAGTAATAACAAGAACAAAAGTGAAACAAACTAACAATAATAATATTGATCCTTTATATGAACAGCGCTGAAAGCCACAGAGAACAAATAAAGGGAAACAATAAGTAAAGCTACCTTAAAAATAAAAATAGATTTCCACGACAAACAAGATAAAGTATATGAATGTGGAGTGAGCATGCTTACTTTTCCAAAGGGAGGAGAGCCAGGAGCCACTTTCAAGAGATGCTATGAGTTTTTTCTGTATTTGTGTGAGGCTTGGCCGAAGAGATCAACACAAGTTACCCCCGAAAACTCAATGTACTACCAGAGAGGAAAATCATAAAAATATTACCTATTACCAAGGTTTGAAAGAACAGCCAAAGGAAATACCTTACCGTTTTGGAATGTTGCCGCGCAAACCAGTAGAGCAAAACACTGCCAGATCCGTCCCATCTAGAATAGCGGATTAAAAAGAGCAAACGTGTGACTTGAGTATAGCAAGAAAATTTGTACAAGTGAAGAGGAGGGGAGAAAGGTAATTAGAAACAAGAAATAAAATTGTGGCAAGGACGAATTAGATGGAATTAAAGAAAGCAAAAGTGAAAAGTATAATTATGAAAATGAATTAGGGCTCCACCTGGTGGTAAAAAAAAAACTATTTTTAAATGAGGTTGTAAGAGATTATGGAAAAACTTTTTAAGTAAACTTTTGGGGAAGTTGTTATTTGAGAGGGTAGTTTTAAGAGTTTTGAGCTGATTATCAATAGTAGTTTGGCCCCTGCAGATATGATGAATTCTATGGATTTGATTATAAATTAAGTTCCTGTAGATATTGAAAAAGATAGTCCCAGGGAACAAGCTTGTTGATGTTAAATTGAAAATAATTTCTTTTGTCATATATAGCGGTTGTTGATTTAGAACTGACATTAATATGAATGTCAAGGAAGTTAGTAGATAAAGTGAGCCATTTGCTTTTTTTGTGGATAAGTTCTGTGGGATAAATATTTTTCCAAAGGTCAGTGAACTCTGGTGAGTTAAAAATGATTAAGTTATCTATGTAGCGATAGGAGCTAACAAATTCAGATGTGTACGATCTTTAAAAGAAATGGAGGTAGAGGTTGGCTAGAATGCTGGAGAAAGAGGTACCTTGTGGTATCCCTTGTTGGAATAGATGTTCACCATTAAAGATAAATTATTGAGGACACAGATTGATAAGGCTATTTCAATATTTTGAGAAATATTAAGAACGTTAAATTCAGTGTAATAGGAAACACACCACTTGGAGAGTTAATATCTGACTAACAGGTAACTAAGTGATCAGAGTGCTAGCTTATGGATTGAACGGTTCCTGATTAGAATCTGGGGTAAAGGATGTCTGTTTGTCCGGGTGGAATGAATGTGTGGCCTCTATAAAGAGCTGTGACTGGAATACGTGATACTTATTTGAAGTGAAACGCTGTACCCACCCCCGTGGTGCACCAGGGTAACTTAAAGTGGTTTGCAAATACACCCTTGTGCCATAATCACTAATGTTCAATTGACCGAGCACTATAAAAACGTAAATGGCCAAATAGGGAGAAATACTGAATATTTATTTTTATTTACACAGCAGAAAGTAATCCGCACTCTGTATCAGACGTTTATATATGTGTGCATTTTGCTTTTGTATGAGCGAAAATATTTCTTGTATGCCCAGTACACATGGTGACGATTTATGAATGGATTTTGTACGAACCAGATTTCGCCCCTGCTTTCACCTGCTGTTTCTATTCTGCTTTTGGCATGCCTGTGGCAGTAAAAGCTTTCCTTATGTGTCCATTACTTGTTAACAATTTTTAACAGGTTTTGTACGAACCAGATTCCTTTTCTATCTGCGTTTGGTATGTCTGTGTCAGTAGAATCTTTCCTTGTGCATGTCTATTGCTTACGATTTATTAACAGGTTTTGTATGAACCAAATTCCTTTACTGTCTGCTTTTGACTGTCAGTAAAAGCTTTCCTTGTGAATGTCCATTACTTAATGATGATTTATAAGCAGGTTTATTTCTACAACTTCTCTCTGTGTGCTTTTTATAAGCCTGTGTCAGTAAAAAAAATTACCGCACGTACATTTATTATTTGAAAACAGTTAATGAGTTTCGCTCCATTACTTGATAAGCGGGTTTCGTTCGAGTCAAATTATCCCTCTATCTACCCCTTTTTAGCAAACTATTATTTATTTAGACTTTTCCACTTCCGACTTCTTCGGTCACAACTGCTCACGCGAAGGCTTTTTTTTCTGACAATGTTCTTGACCAGAATGAAAGCCGCTAACCATTTGGATTTGTGTAGTGCGTTTAAGAACTTCATGAATAAAATTCAAAGATATTGGGAGACCAGATAGGGTTATTGGTGTTGTGCCAAATACCCAGAACTTGAAATAAATGAATTTATAAATAAATCCTTGGGAGATCGGTTACAAAAGTTAGTTATATTTTGTGTGTATTAGTATCTGTAGTTGCAAGTTTGCTTTCGTAACTAATTTAGATTGCCCTTGAGTCAACATATACCTTGATGTACGGTTTTGAAATTACCTGAATCAAACAACTCATTTGGCACAGACGTTGTAGGTATGAGTCAGCTTTATAATTTGACCTCATTAGTATAAATATGTACATATTTTTGTATAAATTTTCTATGCTACGTGTTGGTTCAACTGTTAGCAGCGAAAGTGTAATACTTGTATAACTTTCGTATATTTTGTGTTTTTCCGGTTATTTTAACCATCGCTGAAATATATGAATCACTATGGTGAGAAAAACTATATTTCGAATGTATAAGTAATATTTTATCTGTTCTGATTCTATCATGTTCTGATACCCAAATTCAATTTCAATTATTTTGTGATCTATTTTGTAATAAAAATATCACGAGCAAGGAAATATAGCATATATAGCTAAATAAAACAACGAAACAACGTAAAAAGTTCTTAAACAAAGGAAAACGCCTGTTATGAACGAACGAACCTCAACAACGATTATTTTAAAACAAATTCAATTACCTTTACTCAAACCAATCTATTTCACGGAACAATGAATGCATTGCTTCAAAGTACAAAAATATGAAACAATGCATTAGATGAAAAAGAACCCTAGATCTGAAAGATATATATTTAACAATCCATTAAGACTCAAAGACGATGGAATTTTCTCGTCTCTTGCGTACATTTGTAAATAAAGTTAATTGATAAACGACGCCATTACGCAGTTGCAGTTAGCTTTGACGCAGAGCTGCTGAGACTGCTACCATTAGCGGTAATGCTCTACCAGAACCAACTAAGCGTTAGCCTATTTGGACGATGATTCCCTTGTCAATGTAAGTAATCTTTTTGTCTTCAGGGGTGCTGTTTTTAATTAGACATCGCGTACTTTCAAAAATAATGTCTCCGATTTTGTACTTTTGTTTCTGTTTTTTGGTGAGCGTAATTTTGAAACTAGATAAAGCCTGCTGCTGGGAAATAAATGTTTTGTTCGTTGGAGCCGAGCATTATTTAAGTTTTAAGGATTAGGTTTTTCGTTTATTGCGTTACTTGTTTTTCAAGAGCAAGACCATTTTTTAATGGGTTAGACTAACCTTATCTGAAATACGAGCACATAAATATCGCGACTACCATTCCTTTTTACACTAATTCCGTTTTCTTTTGTTCATTAATAGCTTTTCATGCAACTTTACAGAAGCCCGATTTCTTATAGTGTAAGTGCAATAAATCCATGAATATCTATGTAGTATTCTACTTACTGTGTGGCCTCGTCCAGTTTTCAAATTTTTACTGCCAAGATAAAGCCAAATGGTAATAGTTAGCATTACTGATAACAAACGCCAACTTAGCAGATTGTGGCGACCGAACTGAATAGTTGGATTTAACCGAATATCTTTTTGCCCTTTACATCTCTCCAAACAGTGACACCTAATGTAGACTTCTAGTGCTTTTATTCCCTAACAAATGTATCCCTGCTTAAATTTACTTTCATTCAGAAGCACAGTTAAATGGATTCTATCACCATGGGAGAGTGATTTAGTGATAATTTCAAATATTGTACATTATATGGATGTCTGCTTATTTTTGACACACAGCAATCTTAAAAGAACAGTGAATTTCGAGTAGAAATATCTAAGTGATACTAGTACATAAACTAGTTAAAACAGCTTCTCGCAGATTTTGTATAACTTAGAATCTTAGCTAAAATTTGGAATGCATGATAGCTAAGGTTTAAAATATAAAATGCTAACTACATGCGTAAATATGAGCCAACCTAACAATTGTTGTTTGAATAGCTAACATTTAAATTTTTATTCCCACTTACGTATTCTAAGGATTCATTGAGTAATTTCAATTAATTTAAGTATAGGTATGAAGCTTGTTGAATTAACGTCGCACTAAAGCAATACAACGGGCTATTAACGACGCTCCAGAATAAACCCCTAAGGTAACAAAATCTCTTAATTTTGAATCTCGGTCAGATGACGAGGTCAACACCTGAGCTTACAACCCATTCCTCAAACTTTTACACCACACCAACGTGGCGTGAGGACATTTGATGCCACGACAGATTTAATGTGCACCAACGACTAAGCATATGGCAATATTTGGTTGGATCGGGTTTCGAAATCGCAACCCTTCGGTTGCTATTCAGCGACTTTACCAACTGGGAAAATATTTAGAATATGAAATGCTCATTTCGTTCTTATGCATTAAATAAACATTTTTACCATGAATAAAAGAATTGTAGTTGAAAATTTATTTATGAAATTTAATAGGAGGGGGAGTTGAGCCTTAAAAATGATCATCATACTCACAGTTTGATTTTATCCCTTAATGAATTTGAGTGTGCAATATGGTGTCACATGGACTCATACTGTAAACCATAGTATCACACAGAACATTTGAGGTGTTCAATATGGAGTAACATAGAATAGGTATGTAATTGAATTAACGTCGCACTGGAGCATCACAACAGGCTGAGACGGTTCGGGATGAATCCCGATGGGAGAGATACCTCGTAATTTTGAACCACGATCAGATGACGAGGCCAATACTTGGACTGGCACCCCTCTCTCCATACTTCCACACCACGCCTACATGAGGACATTTGAGACCGCGACAGATTTAACTTGCACCAACGCCCCCCCGTACACGATGACCTTTGATTGGATACATAGAACATGGATATTACACAAATATATAATCACATTCTTTAGTAAAAGTTCTCCAGAATGAAATTAGTTCCTTAATGTAGTTGGATATGTCTGTTACTTGACTTTGTCTGCATGTGTTTGGAGCAGCCTAATCAAATATGACCTTTGCGCCATAAAACCCCACCATCCCACTAACCAAACTTTATGTAGTTAAAGAATAACCATTTAACATAATAAATAGATAATAAATAAAACTTTATGGAAGGAGGATATATCTATAACTATGATTTTGAAACTTTGTTTCATTTACTGATTTTTTGCATTGATTGCCACTAGTTTAATTGATAACACAGTATCCGTTATTTATTTCGAAGTCATCTCAAACTTCATTACATTTCGAAGTGTTAAAAATACTAGTTTTCTCAACTTTCCTTCACAAACAGCTATAGGTCACTGAACTTGGTAGAATTCCTCGGAGTATTGAACGAGCCATGTCGTCTGCAATGAAGTCTTTCTTTTGTACTGTGCTTTATTAATGGTTTCCACGAGATTAAGTACTTTTCTTTCGCTAAAGTATGATATAAACAAACAGGGAAGTGCTATACAGAACTGTTGTGGTTTAGCAACAGAAACTATTTTCTGTAAAAATTCGCACAAACGTGAATAAAAAGTGTCTTATAAATGGATTGTCTTCTGGACGCAAAGTTTTATACTTCCACTGTGAAATATTTTTACAAAACTGCACATTTGACACTAAGTGTGCAATTTTATAAAGAAATAAAGTAGCATTAACTATTCTACGCAATCCCTTTAATTCGTTGAGAAGGAAAGGAAAGACATATTTAAAAATGAAAACAGTTTATATTTTATTCAATGGTTAAGAATAATGTTATTGTTAAAGAGTAGAAAAATTGTATTTTTAAAAACGGGTATGGTGCAATTTACTTCACTTCTTAACTAGATATTTAATAGTATAAATGGTTATTTTTCTTTCTACTCTATTTCCAAGTAACCTTTTACCTTTATATTTTTAAGAATTTAAATTTCTTGTGTGTAATAAAAACGACTACAATAGTTAAGGTGAAAATGATTCATTAAATCAGCCTTTTAATTACAATTGCCATAATTAAATCGAAAACATTTCTTACTTTAATAATAATGTTGTAAAATGTTTTTTTTTACAGTATTGTGCTTATATGGAGCGCTTTAGTTTTTACCACTTAAAAAATTAATTGCTGCAAGAATTTTGAAAGGACTTCATTGATAGTGTTTTCCAAATTTGATACTCGAAACTTAGATAAAAAATTATTTAATGTATTAAATTTGTGGATAGTACCTTTACATAATGTTTCATTGTGGAAATCAAATTTCAATCTTAATACAAGGTAGTCGGAAGAATTTTAGAAGTACATATTGTTCAATTTTGATTCAGTGAAAGACTAAGACTAACGAATTTATTTGTGTCATACCTTAGATTATAAAAGAGCAAATACTAAACATGAATCTTAGAAAGCTGACACAATGTTTTTACACTTTGCGAGAACGGCAGAATATACATATAACATTTATAACAAACGTTGATCTTTTCATTTTTATAAACGGATGAAGCTTTAAAACTCTGAGCGTCACAAGATTTCCAAGTAGTGTAAGTATTCCTTCTTCTCTATAACACGCGTAATCAAAACATAACTACATCTATTGGTTGAAAAATCCTAGGAGATATTTCATTGGATCTAGAATGCAAAACTGGTTTCAGGACAGGGAAGACTTGGTTTCTGAATTTATATATACGTATTTACACCTTAGAGGGTTAAAATATTTATAGAACTAGGTTCATTATTTCTGTGGGAGTTTTACATATTAAACTGCTAATTGCTTGTTTGACCACACTTTGTTTCCGAAATCATAACACGTTACAGCTGCTATGTATCAGCTCTGACGCAGATGGCAGTTCAAAGGAGAAATTCAAAAAGTGATGAAAAGGAAATGACCCTTCTTTAGTGGTTGTGTAATAATTATCTTAACCCCATTAAATTCTTGCTATGTTTTCACCGAATGTGTATTTTTACTTTAAAAATTAACCTCTAGACACCAGCAAACAAACCTATCTTGAATACATCATCAAAACTTTTCAGGCATCTATAATGTATGAATATAACTAAACTTGCACTAAACGCAAGAATAGAAAACCTGTATAGAACGATGCAAATATTTTAGTTATTCATAGTGGAACTTGGATAAAAATAGATATCTTGTATACGAATACAGCAAACCGTAAACTTAAAATGCAGTCTAGCAGCCTGACATATTGATCCCACACTTCGAGAGCAAGTCAAACAAACAAAACACGCCGGCAATACGTTTCGAAAACAAAACACAACGCAAAAAGTCCCGGCCAACCTCATCCAATTTATTCCGGAGGAAAAGAAAAACGCGCCAACCGAAGCCCCTCTCCTTTAAAAAAAGCTGCCTAATACTTTTCCAGCATGCCTCCATTTCCATTTTGCCCACACCCCATTGTTAATACATGTCAAGCCCTCTTACAAGCTGAGAGAAATAGGATGAAAAGAAAGCTCTTATTACGCGCTCATCCTCTTACGGGGCGAAATAAAGGCGAGGAGTGGAAAGAAAGGAAAGAAGAATGCTCCAGAGGAAGTCAAAAAATCCCGGCCGCCTTTACCATCTTTGATGTGACCCAATCTTGACCTAATAGCTCTCGACGCACTGATTCTTAATTAATGATTGTGGAATACGGTGGATTGACCACAGAGGGCTGCTGGGAAATCTAAATGACCACTGGTGCTAAGTGGTGTGAGTCAGGGAGTTAAATGTTGAAACTCTTTGGGGGACCTGTGTCTGAATTCTTACTGAGTTATCTGGTATTTAACTATCTTGGATTTAAAGAAAAACTCTAACGAGTATATATTTCACGTGCAGTTGTGAAGTGCAATAAATGCCACTTATGATACATACATAAGAACTAAATTCTGTCTGCCTTTTCTCATTAAAGCTCTCGTCATCTGACCAACCATAGTTCAAAATGACGAGGTGTTGTCCTCGGATTTTTCCCTTCGGGATTGATCCCGGACCATCGCCAATAGTCCGTTGGGTTGCTCCAGTGCAGCGTTAATTAACTACCCATCTGCGTCATTAAACCTTTGAGGGGTTAACACACATATATTAACCCTCTGAGGGTTTAACACATTATTAAATATCTGAGGGTCTGCATTTATACTGGGTTACGCTACGCATTTGTACTTACGATGCTTAGCACCAAAAGAATATGTGCGTTTCATATGAGCATACGAAAAAGAAATTAATTCAGTTTTGATATGTACTTAATGGAAAAAACTACATTCATTTATTAACCTTTGGAGAGATTAACACGCATATATCCGTTCTACAACCTGCAGTCTCCCCTGTATGACAACTAAATAGTTTTTATATCAGACCAATAGAATAATTCTTTGGATTATTTCAACCAATAAGTGTGGTTATTTAGTCATTAAGTGCGTTATGGGGTAAAGGTAATACTACACCACTTGGAAATCTTGTGACGCTCAGAGGGTTAAGTCTTTCTTTAAATTTAAGATGCAGTGGTAATTTCTAATTCAGTTTTAGTAAGTTCGGTCAAATTATACAAATATTCTAGTGAGCAGTCTTCTGCACCTCAAAAAGTATTACTTAGGGCTTGTTGAAAGTAAATTACAGCACATAACATAATAGAACATAGTGAAAAGTAGGGTGAAATTACGGAAGAATGACACCGTTAAACATAATCACCACTACAAAAATTAACTTAATGCAGTAGTATATATAGCACTCTAAACTATATCCTCCATGACGTAGTTTTTGGTAGACAAAGTTACATGTTCTTTCACACGTCTTGTTAAGACTTCAAATACTGAACATGAAAAATAAACATAAACTTGAAAACATGGATTCGAATTACCTGAAAAGATTTGGGAATATACACATGGAATGAACTTGAAAGATTTAATTACTGACCTTTTTCGTATGATTTTTGTATATTTATTTGTATTTGATTTTATGCAGTTTTCAAACGAGTATTTAAAATGATGTACTTCGATAACATACAGCGACTCAGTGGATTCTTCCGCTGCACTTTGAAACTGCGAGCTACAGGCGACGCAGGTTCCACCCATTCCTTGCATGCATCCATACCTTGGATGCATTTTCTGTTTAGTGTCAATAAAAACTTTCATTGTGTATGTCCATTTACTTTATGGGGAAAATATTGCTTAGCGCAGTTTGGATTTGACCTTTAAGTTAGTAAAAATCTAATAATATACAAGACTGTTTTGAGAATCATTTGAAGATTTAGTCAAGATATTACACATAAATCTTGCAATAAATTATGGAATTACTCTTGTTTGACTTTGGAGAGAGGATATACTAATATAACTTGTAAAAGACATCTACTTCTGCATTAAAAGTTATACACATGAAATATGTAATACAAAGTAACATATGCATTCCAAGATTACATGACTTTAAATGACAAATTGACCACTTGGTCCAATCTGGCATTTATTTCATAAAAACCAAACAAATACTACATGTGTTATTTGCATCAAGGGTAAAATATAAAATAACGACTTTTTATTCGAAAAGTCGACTCCAACATCCTATAACTAACCCTGGTTTTTAAAAGAAAGATAAAAAAAGAAAATCTTGAATTTAACAACGAATATTTATATCATATGTCACACGAAGTGAAGTCTTACAGTAAACTTTATTTGGGAATATGCATTGCAATAAACGTAACCTCCGTGGTAATAACGAATATATAAGGATTTAAATGTCAAAAACGCGATTTCCTCAGAGCTTATTACCAGGCATAAGCATTTCAAGATCCTGAAAAAAATACCTTTCCCTGCGACCTTTTCATAAAGATCTTGAGAGATATAGATTTAAGTGCACGTGAGCAGTAATCCCCCATTCGTATCCGAGATGTTTCCTTTCACCCAGTTTATTGTTTTCCTTCATACTTTTAAACCAGTTGATTTCCAGCTTCTGTGAGAAATGTATCAAATATACCCCGAAATCCCGGGCACTTGGAGCTTCATGAGTAGAAATAAGTTGAGAAAGGATAAAAATGTAAAGAATTTCCATTCCGCAGTGGATCCAACTGCAGTGAAAATAAATGTACTTCGATTCCAGGAGGAAAGAAAAGCTAAGAGTAACGCTGTGAGGCAGTTGCGATTTATTTCACTTGGCCTATACGAATGCGTGTGTTTATTGGAAGTTTTAAATCTGGAACAGGCGAGGGACTTGGGTACTATGTGAAATCAATAACCCGGGCACAATTCCTTGGGTGAGTTTTTTGGCTCTGGAGAATGGATGTGGAAGAAGTTCAGTCGAATCTGCGTTGCGAGAAAAGTTGGGGACAGTCCAAAGATCAAGTGGTGTATCTCTATGTTACGCCAAATTGGTACGATGGGAGACTTGTGCAATGTAGTGGTAAAGACTGGAATGAGTAGAGATTTCTAATCACTAATGATACACGAAATTCAAATTGTGATGATCAGGACATTTATGGGATAGTGGTAGGGACGATTTATTATCTGTTATTGTGGCGAATTGGTACGATCAGAAAACTATGGTGCTGGAATGGTAAAGATTGATCTAAGTAAAGAGGATTTCTAATCACTACTGTGATACCAAATTGGTATGATCAGAAAACTAATGTGATGTAGTGTTAAAGATGGGCATAAGTAAAGAGGAATTTTAATCATTGACACCAAATTGATATGATCAGGAAATGTGTGTGATAGAGTGGTACAGAGGATTTATTATCACTACTATTATGCCGATTAGTGCAATCGAGAAACTATTGTGATAGAGTGGTAAAGATGGGATAGGTAAAAAAGATTTCTAATCACTACTGAGACGCTAGATTGGTAAGCAATCAGGAAACTTGAGTGATAAGGTGATAAAGAGAATTTCTTATTATTACTGTTACACCAAATTAGAATGAACGGGAAACTTTGCTTGATGGGCACGAGTAAAGATTTCTAATTACTTCTGTGACGCCAAATTGGTTAGATCAGGAAACTTGAGCGATAGTGATAAAGATGGGCATGAGGAAAAGATTAGCACAAGTAAAGAGGATTTATAATTCTCTGACGCCAAATTGGTATGATTAGGAAACTTGAGTGATGGAATGGTAAAGATAATCATAATTAAAAAAAGATTTAAAATTACAACCTACGATAAGGAAACATATGTGACTGAGTGAGAAAGATGGGCAGAATAAAAAAAATTATTATTACTGTGACGCCAAATTGGATCAGAAAAATTGTGTGATGAAGTGGAAAGTAAAAGAAGTGGCACTCACTACTTTACCACTTGTGTGATGAAGTGGTAAAGTAGTGATTGGCCTTCATTCTTCGAAGCTCCAATCAGATACATTTAAAAATATTTGAAATAAACTGTTTTTTTATCAGTATCTAAATTTTAAATCCCCATTTGGGGAAGACAGAAAACAGATGTTTATCTTACTGTCCTGGAAGCCGTGATTACGTTCTGACCATCGGCTGAACAAGCTACGTGTTCGAATCTTCGTCATGGCATGAATGTCCGTGTTAGATGACAGATCAGGTCTCATTTGCACTCACGTAGCAGAACAATGATCTTAGATTGACCATATTCCAAATCGAATCTAGTATAAATTTAATAGACCGAAGTTCAAACTTAAAAATACGATGGTCAATATGGTATATATCATATCAAATAATAATTTATCAGATACGTAAATTTTAAAAGTTACAGACTAAAGACAATTTGGTAAATTGAGAAGAACAATATGTTAAGAAACTAAAGATCCCATAAATATAATTTTAAGGAATTCTTATTTTAATTAATTTAAGGAATTTATTATTTTTAATTCATTTAAGGAATTTATTATTTTTAATTCATTTAAGGAATTTATTATTTTTAATTCATTTTAAGGAATGCAAAACTAATGGTAGAAACTAAGTCGATGCACAGTATAATAGAACTAGGCATAACTAAAATGCTTTAATTTAATAAACTTTTTAGTTTCAGTTAAATTACTTTTTGTTTAATTAGTTTTGAAAATTGAAGCAAAATATCTAATGTAATGAACAAAAGAAAAAATTATAATGTACGTAATATACCGTAATCTTCTAAAATATACTGCAGTAGTTAGAAGCAAATTCAATGAGACAAAACGTAATTGAAATCATTATAAATTTACTAGTAGCACCATCCATTACTTCAATAACATAATCAGGATGGATTAGTGGAATCGTAATTAATAAGAAAAAGAAGTAGCCTATATACACAAAGCAAAGAAAACATACAAAAACATACACATCATATACACAAAGCAAAGAAAATTGAAATATACATCAGTAAATGAGCATGTATTACAGAAAAGAAAGTATAATATAGTTTAATCGTATTCATACTAAAATAAAACATGGCGAAAGCTCGCCATAGAATAAAACCTTAAATAAGAATTCGCACAACTGCTTCCTAAATTCCAACATCCTATAAACAAAAGGAGATTGAGGATTATAGTTTTCAATTACTGTTTCGAAGGGGGGGTAGAAGCTCAAACTAACTATATAAGCCAGACTCATCTGAATTTTGTTTTGCCCCGAGTGGTGGTTAACATCAAGCAAGGAAGGCTCAGATAGTTAAAGCAGGGGCTAAACTGCAATACATGACCTTCAGACACAGTTTATATGGAGATGAAAATAAATTTCATGGCAAAACAGAAACGAATTCGAAATATTTATTCCAACATCCTACACAAAGCTCTCGCGTTTTAGCTAGTCTGAATAAATAATTCCCCGATACAAAAGATTTTCAAAGCCAGTTAGATTTAAAGCATTTCAAACGAGTTACCTAACTATTAGGTTGGGTATAGCTATCGAATTAGTTTAAGATAAACTATTTCTAATAACGTAAATGCAGTGAAGTGTTTTTGAATACTGGAAATGAAAATATTTTAAAGTTTATTTTCAATGAAAATGAAAGAGGTAAAATTCGTAATTTCCTTTCGTAAAGAGAAAGTGAGGGATTGAAAAAGAACACTTTTACTACGATTTAGGACATTTTTATGTTTCTTTGAAATGCAAAACTGAGCTCATTTGTTTGAATAGTTTCACGATCAAGGGCTAGATCAATGAAACTAATTTGAAATATTACAGCTGATCTGCATTCTCTGAATAAGCTGGTTATTTGGATTGGGTGATACCTCAGGTTGCTTGGTACTCTGGGAAAGGATATCTACTTTTATGTTTTGTGCAATTCCTTATCTTTTCCCAATGTTCCTATTTATTTGTGTTTTTTCCATGGGTGAGCTCTCTGGAGACAGCCATTCAACAGACATCGAATTTGGCTAACATAGGATAAAATTAGGTTAGCGTGAATAGGGTTACTGCTTCTAGTCTTGTTGGCTGCCTCACCGTGTCTAGGGGTGCCACAGGGAGTACTGGGTGAAGTACATTCAGGATTTTCCCCTGTTAGGGTCATCCTAGGCGGGAGACCAGTCCATATTCCCAACTAAATACTAACACACAACTCCAGAGGTTAAGTCAAACTCCAGCTTTTATTGTACCTCACTAAACTGAAGCTTGAATTTCACCCTATGCCATGGACAAGTTTTTTTCTGTTGTACCACATGGTCTTTTGGGCCTTGAGTAAAGGGATTAGCAGCAGCAACAGAGTGAAGTATATAACACAGGGAACGACGTAGTGATTTATTTCATTTGTCTCATTTTTACAGCTCTATGACTTCATCCACATCGAGATAAAAGGGTAGTGAGAAAAATTACTTAAATCTCTAAGTGGTTTCAACGAGATCTCATCCAACAAGATCTAACCAATTTTAATAATGACCAAATATCTCGTCAAGATATTGTCAAGTGTTTGATGATTTTGAAATCAATATCTGGTTAGCTTCTTTCCTAGTGTCGAGATATCTCATCCATCAAGATCTGAACGGTTTCGCTAATGACATGATACCTCGACAAGACAATCAACAGGAAAGTTAAAGAAAATAATTAGAATACTTATCCGTCTAATTTAACAATTAAATTTTATCCTTATGGTGTTGGGGCTCGTTCGAGAGGAATCTAATGAAAAACAGATATCAAATGAATGTTGCGAATTGATTGCTTGATTTATTTCTTCAGTAGGTCTTACGTAAAGAGTAGAGTAAAAGATGGCCAAGGCTTTGCCAAACCTATAATCCATTAGAGGAAAAGCTTATGAAATGACTAATAAAGATAAAACAAGATTAACCAAACAAGTATTTAAATTCCGTTTGCAGGTGCACATGCAATGTGTCAAAATTAAGGAAAAAAGGATTAAAAAAGTAGTGGAAACACTGTTCGAAGGTGACATAATTGAACTCAATGTTTCTAGTTTATTTTGGTTCTGATGATGAACCAAAATAAACAACAAGAAACATTAAACTATAAACGAGTTTTATCACCTTGTTTTTATCTTTATTAGTCATTATTTGATGATTTTTGACTACTCTGTGAGGAATATCAATTTTTTATATTTCCTTTAAAAAGAAAATAACCAACTGTAACTTCTTGCAAATCGTGCCATACGGCAACCTAATGAGAGTTCGCATTAATATCACCTATGTTGTCAAATTGAGTAAAGGAGTCGATATTTTATCTTCTGCTCCTTCAAGTTTCGCTTTTTGAAATGATACCCATTTTAGTAACAGCGACCATGCGAATGAAAATAAATTGCTTGTTATTCTTTCATTAAAACACTAGTAAATCTTGTTCAGAATCAAATTACCTTTGATAAAGATTTATGTGTATGTATTTGCTACAAGTTTAATAATACATCGCCACTCAACTTTTAATCAAATTTGTAAATTCTGAACCGATATTTTAAATTTTCGGATGGGAAATAGGTATGTTTCAAATTAAAGGACCCTCCCACAAACGAATCTTACATCAGAGTAACCTTTGTACCTGCATTAAAACAAAATGATAACTCCATGAGAAATTTTAATTCAGACTGAAGCAGAGAATTTTAAGAGTCTACACCCGCACGTATTACTCCTCAGCAAGTCTACACAAAGGTGCACGGATCCACCACAGGGTGTTAAAGCATTTGCTCACATGATTGTTCCCATAATTTTGCACGTTACTCTATTAAAACGTGACGTTATATTATGAGAGGAATTTTCAGCGCAAACAAACCACGGAAAGACTAGAATTTTACTTCCAATTGGCCAATATGGAATACGTGCAGGAAGCACCTTCTACCAAAAGAACACTAGCCCCGTGTACATTCAATTTAATAGAAAAAGTGTCTCATACGGATTCATTTAAATTTAGAAAATGTGAAAATAAAACGGATTCTTACAGTTTAATCAGTTTCCCCCTGAAATAATTCATTGTATGTATGAAGTTGTAGTAATATCGCATTCCAAATACTTTATTTGTGCTTTAAAGCCAATAATTTCCTGTTATTACACAAAAATAATTGGAATTACCACCTTTTATTCCATTCTAACGGAGCAGTTTTGATAAAAGATAATGTCTTTGATAAAGAGTAATTGAAAACTGATAATGTGCCATGTGACGAAAATAACACGGGACGATTATGAAATGCTCTATAGGCTGCAGTTTTATTGGAAAGAACAAATAATTTATAACTAAAAGTACGCAGGAGAAAGAAACATAACTGGATTTGATGCATAATTCATCCTGTTTCGGATGAGATAAAAGCTTTTTATATGAATAACTAAAACGGAAAGTGTCCGATTATCGTATCAATTTCAAAACACCGTTTTGCTCGTATGTTAAAGTATTATTTAACTTGGTTCCTTTATTTTTCAGGATAATTTGTTATTCTTTTCCGTCGTACTTTATTTTCGATATTGAGATCTGACTTTTAATCTCTTTCCATGCATTTGGTAGCTCAGTTGGAAGAGTAGTGGATTAGCAACCAGAGGATCCGTCATGTACATGAGTGCTGGTGCAGGTTAAATCTGGCATGACTTCAAATGCTCTCACGTTAGAGTTGTGTGGAAGTTTGGAAAGTGGGATACCAGCTCAGGTGTTGACCTCGTCATCTGAAAGATGTTCAGATTATGAGTTGTTCTCGATTCTTTCTCTTCGGGATTGATCCAGGACCATAGCCGGAGCCGTCATTACACATTGGATACGCCCACTGTGCTAGCAACCTGCGAGTTGTAGGGGGCAAAGTTTCAATTTCTGTCAGATTCGATTTCTCCCTGGTTGTATTTTTCTCTTCCATGTCATTAAATTTTTCCTCCTGTGTATATGTTCATTATTTGATATTCTGTCTTGTGTCTGGCACAGATTGGCTAAACATGGTCCTTGCGTCATGTTTAGCCATTCTGCCATTCATTTAGCCATAAAAAACCGAACCAAACAAATAAACTCGGACCGTCACCAATCGCCCTGTTGTGTTGCTCCAGTGCGAAGTTAATTAACTACCTACATATATGTTTATCAGATTGAATGAATCATTGAATCTGATTTGAAGCATTTAACAGTATGCAAAATTGTAAAATGTAAAATTCAATAAAAATTGCTTACTTAAAATTTATTTCGAACACATGGCTGTTCTGATTTTGATATTGTTTAGATTTATAAGTGAAATACTTTAGCTGACTACATAGGTACTAGTCTATACGCTTTTGCTATTTCAGAGTTTGTCTACCAGTCTGATTTGACAGTACATTTATGCGTCAGGAACGTGATATACAGCCACTTGATGAACTTAGAAATTTTAAATGGTAGTCTCGTTCGTCATCTTGCCGTGGTTCAAAATTACGTGGTATTGTCCTCGGATCTTTCCCTTCGGGGTTTGATCCCGGACCGTCTCCAATAGCCCGTTGTGCGACCTTAATTGAATACCTACATACCTTCCTGAATGGTAGTCTACACATTTTGCCGAAATGAATGCAAAAAGCTTCGTATCTTTATTTTTTCTTTATGTTATAGGGACCGCGGTGAGTTTGCCCATTTAGCTAGCGACCTGCGATTTGTAGGTGGTGCAGGTTTGATTCTTGTAACATTCCTGGGTATACCTCTCTTCTGCGTCAGTAAAACTTTCCTTGTGCGTGTGTACATTACTTGACGTTGTTTGTCGTGTGTTTGGCACAGCATGGTCTAATATGGCTCTAATACCCAATCAACAACTGTCTGTTATAGTTTTGGTGTCCAATGATGCGATTTCAAAGGAAACCGATCTTTATTGACTGATTCATTGTAGTTTTAAGGCCATTTTTTGAAAATACTTATTTGTTTTTAAATCGTTTGATAACAAATACCATAATAATATTTCTTCTATAGAAATATTCTTCGTGTAATTAGATTTTATACTGTAAAAAATCATACTAATCAATGAATTTGCAGGTCAGGTCATATTAGAGCTCTAATGTAAGCTATTCTAGCCCTATTGTCAGTTGCTAAATGTGAATACATCAACAAACATGCTAGCAGTGCTTCCATTGTCTAAACAGGTAATGACAAAACTACATAATTTAACGGACTAATGCATTAAAACTATTTCAAATTAAACTACACCTACCCTATATTAAAATAAATTTTTGATTTTTAATGCTTCACATAACGCCATCCATAACTTGTCCCCATCCTGTTTTCCAACTTAGATATTTAGCTTCTTTTGAAATACACTTTTGGCAAATCTCGAGGTATGGTAATGATCTATAAGGCGAGTTACAGAGAAAATATTGTCATCTATTCAAACTTTACACATGTCAGACTTCAGGTATAGTTTGAACCTCCCTTAAAATCTAGAATTTATAAGCAAAATAAAGCATTCAGAAACTTGGATAGACGAGCAAATTATATCTGGCTGTCAAACCTAATTCATTTTAACTTCACATGTATACTAATGGTAGCTTGTTAATGTCACTATTTTACATTTATTAAAGCGATGTATTCATTGTTAATGTACTGTGAATTTCCAGTTCACTAATTATAGTTTCAGAGCATTTTGGAAAACATTTTCCCTTCACGAGTTGGTAATGTGTAAGGCATAACCAGTCGCACATGGAACGCATCAAACAAATAATTCAGCGAATAGTATTTAGTTTTAAGCGCTGTATACAATTTGGACTCGTGAGGCTAATTTTATGAGGCATTGATTTCCATGTCGGTTTATATTTAGAGGGATGTTGAATGGGAACTTGCAAAAAATAGCTTAAACTACTGAAATTGTTACAAAATCATTCTATTGTTTAGCAACCACTAGAAACACATTGTATTAGTGAGCTGAAACTATGTGGCAACTGTTAAAATAATATACGCACGCAACTCTTCAAATATAAAGGATAATAAATACTAATTTATTAAATAAAGATATACACTGAAATGCCAGATAAACTGGAACAGACGAGCCAATGCAAAATAAACAGCAACATATAATAACAATAATATAATAACAGCAACTTGCCACATATGCAAGTTATTGGTTGCGTCTACTAGTTCATACATAAAGCATAGACATCTGTGGATGTATATAGATCTATTTCCGCCGTGAGAATGGCAAGGTATCAAGATTTTAGAGATTTTCAACGTGGTTTAATAGTTGGATCTAGTGAGATAGGTCACAGCATTTCGGAGGTAGAGGAGAGAATTAAATTTTCACGTACTACCATTTCAAGGTTGTACCATGACTACAAGAATTCCGATACAACCTGCAGCTATAGTAGTGTGGTTGCAAAAGGACTGGGTGTGAGAGAGAGAACGTGACCAGCGTTGGCTGGCAAGAATCGTTTCCCGCGATAAGCGTGCCTCAAATAACATCACAATTCAATGCTGGGTCCTCAATCAACATCAGCGTGAGGACTGTGAAGCGTTTACTCAGAGATGTGGGCTTTAGTAGCCAACGCCAAATTCAAGTACCTTTGATAAATAATCGACACACAGCCATGCGTCTCGCCTGGGCTCGTTATCACCACCATTGGACACTTCATGAGTAGAAAAGAGTAGCTTAGTTTGAAGAGTCACGTTTCCAAATGTTTCGGACAGATGGAAGGATCCATGTGTGGCGAAACCCCCATGAAGCCATGCATCTCTCATATCAACAGAGGATTGTACAGGATGGTGGTGGCTCCGTAATGGTATGATGTTTCTTTAGCTGGCATTCAATGGGATATCTGCTGCGTCTACAAATGTCCCTGACATGTGAATGATATGCGTGCATACTTTCTGTTATACCCGTGCATATCCTGCATTCATTCTAAAGGGTTTGGCCACTTGCAACAGAGTAATGCGCCGCCACACAAGTCTAGACACTCCAAATTACAGATAGAGGGAAAATCTCATCTGAGTTTAGGGCATTGACATTCCTACCTAAGTCCAACGTTATTGAACACATCTGGGACGCCTTGCAACGAACTGGGAAATACAGAAATTCTTCACCTCGAAATATAACATAATTAAGGATCGTTCTAGGAGAAGTATGGTGTTCAATGCCTATCAAAATACTTCTAGTCCATAGAGTCCATGTACCGTCGTATTTCTACAGTTATACCATCCCGAGGAAGTCCTACCAAGTATTGAACTGGTGTACCAGTCTTTCTGGTACCTCAGTGTATAGTAGATATATATAAATTTTAGTATATTCGTAACGGTTACATATAATATTGATTTGCACGATACCCAAAAGTATAGTTACAGATAATCAGACACAAAGGATTATATGAATATAATAAATACCGTGATATGTAAGTTTTATGCACAATATCTTGATTTTTTCTACTAACTACTACTTCTAACTAACTACTGATTTTCCTACTATGTACGTAGGTTATCATATCACAAGCAAATAGCTATCAACTTATTTTATCAACACTTTATCGATATGTTTTCAATTTGGATTCTGAAAAACGAATGAGATTCTTTCGTTAAATGACAACATCAATTTAAATGTAGGTGTAACGGAATAATCCTCACATGTAAATTTAAACAGCAATTGCTTCAATCACTTTTACTTAAACCACTCAATATCAACAACATTGGAACATATATAGTTCTGTTGTGTGAGTTTTTCACTTGGAAATCTTACATTTAAGTTTACAAAGAACAATCTCTCAAATATGACAAATTCAAGCTCAGTATGAGTAAAATTAGATTTGTTAAACACAACTAAGAACAAATTAGTCACTCCAATGTCCCACTGCAAAGAAAACACATGCGATTCATTTTGGCACGCACTTAATAATTTTTAATATAAAATTCCGAGACATTGTGAAGCCAAATCGATAATAACATAGTGCTAAATGTCTTTCACTTATATACCTTTTTATAAAAAGGGAATCTCATGCATTTTGCCATACACGAATATCTCGAAGTAATTTCTAAAGCATTAACATATTTTACATTTCCGAACAAACCTAAAATCTATTTAATTTGGAATTTCATAAAGCTAAAGCATTTAGGATACGATAAATTGAAAAAAAATCATTTAATGGAACATTTTGTGAGTACCATTCAAAAACGATGCATTTTGCCATACGAAAATACATAGAAAAAATTTCTAAATCATTAACACACGTCACATTTCCGAATAAATCTAAAATCGATTTAATTTGGAATTTTGTAAAGCCTATACACTTAAGTTTAGATAAATACACAAAAAATGTAATGAAACATTTTGGATGTACCATTTCAACACTGTATTTTGCCATATACGAATATCTAGAAATAATTTATAAAACATTAACATTCTTCAAATTTCCAAACAAATCTAAAAGCGATTTGATTTGGAATTCAGCACTTATGATAAGATAAATACAAAAATCATTAAATGAAACATTTTGTGAGAACCATTCAAACTCAATGCATTTTGCATATACGAATATCTAGAAACATACTTCTCATTTCCGAACAAATCCTAAAATCGATTTAATTTGGAATTTTATAAAGCCTAAGCACTTAGGATAAGACGAATACAAAAAAATAATTTAATGAAACATTTTGTGGGTACCATTCAAACACGAGAAGAATTCCGAAATTTCTTTTATCACTAAATACGAATGATAATTTATATCCAGTCTCGTTCCGGCTTTAAAGCAAATTAATTTCCAAAACGTTTAAGTACTTCTCTGGCAGACCTTTTTTTCCTTTCTCATCTCCCGGTCCCTTCCGTTGAACCCACAGTTAGCACAATCCATTTCCATTAGTTGCAGCTGGTTAGATCTTTTTCGTTATTCCCGATTTCATTTAAACAGATCTGGGAGAGCGTTAAACTTCAAAAAAGAAAAAAAGGAAGCGAAAAAGGGCCGGGAAAAATAAAACAAGAGTTTTAAAACAATTATTTATTCATGAGGAAAAATCAGATGCCCGCTTGCGAAACAAAAATAACATCCTAACGAACCGTGTTGCTAATTATTTGGCGTAATTAATGCTCTCTAGCTGTTGCTAATAAATCGAGGGGGCCTCGGTTCGTCCGAAAGTTGTAATGCATTTCAATTTTCAGATGTTTCTGAAAAGGAAAAATTAAAAAATTCAGGTTGGTGGCTCGGGATTCAAAAGCAGGGAGGAAAATGGAAGTTTCACTTTCCGTTTGAAAATAGGATGTTTTAGAGCAGAGAAGGGGGAAGTCGTTGATTTAATTCTGCATTGTCAATTTCTTTTCGGGAGAAGACTAAACCAATAATCCTTTCCGTAGGATTTAAAATCTATAGTTTGTCTTGTTGAGGGAAATTGCTAATTAAAATTTCAGGTCGCCATTTTTCTGTTGAATCGGTTGGTAATTAAAGTTGGGAATGTTTACACAATTGCGCTGCCTTGGAGATTGTATTGTTAAATTACTGTTTCGGAACACTATTCAATTTTATATTGAATGGGAAGTAACTTTTTATTACGTTATAGTGTTATAGTTTATATCACAAAAGGATTATAGTGAACGAAGAATTATAAATGAGAATAATTGGGTTTTTTAATTGGAAAACAGTGTGTACATGTCCTCGTGCAATCATCGCATAATTAGGGGAAGTTTAAACATTTTTAGAATTAAATCTCATTGCGATATAGATTTAAAGAACATAAATTACTTCATTAGTATATTCTTTGAATTAGTGGAGCATAAAATTTCAGTTTGAAAAATATTTACTTTCCTTTCAATTTTTATTTAATTCAATTTTACATTGATTCTATACTTCACAAGATTTATTGTGAAACGTAAGTACATTCAATCGGTGAAAGGCAATTAGCAAAAAGAAAAAAAACCCGGTTTCATCTGTACCTAATTTAAAAGATATAAGGAAATTGAAAATTTTTATCAAACCTTTACATTGTTAAAGTAATAGTTTAGGTATCTTATTCTGAATTGCATTGCAAATTAAAAGATTTCCTATCTATTCCAGAAAGTATTTAGTCAGAAAGTTCCCATGTGATTTCAGGCAAAAAATACCCATCTCTACTCGAAAATTAAACATCCAATTTCAAAAATTGCTGCTATTGGAAATTGTTCTTGGCGTATAATATTAAACAGCCTTTATACGCATGAAAAAAGGGAGATACTCCAGTCATGTATATATATGACTATATATATATATATATATATATATATATATATATATATATATATATATAATCAATAACTTACAAAACATTAAAACGTAGAGTAGCAGATGTGCAGACCAGCGAAACGCCAAAAGGTCAAAATGCAGACAAAAACGCCAGATGGCTAAAAAGCCAAAATACCGGGGGGGGGGGTAAAAACAGTCGAAAAGCAGAACTCCGAAAGCAGAACAGAAAGCAGAACTGTCCATGTATGCGCGCTGAAGCTGCAGACAAACATGGATAGCAATATAAAGAGGTCAAAATTGGTTAGAAATCAGGCAGGGAAGACTGACGTTTGCAAGAATTATGAGTGTGAATCTTTCAGAGGTTTAATAACACAAGAAATATATATCTACCTCCCTGCGCATTCATCGATCTATGTAATTTAAATCATTTCAACCGGAAATTGGGCTATTTTTGTTTCTTTTTTCCATCACAGTGTACAAAGAGAAGGTTCAAGTGATTCTTACCTCTCCAAGTGAAATAATTGATCACCTCATATCGATTCTTTTCCAGAGAATACGAAACTTCATCGTCATCAAAGTCGCTGGGACATAATGTTAAATAAAATTTTTGCTGTGTCAGACAGGCTGATGCGTCCCGAAAGACTGGACCGGCGAAAAATAAGTATATCCGGTTTCCCGGAAAACACGTTTTCCCGATAAATCGACCGGCTGATCTTTTACCCCTTTCTGGGGACGGAATGTTTTCGAGCACACCGTTCCATGTCTTAATAAGGTTAGAGCTTGTTTAGTTTATTCTCTCGAATGCGAACTCTTCCTTGAAATTCGAAGCAGGAATAAGACTTTAAAATCATTACTTTTTTATGTAAATTCTTTCTCTTTTAAAAACCCACGAAGGGTTCCCCATAGAAATGGGATTTTTGCATTATTTTTAAATTTTTCTGCTTTTTTTATTTTCTCGTTGTGAGTGGATCGTTCAGGTGGAAGGTTTTATGCGTAAGAAGTTTTCCATTTTAGTTTTTTTCGCTCGGAGTTTGGAAAGTTGGACGTAAAAGGATTTTCTGTTCAAAACAGTATAGCTGGTTGTACTGAAGGAATTGTTAATTTTTAGTAAAATATATTTTTTGAGTTGGAATGAAATTTCATTCTATTTAACCTTTAGCGAAATAGAATGCGCTTGATTATGTGGTTGGACTTAAAGTTTCGAGACCATGATTTTATGATTTTTATTGGATAAGGAATGATTAATTGTAAGTGGATATTAAACTCTGCTCCAGATATATAGAATGATTCGAAATTCCCCGGTCTAACTTTAACAGGTGGTAGGATGCAACAAAATAAGCATTTTTTCAAAGGATATATGTCCGTGTTTCAAAGAATTTTGCTCGTAGGGGCTGTTTGGGATGTTTGCACAAATTGTTATTTTTTAACCCTTTAATGGGCTTCGACGAGATATCTCGTCAATAAAGATCCGAAAAAGATCGCTGATGACGAAATATTTCGTCGTCACGATATTGATGATTTTTTATGATAGCGAGATTAAAATATGATCATTTTTTTTACCAAAGGACGAGATATCTCGTCCACCAAAATCTTGTCAGTTTTGTTAATGACGTGATACCTCGCCGAGACAACCACAAGGAGGGTTAATTACTTCATTCTTAACACAGATTTCGCATTTAATAGAGCATTGCACGAATTCTGAGATGGCTGTCATACATCTACGAACGGTGCTGTCAACCCGAACAGAGCTCAAGGATTGCATTATGAATGCTTCACTAACAGACCAGTGACAATTCGCCAAACGTTTGAGAGTGGGGTGCCAGCTCAGGTGTTGCCTCGTCATCTGACCGTGGTTCAAAATTACGTGGTGTTGTCCTCGGATCTTTCCCTTTGGGATTGATCCCGGACCGTCACCAATAGTCCATTGTGTTGCTCCAGTGTGACGTTAATTGAAATACCCCCCCCCCCCAAACGTTTGAGTGTTTGTACCCCAAACTGTGTAAAACCGGAATATTTTAAGTAAGCAGGCATTATGCTTTCTGGCCGGAAATTGCATTCACAGTACAATCTTCCTTTTAACCCTCCAAGTGGTTTCGGCGAGATGTCTCGTCAATCAAAATCGGAAATTTACTAATTACGAGATATCTCGTCATCAAGATATTGCCGATTTTATGATGATGCTGAGATCAAGATCTGGTTATTCTTCTTCTAAAGGCCAGCTCGAACTTCGTCCATCAAGATCTGGTTAATTTTCTTCTAAAGGCCGACTCGAACTTCGTCCATCAAGATCTGGTTAGTTTTCTTCTAAAGGCCGACTCGAACTTCGTCCATCAAGATCTAGTCAGTTTTGCAAATGATGACGGGTGGTATTTTTATGATAACGGGCGGGTAATTTATTAACGTCGCACTAGAGCAGCACAACGGGCTATTGGCGCAACACAACGGGATCCGGATCATTCCCGAAGGGAAAGATCCGAGGATAACTCCACGAAATTTGAGCCATGGTCAGATGACGAGGTAAACACCCTGAGCTGGCGCCCCACTTCAAACTTCCACTCCTCGCCAATTATGATGACGGGATCAAGATCTGATCAGTTTTCTTCTAATGACCAGATATTTCATCCATCAAGGTCTGGTCAGCTTTGCTAATGACGAGATATCTTGTCGAGACAACCACCAGTAGGGTTAAATTTGCAGCTCCATACGTTAGATCTGTCAGCCTATCTCGGAATTCGAGTATGGCGCAATCATATGCGAAATTCGAGTTGCGAATGGCAAATACTTTTTTAAAGATTGCAAACGCACCAAACAGCGTTCTCTACCATATACAAGCAACAGATGTAGGCATGCATTCTTTGACAAAAAATGTTTAATTTGGTGCAGTCCACGACCCTTTAAAATATGACCAGGAATTTCGAATTGCCGTGTAAAGAGTAATATTGAGGAATGAACGTGTTTTGTATTAAATTAAAAGTATTGTTTCGGAATAGCAACTAGGCGTTAGAATGAAAAGAAAGAGTTTCGCCTTCTTTGAAATAACTGGTAATTAGAGTATAAAACGTGATGATTTTAAATACCATACTTTTGTACCATGGACCCAATCTTCGAATGCCAGGCTAAAAAATTTTAATGAAAGGTACATATTTCCAAATGGTCGAAGATAATAGTTTAAAAAAGAATGTGTCTAAATAGCAATAGTTAAGCAAAAATTAATTTAGAGACCAACCGACTGACTCCAAAGAAGGCTCAAACCACAATCAGAAAGAACGATGCAAAGGAGATTTTAAATAGTATTGAATAAAGAAACTCCTATTTGGTTTGACATGAATTGATTGTCACAAACACTATGACAATCGGTTACCATCTAACACATACCATTTACATAATACACTGCTGGCCACCCAAATTGCAACACCAAGAAAGACAAGAGATATCACAACAAAATTTATTTTGTAGATAACATGTTGACCAAGTATCAAATGATTAAATTTATAGACTTCTGTGAAGTGTGGTTCCTGCCAAAATCAGTAGCCAGAGTAGCCGCCATTGTTGGAGATCACCGCTGCCACACGCCTCGGCATTGATTCAAAGAGACTTTGGATGTGTTCTTGGGGTACAGCAGACCAAGCAGCTTCCACACGTTGCCAAAGTTGATCTGGTGTGGCAGCTGGGGATGTATTCTGGGTCAATCGTTGAGCAACCATGGACCACATGTTTTCTATCGGCGAAAGATCCAGAGAGCGAGCTGGCCAGGGAAGCAATTGAATCTGGCGATTGACGAAGAACCCTTGGACAATGCGTGCCACGTGTGGTCGCGCATTATCCTGTTGAAATATGGCTGTGGGCAAGCCCTGAAGGTAAGGAAGGACAACTGGCTCCAACACCTCGGAGATGTAGCGCTGGCTGTTTAAAGTACCGGCAATGCGTACTAGAGGAGTGCGAGAGTGATATCCAATACCGCCCCATACCATAATACCCGGTGCAGGACCAGTGTGGTGGTGCATAACGCAGCTGTTCAGCATCCTCTCTCCACGGTGTCTCCAGACTCGAATCCGACCATCGTGGTGTTGCAGACAGAAGCGTGACTCGTCAGTAAAGACAATTTCATTCCATTCTGCCGTCCACATCCTTCTTTCATCGCACCATTGGCGGCGGAAACGTCTGTGGTTCTGCGTCAAGGGTAGACGAAGCAATGGGCGTCTTGCGGACAGACCACTCTGCTGTAAACGGCGTCGAATGGTACGCAGACACTGGATGATGCGGTACAGACTGAATGTGCTGTGCTATGGTTCGTGATGTGGCTGAGCGATCCGTCACTGCCATACGCACAATATGCCTGTCATCACGTGAAGTGGTGCACTGAGGTGGATGCGATCGAACACGTCGGTCCGTCGTACCCTCCTGCATCCAACGATCACATATCCGCATTACAGTTGTTTGGTTTCGTCCAACACGACTACCGATTTCCCTGAAAGATAATCCACAATCTCGGTAGGCCACTATCCTTCCTCTGTCGAACTCGGATACTTGATCAAAAGATAATCGCTGTTTTCTACGAGGCATAATTGATCGTTTTTTTGAAAAAACCACAAGAAAAACACAATTGCCGTACTTGAAATCGTCGAAATCTCCAAACCTTAAATAGCGCTTTGAAGTGGCGCCACAGGCGCGCGTGATGTGCGTCTGCGCTGAAATTCTAATCATTTGCATATCTCACCTCCGCTAATGCATGTTGTAAATTTCATATTATTTGCATGCTTCCTTCAGGGTGTTGCATTTACGGTGGCCAGCAGTGTATATATCGGTTTTGATAATAGTAAAATTTGAAGTCAAAAGAAAATTAAAATCTTAGAATTTCCATAATTTATATTTGAGAAAATTTTAGATGAGTACTGTTATATTTTATTAGGTATCTTTGACAGCTATCTACATCGTATAATACGCTAAATATTAAACCTGTCTAATATACAAAAACGAATGGGTTTTTATTATGCTTGATATTTCACCATAAAAAGCGTCAGAGCAACTTATTTCCTTATGGATATAGATATCCCTATCCATCTTGATCCTATATGAATTTGTTTTATTTTTCTTTGGATATAAGTACTGCGAAGTGCAATAAAACATTTATTTATATGAATCATGTTGGTACTTACAGATGACGTTTTTATGGGCCATATGCACCTTAGTGTCCAAGGAGGCAAATTTTCCCGTCAAACAAGGATATCGTGGTATAATATTACATAGTGTATGAAATATGCCACCCAGATAACATGTGTAAAAGTCATTGTACTCGCACACAACTGACTGATAAAAATATTTGGAGGGCTTTATCTGGCATACGGGCCGGTAAAACTGTTTGGTGAACCGACTGTGGACTGGATCGGTTAAATATATATCTAGAGGGTCGCATGTTGTCTTGCGGGGCGGATAAACCTGTTCGGAGGGCTGTATTTGGTATTCGGTCATCAAAACTATTTGGAGGACCGTGTATAGTCTTCTAGCCTGAGATCAATCTATTCGCTATACAACGGTCCTTTCTTACTCGTATGGGTTTTTGTGGACAGGCAGGCTAAACCTCATCCCGATAAAAACAACTACTATTTCTCAAATAGCTAAAAGCCCCTGTAAGTTACTCAATAGTTGATACCGGTAAATATTTCCAGATACATGTATAAAAAGCAATGTTGACAAACGCATCCACAACGCTTTTAAAGTTCCATTTTTAGGTGAAGGATTGAGAATCCTTTGTTCATTTCAAACGTTATAAGAAATTTAGATCGTAACAATGAATCGTTCACATAAATTAGAAGTTTTAAGCAAAGCCCAATTATATCTTATCGTTTTTAGATTTATTGATTAATAGATCGATAAAAATACACATTTTTTATTTACAGGTGCCACTTACAGGTTTTTTCGGGATGCTTGATTTCATTAAACATTTCTTAAGGCTATGAGAAACGAACAGCAAACTGAAAATGCATGTTCTATTAACATTGTTCAATCTAATAAAAACAAACTTGAAGAGAGAAAAAATTGTTTTTCTGAAACATTCGTAATAACCAATACTAAAGGGGTTCTCGAAACAAAAAGTTGAGAAAACCTATCAAACACGCAACAAGATATTACATAATTTAAAACTAATTAATATAAAATGTAATTAAATACCTTTAATAAAATATTTGGAAAAAGGACGGTAGTACTAACAATCGCTCTTTTTTATTTTCTTTCCAATTGTTCAAGTCTGAGTGAAATGAAAGCATTTTACTTTCGTCCCCAAGGTACCTCGTTTCTGTGATATAAAAACTATGTGTCCTAGAGAAAAATTTCTCTTGGGATATAGACAAAAGTGCTATGACGAAGGTCACGCCTCCTACATAAGCTGGTGTTGTAGGCGGGGCAGGTTCAATTCCTGTAACTTATCCTGGGAATATTTCTCTCTTATGTGTCAGTAAGACCTTTAATCAGTAAAGCCTTTTATACCTAGCCTTAATCATTTCTAACAAGTGGGGCGCTTGAACTTAACTTTTCAGGGTTAAGTTACGTTCTAATGATGTAGAACTTATGGATGGGATGGAGACTCGAACCTCTCATCTTTGTACATAATGCAATTCTAGCAAACTTTGGTTTTCTATTAACCCTCCTGGTGGTTGTCTCGACAAGGGATCTCGTCATTAGAAAAACTGACTAGATTTTGATGGACGAGATATCTAGTCATCATTAAAAGGAAAGTGGCCAGATCTTGATTGTGTCATCATCGAAAAATTGGCAAAATCTTGATGGAGATGCCACGTCATTAGCAAAATTGGTCAGATCTTGATAGACGAGATATCTCGTCGAAACCACGTGTAGGGTGAAAGAAGTGCGGTAATCAAGCCCTCAAGAACACGCACGCATACGTTAATGGAATTTTAAAATTTGATTTGAAGGCACAATCAACAGGTTTAATACTTGCTGACCACAAAGATCTATTCTTTCGCCCTGTCGACACTGCTATTGACAGTCTTACAAATTGAAATCCTGGGGTATCTCTCTGAGGCCACTTCATCAGTGGCACACCCCCGTTCATCCAGCTATTGAAGCTCATAGTCGGTTAACACAATAAATCAAATCATGTCCTACAAGAATGAGAATGCCTTCTCTTAACTGGGCGTGTTCTGGTGAGACAAGGATGGTAAATTATCTGTTGAGTGAATGAGAAATGGGTATTTAGAAATCATCATTTGAAAAGTTTCTCAACTAGCAGTAAAATTTAAAAAAAATAAACCAATCATTAATCATGGCTTGTTTCGAGAATGGGGAAAAAATTCAGAAGTCAATGAAACATTGAAACTTCATACTTCATAAAAACTTAACATCCAACTTTGTTTTAAATTTTTTATTTTAGAGTGAAATATTCTTTTAAAAGAGAAAGAAAAATTTTTCGAAAGAGAAATTTGTTGGTTTTTAGTTATATTTTAACTATGATGAAAATATATTGATAAATAACCAGAATAGGCTACTACTTATAGGTAACCTGGAGGATTCCATTGGTTCTATTTGGGAATACTATAGTGGTTTTTGTAACAGGATGGTTACAAGAAATGTTTTTTTTTACGCTTCACTTTAACTGGTATGGCAATCTTGATAGATAATTTGAATGAATAGCACTTTTTTAATGAATATTAAGAAAATTTTACTATACGGGCTTCAATAGAAATTTGTAGTTATTTTTAAATTTCATAATTTAGTTTGAGTTGGTCGCTGTATCTCGTTTTGCTACCCACGGACTGATTAGACCGAGACCTATTTAAACTAGTATGCGAAAATGTATTGATAAGTAACTAAAATAACTACTACTATATCACAATAAAACCTCTCTTATTCTTCCCTAGTAAATTAGGGTACCAAATATTTGGTATTCGTGGATGCTTGGGCAAGACAGGCAACGTCGAGTAATGGATATACAGACAAGGAAGGAAAGTTTTTACTGATACAAGAAGAGAGGTTGGTTGGGTTTTATGGAAAAAGGACCATATTTGACCGTACTATGCCAAACACAAGACAGACAACATCAAGTAATGGACATACTGACACAGAAGAGAGAAATAAACCCAGGGATGAATCGAATATGCGCCGCCTACAACTCTCAGGTTGCTAGTGCAGCGGTACCTCTGCATTGATGGATTCATTGTTATTTTCATACGCCCATTATTGGAAAAGAAAAGTTACAAATCATTTAGTATGTCTAGCATTGCATCTTCTTTCCATTAGTAACGAATGAAACAAATTCAAATCGAATGAAAGTTTACTAAGTGAATTCAAAGTAATGAAAACGCAAACAGCATCTACATTCGTCTAAAAACAAACTTAAAAATGCATTTATCAAAAATGTTAGAGCCCAATGTTTACCCAATGAACGGAAGCGCTGCGTTTGTTTGATGTTCCTAATGGCCTCAATCGAATTTCAAACACAACGATTGCCCGTTTTCATATATTTCTCTCCAGTAACTCTTCGCACAGTTCTTTTTCCCTCCGATTTCGAAGCAACATCTGAAAGCAACATTCTTTTGATCCGATCCCCCGATCTGCGCGTGAGGATTAGGTACCTTTACGCCATTCTCTCCAGCAGAGTCAATACCTCCATGCGCAAACAAAATATCCGTGATGTCCTCAGTAAACACACTTTCAATTTCGAGACGTTCGACTGGAAAACGGCAAACATATCGAGACTTAATGAGACATGGGAAAAACATTACAAAACCATTAGCACAGTTTCATTTCGTTTGAACGCCCGTGCGAAAATATTGAAAAAGATTTGCACCTCACAGCATGAGATAGTCGAGATCTGAAAGTATTTTGCGGCGCTGTTTGCACGCCTTGGAGCTTTTTCTCGACTTATATATTCAAGGTGGTTCGTTTTCTTTTGGGTGAAGAGTATCTGGTATGACAGAACCAGCGTTTTTCCCCTTTTAAAATCCTCGTGAAAAGGGTCGGCTAATTTGCATCAGGATGCTGCCGCGATAACTTGGTGCAAAAAGATACCATTTTTAAAGTTGGTGTTCGCATACAATGCGGTGTCGGAAAGTTTTTGAAGTTTGCCCAACTCTTTTAACGCTTTGCAGAGCTTTCTAATTTATTTGAACTCGTGTGTGTTTTTATTTGTGTTCCCGTATTGCAAATGGTGGTACTTACTTAACTTGATGAATATTTCTGTAAAGGGGGCTTTTACAATGCGCTTGTCTGTATTTTCTGTTTATCTTTAGAAGTGTTAGGTTGTTTTTATTCCAAAAGATGGTTGAGTTTAATAGGCTTATGGGGCTACAAAATCTGAATTGGATTAAAACTCTTTCGATCAAGTCGATCTTGTACTTCAGCGGATTGTGCTTTAAGTGCATTTTCACAAGTATTGCGTCTGATTCTTAGAGTATCTCTATGACTAAATTTTTTTGCAGTACGAAGGCTTGAAAAAATTCAATGTCAGGTGTATCTATGTTGTTCAAAAGGAATCTTTGCTTTGCTGTTTTTCTCTTGACATGGAAATGATTGAAAACGCGACAGCTAAAACAGAACACCTAAGATTTTCTCGACTTCTAATATAACTTACAGAATTTAAATAACTCAATAGTTCTACTTTTTTTAAAGTTAGAAGTTTTGACTGATTTCAACAATAATATAAACAAGGACCACATACCTAGTTGAGCACTTAAAAAATAATTGTGAAAAAGGTAAAACTATTTCTTATATTATATTATTAAGCAGCACGTTATAACGCTAATTTTTAAGAATATATCACTACAATTAAATCATCTTAAAAACGCATCAGGATGAGAATAAAATTGTTATCTATGAAATTCAGTCATATATTTGAAAAATATTAAATATGGGTCTTACTTTTATACAATGGAAATATTAAAATTTATACAAAGGAAATATTAAATACGTTTTCGCAGTGAATAGTATTTTATTTGTAAGAATTCTGAATGAAGTCTGAATTTCTTTACAGGAAAATAGTTAATAAGAAACCAAATAATGCCATATTTACTATACTCAATTTCCCTATATGTATAAAACATGGTCTGTATACAGATAAGATGAATATTTTCCTTTTGCATGTGAGGCATCCTATTTTTGGATTACCTGCACTCATACGTAAACAATACTTTTCGTTAAATGGTTCTTAACTTTGATTTTTAATTGTTTCCCAACTCATTAATTCATAATATCTTGAATGCTACTACTGAAAGGTACACTGCTACTACTTTCTAGTCTATTCATATACTTAAAACCACCTACTAGATGTAATATAAGAATTATAATTTTATAAACGTCTCTTAATTACGTCAGTTACAACTTTTCTGATCTAGCTTTTCAGTAGAAGGTAACATTGTGTTAAATATTTTAAAACAAATGGCATCTCTAATTCTAAAGTCTCCGCAAATATTCACGTAAAATAAAGTGGTTCCCGACATTGTAGACTAAAGAATTGAAATATATTTATTTTTTTACAACAAAAGGAGCCAAGGCAGCCTAGCTGGTAGAGTAGCAGATTAGAAACCTGAGGGTTGTGAGTTCGAAACTCGATCCAACCAAAGACCATCGAGTACGTGGGTCTGGTGTACGTTAAATCTCGTGGCCTGAAATGTCCTCAAGTTGGAGTGGCGTTGAGTTTTGGAGAGTGGGGTGCCAGCTTAGTTGGTGATCTCGTCATCTGACCGCGTTGCAAAATTGCTAAGTGTTCTCGTATGTTTCGCTTCGGGATTGATCCAGAACCGCATCCGATAGTACGTTGTGTTGCTCCATTGCGGTGTAAATTCAACGACCTAACTACCGATCTACAACAGCGAAAATGTAGTACATATTCAGATTTGTAAAATTAAAGTTTAATTAAAGGTTATACATACATTCATTCATACATCCACAAACATGTTTAAGAAAGCTCAGTATTATTGAAAGCTTCCACCAATATTTTAAGAAACGCATTTCCTCTCTTTAGGGCCTTGTGGCTCACTGGGTTTGCCCAATGCGCTAGCAACCTGACGGCGCAGGTTCAATTCATCACTGGGTGTATCTCTCTTCTGTGTCACTAAAACTTTCTTCGTGTGTGTATACCTATTACTTGATGTTGTATGTCTTGCGTTTGGCGCAGCACGGCCAAATATGACCTTTGCACTATAACCCCCCAAAACCTCTCTTTAGTGTCTAAAATAACACACCCGAACAAATTCAACTCAACTCAACTCCATCATAGGATACCGACCCTACGAAGAGTTTACGGTAAAAAATAATTTCCCATGACGTGAAAGATGACTAGATGAGGATGAGGAATAATATTTTTTGTGATGCAAACCAGTAATTTTAAACCATGAAATGCACACGCATGTGCTGCTTTAAATATATTTCTGTGAGGGTTAAAGAGGTTGAATTTAAGGACTGTTATCTTTAGGTGAAATTAGCTGTTTGATTATTCCTGCATAGTTTCCCTCTAAATGTTGCATACATAACACGGCATAGTCAGTACCACATCCCATTCACTTCACTTGGGAATACAGTTATTAAACTAGTAGTACTGGGATAAAATAATACACATTTCAATTAATGAGACATTTCAATTAACACTTACAACACCCACAACGAATAACAGATAATGGAAAAATGAAAATGTACGAGGACAGGATATCCATCAGTGGGTGTTTCGAAACGCTACATTTACGCTACTATTAAATATTCACAAGACTCCAACGCAAAAACAAAAAACACAAAGCACTCCAGACAATAGAAATTTTCACAGGTCCCCCGGGAATAATTCGAGGGAATAACAGTCAAGGTACGTTTCTCCCGAACGGAGTCATTATTCCTTATGTCATCTTGACACGGGGTGCATTATCAGTTAACAAGCTAGTCAACGCATGACCGAGTCGAGCAGACAATTCGTATCTCCGGCTAAACCACCGATCTTCATATGCCACGGACTTAAGATCCCGACATCTCATTAGATATGTCAGAGGGCTTTGAGAAAATGATTTCCTCCTCTGAAATTCGGACCGCGCTGACAGGTTTATCACACAAAGGAGGTGATAACAAGACCCCCGTCTCGGGCTGTCGGATGACATCATGCGAGGGGACGGCGGTCAATCATATTGACTAGTTGGGGACAGAGTTAGTCACATATTTGCTGATTGAAGCGAGGGAGTTCTGGCGAAAAAATAATTATTTGCACCTTGTGGAATAGGTATTTGGCGAAGTGTGGTTTGGATTTGTGAGGGATGTCAGTTATTAAATTGGATAGATACTGGGTGCGGCAGACTTGCTTGGGTGTTCGGCCCGAGAAATGTAACCGTCTACCAGCCTCAGGGGTGCAGAAGTTTGAAATGTTGACACTAGAATATGTTATTTTAAATGAGACCAATTCTTTCTCATATATCATAACTGGGTGTGGCTTCAGGGGCATATCTTCTTTAGGTGTGTACGAGCATCACAACCCCGAGGTACCCGAGAGATCTCTCCTCCCTCATTTTCACCTTCGCCTACGCTCCTGCTTTTTCTTCCTCCCTCATTGTGTTGTCTGTTTTGTGTTTGGTGCAGCTTAGCCAAATATGTCCTTTGCGCCATAGAACCCGAAAGAAGCCAACCAACAATAACTGTTCCTTTTTCTGGGGAAGGGGTTGGGGTCATCGTGGCTAAATGGTTATGGTGCACTAAAGTGGTGTTTGTTGTACCATATTTGATGTCCTTCACAGTTACGATACATTACAATAACAATGTGTTGCATTTTACTGACCAAAATTGGTGGCATCTTATGCGTAATTGAAAATACGCTAAAGCAAATCAGATCTCTCTTATGCACACATATATCAGGAAGCATGGAGGTATCCACAAGAGCCGATATTCTGTAGATTTGTATTCATGAACCATTCGTTTGTATTCATTAAAGACCAATATTCTTCTCTGAAATGCAGGGATACTTCCCAATGGCACATGAATTATAGAAAAAGAACATATTCTTAGTTCTCAATAGTAGAAACACCATTTCAAAACTATTATGTTCATAAGCCATATGATCCATGAAATCGACAATGGAAAGTATTCTGACTAACAGCTGTCTATATCTGCTATTTCGAAGAACACAGTTTTGCCAAGTTCCAGGTGTCACAAAAAGGTTGCTCTCTCGTTTGTACCGGTCTAATTAGCCGTCGTGTTGCAATAAATGATAGTAGAGGGGTAGACAACACCAGATTTCTGTTATGCATATGTAGTACCAGAAGTATGGAGGTATGCAAAAGATTATTCTATGGATTTATTTAAACAGATTTATACAAGACCAATATCATTATCTACTCAAGTCCAATATATCTTGAATACTTCAATGTCACCTGTATTGAAAAACAATTTATTCCTATTCCCAAAAGCTAAACCACTTTCAAAGATATTGTAATCTGTAGAAGTCAAAAGGCCCATGAAAAGGAAAAGGGAAACTATTCTGAATACGTGTAGTCTGTCTGCCATATGAAAGAAACGGATTTTTTTCCAAGTTCCAGGTGTCACAAAAGAAAGCTGCCCTCTCTCCTGTGTATACATAGATCTGGAAGGACGGAGATCTCCATAAGAGCCGATATTCTGCAGAGATTTACACGCACATGATCCCACGAGTGATCACACAAGGAGAGAAAAGTCGGTTGAATTTTCTTTGTCTCGTTTTTGCTCCGTTCCTTGATTTGTTTCTTTTCTTTTTACCTTCGGTTGTTTGTCCCTAAACTAACGAGAACAAACTGCGTGCTACATTTCCCCTGGGTGGGGAATTTACAGAGCTATGTGTTCATTGTTTATTTTGTTCCTGTTCTCTTTGGATTCCCCGAGACCCATGCCGAGATAAGTGGCATGAGTGAGAGACCAGAGTAATTTTATAGGAGGCGTAATATGGTGAGCTCCTCAACTTTCACATCCCCTGCTCTCCAACCTGAGGAGAGAATTCGAAGACAAAGGAAATAATATCAAAGTGTATAGATTCGAATCCTCTTGTTCTTTGGAACTTCGGGGACGTACGTTATTACGTACACAAAATTACATATTGCAGGGAGCGGAGGAACGAGGCCGGAAAGGATTACAGATATAAAAAGGGAGGATGCGAGAGGGGGTGATATATATATCTTATTGCTTACTTTTTGGGAAGGGTTTTAGGCTAGTTTGAAACTGAATAGGTAGTAATATTTGTACTGCTGGTATTAGACAACATTTGTTAGTGTCTTGAAATTGAAAGAAACTATATGGAAATGTTGCAATTCGAAAGCTGCCACCAGGGGAAGGTTTATTGTTCACAATATGAACTGAGAAAAATATCAAAAAGGTAATATAGATTAGGCTACATAAGCTAGGAATTACAAGACTGGCTCTTTAGTAACTAGTTAATTCTAGTGTAGTTCTCTGGTAACTCCATTTAATTCTAGTGCCGTTCTCTCTAGTTACTCCTAGCCTAGTTATCTTTAGTAATAAGTAGTAACATCTGCATTGGTGGTAACAAATACAACATATTTGAATATCTTGAAATTGAAGGAAACTATATGGATATGTTACAATTCAAAAGCTGCCTCAGGGGAAGGTTTATTGTTCGCAATATCAACTGAGAAAAATATCAAAAGGAAAAGAGATTGAGTTACATAAGTTAGGAGTCATAAGACTGGATCTTTTGTAACTCTAGTTTGATCAAGTGTAGTTCTATTTAGTAATAGATAGTGTAACAATTATATTGATGGTATCAAAGACAACATATTCGTTAGTGTCTTGAAATTAAAGCAAAGTATATGGATATGTTGCAATTCAAAAGCTGCTTCAGAGGGGTCTTAAGATGTTATATCTCCAAATAAGGCGATAAGATGCCGAATGGGCCAACCAAGTGGATTTTCACAGAGCATTCACGTGGCTGCTAGTCGACATGTTGGTCACGCTTTTTGAAGCTTTTCGCAATAGCACTGCTCAGTCTACTTATATTTCACGTCTATGGATAAAACGCGATACTGACAAAAGAATTCACCTGTTCACAAGAAATAAAGTTTAAATATTCAGTTTTAACCAATGCGAAATGTTCTACATATATTTGCATTTGAATAGATCATTTTAAGATTTTTAAAACGATACCAATCATAGTCATGTTGCGCTCATGCTTGCCGAGATAAACTGCCGATGGTACACCCGGCATATATTGTATAATTTTCTCTCCCACAGTGGGGAGCGTCGAGCTCAGTATGAGAATTGGGACTTCAACGAATATGCTATCAGGATTAGTTCAGCACTTATTTTTTAATGATATAACGGTTTCGGTTGGGACCTATTTTTGTCACATGCGGTCAGCCATAAATCACCTAATACTATCTTCGTCGACTTCAAAATGTACCTTAAAATATTAAAAAAAAAGGAATTACGGGACTAAAATGGTGGAACGGGATGATGTGTCCTGTTTAGAATGTTGCAAAAACATTGATTCTCCTGAATTCATTTGATTTTCCTTTAACTCTGAGCATCGCGAGGGATAGTAGTGCTACTTACCACACCATAATGACTAAATAACCATATTTTTCTAAAGAACCCATGCAGTCTTCAACCTTTAGAAAGATTCTATTGGCCCTTTATTTTTTTAGATTATAATACTTTGGGAATGATTCTATTTAGGCTTTCGTTGAAATGAACACCCGTGGATATATTCTATTGCTCAATTCCTTAGAATAGAATCCTTCGAAAATGTTCCATTGCTCATTTCATTAGAATAGAATACTGTGGAACGATTCTATTGGTCCATTCTGTAGAACCGAATCCTTTGAAAAGAGCCTATTGTACTTTCCTTAGAATAGAATCCCTTAGAAAAATTTCAGTGCTTCTTTCCATATATTAGAACCCTTTGCAAAGATTCTATTGGTCAAGAAGGTCGAAATTGGTTAGATGCTATGCTGGGAAGACAATGCGTGTGAGCCCGTGAATGAGTTTTTTGTGGAAATGAATTTTGTAACACTTACTAGAACTTTTGTGTGATGTGGATATATGATCCCGTACTGACACAAAAATATCCTCTATCAGATCCAGTAACTATAGAGTTTTCCTTCATGTTTGAGTTGCTATAAAAATAATGGTTTATTCAACAAGAAGTATAAAGCCATGTGGAACACTCTGGATGTATGAAATTCATCGGAATCGGATCTCTGTTGACTCCGAAAATAAAATATATATAGAAATATATTTGGTACATACTGATTTTGTTTTCTGTAAGCTTTCATCCCAACAGAAATAATTTAATATAAAGAATATTTTACGGCATAACTTTTATTTCTTATACTTTTGAGAACAAAATTGCAGATGATTATTTTTGTTTCATATGTACCCAGAGATATTTTTGCACGAATAATATATATTTGAAGGGAAGTAAGATTATCAATTTTTTCATTTTATATTAAGTATCTTACAATGTTTCTACATGGAATGAATTATGCAAAATATTTGAAATTACACAGGAAAAGTGAATTTTTATATTGATATGGACCTCATAATAAGAGAGACAGTCTATAATTCTCTCTATAACAATTTGTCGAAACGTTTTTATATTACGCTATGATGCAAACAATTTTAGTGAAGCATTTGCATTAATATTAAGTGATATCATTTTAAATATATCAGTAATGTAATAGTAAGGAATATAGAATTATGGGCCGATGAGTGATTATAATAAGACAAAAACACGCGTATCTATGTAACAAACATTAAATTAGTCATAGAAAGTAAATACAGAATTTATGTGTAATGACAATAAGTAATACTATAAATGATACCAGACTGCAATCCTATTAGAATAATTGTTGTATGGCTGATGATAAAAAACGTCTGTAATCCAAGGATTTTTTTTTTCAGGCGTCTGGTCCAGCAAATATTTTTATTTCTCTAATGGGAAGCTGAATTTTTATAACTTCCAATAACTGAACTCGATGCACCTTTATTTTAATATTTTGTTTGAATAAAGCATTGCACATATTAGTTTTATTGCTTATTTGAAAGGTGCAATTTAAGAACTATTTTCTTGAATGATCACGAAATTTATTTCAACCCTCCAAGTGGTTTCGACGAAACATCTCATCCAATTTTACTTATGACGAGATATCTCTTCATAAAGATATTGCCGATTTTTAATGAAAAGATCAATGATCTGGTCAGTTTTGCTACTGACAATATTCCTCGTTGAGATAACCACCAGGAGGATTAACATTTATCGTGGCAAGTTCTACTCCGAAAAATTTTCATCCCTATTCCAGATAAACACTTACGTGTCGCATTTTGGACACCTCTTAATAGAAGCCGCTTGCCAAAATGTTTTTCAATAGGATCCTACGCATGGAATTAAGAATACCAAAGGTCTGCACTGGAGAGGGTTATTTTAGGTCTTATTATATTACATTTATAATCAGAATCCGCTCTAAAGACGACAGTTATGAAAGCTCCTTGTTTACGTTCCAACCTATCAGTTTAATAGACTCGTCGAAAAAAACTACGTGATTCAACTGACTTCTCGTGGGAGTCAGACTATAGTAGCACTTTGAAAATGAAGCATGCAGTGTTGCCACATAAGTTCACCAAATTATATACTTTAAGATACAGTTGAATGCAACTAAAGTTTTGTATATATTTCGATTCTCATCTTTTTCAGGAAGGTGGGACCTTTGGAGTACAACCGCTTCTGAAAAGGTCAAGGCTAGGTATGTAAATTATTCTACGAATAGTAAAGCTATGTAAATGTTATTCCAAGTGATAGTCGGATATCAAGAAGTAGCTTATATGTACGGTTAGATACATATTTGCTCTCTCCCCTAATAAAACTACTACAAAAACCTAAAACATCATCCATAAGGTATTTTGCCGAAAAATATTTTCATCATAGTGCACATCGAAGGGTTAAGAAGTCCACACTTTATGTTTGGTACAATCACAAAACAACTGTAGAACCAACTGAGATGGTTTTCAATTCCTTTTACGAAGGGAATTTTTCTGGAACTTGGTTTTTCGTCTATGTATGTGTGCCCCCTTCTTTCTATACTAATATATTTTCTTGTTCACTCAGCAAACATAGTTCCTCTCCATTCTTATCGCCGCCTGCACTGCAAATCTTTTCAAATTTTTTTCTTGTTTCAAATTCTTTTTTTGTGTGTATACGTTTATCTTTAAAATTCATTATCTTGTATATATTAATCAGTTGCAGTTCTTCCATTTTAAATTGCTCTGTAAGTTGATCGCGACTGATGTTTGGATCAGTTCCAAGTACAGTACGGCAAAGAGTTCTGCGGATTAGAATGATGATATTAGGAATTCTGAAAATTGCACGTAGTACCATTTTGCTGACCGTTTATTTGAGCTATTATGGCTCATGCGCTCATTGCATGCTTGAATACTTCTGGCCACACTGCCTTGACAATAAGTATTACATGGCCACCGTGAACAATATCAGATCAAACAACAATGAGGTCAATCCTATAAAGATTACTGCTCTAGATTTTAGCTCGATGTCAAATTTATACAGATCTGAATTGTAATACATGTTTTATAATTTTAGTTACGCCAGCCCCATTAGTTGTGATAATAGATATATAATTATAAAAATTTATTAACCCTCCTGGTAGTTGTCTGGGCGAGGTATCGCTTCATTAGCAAAACCATTAGCAGATCTTGATAAAAGAGATATCTCGTCATTAGAAGAAAACTGACCAGATCTTGATTTCGTCATCATTAAAAAATTGGCAATACCTTGATGACGAGATATCTAATCAATAGCAAAATTGTTCAGATGTTGATGGATGAGATCACTTGTCGAAACCACTTGGAGGAGAAATGGTCTTGGTAACTCATTAACCATTTCGTCGAAGGTGATGGAATGTCTAAAAAGTTAACTTTATCATCAGACATACATTGTAAACTCGAAAGGAAATTGGACTAACATTAACTTTAAGCAAAGAATTCATGATGTTTAAATGGCAGTAAAATATTATTTATTAACATGTATGGGTCTTGATGTAGAGTATTGAGTTCTTGTATCACTTTTATCGATAAATAAAGCTCTCAATGAGATTTTTTATACATGCCTTTTTAGGTAGGAACGCTGATTAATGAAAGCTACCACGTACTAACTTCAAACTCTAAAATTGCACAGATACATAGTTTGGTGAAATTTAAAAGTTATAGGCACAGACTTACACGTGAAATTTATTAGCCGAGTGAGAGTTTTTCACAGGGGCATCAAAGAATATTGTCTTTCAAAAGGGGTGTTGAGCCAAACAAGTTTGAGAAACGATGAAAGAGGTTGTTTGAATAAAATACTTAAAATATGATTTTATCAAAAAATATTTTGATGCAAACTATCCCGTGCAATGTTGTAGGTTTAAATAAGTGGACTGTATAATTGAAAATTATTTATTTAAAAAATTCTATGTATATTAACAGAAGCTTTGGCACTGAAACAATGATTCCATGAACAACACTCATGCGTCCGTACAAAATTTGTGCTGAGGCATAAAATCCGATGCGCAAGTAGTCAAATAATTCTTAACACGAACAGTTCTGATGATCACGAGAACACAATTTCTAAAGGTATCATTTTAAATGTTGCCACAACTGGCGCGTCTAAAGAATAAAAATAATTAAAATTCAAACGATTCTTAATTCATCCATTCGAGCCAGGATATCAATGCGCACGTGCAAAAGATAATCATTTGGCATTCGTGAAAAAAATTATGGGGCACTAACATAAACATAAACAATTTTACATGTACAATATATTTTTGTGGACATCTAAGGATGTTAAGGGATAAGAAAGTGGTTAGTTGGACTTACTTCATTTTTAATCGTACACTCACTAGCATATAATCTCATAGCAGAAACAAAGGACGTTACGCGAGATTTGTAGTGGTTCGGAAAATTCTTCCTTTACTTTCCTCATCCTCAGAAGTGTCCTGTGTCCAGAAAGAGTTCGGCATTGCGAAGGCTGAAATTGAATTTTCTGTTCTGCACGGGAATCTAATATATACGACGAAAAAGAAAGCTTATAAAACTGGGAAAAATAGATGGCTGAACTCTACATTGACGTGGACATGTCATGAATATAGGACCTCGCGCAAACTATTCCTTAACCCTCCAAGTGGTTGTCTCTACGAAATATCTCGTCATTAGGGAAAAAATTGCCAGATATTGAGGACGAGCTATCTCGTCAATAGAAGAAAATTACCAGATCTTGATCTGGTTGTCATAAAAAAATTCGATGACTTTGATGACGAGATATCTCGCCATTAGGAAAATTTATCAGAATTTGATGGACGAGATATCTTTGGACGAGAAAAATTCATCAGATCTTGATAGACGAGATATCTCATGAAAACCACTTGGAGGGTTAATCGTTATAAGAAGCAACTTTAAAACTTTTATATTTTTGTAATGATTTGTTAAAACAGTGGAATCTCGATTTCATGCATCCAATTTAAGAAATTCCTCAAATTAACGATAAAAATTCTAATAAAAATGAGCATCCCAAAATTGATCTAATGAAGAAATTGTCGCGATTTTATTTGATTTTGAATTGAATTTCTATTTTCAGTACGTAGTAGTCACAATTCGAGCATTATGCATTCATTCCAGGTAGCGATGGAGACATCGTGCCTTAGTGGGATTTGTCCATGCGCTAGGAACCTGCGAGTCATACCCGGCGCAGGTACGATTCTTCTGTTACCCAGGGTGTGTTTCTTACGTGTTAGTAAAACATTCCCTGTGTGTGGATGTCCAACCACCTAACAAGTCGGTACTGTGTTTGACGCAACTTGACCAAATATGGTACTATCGCCATGAAATTAAAAATCAATCCTCAAGGGCACATGTTTACGTGTGTACGGGCTTTACGAACCCGAGGTACAACTAGTACCTAAATATTATTTTCCCATGGAGTTTACTGCCCGTGGTAAACATGTGGATCGAAACCTCAGGTGTCTAATCGATCTTTCCCTACTTTCTCTTCTCCCTCCCTTTTCCTTTCTTTTCACAATTACTTCACATTGTTTTGGCCAAATATGGCCCTTGCGCTATAAAACTTAAAAGCAACTAACCCAAAACAATCAAATCCAGATTGCAATTGAAGCTTAGTACTTTTATGTACAATGGACGAAAATCTAGACCTTAAACGGTAATGCACAGTTCTCCATATTTGCGCTTCTCAGTTTTACGATTTCCTCGAAACAACGAACGACAGTGACCGAATCATTAAATCTTGTTTCAACAGTACTCTCTTTTATGGGATCAGTTTATTCATCTTGCAACTTATATCAGCAACTTGTTACAATAAAAAATAGGTGGAATTTAATTCGACCACTCGATTGTGTATTGTCTTGCACCATATGAGAAGCTCATGTGTATGTATTTGCATACTTCGTAGAGGATGAGCTATTAGTTGAGAATTTTGTATCAGTGGCGTTTTCTGTCAAGCTAAATTTGGTGAAATGTGTTTCTGGTACGCATTCCGAAAGTGACGTCACTTGACTTGTTTTTTGAATATGAATTCAGCACTTCACCAATAAAAATTCCAAAGAATTGAATTTCGAATCCACATGTGATACTTGACTGGTCAACGCCAATTAGATTAAATTCCAAACGTTCCAAAACGGCAATAAATTACACTTTAAAGGTAACCCCGATATGTATCATACTAGAGCTTTTGAATAGTGGACGCATTGTCTTTCCATCTGGTTTGTTTGTTTACACTGAAAATACCTCTCATGGGAAGTATACGTTATACAACTAAAGGTGAAATCCAAGTTAACTGTAATTGCAGTGAATTCAGTTTTTTGTCGACAAGCCGATGTCAAATGGTAATAGTATTTCTGATAACGTTGGCTACCTTTACGATAGAAATGCAGAATCTGATAGGTTTAGCAATTTGGCGCCAGTTGTGGTATCCCAACTGCTCCATACCTTTTGATTTACAATGAAACCTTTCTCTTGGTGACAGTTTTATTTCTCCAACAGAATAGAAATACTTTTATTTGTTGTTTTAGCGGGCAGTCAAAATTCGAATTAAAAAAATTGATAGGTTGTGTCGAGGACGCAAACCGTAGTTTTGACGTGAATACTCGGGCTTGATGTTGGATCGTGGAATGAATGAAGCAGACATAGAAAGTTTGAACGCTTGTTTATTGTGAATATTCAACAATGAATTAACAGTTTGAATGATTAGAGAGAAGTTTAATACTGATATCAAAAGATAATTTTATAGATAAAAGTCCTGTATTTGTAGCGTAGTTCGGTATCTTTCGAATGACACCACTTATGCAGTCCTTAGTCCACGTAATTCGAAGTTACACTGACCCAAAACTCGTTTAGCACCGTAGAATTTCTACACATTGCGGATACATCTTTTGTCTACTAGACGCTATATTTATCTCCTGGGTGTTTCATCTACCTCTGAAATCATAAGGTAAAACAGTTCTAAGGCTTTTTTTAACAATGGCTCTTCATGCAATGCCCTCAATACTATTCCTATTGTAGTTACGTCAGAAACGCTGAATTCCTTAACTCAAATATATGACTAACTGAAATTATCCAAGCTGTCTGCCTATTGTCACTTACCAGAAACTATCACTGCATTTACACAAATAAAATCATTTAGACGAAAATGATTTTACATATTTCCAGATGAATCTGATATGAATATATTTTCCTGGTTCAACGAAGAATTTACATCCCAGGCGTCGAAAAGTATTGCTTCAAACTCCTTTGTCAATGTCAATTCAAATGCAATTATAAAATTTTGCATTTCCAGACATGTCTGAATACTACTTGTGAAATAATTATATAGGATTGTTCATCGGGGAATATTCAACAGGTTGCCGCAAAGAGGTTCTACAAATAGCGACATTTCGACATCTGAACTTTTGAAATCAATACTTCCTATGGAAATGTTATTTACTTTGAAGTAAAATTATATATACATGTCCTGTAATTAAAAGTCCTGAGTCTTTTGGTGACACGGTAGCCCAGTTGGAAGAACAGCGGATTATCAACACTAGGGTTGCGAGTTCGAAACTCGATCCAACCAAAGATCATCGTTTACGTGGGGGCTGGTGCTCATTAAATCTGTCGTGATCTCAAATGTTCTCACGTTGGCATGGTGTAGAAGTTTGGAGAAGGATGCTAGCTCAGGTGTTGATGTCGTTATCTGATCGTGGTTCAAAATTACGAAGTGCTGTCCTCGGATCTTTCCCTTGATGATTGATCCAGGACCATCGTCAATAACCCTTTGGGTTGCTTCAGTGCGACGTTAATTCAACTATTACCACTGAGTCTTTTCGCGCTGCGAATTTATTTGTCCCGTAATATTTGACGAGTTTTTAAGCAAAAGGATGAGTGACAAAATTGAAAATTTTGAAATAAAAGTAGTAAGAGATACGGCTCCCGACATTAAGTATGGTTTCTGGCTGTCGCCTAGGAACAGGTCTCGTTCATTTTGAGTAGGGAGACTCTTGGGGATTTCAGTGGCTTAGTTAAAAGGAGGACGACAAGAGCAGTGGCCCCGAGAGCCAATGTCTAAAGGGACGGTGCTATAGAGGCCTACAATGCGTTTCAAATTTAGATATTAATTTATTTAATCATTAATTACATCGAAGCCCTATTTAAATCTGATTAGCGTTACACACTGATCATACAAGCACTAACTTCGTGAATATTTCATGCACTATGTAGTATGTTTGGAGGTAGTATCATAGGATAGACAGGTACGGTGAGGGTCAAATATGTGTGTAGATGAAAAAAATTCAAGAGTGGAACTTACCGATTGGCTTTTGGTATGGGGTGCTGGGGTATCGTTGATGCAAGGCACTCTGAAATGAGGACAAAGCTACTGGGTCAGGAATCAGCTTTTAGCTTTTAATTTGGTTTGTCGAGGAGCCCGTTCTTTCCCCGTCATCTATTCTCAGTATATTTTAGATGTATGGTGTTCTACCGAGAGATTCCCAATTTTGTCCTTTGTTGGTAGCTCCACCCCCAATAAAATCCAGCTGCATACCCAATGCCAGAAAGTCCATTCATCCCATATTCAACCACTGGCTGCTTGACCCCTCCCAATTCACTAAGCCGTAAATCGTTCCATTTCGTATTGTCTGTTGCTTTTCAACTTGTCACGCTTTGGTGACAGGAGGCATATCTAAAATATTTATCACAAAATTTATTGTATACAAAACGTTTTGTAGTATTTCTTGAAAAGTTATTTATAATTTTAAGAACAATTTTATTCTGCTCAAGAAGAACATCCACGTGCTGTACGTGTGAAGTGAATGCTTTCATGCACTCCATCTTCAGAACGCGTCTAAACGTCAATCCTTCCTTTCTTGTAGCTAGCTCCATGTAAATCTACTGATTTTCATGCATCCACATCAGTATTACTGTTTAAAAAGAGAAGAGACAAATATACTAAAATTCTCTTCTCACCAATGTCTGTAGAGCACAAAACAAAGAGGTGAGCCTTTTATAATTTCCCGTCTTAGAAATCTATTAACAGGAGCCATTATCAAAGCTCTAACTTTTGATAGTTTTTCATGCATATTAAAAAAATTGCAAGCAAAAAATTAATATTGGGAACAGTAATTTTATAGGAAACATGCTAATTAATATATTTTATAAGCGCTGATTATTTTAATATGCCTTATAATTATTTAAGGTAGCAAATTTTGTTTTGGTCAGAGAGAGGTATCAGCCTCATTCGCCCCAGGACTGAAATATCTAGCATCGCCTCTGGTAATTTTATTTTTCAAGAATGTTGGCGGAGCGGAAAGAGGTAGCGGTAGCACAGACCTTTTTTCGACAAATAAAAATCTTTCCCGACCGCTTCTCGCGTTGCCTTATACCCTCTGGGTATGCTCGGAGGTTAGGGTCTTTAAAAATAAATAAAAATCTTAGTAAATCTATTTTGAAATTGTAACAGATCTAGTCAAACGTTGCACAAGATATTACTGTTGGGAACACAATCTTGCCATAAATGATTTATTATATACAGATATGGCAGTGCACTATTTATACAGACTAATTGCATCGCATCGTCCATTCCGAATATCTTTTCTAAACTGAGCTTAATAAACTACACCTAATGTACTTTGTGACTTTTATCTGAGGCCACACGCTGGTAGTCTTGCCAGCATTTTATGCTTATTGAATTTAGATTAATTTATATTTTATTCTACTAGTTATTCATTTTACTAGTCTTGTGGAATATCATCCTTACAATAGAGTGCGCGTGATGTGAATTTCACAGAATTTGTCATTTAAATGCGCCAATGCGACAAAATTCAAAAATATTTCCTCAAGTGTCTTTTATGGTCTGTTTCTACGGAACAGGCAGGGGTAGACTTTGTGTCTGGAGCAGTTCTCGTAGTAGGCAGACAGTACTTCAAGCATCAAATAATTTTAGCACTTAAATGCTTCCGTTCAACCAACAGAGCTATTAAGTATAGATTAGTGATAATCAAGGTTGATAGTTAATTGATGTCACACTGGAGCAACACAACGGACTATTGGAATCAATAACGAAGGGAAAGATCCGATAACAACGCCTCGTAAATTTGAACCACGGTCAGATCGATCAGGTCAACACATCCCACTATGGAGGTATACGTATAGGAGTCGTGGTAGCCTGGTTGGAAGAATAGCGGATTAGCAATCAGAGGATTGGTGGGAGTTCGAAACTTGATCCAATCAAAGACCGTCGTGTACGTGGGGATGGTTCACATTAAATCTGTCGTAGACTAAAATGTCCTCACGTTGGCGTAGAGTGAAATTTCGGAGACTGGAGTGGCAGCTCAGGTGTTGACTTCATCATCTGACCATGGTTCAAAATGACGAGGTGTTGTCCTCGGATCTTTCCCTTCGTGTTTGATCCCGGACCCTCGTCAACAGTTCGTTGTGCTGTTCCAATGTGATCTTAAAGTAATTACTTTGTAGTTAAAATAATGAAACGTTAAAAATGCGTGTTCTCTATTCACATGCTACAGTTGCACAAGCTTACCTATAAGAAACATATTCTAAAGTTAGATATCACAATTTAATTTATAAAATGCATCTTAAAGGGAAAAAATGCATCTTTAGGAAAGCTCTATTAATGCTATTCCTTATTCATCATTAAATTTGTATGGTTTCAGTGAAGCATTTTATTCTCAAATGAAAAACGTATCGCAATCTAATTTATAACATATATCTTATAGGTTTAATAGGTTTTAGACAAGCTCTATTAATGTTAGTATTCTTTAGGATTAATCAAATTTGCATGGTTTAGTAAGAATTATTTGCAACACAACTGAATTGGAACTCTGCATTTATTCTCTTTTACTCAACGAATTTTGTGTTATTAATCCAATAATTGTATTTTCTGACTCACTTTATAGTTCCTTTTATTTATTGGTGCATTTGTTCCAATTTCATATTTCCGATGTGTGCGTTAAGGGATTTGTTTATGAGCTTATGTTAAAAACTAAAATATTTTTGTATCTGATGTAATTCTAAGACGAAGTAATTTTATCTTCAAAAATGGAATTCTTTTGTAAATAGTAGCAATTTCGTTTTTATTAATTGGATTTATTATAGCACGGTGTGAGGATTTCAATGAAGTATATTTATTAAATATCTGACTCATTAGAAAACGCATATTTCTCTAAGCGATTCGACATTTTTTATTAGGATGACCCATTTAATATTTCATGTTTTTACTTATTCTTCATTTCTCCTAAGATTCTATTTCTTTTATAAATTCTCCTATTGTTATTTCTAACATGTATTTCTCTTAATTTTTACTTTTCGTTCAATTGTTTCATCTTGTATTTACTTGCCATTATCGTAATTCAACTTCTCCTTTTCAATTTTATTCTATTTTTAAATTATTGCTGTATTCAGCATTTATTTCTTTACTTATATAACATTGCGTTATATTCAGATCTCTATTTAATTATGATTTCACGTTTCAAATTATTTTGGTACTTCTTAAAATATACTTCTATATAAGCGATTTTCAACCTTTTTCATCTCATGGTACACATAAACTAATTAATAAAATTCTGCTGCACACCAAAAAATAAATAAATTATATTTTTTGCCGATCTGACAAAAAGATAGGCATAGTTTCGATTGATTTACAAAAAATAATAATAATTATTACCTACCGCTTTTGTTCCAAAGGGGCGTTTTGAAAAATAATTTTTTAACAACTATCTATGATAATTTGTAATAAAAAAACAATGCTCAAAATTATTTGCACAGTTATTATAAAGGCGTGTATTACTTTAAATTATTTGCGAACACATTAGCCAAAAGTTCAGGACTAATCCGTTGGAATGAAATTATTCTTACACCATTTAAACCATTTCATCATAACTGAGGCACATCAGTTAGATTCTTGGGGAACACTGCTTGGAAATTGCTGTTCTTTGTGATTTATTCGTATTTCCAAATATATCTAATTCTTATATAATTAATTATCCGCTAAATGTATAAAATAGAAGGATTGATCTACATTATTTTAAAAGTGTGAAAAAGCAGCGTTGTTTCTAATTCGTCTTGGTTTGACACATGTTAGACAGTCCATAAAACTTTTAATGTTTTAATGAATGTCCTTAAAAAGTCCAAAACCGTCAAAGGATTCTCAAAAAGTTCATGGGAATCCAAACCGAGACACGAGCAAGCATGTAAGTTGGGGAAATATGTGAGTTCGTGCATTTAGGACAATCAGGAACAATGTTTTGGTCCATTTTGAAATTTGAGTGTTAGTACTAGTGAAAAAGCAATTATTACATCTAACAGTGATTTCCAATAAGTTTTTTTGCCATATGATGGAAGATGGTCACATTCATAAGTGTTCATATCCTCAGAAGAGAATTTGATTCCTCCTTGGATGTATTTCTTTCTTCTGTGTTAGTAAAGCTTTTCTTGTTTGAGTATGCCTATTATTTTAAGAAGTTTGTCTTGTGTTTGGCACAGCTTGACCCAATATTTTCCTTGCGCCATAAAACCCAACCAACCTCAGAAAAGAGAGGGAGAAAGGTCCAAAGATGATTTTGAATACGGGTAGAGTAGAAAGAATAAATCAGAATAATTTGAAAGGTATTAATAAAGTTTTCGTATGCAAAAAAGATTTCATTTTGAAAAAGTGTGTGGGCAATAGATTTTACAATCGCAACTCTCATGAGGGATATTATTTTGGCTACGATCACTTTGCACCTAAATGGTATTTATATCAAATAGTGCAAAAAAATTAACATTTTTATCTCAAATCGCAGAATGCAAATTAATGAATTTAATTTAATACTTTTTATAAACGGGAGAGATAAGAAGAAATATTTCACCTACACTTTTAATTTTCAGAATTTATTCCTATTAAAATATTGAACCACTTCGCTCGCTTCTTAATGATTACTTTTGGAAGACACATTGAGGTTATTACAAAACTTCTCCAGGATAAAAATTACTTCATCCATCATATTCGCCAAACGTGTTGATAAAAAAGTTTTAAAACATTGACCCACTTCAAACCTTTTTTCACCGCATCGAGTCGTGATCAAAGCCTATGTCGAGGGAAAACTCCGAGTCCTCTACAGCCGTGTGAAATAAATAATTAGCGACCAAGTCATAAACTCTGACTTAAATGATTATTTTCCCCCCGAGGGAAAAAAGGGATTTTTCTGAAGCAGTTAATGGTATTCTTCATAGCTTAAGTGAGGTGGAATATGCAAATTTCTAGTGATTATCATAATGATCTGGCTTGATCTTTGCTTCATCAGTATTTTTCAGTTTCGTCCATCTGCATTCTGGCATATTCAAACTCCGAAAAAAAGTTACGCATAATGTCCCGCTTACCTATGCTCTGTAAGAGGAATACCTAAATTTTATTCGAAAATTATACAGATATGTGGATATAAGCTTTGTGTATCTCCTTTTTAACTAAACTGACACTTTTGTGAAGGGATAAAACTATTTAAGATTCTTCTCTATCATCGTGAAGTTGCTTCTAAAAGTTTCGAGAATCATCGAGGGAATTGCTTACCAGTTAGTATTTCACCGTCATGGTAACGGAATATCATTTAGTTTTCTTGAAGCATGGAGATACATATTGATTTTGCATAGTAAATACACATTGTTTTCGTTAGATATTACAGCATGTTGTGAAAATGTTTTCACTGAAAGTTTGGATGCAAAAGGCGTTCGTATATTTTCTGATCGTGTTTATTTTAATGTTAAGGTGTTTCAAGCTTAATGTTAAGGTGTTTCAGGTTTAATGTTAAGGTGTTTCAGGTTTAATGTAGTGCGCAGCTAAAACCTCCATGTGGTTTCGACAAGATATCTCGTCCATCAAGTTCTGACCAATTTTGCTAATGACGAGGTAGCTCATCCATGTGGCTCATCCATCACCATCCAAACCTCCATGTGGTTTCGACGAGATATCTCGTCCATCAAGTTCTGACCAATTTTGCTAATGACGAGGTAGCTCATCCATGTGGCTCATCCATTACCATCCAAACCTCCATTTGGTTTCGACAAGATATCTCGTCCATCAAGTTCTGACCAATTTTGCTAATGACGAGGTACCTCATCATCAAGATGTTGCCTATTTTATGATTATGACGAGATCAAGATCTGGTGAGTTTTCTTCGAATGACCTGAGACGACGAGAGTTTAATGAACGAGATATCTCGTCCATCAAGATCTGGTCAATTTTGCTAATGACTAGATTTGAGAAAACCACCTGGAGTGTTAAGAATTCACACGTAGGCTAATCTAGGATAGCTTCAATCCGAGTCAGTCTCAATCCAGTATAAATTGACTACCGTAGATTTGGGTGCACTGTATTCAGGTAGTGCGAAAGTTTTTTGAGGAACAAGCTATTTCGTTTTGACGTGGCTCTCCCAAATCTTCGGCAGTCAGTTTCTACTGGTTTTAGATTAAGGTATGAAGTGGTCATTAGGGTGGGTATTATTTATATGTAATAATGATATTACGTGCTTAAACTTGATAGGAAATCCATCTTTATGATTTTACGTAGATTTTTAATGTTTTGATGCGTGATATTAATAATTTTATTTGTGTTTTGAAAGAACGTATTTTCAATTGGATTCAAATCATTTTCATTATTAGAGTTCTACATTTATAAGTCTCAAGTAATTATTTTAAGACTTTAAGTGGATTCATTTTGCTTCCAATGTAGACAAGACTCATTTTGTATATAAATTAATAGAGGGCTTTTGGTATAGTTAAAAACAGTCTAAAATTAATCTGACATCTTAGACCCATTTAGATCTATGAATAAAATAACAGCCTTTACTGCATTTTTAATGTAAATATTTTTATTTATTACACCTTTTGGAATTTGTTTCATTGTCTTATATCTCCTTTAATGTCTTGAAATGCGTACATATCTTGAAATTGACGGTTCTCAATTTTTTATGTTTAATCACGATTTTAAACGCTTTAACGGGAAAAAATACTCATAATTCATAATAATCGTGTAATTAAGGTATTTGTGTTCAGTTATAGTTAAAGAAGTAATTTTAGAAATAATGAAGATCTATTTACTATTGTCTAAAAATTATTTGTTATGTTTATTCGAGCCATGTTGCTTTTAGACTATTATTTTTCTCCTAACCTACAACGGAATAAACTGTTAATGCGTTTTGAAAAGATGTTTCCAGATACGTGATTAATAAGCATTACAAGAAAAATTTTCTAGCCAGATAAATATTTTGAATGATTATAGTCACACAGAAACAACCATGACAACAGAACGAACTACATAGTTTTTCGTATCTGTGTCTATCCAAATAAAATGCTTGCTCCATAAATTATAATACGAATGGAGCTGCTTCTATTTATTACGTTATGATGATTAAGTAGCTGCTACATTTATTATTTTTGAAATTTTGAATAAATGATCAACGACAAAATTTCTTTGTAGTTGTCTCTATCCAAAATAAATATTCATTTAATAAATTATAATACAAATAGAGCTTCTATCTATTACTTTATTATGATTAAAGTAGCTGCATTATTTAATATTCTGGAACTTTTGAATATATAACCAACTACAGAATTTCTTTGTATCTGTATCCAAATGAAATGTTTAGTCCATAAATTGTAATACGAAGGGAGCTGCTTCTATTTATTACGTTATGATGCTAAGCTGTAACATTTACTATTTTCTAACATGAATACACGACCAACTACAAAATTTGTTTGCAGTTATCTCTATCCAAAATAAATATTCAGTTAACAAATTATAATACAAATAGAGCTTCAATATATTACATTATGATGATTAAGTCAGCTGCATTATTTAGTATTCTGGAACTTTTGAAAACATGACCAATTACAAAATTTCTCTGTAGCTGTCTCTATCCAAATGCAATATTCACTCAATAAATCATAATACGAATTATTTAATTAGTATTATAATTTATTATACAAAACTTCAATTTATTGCGTTATGATGATTAACCCCCGAAGTTGTTTTGACGAGATATCTTATCCATCAAGATTTGACCAATTTTGCTAATGGCGAGATAACTCGTCATTAAAACATTGCCGATTTTATTTGATGCCGAGATAAAGATATATTCAATTTGTTTATAATGACAAGGCCATCAAGATCTGATCAGTTTTGCTAATTCAGAGAGCAACCATCAGTAGGGTCAAGTACGCTGCACCATTTAGCATTTTGGAACATGTTATTATATATTAAGCTAGTACTTTGAATATTTGACAGCTGATTGGAAGCTTTCATTGGAAATGCACTGTTTATTTACTAATGGTTGAAATCAACTGCACCATTTAGGTATTTTGCTATGTTCTCAAGCTTACATTTTGAATGCATGATAGAGCATTTCTCGTGGAAAGTTCTAATCTACTAAGTTTATTTACTAATGGTTGATTTTGAGTGACTTCCTTCAAACGAAGCAATTGTTTCAATCTTCTTCCTGCCAGCGATGCGTTTCTCCGAACAATCGGAACGAAGTCCCTTTATCTTTTTCCTTCCCATCATTTTTTAAAAGATGTCACCCATTCCGCCTTTAGTCCCCTCCCCAGAGAGACACCGCTCCAAGTCCCAGAAACTATGAGGAGTAAATTGCCTTTCTATTTCTCATAGACATTTCCTCTTCCTCTGGCCCGGTACTTTGGAAGGCGTCCGACTGACACTTTGTAACTAGGGACCTCGTAAATGATGGTATTGCTCCAAGAAAAGAACTTTCAAACTTTAGACACATGGAACCTTTCATAGCCCGAAGAAAGAAATATGGGAATCAATTTAAAAACTCCGACTTGCCGGCCATTCTAGTCCGTAGGTTTTGAATAGCACTTTTCATGGCTATTCTCCGCTTATGTTTGCCTAGAGTCAATGGCGTGAGCCACGGTACTTCCAAGCACTTTGTCATCGGAAGGTTATATACTTTTCCGTTGACATGCAATTGTGGTATTTGAAAAGCAAAGCCTTTGACGCTTTCTATGCGCACCAAGTGTTTTCTATGAGGCATCGTTATTTATTGTAAAATATAAACATCACTATATAAATTATAAATTCTGGTGTAACATTCATAACTGATGAACATTCTAAACGTTACAATATGAATTATTAAGGTATATTACGGTATATAGAAATCATAAATATTACCAATGAAAAATAACCGTAATTCACTATGGAAATTATAAATGAACTTTATAATGGCCACAATGATTTTCTATTGACATGGAACTATGGTATTTGGAAAGAGCAAAGCCTTTGAAGCTTTCTATGTGATCCAAGTGTTTCTTATGTGGCATCGTTATTTATCGTGAAATATAAACACAACTACACTGCTGGCCACCCAAATTGCAACACCAAGAAAGACAAGAGATATCACAACAAAATTTATTTTGTAGATAACATGCTGACCAAGTATCAAATGATTAAATTTATAGACTTCTGTGAAGTGTGGTTCCTGCCAAAATCAGTAGCCAGAGTAGCCGCCATTGTTGGAGATCACCGCTGCCACACGCCTCGGCATTGATTCAAAGAGACTTTGGATGTGTTCTTGGGGTACAGCAGACCAAGCAGCTTCCACACGTTGCCAAAGTTGATCTGGTGTGGCAGCTGGGGATATATTCTGGGTCAATCGTTGAGCAACCATGGACCACATGTTTTCTATCGGCGTAAGATCCGGAGAGCGAGCTGGCCAGGGAAGCAATTCAATCTGGCGATTGACGAAGAACCCTTGGACAATGCGTGCCACGTGTGGTCACGCATTATCCTGTTGAAATATGACTGTGGGCAAGCCCTGAAGGTAAGGAAGGACAACTGGCTCCAACACCTCGGAGATGTAGCGCTGGCTGTTTAAAGTACCGGCAATGCGTACTAGAGGAGTGCGAGAGTGATATCCAATACCGCCCCATACCATAATACCCGGTGCAGGACCAGTGTGGCGGTGCATAACGCAGCTGTTCAGCATCCTCTCTCCACAGTGTCTCCAGACTCGAATCCGACCATCGTGGTGTTGCAGACAGAAACGTGACTCGTCAGTAAAGACAATTTCATTCCATTCTGCCGTCCACATCCTTCTTTCATCGCACCATTGGCGGCGGAAACGTCTGTGGTTCTGCGTCAAGGGTAGACGAAGCAATGGACGTCTTGCGGACAGACCACTCTGCTGTAAACGGCGTCCAATGGTACGCGCAGACACTGGATGATGCGGTACAGATTGAATGTGCTGTGCTATGGTTCGTGATGTGGCTGAGCGATCCGTCACTGCCATACGCACAATATGCCTGTCATCACGTGAAGTGGTGCACTGAGGTGGATGCGATCGAACACGTCGGTCCGTCGTACCCTCCTGCATCCAACGATCACATATCCGCATTACAGTTGTTTGGTTTCGTCCAACACGACTACCGATTTCCCTGAAAGATAATCCACAATCTCGGTAGGCCACTATCCTTCCTCTGTCGAACTCGGATACTTGATCAAAAGATGATCGCTGTTTTCTACGAGACATAATTGATCGTTTTTTTGAAAAAACCACAAGAAAAACACAATTGCCGTACTTGAAATCGTCGAAATCTCCAAGCCTTAAATAGCGCTTTGAAGTGGCGCCACAGGCGCGCGTGATGTGCGTCTGCGCTGAAATTCTAATCATTTGCATATCTCACCTCCGCTAATGCATGTTGTAAATTTCATATTATTTGCATGCTTCCTTCAGGGTGTTGCATTTACGGTGGCCAGCAGTGTATGTAAATTATAAATTCCGGTGTAACATTTGTAATTCACTATTGAAATTACAAATGTACTTTCTAATCCTCCAAGTGGGGAGTGTTTGACGAGATATCTCGTGCATAAAGATTTGACCAACCTTGCTAATGACGAGATATCTCGTCATCACTATGTTTCCGATTTTTAGATGATGGTGAGATCAAGATCTGGTCAGTTTTGTTCTAGTGACGAGATATCTCGTCCATCCAGATCTGGCCAGTTTTGTTCTAGTGACGAGATATATCGTCCATCCAGATCTGGCCAGTTTTGTTCTAGTGACGAGATATCTCGTCTATCCAGATCTGGCCAGTTTTGCTAATGACAAGGTACATCGTCGAGACAACAACAAGGAGGATAAATAGCCCCAATGATTTTCGGTTGACATGGAATTGGAGTTAGGGTTGCATGTGGAAAGCGAGAAGCTTGAGAAGATCTCGATATGCAACAAGGGAGATCTTTTCATCATTTTGTTTTTATTAATAGTGAAATATAATCTTCACTACGATACTACGCACGATAAAGTGTAATGATCCGAATAACCAGAACTGTTTTTCTGTTGACATAGAATTGGGATCCGTGTTGTATGTAGAAGGCAAAGCTTAAAAATATTTCGATATGAATAAAGGTTTCAGGGTGGCCATAAAATAATTTTCACTCTTTGGAGGAATCTGTATCTAAATCGAATAAACAGAATGGAAACAAATTTGGTATTGTGACTTTTGAAGACATGGGAGATGTATTCCACGAAAGAAATTAGTACTAAAAGTCACCGATTGGGGAAAATTTGGTCTTTCGGAGTAGAAAACAGTGGAACATTTGCATTAAACGCAGATAAAATGAATTATGTAAATTTCTGACTGCGTACGTGATAGTAGCTCCACTAATTCTACCTAAAAAGGAAAAGGGAATTGTGAACATCCAACCCGACTTATTACGCTCAGCTGTAGAACATGCTGCTCATCGTAGGCAATTTGTTGTACACAAGAAAAGTCAGCACATTGAAATTGGTATATGTGGTCAAGGGGAACCTGATTCTGGTGAATAGAAGATTGTTTCCTGAGAGTTGAATCTCTATATTAATGTGTGCCTTTATTGCCAATTTTTTTTATTGCAATGAGCCACATATCCTGCTGGAATTAGTGGTGAGGTTGTTGCTTACGTAACTGAAATTTTACATCTTATTTGCATTTAATGCAAATGTTTGACTGTTTTCGACTTCACAGAGCCAAATTTCCTCCTTTGACGGCTTTCAGTTCTAATTTTTTCAACGGAATATATCTAATGTCTTCAAAAGTTCCAATACCCAATTTGGTTCCATTCTGTTTATTCGATTTAGATACAGATTCCTCTAAATTGTGAAAGTTACTTTATGGCCACCCTGTATTTTTTATGGCACCATTATTTACGGTGAAACCTTATCTTCGCTATGTACAACTACATACAAGAAAGTATAATAATTTTAATGAACAGAACATTATGGACGCTTTATAATCTGACGGTTATATACTTTTCGGTTGACACACTTGTGATAAGAGTTTTGTAATTTTCTTTATATTTGACCATTCGCAGTAAAATATAATTAGCTATGTGTATTCTGATAATCTTAAAAATGTACTTATTTTGAAGGTTTTAAATGTGTGCTGATTTGTGTACTGACAGGATTTTCTATCACTTTGCTGTTGAGATGCTATTTACTTGGTTAGTAACTTTTGCTCGAATTTGAATTAGGGTTAATTTTTGACGAATTACACTTAGTTTGGAATACTCAATGAACATTTTAATGAACTACAACAGCATTTAATAAAGACACTATTGACGAGATGCCTCGTCGAGAAAACCATCAGGAGGGTTAATTGAAATATTCTTGGAAAAATATCTAAGTCTAATAGTTGGAAATGTAAAGGTCAAATCGACTTCTGTGTAGTTCCATTAATGAGAAAGTTTTTTGTTTATTTCTGAAATCCTCCACTGCCTTAACGATAAATTAATACTCATTATTGCAAACTTTTTAGAAATGCGAATAATGCACTTTTCTTAGATCTAATGTATATCTTGGGCTGAAAATGATCTGAATGAAACCGTGGTTTAAAGTATTGGAATTAATTGGTTCTGAAAATAGCACTTTTGTACTTTAGGATTAGTCCATATCTTTATTTATCCATCCATTGTCATGAAAGCAGTAATCCTTTTATTTAACAATACAACAGAAAAATATTTTAAAATTCTCATGTTAAAAAAACGTTATTTAGATATTTAATGATTTCCTTCAGCTTTGTTAACTAAACAGCCATTTCATATTTCTAAGTACCAAACAATAAGTTTTGAGCTGCATTTCTTTTTATTTCAATTTCACTTAATTGTTTGATTGACGCTAATACATCGAAAGTGCATTCATCTTGGACTTGGCTAATGAAAAAAAGGCAGCACCAAGATAATTGGAGCATTTTAAAGAATTTCTCTTCCTTTTCAGACGATCCTTATTGCAGTGTAATTAACGGAATATTTTTACTCTAACGAACATTGGTGGCTCTAAAGCGGGATTTGTTTTTAAAAAGGCAGCACCTGAGAGATGAAAATCTGTTTTTAAATAACAAAGATAATAATGACAGGTCGGCGTTTTAAAACACCTGATGCTCTAATTTCTGATTATGAATGAATATTTAATTTTTTTTATCCAGGTTCCCACTTTTAAAAATTAAGGTGCTTTACGTATTTCAATAATTACGGGTTTTAAAATTATGCGACTTTGATTAAAAACATGGATAATTACGCTAATGCGAGTAAACATGATTTAAGAAGGTCTAAGTGTTTTTTTTGTGTCCTTGCCCGAAAGGATCTTTGTTCCATTTGGAAGGCGAAAATCGTAATTTCTAATTTTTGTGTCTTTATTTTGTGTTCTTTTGAAACCTATAGAAGAATGCCTGTAAGTTGGATTTATGTGCTTGGTCAGCACTATTTTTAACAATACCGTCGTGTTTGTTTTTGTAATATAAATATTTTTATTATAGAATTAACCCTCCTGGTGGTTATCTCTACTAGGTATCTCTTCTCATTATCAAAACTGACCAGATCTTGTTGGATGAGATATCTCGCCCTCAAGAAAACTGACAAAATCTTGATCTCGTCATAAAAAAATTGGCAATATCTTGATGACGAAATATTTTGTCATTAGCAAAATTAGTCAAATTTTCTTGATGAACGAGATATCTCGTTGAAACTACTTGGAAGGTTATGAACGAAAAATCCATTGGGTTTTAAATATTAATAATCCATTTGTAAAATATGCTAATTTAAACAAATATATGCCACTGGTTCTATTTTTCTCACACCGTGTCTCCTTTTTAATAGCTGCGGTAGTCCAATCGGTAGAATCTCGGATTAACAACCAGATGGTTGCGAGTTCGAAACTCTATCCAACCAAAGATCGTTGTGTACATGAGGGCTGCTGCACATTAAATTTAATTGGTGTCAAATTTTCTCATGGTGCCGTGGTGTGGAAATTTATAGATGCCAGCTTAGGCGTTGACCTCGTCATCTGACCTTAGTTCAAAATGACGAGGTTTTGGCCTCGAATCTTTCTTTTCAGGATTGATCCTGGATCGTCGAGAATAGCCCGTTGTGTTGCCCCGATGCAACGTAAATTCAACTACCTATCTACCTAACTTTTAAATAATTTTTCATAGTATATTTTAAGCTCAAGTGAAAAAATGTATTTTCAAATTTATGAAGCGCAATATTTCGCAAAGTACTCAAAGATACTTGTTATTCATGGCTCCACTTGCAACTCGTACAAGAATTTTAACGGTTTGTTTCTGTATCCTTCCAACTTCTGTGAGCTCATTGCAAGTCTGAGACGCAGTTAATTCATCTTATGGGAAAATCATGATAATCCTCTGAACGTTGCGAGATTTCCGAGTAGTGTGGTATTAGTTTTCCTAACAACACACATAAGGATTAAATAACCACGTCTATCCAAAAAATCATAGGAAAGATTCACTTGGTCAAGAAGTTGAAACTGTTTAGAAGTCACGCAGGTGAAGGCTGCAGTTTGCAGAACGGATATATGCGTGTGAATTCCTCATTCATCTTTATTAAACTACCAGTTATACACGCCCATGAATGTTTTGATTTCCCCAAGGGATTTTCTTTACAATTCAATTTTAAGGATGTTTCATTGTTTTGACTTCACAAGTTACTCATGTGGGTTAAATACTTATCCACGCTGATTTGTATATTCTAATGTAAGTAAGAATTACTTGTAACTAAGGATAACGAAACTAAATTTAAATTTGAAAATTAGCAGACTTAAGAGAAATTATGATATACTTGATTCGTATTTTACTAAAAATTACAAAGTATTCTTCGCTTTAGGTAATGAAGATCAAATTCTCTAAGCGCCCCTCAAAAGTTGTATGAATACCTAACTTTCAATTCCAGACTACTCTCGATGAATCCCTGCTATTTTAAACACCATCTATGTTATGTATGATTCTAAAAATGATGAATATAATTAATTAAAGAAGCTATAAAGTAATCATACTTTGTACTGCAAAATGAATCTACTTACGTTTATCTTTTAAGCACATATCTAAGTAATTTTATCCTCTACTGACAGGTGTCGAAGCTTAACCTTTGTAAGTTTTTTTGCTTGAACACTTTGTACTTTTTAGGAGTACCTAATAAGGTCTTATGGCTTCATGTCTGCTACTTTAAGTTTTAAATCTTGATAATAAAATCCTTTTGAAATATCTTGAAAGAATAAAACATTTGTTTTTTCATTATGCGACTTAAAAAAAAGTTCAATTGAATCTCCAAGCTAGTTAAAAGTAAATTTACATTAAATGTGCGAAAATTCTCTCTAAGTGATGATATGTAATCCCCATATTAGTGACAAGTTCTTCAGGTCTTTAAAACTTAATCAGAGTTCAAGCCTATGACATATAATTTCATATCTGAATTTCAATATATACTGTGTTGTCTGATTTATGTCACATTTAAGTAAGTTACACTTGACTAAGTTAGCCTTGAATTCCAGATACCAATGCCCACACATTAATGATCATTCTTTAAACAATAGGCAAGATTCTCCTTTTGGGTATAATTTACAGCTTATTAAGTTTCTAAGGAATTCCTCCAAGTTTCAGACTGCTGAATTAATACTATGTTTTCACATTAGAAAATGTGTTTACGTACAAAATGTAGTAATTGATTGCAATTCAGTGGTGTTATCCTGAACTGTTTGATATACTTGGTATTTAAATCAACGAAGACTTTACTGAAGTCATAGTACATCCGATGCACCATGACTCAATAAATGAGCCACTTAAGTGTGAGAGGGTCATGTTTTAATAGACCAAAAGAATCTGAATAGATGAAGTCAACTACTGAAGTCAAAGCACATACGATGTACATGGCTAGAGTAAATGGACCATTGAAATGTGCATGTGTGATGTTTTAATAGACTAAGAATCTGAGTGGATAAACAGCTCATACACTGTAGTCGTGATGCATCTAATGTGTCATCACTACAGTGTCTGGTACAGGATTTGCAACTGTTTTAATCATTTCATAGGGTTAATACCATACAAACATGATCATTGAAGAGGTATAAATATTTAAATAAAACTTTCCTTCTGCGCTTAACAGCATATATTCAGATCAACAATGAGTCTCACTTTATAACAGTTTAGAAACATTTAATTAATCATGCTGACGTTTTGATAAAATTTAAATGTTGAGAAGCCTTTTACCACCTTTTATCTTAGTGTAAAAATGTGGTGCATTTAGTGGAAGTTATTTCTTCACTAACAGTATAATGTTTCATTTGAGTGTGACGTCAACTACCTCAAACTACCAGTTATACACGCCCATGAATGTTATGATTTCCCGAAGGAATTTTCTTTACAATTCAATTTAAGGATGTTTCATTGTTTTGACTTCACAAGTTACTCATGTGGGTTAGATGCTTATCCACGTTGATTTGTATATTCTAATGTAACTAAGGGTAACGAAGTTAAATTTAAATTGAAAATTAGCAGACTTAAGAGAAATTTCGACATACTTTATTCGTATTTTACTTAAAATTACAAAGTATTCTTCACTTTAGGTTATGAAGATCAAATTCTCTAAGCGCCCCTCAAAAGTTGTACGAATACCTAACTTTCAATTCCAGACTACTCTCGATGAATCCTGCTGTTTTAAACACCATCTATGTTATGTATGATTCTAAAAATGATGAATTTAATTAATTACAGAAGCTATAAAGTAATCATACTTTGTACTGCAAAATGAATCTACTTACGTTCATCTTTTAAGCACATATCTAAGTAATTTTATCCTCTACAGACAGGTGTCGAAGCTTAACCTTTGTAAGGTTTTTTGCTTGAACACTTTATACTTTTTAGGAGTACCTAATAAGGTCTTATGGCTTCATATCTGCTGCTTTAGGTTTTAAATCTTGGTAATAAAATCCTTTTGAAGTGTCTCCTACAGTATCTGGTACAGGATTTGCAACTGTTTTAATCATTTCATAAGGTTAATATCATACAAACATGATCATTGAAGAGGTATAAATATTTAAATAAAACTTTCCTTCTGCGCTTAACAGCATATATTCAGATCAACAACGAGTCTCACTTCATAACAGTTTAGAAACATTTAATTAATCATGCTGACGTTTTGATAAAATTTAAGTGTTGAGAAGCCTTTTACCACCTTTTATCTTAGTGTAAAAATGTGGTGCATTTAGTGGAAGTTATTTCTTCACTAACAGTATAATGTTTCATTTGAGTGTGACATCATATTAGATATTTGTACGTTTGGAGTCCAATCCACAGATATCTTACCATCTGATCTATCATACAGTTATATCACATGCAAAACTATGTAGAGAAATATGTTGATCTCTTAAACACTAATTTTACAGCTATAGAATTGGAACAATTTAACCTCAACGTGTTTGGTAGTGGCATACACTTGAGATGGGGAACCGTCAATAAATTAAAATTACATTTTCTTATTTTAATAGTTAGGTTCCACCTGGAACCTATTGTTTCTCCTTTAGATTCATCTGTTAAGATTACCCAATAATCCTTAGAAATACAATTTTAATTCTAAAAATGATATTTTTAAGTACTTCAAATAGGTAAATTATAAAAACAAATAAAAAATGTACTCGTTCTTCCGAAAATAAATATCACATTTGCACATTATATTTATGAAATTTGAAGTGAGCTGTATGAACGAGGACATTTGTTAACGGTATAATGCAACCTAAGAATGCCAGTCAGTTGTCTTTTTTACTGTGTAAACAAGGTTGGTAAAAATCGAAAAAGAACTTTTCAAAATGCACTCAATGGAAAAGTTAGAAAATATTTTCTTAATATTGCAAACATATATATTTAGAATGCATAAAGTGGTGTCTTCTGAAGTAATGTCTACAGTTAAACATTAACATTACATGTACACATTAAACCTCCAGGTGATTTTCTCGACGAAGTCATTAGGAAAACTGACCAGATCTTGATGGATGAGATATCATTAGGAGAAAACTGACCAGATCTTGATCTCGTCATCATCAAAAATCAGAAATATCTTGATGACAAGACATCTCGTCATCATAAAAAATCAGCAATATCTTAATTACGAGATATATCGTCATTATCAAAATTGATCAGATCTTGATGGACGAGATATCATTAGGAGAAAACTGACCAGATCTTGATCTCGTCATCATCAAAAATCAGAAATATCTTGATGACAAGACATCTCGTCATCATAAAAAATCAACAATATCTTGATCACGAGATATATCGTCATTATCAAAATTGATCAGATCTTGATGGATGAGATATCATTAGGAGAAAACTGACCAGATCTTGATCTCGTCATCATCAAAAATCAGAAATATCTTGATGACAAGACATCTCGTCATCATAAAAAATCAGCAATATCTTGATCACGAGATATATCGTCATTATCAAAATTGATCAGATCTTGATGAACGAGATATCATTAGGAGAAAACTGACCAGATCTTGATCTCGTCATCATCAAAAATCAGAAATATCTTGATGACAAGACATCTCGTCATCATAAAAAATCAGCAATATCTTAATTACGAGATATATCGTCATTATCAAAATTGATCAGATCTTGATGGATGAGATATCATTAGGAGAAAACTGACCAGATCTTGATCTCGTCATCATCAAAAATCAGAAATATCTTGATGACAAGACATCTCGTCATCATAAAAAATCAGCAATATCTTAATTACGAGATATATCGTCATTATCAAAATTGATCAGATCTTGATGGATGAGATATCATTAGGAGAAAACTGACCAGATCTTGATCTCGTCATCATCAAAAATCAGAAATATCTTGATGACAAGACATCTCGTCATCATAAAAAATCAGCAATATCTTAATCACGAGATATATCGTCATTATCAAAATTGATCAGATCTTGATGGACGAGATATCATTAGGAGAAAACTGACCAGATCTTGATCTCGTCATCATCAAAAATCAGAAATATCTTGATGACAAGACATCTCGTCATCATAAAAAATCAACAATATCTTGATCACGAGATATATCGTCATTATCAAAATTGATCAGATCTTGATGGATGAGATATCATTAGGAGAAAACTGACCAGATCTTGATCTCGTCATCATCAAAAATCAGAAATATCTTGATGACAAGACATCTCGTCATCATAAAAAATCAGCAATATCTTGATCACGAGATATATCGTCATTATCAAAATTGATCAGATCTTGATGAACGAGATATCATTAGGAGAAAACTGACCAGATCTTGATCTCGTCATCATCAAAATTCAGAAATATCTTGATGACAAGACATCTCGTCATCATAAAAAATCAGCAATATCTTAATTACGAGATATATCGTCATTATCAAAATTGATCAGATCTTGATGGATGAGATATCATTAGGAGAAAACTGACCAGATCTTGATCTCGTCATCATCAAAAATCAGAAATATCTTGATGACAAGACATCTCGTCATCATAAAAAATCAGCAATATCTTAATTACGAGATATATCGTCATTATCAAAATTGATCAGATCTTGATGGATGAGATATCATTAGGAGAAAACTGACCAGATCTTGATCTCGTCATCATCAAAAATCAGAAATATCTTGATGACAAGACATCTCGTCATCATAAAAAATCAGCAATATCTTAATCACGAGATATATCGTCATTATCAAAATTGATCAGATCTTGATGGACGAGATATCATTAGGAGAAAACTGACCAGATCTTGATCTCGTCATCATCAAAAATCAGAAATATCTTGATGACAAGACATCTCGTCATCATAAAAAATCAACAATATCTTGATCACGAGATATATCATCATTATCAAAATTGATCAGATCTTGATGGATGAGATATCATTAGGAGAAAACTGACCAGATCTTGATCTCGTCATCATCAAAAATCAGAAATATCTTGATGACAAGACATCTCGTCATCATAAAAAATCAGCAATATCTTGATCACGAGATATATCGTCATTATCAAAATTGATCAGATCTTGATGAACGAGATATCATTAGGAGAAAACTGACCAGATCTTGATCTCGTCATCATCAAAAATCAGAAATATCTTGATGACAAGACATCTCGTCATCATAAAAAATCAACAATATCTTGATCACGAGATATATCGTCATTATCAAAATTGATCAGATCTTGATGTACGAGATATCTCATTGAAATCACTTGGAGAATTAAAAGAGAAAAACTGATATATTAAAATCGCCTTCCAAATAATATCAATTGTAATCCTGAAGCTATGTTAAAAATCAAACACTGTCTTTCTATTCGTTGACTGGTACATTCAACCTTGTTAGAAAATAACATTTTTAACCTACGATTAAATCTTTTTCATTGCTTTTTCAAATGTAACAACTATTTCCGAACAAAATTGAAGTGTTAGTTATTTCAGGACCAATGGAGTAATATAAATCTATTCTGCAAGACTCCTCTAGAAAATATACTAGTAAGAAGTGAGTAAACTACTAACAGACTTCTCAAAATCATTACCCTCGATTGTGATTGATCTACTCTTGATCACTATAATAGAAACTGATTAAGCGTTGTCTCCTTGAATTCTTTATCACATTGCAAGTAACCCATTCTTATGTGGAAAAATGTATTTTAGATTTAACTTACCACTAACTATCCTTATCATCTGTAAGACGATTAAAGAACCATTTTTTGAAAATAACTTCAACCACTTGAAATAATGATGCCTCCTGTCTTTCAGAACTAATGATGTTTCAGTTATTTGAAATAACGACATGTTTTGCGGTTAAAACTACTTACATTTTAAAATTGTTCCAACTTTATTGTGCGGAAAAGAGTAAGGTGTGTTCGTTATGTGTAAATTAGTTGGATAGAATAAAACAGGTGGTATACGTTTAAAGAATATTTGTAAGCCTGCTTTACTGAAATACTGTGAATGTATATGAAACGGTTAGAATAAAAGTGAAGTAAGTTATAACTCTAAGTAAATCGATTTTCATACATTGCTGGGTTTCAAGTTTTTAAATGCAAAGAGAAATAAGGTGAACCTAGGATTTAAAAACGTTGTTGATTTTAATTAGTTTGAGTTTATAGTTTTAATATATAGTTTAAAAATACTTAGCAAATAGAATCACAGTGAAGGTTATGATTCTAAGTAAATCGATTTTCATACATATCTGGGTTTCGCGTATTTAGATGTAAAGAGAAATAAGATGAAACTAGTACTCAAAAATGTTGATTTTAATTAGCTTGAGTTTATGGTTTTGATATATGAGCGAATTATTAGCTTGAGTTTGTGGTTTAAACATATTTAAACCATATTTAAGAAAGATGTTTTGAAAAATTTGGTTTTCATGATTTACTCTTTCTTTCTAACAACTTGTAAATTTGTAGTACTTTTGGTTCATGTTATTTATGTTAAGTTCTAAAGTAATTTTCATCAATATTTAAAAAAATAGGAAGTAATTAATTTATGAATTACTTTAACTAGCTACTTCACATTGGGTGAAGCATGCTTTTTAAAAGCATTAACAGTATTATTACCATTTAATGTTACCTACAGGATATATATAAGATTTAGTTTAGAATTTGTGTTTAATTACTTTATAGACAGAACTGCACAAACACTTATACTCGTACTTCTAGATCTGGGGTGTCCAACCTTTTGGCCTTCTAGAATAGCATTGAGTGAAAAGGAATTGTCTTGTGGGCAGCATATAAAATATAATATAGTTGAGGTTTATAGTAACATAATTTAAAAAATATTTTTATCATAACATTAAAAAAGAGAACAGCATAAACATAAAAACTAGTGATACATTTTATCTTGTTTTCGTGAAACTAATGCTTCAATATCTGGCTCAATGAAATAGGTTTAAATTCTTCGGAGCTATCGGTTCTATTCAGAAAATTGTGAATAAATTTTATTCTTTGTGCTTTAGGGGCCGTGGTTGGAAGAATAGCGGATTGGTAACCAAAGTATTGCGAAATCGAAACTAGATCCAACCAAAGACCACCGTGTACGTGGGAGTTGGTGCACGTTAAATCTGTCGTGAACTCAACTGTCTTCTCGTCGGCGTGGTGTAGAAGTTTGGAAAATGAAATGCCAGCCCAGGTGTCTCATTTGATCGTGGTTCAAAACTACAAGGTATTATCCGCGGATCTTTCCCTTCGGGATTGATCCCCGACGGTCACCAATACCCCTTAGTGTTGCTCCAGTGCCATCACAGTAATTCAACCACAAACTACCTTCACGAGCTTTATTTTTGAAAATATTTCTCCCCTAAAATGAACGTACTAGCAAAAAGTGATGACCTGAATAACACGTACTTGTGAAGCTAGGTGTATTTTTTGCTTTGAAGATAGGTCTTCATCGTGAAAAATATCGTTACAAATTAAATAATTGAAAGCGTATATTCTTCTGAGGCTGAATTACAAGCTATCCAGGGCCACATGACAGCCAGTTGGGGTTACCGTTATAGTTACTACCGTTATAGGCTGTAGCATAAAAATTTTACATATCCAGAAATTTTTTATGAGAATATTAGTATACAAACAGGTCCGAGCACTCCATTTTAACCCTCCTGGTGATTGTTTTGATGAGGCATCTAATATGAGCAACACTGATATCTCGTCATTAGAAAAAAAACTGACCAGATCTTGATCTCGTCATCATAAAAGATGGGCAATATCTTGCCGATATATCTCGTCATTAGCAAAATTGATCAGATTTTGATTGACGACATGCCTCGTCAAAATCACTTGAAGGGTTAAAAAAATTGAGTATTCAGAAAAAGTATTTAAAATGTGCCTATTTTAAAGGTTATCCTTTCTTTTTTTTTTATATTTATATTTTATATTTCAATTAACGTCACACTGGAGCAACACAACGGGCTATTGGTGACGGTCCGGGATCAATCCCAAAGGGAAAGATCCGAGGACAACACCACGTAATTTTGAACCATGGTCAGATGACGAGGCAACACCTGAGCTGGCACCCCACTCTCCAAACTTCCACACCACGCCAACGTGATGTTATCCTTTCATGATCTCAGAGTACTAAAATTATTTTTTGAGGTACACACTTCGAAACAACATAGTTATTTTCGAAGAAACATTAGTCCGAAAACTAGTCGTTTCACTAGAATAATATTTTTGCAATGCAGGTACGAGTGTCACATATGTTACCCTCACTTATGCTTATAATACGTTTAGAATACTGTATTTCGTCTTTTCAGAATTGAAAGTTACATAAGATTCCAAGTTCATATACTTTTAAAGCTATATGAATTACTAAGTAGAATTATTGACCTGACTATCACTTCACAAAATACAGAAAATAGCTTCTCCAATGCGAGAATAGGCGTACTTTTTACAGCAAGGTGAAGTAGGGCAAGTACACCCTTAAATCTGCAAAATTCATATTCGACCAATTACTAGTCTGTCACAGTATTAAGAACACTCCCAGACCATTTATTAACATGTTTACACCACTATTTATTTGAACTTAGCTATTATTACAAATTTAAAAAATCCTTTCCAATGCTATTTCATAAGTTCATACTTGCGGTGAGGCAAGGCATAGACTGCAAGGGCATATCATTTCAGACATGTCCTTCCTTGGTCCGAGCAACTTCCCAACCGAATTTTGAAATGTTCTAGCAGTTACACTAAACTAACTAAACTCTTTCAATCCTCTCCAGTAGGTGTCAGCCTCTACTTTAATCACATACGCGTTTTATATTCAGTGGACGCACTTCGCGAACTCACTATCCCAAATTCACCCTACATAGAAACCAAAGCTTAACACAATATGTTGAAACCTAAGAGAAGAAACTGCTATAGAATATAATTTAAGTCACTTGATGGGCGTAGACAACATAATTAAAACCCACTCCCATATGCAAATTAAATTTATTTGATTTAATATAAGTCAAAGTTTTTTAATTTTAAATAATGATGGTTATGTGGAAAGGTAATGCTCATATCTCGTGTATATCAGGTATTTTCCAAGCTCATTAGTTTTTCATGTTATGGATTCATTTAGCTTGACTGAAATGTATAAGGGGTATTGTAATTCACTGCTGGCCATCACAAATACAATACCATGAAGGTAGTATCCAATAGCCTTGAAATTCACGATGCGAATGATTAGCACTGCAGGTTATATGCGAATCATGTACACCAGTAATGACTCTTGTAAGCAGTACATAAAATGAGAACAGATAGCTGTTTCTTTTTAAGCATTGGAATTGTGTTTTCACGCTGTCCCTGTATAAAGGAAGCGTAATTATGCCTCTTCGAAAAAATGCAATCATATGAGTATGTTTCTGAGTTCGACAGAGCTCCGAAATCGGCCTTATTGAGACTGTAGATCATTCTTCCAAAAAATAGGTGCTCGTGTTGGACGGAATCAAGCCTCAGGATAATGAATATGGAATCGGTGGATGCTGAAGAGACAAACTGACTGATGCGAAGGATTATAGCAGTCTCGTTACACCACAGACGAGAGGACAGACATCTTGTTCGCATGGCTGTTATGGAGAGTATTGCAACATTCTAGATCAAGAATTAGGGTGTGTTGCATAACAACCTATGTCATGTACAATCCGACCTCGTCGGCAGCAGCGGGAAATTTTATCAAGGCGTCCATTGCAGCTAGTATCTTTGACTCTACACTACCACTGTGACTGAAATGGTGCATAGAACCCCGCATATGGACGAAAGAATTGCACGACATCGTCTTTACAGACGATTCTGTCTACCGTACCACGATGGTCCAATCTGAGTCTCGCAGTACCACGACAACAGACAGTATGACTTGCATTTTGTATTTCCATAGCGGTCCACCGCCTTGCGTTATGTTATGGGATACCATTTGATTCTACTCACGCACCCACCTGGTTGGCATTGCCTTTACCCTCAATAACTACTGCTACATCTCTGGAGCTTTGGAGCATGTTTTCCTCCCTTATTTTCAGGGCTTGTCTGCGGCCAGTTTTCAACAGGACAAAGCAGGACTGCACGAGGCATGCAATTTAGAACAATTCCTCACTATCCACCAAGTTTTACTTCTTCCATGGCCCACCCGTTCACCAGATCTGTCATTTATCTAACACGTTTGGTTGACGATAGCCCAGCGATTGGCACACCACAAACCACTTGCAGGCACGCCAGATGAACTTTGACAACGTGTGGAAGCAAGCATGGATTGGTATACCCCAAACACACATCCAAAGTCTCTTTCTTTTAATGCCGAAACGTGTAGCAGCAATTGTTGCCACCCATTACGTCTAAACAAATAAAATTTCTTCGAGTTCCGCACGTCGAACGGAGCTGTAATTTCAATAATATCCCCCTTGCACCTTATGTTATTAGTGTAGCATTTTCGATGGCCAGCAGTACATTTCATATCCAAAAAGCTGATATCTAAAGTTTATTTCAATTCTCTTTTTACGATGAGAATAAAATGTTCACATATAAATGAAATAGTATACCAGACCAAGCACATGAATTTATTGTCTTGCTCCTAATTACTTTACTTACCTTTTTAATGCCCATCTAAAAGTCAGATATGATGATTTTATTAAGCAATATTTCAAGAATCCGGCTCTTTTTGAAATAAAAAATACAACTAACGACAGTTTTACGTTTCGCAATATTTTTGACAAAGTGCAGGTACTAAAATTCTTCTGATACTGTAAATCGATAAGGACATCGCAGTGAAACTACCAAAACATATCTCGAAGCAGTAACAATGAAAATACATAAGCTGATTCAATAAAAATATTTTGAAAAGTTTTTTTTATGTAAGTAGTCATTTTTCAAGTCCGACTTGATTTGAGGTTAAGATAAATAGGAATGTAATATGAGAGATCTTCACGGAATAATGTACTCTGAACATTTAATGCTTAGTTTTAAAGACCGGTATTTTGAGAAAACCAAATATTCTGTAGTATATACAGAAACTGCTTTCGTATAGAACACCGAATTTCGTTAACACACCAGGTAAAGTGGTTTAAGCAACAATTTTTATGTTTTAATAACTTCACAATTTGTTTTGTTTAGCTTTTACTGGCATTTGTTTTCTGAGGTTGAAGGAAAATTTCATTTTTCATAAAAGGCCCATTTAAAAAGTATGTAAAAAGAAACTATATAAAAGTTTGTATTTTCATATTAACCATCCTGGTGGTCTCCACGAGGTATTTCGTCATTAGCAAAACTGACCAGATCTCGATGGACGAGATATCTCGTCGAATCCTCTTGGAGGGTTGATAAAGCTTGTAAAAATAAATTATTTACCAATCATATAAATACAAGAGAATTTTGTTTAAAGCTAAATTCATAGGATACTAGTGTTTTCGTAACATCTTTCGTAACTTGTGGCGTAACTTGATGTACTCGTATGCTGTTTCAGCATGTCGCTTGTGTTAAAAATTACTAATAAATAACACCAACATGTAGAAAAATAAAATTAGTTCTTCACCTCAAATGCATTTTTCTTCGGTAGTTTATGTTTATATTGAAAAACTCTTTCGTGTAATACATGATTTGAATAGTTTCTCTAATGGTAAGAAAATTGCCATTACAAACTGCTACAAATGGATAAGCTTAATGTAACATCTTAATCCTAATGAGAACATTAAAGTATAATCGAGTTATACATAGATGATTTTAAAAAATACGTCTTAATTGAAACCTAACCAATTAAAAGGAAGCTTAAATGAAAATAAAAAGTATTTAAATCGCAAATCTAAATCAGGTATACGCTTCGGCTCTGAATGTTTGGGTTAGGAATATGATAAAGCAACATTCTGAAAAATTGAGGTTGAGCGAGGGTCTAAAGCGTTATACAAAAAAATCAGCTTGTTTCAGAAAATACTGTAGAAAGTTGTTAAAATCAAGGTGGTTTTCTGAAAAAAAGAAAATGTCTCAATAATTGAATTCTTCATTTATGCTTACCTGCACTAAGAATATTTCAGGGAAGCAGATAGGTATATAACGAAATTTGTAACGAATTATTCCAGTATTCATCACATTAACGCTCAAATTATTGATCTAGAATATAATTTTATAGGGGATAAATCTTAATTCTTAATAACCACACGTGTTTTTCCAAGTATGTTAGATCTTATCAATAGCAATTAAAGTTTTCCTATGTGTAAGTAACATAACTTAAAATATGTAAAATAAAGTGTATTTATTAACTGATTAAACATATGAATAGTAGGAAATTGAGTTAAAATCACATTAGAACAACTCAACTGGCAATTGGCGACTGTCTGAGATCCATCCCGAAGGGAAAGATCCAAGGAAATCTCGTCATTTTGAATCACGGTCAGATGACGAGGTCAACACATGAACGAGCACCTCATTCTCCAAATCCAGTCTATGCCAACGTGAAAATATCCGAGGCTAAGCAGATTTAACACGCACCAGCCCCCAGGTACACGATGGTATTTGTTTGGATTGAGTTTAGCACTCACAATCCTCCGATTGTTAATCCGCTACTCTTCCAACAAGACTACCACGATCTCTATACTTATATGAATGTTGGTAGGTACTTTAATTAACGTTACACTGGAGCAACACAACGGGAAAGACCTAAGAACAACACCACGCAATTTTGAACCACGGTCAGATGACGAGGTCAACGTCTTTGCGCCACTCTCCGAATTTCAACACCACGCCAACGTGAAGACACGTATATGGATGATAAAAAGAGTAACAAAGATTGTGAGATTTGATGAACACAAACTAATCATCTATACATCGATGGATATTTTAAAAAGATTTAAGAAATGAAATATTTTGCTACAGCTTTCAATGATACATTCTCAGTGTAATGGAACGAATAATAATAATAATAAATGAATTGCATTATACTACATTTTTTATGGGACACATTGTTTTGACGTTTGCTATTTATCTGAATCTGATGTAATATTGACTTTTGGATTACTTTTAATATTCATTCTATTTTTCATTCGAAAGAATTACAAATCTTTAACTCCGACAATTCGCTTTAGAAAACTTATCAGCATTCTCAGCAACAGTAAAAGTTAGCTTCGCTTTTTCGAATAGTTATCACTTAACAAGTCAACCGTACAAAATTAGTTAACTCGGAGAGCACTTAAGAACGAAAGTAGTTCAGATTCTCAGTACAGCAAAATTCCGTCCGATACATCAGAGAGGACGTTATTATATCGGAAAACAGTTTTCGCTGCAATGTTTTCTATACCCACTTATTCCAGTAAATTAGATCACCTAATCGCTTGATGGGAAAGATATAAAAATAATACCATATAATCTGTGTATACGGAGGAAAAGAATTAAAAATAATAATAATGAGGAAGGAAACGGTCTTATATCGGAGGTTTAATCCTGAAGGACAAGAACAAAAAAGTTCTTGAAATCTGTCAGTTGTATCCAAAGCCGCTTCGTCGAACAATCAAGTATCTGGGTAGGAAAGATTTCATACTGCGGTGAGGATGGATATTTCTATTTCTTTTTGATTCGGGAGCATTGGAAAATTCGAGTCTGTTCCTAAAAATGTGTAGTTTCGTCGTTTTATTTTTGCTTTCTAATTTGCGAGTGTTTTCTATGTGCTTGAATTTGTAAGGTTTTCTATTTAAAATGGTTGGTGAAGGAATGATGTCTCATATATATTGCGTATTTTTCAAAAAATAAAGGGATTTAATTACTTTTGTTCTAGAAGAGTATTATTGGGTATAAATATCACGCAAATTTAGGAGGTCCATGATAGTACGATTGAAAGAGTAGTGGATTAGTTACGATTCCTGAACTCGATCTAACCAAAGACCGTCCGTGTACGTAGGGGTTGGTGCAGGTTAAACCTATCGTGGCCTCAGATGTCCTCACGTTGGTGTGGTGTGGAACTTTAGAGAGTGGGGTGCAAGCTCAGTTGTTGACCTCGTCATTTGACCGTGTTTCATATTTACGAGGTGTTGTCCTGAGATCTTTCCCTTCATTATTGATTCAGGACCGCCGCTGATAGCCTGTTGTGTTGCTCCAGTGCGACGTTAAATCAACTTCCCTCACAAATTCAGGTACTCTTGGCAACCGATCAAAAATTGATTTGTAAACCAATGTCACACTTTCCAGATTTACGTAATTTGGTTTCAATTTTGACTTTTTAGTATAACTCAAATTTTTTTTAGTTTGATAACTATCTATTTACATATAAATCATAGTTAATTTTGTCGTAATTTTGGGTTTTCTTTATTCGAAAAAACATGTTTCTGCTATCGGCATTCTTTTGGAATAAGGTGTTTTATATCATGTGCCTTTACCTTATTGGTTCGTTTGTCGCTCTACGTTCATTTTTTGTTATGCGAGGTCCATACCCAAAATACCATATAGTTTCAAATCTTATTTCCCAAAGTACATGTATAACCTTCTTAGTTAATTACCAAAGAAGTTAAGATAGCTCCTATATTTCAGTTCAGTAAACTACAACATGCATAATTTCTCTAAATTAACCATTGAAAATGGCATTTTTTAGATTCATAACTCTGAATTTAACTATTCTCAATTTAGTTTATACACGAAGATATTGCTCCTGCATTGTGAGATTGTTAGTTCTTTCTGTTCTATTTGTTGAAATCGTCTACTAGTCGTATAGAAATAAAGGAATTGAAATGTGCAAATGTTTATTCTTTATTTTAACTTAAATTTTCTAGTTTAGCTTGCCGGTAATTATATTTAAAAATTAATTTTAAACATTAAAGTATCAAGCCTTCAGATGCATTCGATCTACCATAGAAGATACCGTACGCCAAATGAAAAACACTTTTTAAGCGATAATTTAACTTGTTATTTGTCCTCCAAAGTAGTCTGGAGTCCAGTAGCTGCCCATTGGAAAAAAATTGTAGCTTGTGTCCAGGACACAAATCGTATAGTTTGATGCGAATACTCTGACCTGTTGGATTGTAAAATGAATGAAACAGACATAGGAAGTTTGAGCGATTAGTTATTGTGAACATTCAGTAATTAATTCACAGTTTGAACGATTGAAGTGCAGTTTGATATTAATAATAATTTGAAGAGTAAATTTATTCATTAAAGGCCTGTGATTGTAGCATAGTTTGATAGCTTTTGAATGACACTAGTTACTCAGCCCTCACCACGCAATCGAAAATTACACTGACCCCAAGATAGCCCGGCACAATAGAATTTTTACATGTTGCGGACCCCCTACCTGCGCTCACTGCGCCTGCGCACTTGGTCGGTTATATCAGGTACGTACATCTTTTGTCTACACGACGCTATATTTATCTTCTCGATGTTTCTTCTAGTTCTGAAATCATAAGATAAAACAGTTGTAACGCTTTTTATAACGTTCAACTTTTCATGCATGCTCCCAGTACTGTTCCGATTTTAAGGATATATTCACGTCAAAATATCTGTTCTCAGAAAGTATTATATATATATATATATATACACACCCATATATATATACATATATATATAAATATAATTCAAAATTACAAACCAAAACAAAGAGAAATCCAAAAATTTTAAAATCAAGAAATATATATATATATATATATATATATATATATATATATATAGTTGACCTCGTATCAATTTTTTCTAGTACATCCGAGATTTATTGATGTTACATTACACCAGAAGTGTATCCGTATCTATCTTATTAAGGATTTACCCACGGAAGTTAGATGTGCTTTCCTTGGAAATAAGACTTAAAAACTGTAAGTCTCAATCTAATTAGCCTTCATGTGACAATAAATTGACCTTAGGGTTACAAAACAAATCAAATACAGGAAATGTGACTCTAGAAAAATGTTGAGTTGTTAAAGGGGCACAGTACCCTTAAAACCTTAAAAAGAATCGATTTTCCAATTTTGATCTATTTAGATAGTTTGAAATATTCTGATTCTGGTAAAAAAAACGCATGAAAAAATTCGCGCATTCGTTCGTTCGTAATGAGGATTTTTCGAACACACCTATTTGTATTTTCAGCTGTTCGTTTGTTTATGTTTCTTAGTTTTGGTTTGGAATTATGCTATTAATTTTTGGAATTATGCTATTCATTTTTTTCGAAAGTTTTAATAATATTTTTACTGTAACAAATATAAGCAGAAGATGTACTACTCAACTCTTTCATTTCACAAATCTATTTGTTTACTTGAACGCACGTGAATGCTAAAAATAACTATTTCAACTTTAATTGCATTTATCTCAGAATGGTAATTTTCAAGCTTGCGCGCACTATAACTTTGCAACTAATGAACGTAGACTCCTGAAATTTTGAATGATAATAGATTATCAAAAGGGCTTCAAATTGAAACCAAAATTTTACTCAAAAGCTAAAAATATATTAAAAATTTTTGATATAGTATGAGCAAAAATTTGGAAAAAATTAATGAAGTGAAATATTAATTGATTGCTATATTTATGTGTTATTTAACTACTATTTTTTGGTTTTAATTTAAAACAAAAGCATTGTGTTACTCATATCAGCCATTAGTTTTATAAAAAATGCACAGGATGACTCAGAATGTTGCGCACAAGTTATGCTTGTAAAAAAGTATGTTAAAAAATGATCTTATGTAAATATTATTTAATTTTTAAAAATCAAACCAATTTTTCTGCATTGTGTAGTATAAAGTATAAATAAACTCTGCAAAAAATTTCATTATGATACACATAAAACTTTTGGTGATAAAGTTTACCGAAATTAGTCTATTTTACCTGTTGATCTGTATGCTTAAAGGTACTGTGACCCCTTAAATTAATATTTGGGCGGTTGACAAGGAGAGTATCTAAATTTGTTTGAGGGAATCATCCGATTTTTTAACCTCATAGTTTTAGGACTGGGGTTAAAACTGGATTCCTTACTTTAATTTACTTGAGAGACATTTATTGGTAGAGATTAGACATCGAACTAGGTTAGACTGAAAGAAACCTTTTATCTTGATATACAGTAAAGTGATGCCAAAAAGTTTGAAGCTGACATAATCAGAAGATTTTTATTTTTTTTTAACGTAGCACTTTACGCAAAAACATAAAGGACAGGGCAAACAGACAAGGTTGCAAAGCACAAGGCAAGGAGACAATGTAGTCAAACACAAGGCAAGCAAAGTAGCAAACCTTATATACTAGCGCAAATGCGAACTGAAACTGATTCGTTTCCATTTTAGTTCCCTCTTGAAATAGGAAAGGTAGATAAAGCGTAATACGCGATCCGCACCAATAAGCCCGTTAAAAGCAGTGGTTCATTAGGGGATAAGAAACCGCAAAATCTTACGAATCACTAAGTGTTTAATTTTATATTTGAATCCCCTTATTGTAGTTTTATTAATTAGCTCTATGTTTATTTTCTTTTTATAAACTTAATAAAATATTTCTTGGAAGTCAAACTATAGGCATAAAGTTGAAAATTCATGTTAGGAAAGACCGTGAAAAATTCATTGCAAAAAATACTTTTTTGCAACAAAAAAATAGGGAAAACATTCATTGCATTTGAACTTGGGTGCAATATAAAGTATAAGTGTATAAGACCTATATAAAATATAGTCGACTCAGAAATCTAATCCAAGCAACTTAAACCCTCTTTCCTTTTATGTTTAATGCAGATGCTATAAAATTCGTTGTTTATTCCAGTCTTCTTTCGTGGTGTGACATGAATAACAGGAAAAAGGTATCCCTTAGGAAATGTATAACGCAATAGAAAGATTACACAATACTCCGGCATAAAGTAAATACTTATAGCCACTTAGAAGGTAACAATTTATCTTTCTTCAAACATTTTGCAGATATAAACTTATTTATTTATTTCATGTCAAATTCATACACAGGTAATGTATAGCCATTACATTTTAATATACGCTTAAGACTATTTAAGCTGGTAATGGGTATAAATTTAAATTCATATCATGATAGATTGTGACATGAATAACAGGCCTCAACAGGTATACCTTAGAATATGTATAACGCAATAGAAAGAATACAGTACTCCGATATTAAGTAAATACTTATGGCCATTTAGAACGTAAAAATTTACCTTCCTTCAGGCATTTTACAAATATAAACTCTATTAGAGGTCAGATACCAAGAAAGGTAATGTATAACCATCAACCATTCAATTTTAATATACATGTAAGATTAGTTAAGCTGTGAATGGTATGCAAGTGAAATTCATATCGTGACAGATTATGAAGCCTGGTAAATTCCCATCTCGTCTATGGGCTTCAATAAATTGTGCTTGCTTTTCTCAAATGACATGAAAAAACAACCTTTTAAAACGAGCTCTAATCGAGAAACTCTCAGTCACGCTTTGAGGATTTTAAAAAAGGACATGCATATTTAACTACCCATTATTATAATTAGAAGAGAAAAATTGTCAAAGTTGCGCGAGTCTAATACCAATTCTGACATAAATTTTTGTGCTGGAGACCAAATGCATTATTGATAGAAAGACACGTTCTTACATTTTTTCACCCAAGTTTCGTCAAGCATTCATATATTGATCGTGCCTCTCCACCATGGTTGAAGAAATCTTAATAATGCGTGTCCTGCATACGAGCAGAGTTCAAACGGTGCGTTTTATATCATCATTTCTCGTTAAATGCAAAATTAAAAAAAAGATTGAGTCAATAATTATCCACAATGTAGTTGTATTTGTTTTCCTATTGCCAATATGTCGATTTGCTCGCATCGTTAAGCGAGGTTTGTCCATAAACGTGAAATATAAGTAGGCTGAGCACTGCTATTCAGAGGAGATTCAAAAAGTGTGACCAACATGTCTACTAGTAGTCACGTAACTGCTCTGTGAAAAATGGACTCGGTTGGCCGACTTGGCATCTTATCGCCTTGGCGATATAACATTTTATACCAGGGTAGATGTGTTAATGCGCACAAATCAGATGATGAATCAATGAATGGATGTCTTCCCCAATCCCGTGAAACAATCAAATGATGAATGTTCGTTGCCATCCCGCAGACGAAAGTAGTTAAAGGGTCAAATTCCTACTAGTTTTATTCACATGACCATAGGCGCATAAAAGGATTACCATTAATCAATCGACTTTTGTATTCCCTCTATGAGTTTCTAATAATTTTTGCCCAGATTTGCAGTTGCTAGGTTAGTTCCACTGTCGCTGCCGTGACGTTAAGTACCATTTATGTACATAAATCCGAATGTGCTCTCCGCATCGGAATCCATTGAACCAATGAGCAACGAGTAAGAGAATGATTGACAAGTTCAATCATTCCTGTTCTCGTCACTCATTGTTTTGACGAAGCCTGATACGAATAATGGAATCGGATTGACATACAACTGTAAATATGCCTTTAATCATGGCTGCTTTTCTTTCTGTTTGTACCAAAGAGCAACCTTTAGTAATTCACTTATTGTTGTGGTCTGAAAGTGCATCGGACCAATGTCCGTCGAAGATATAAGTATGGGAACAGTGTTTTTGCAGCAGAGCAACTTCGAATAGATCAAAAGGTTCAAAATTGCTCATTATGCATGAAGAAGGCCAAATGATCATCTGCAGTCACAACTGACAACAGTAATTATAGTGTACGTGGCGTGGCTCTGTTGTACAAACAAGTGACTTGTTGATGGATAGGTAAACTAGTCATTCACCACAGACTAATTACTCTGGTCTACAAGGCTTTTATAACATGAGCAAAGATGGCTGTTTTTAATTGATATTTGGTGGCTAATTTCATGTCTAACTTTAAACAATGGCCACTTCGTCAAGCATTTTGTTATTGGTAACTTAATACTTGCTATTTTTCAAAATTAAGGCTTTTATAGTCATGTAAAATGACAGTAGATGTTTCTATTTTCATATTCGCCACCTGATATTTTATGTACGGCAATACTGAATTTTTCACTGGTAGAAAATATGTAAACAACCGAACCGCTATTCATTGAAAGAGAAACATGTCCGGATGTATTGATGTTCAATATAAGCTTTGCTAAGTGTGCTGATAGTATAGTTTAAAATATTAGAGTCGTTCGTTAACAAAGACGGAAGAAAGTCTACGATTTGTACTTTGGATGCGATGTTGGGATCAAAGTAATTCATCAGAGGCACATGAAGATCCTGATCCTACATACACTTCTAACCACTTAGAGTAGCAACATTTGATTGAGCATATTAGCTGAATGATCTCGTTAGAGACCTACGTCTTTCCAAACTACAAGCTGAACTTTTAGGTTCCAGACTTCGTGTGTTTAACTCCTTCTATCTACGAGTACACATAATTCTGTGTTAATCCTCAAGTGGTTTCGAACAGATATCTCGTCCATCAAGATGTGACCAATTTTGCTAATGACGAGATATCTCATCATCGAGGTACTGCCGATTTCTTGTGACGAGATCAAGATCTGATCAGGTTTGCTTTAATGACCATATATCTCTTCCATCAACATCTGGTGAGGTTTGCTAATGATGGTACACTTCATCCAGACAACAAACAGGAGGGTTAAGAAATAGAGATTCGGTTCTATCTTCCATCTATGAAATGCAGGATGGTATATCCTTTTGTTCAGATATTCCATGATTGATAACATATTCGGAATATCTAACGATCATAAGGAATTGAGTCTATATATCAACTCATCCAAGGTTAGTTTAAAAGCTGTCCTTTTGTACAACTGAAACCAAAGTCTTCCGTTCCCGTAGCACATGTTGTAAGAATAAAGGAGACTTATGAAAGCATGAGGAAAATTCTCACTGTAATAAAATATGATCACTTTAAGTGTGGTCAATATTTTTTCTCCACTTCATATTAAACCAGGGCTGATGAAAAACTTTGTTAAGGCTATGGACAAATTTGGCACAGGTTTCTTGCACTTAAAGGAAAAATTTCCAAAATTAAGTGATACAACACTCAACAACTATTGATCCTCAGATAAGGAAACTAATGAGTGATTCTCTTTTTACAGAAGAATTGAACAGCAAGATCACAGCATGACAATCATTACTAACTACTGAACCACAACCAACCAACTGCTCATTCAAGAGATATAAAAACCTTGGGTGCAGAATGTCCTTAAAAATACATTTCCTAGATTCTCTTCTGGATTTCTTTGCTGATAACCTAAGAAAAGTGAGCGATGAATAAAGAGAAAGGTTCTGCCAAGATATCCAAAGTATGGAGGAGGAGATATCAAAGTAGGTGGGATCCCGCAATGATGAATGATTATTGCCGGTTTTTCCAAGAGGGCAACGCGACACATAAGAGAAAAAATGAACTACGTGTATGGGTTTATGAGTGTAAGTGTATAAATTTAATTTTGTATTTATACATGTTTGGCTAATTTTTTCTTTACAGCGTCGTGCAATAATATGTACATATAATTTTTAATACTAACTTCATAGCTAACAAGGGAGGTAGATGCTGTAAGAAATTAATATTTTAAACTCAGATTTTACTTCATGTAATAAAATATGACATTTTCTCCCACTTCCTGGACTTGTAAATATTGTATTGTGTAGACATATTTAGAAACACGACAATTGTTAATAGGCAAAAACAATGTGATGGAAATCTTTTGCAATCATATTTGAATTCAGCACCCCGAAATTAATTATAACATTATTTCACATTCGAGTTATTAACTAGTGATGCATACGCTCTGCTCAATCGAAAGTCCCTTTTTTCAGAGCATTAAAAAACTTATGCAAAAAGTGCGTGGGGGCTATGATCAAAAAGGATGTATTATAAGACCCGTCTATTTCTATTGAAATAAAGTTTATATTTATTGTGGATAATAATTGACTATCTTGCAATTATAAATGTCATGTATTACGAAGTGACACAGTTGAACAAAGTTCGATTTTCTAGTTTACTCTTCAAGACTTCATGAATAGGCTCCGCGATATTTAATTTTCGGTTTTTTAAATACAGTTATCCGCCGTTACTCCTAAAGCTGTATTCAAATAGGAAGCGCAAAGCGCGATGACCAATCAGGTGCCGGCGCAAGTGGTAAAAATGTTCTGATTGGTTTGCGCGTGTCGCTTCGTGTTTTCTATTTGAATTCAGCTTAACAGAGACAATCTCAAACAACCAAGGGGCCATTGGAAGAGTAGTGGATTAGCAAGCGGAGGGTTGCGAGTTCGAATCCATCCAAAGACCGTCGTGTACGAGTGGGGTTGGTGCACGTTAAATCAATCGTGACCTCAAATGTCCTCCCGTTGGCGTAGTGTGGAAGTTTGGAGAGTGGGGTGCCAGCTCAGGTGTGACCTCGTCATCTGACCGCAGTTCTATTTTATATGGTTTCGTCCCCGGGTCTTTCCCCTCGGGATTGATCACGAACCGTCCCCAATAGCCGTTGTGTTGCTCCAGAGCGACTTTAATTAAATATGTGCCACCATCACCCATGCGGTTGCAAACCAGGATTAGAACCCAGGTCGTATTGAGTGGCAGACAAACATCATGGTATTATACCAGTTAGGTGATACAATTTAAAATAAGAGAAACTTCAAGACGAGAACACATAATCGTATATTTTTTAGTTTGATGACGAGAAAATACCGGCTTGGTGGTAGAGTGACTATTGCTCTGCCCCTTGATTCAATATTATCTGGGATTTGTATATCCAGTGCTAAACAGAAATGTTTGTAGTGGTTCCGAATCTGGTCTAATTAGCTCTAGCGTAACAAAAATGACAGTATAGTGAAAAATAAGACGGTAAAAATAACGAATTCATTTGCAACACCACATTGTATCCTACTGAAACTTAAAACTGTTTTTTAATATTTACAAAGCAGTGACACATTTTTTCAGTTTGGAATTTATATCTTTATGGTTGTTTGGTAGTATTCCTTAGCCTTACCAAAAATGTGGGTATGCCCTAAGGAATTTAATTACAGAAACTCACATACCTGTTTCACATCCTTTTACTCAGCATATTCTTTCCTTTTGTATAAAAGTAGAAGAAAAGCTAGCTTTTCTTTCCCTTTTTAAACAAATTTGAAGCCACCGTATTACTGTTTTTTTTTTCATTTAAGTTTTCTTACAGCCGAGAAAACAAAAACCTCCCCGTTTTTGCGTCTCTTAAAAATTCCCAGTCAGATAATAACTACTAGGGATTCACTTCTAAATGGCGGCTGAAACCGTAAGTCCATTGAATCCTCTTTGGAGTGAACGCATACAACAGAAAACAAACCGAGGACTTGAGAAAATCCACTCTTTCCTAAAAGAAATCCGAAAAACCGAGGACCGTGAGACAATACAACGGAAAATGTTACTAAAATATATCTCGCAACTTTTTGCGGGCATTGGACTTTTTTAGAATTCACACCATGCTCCAGACTTTACTTTTTTAAGGATAGGATTAAAGAAACCCGAGTACCCCGGTCTGGAGGTAAAGTGAAAGACCAAAAAAAAAATCAACTGTCTCGCCTCGGGCATTTTAATGAACGCGTTACGTTCCTTTGTGAAACGCCGCTTCAACTTCTGCAACCCCTGTGTCCCAAATAACAGACAGTTCCGGGCTCTGTGCAGGATAACTAGGGAGGATGACATTCGGAATGGCTGTGAGAATGTATTTCAACAGAGGGCCGTTCCGGAATAAAGGTATTGACTGACTACTTGAGATGACGCCGTGACGGGAATACGTGGGAAGGTTCGGCTATTTTCTGGGGAAAGTGCACAAATGACTGTTGATCAGTACTTGGCCTCACTCCACCAGTCAAAGTTATACAGAAAGTCCGACTGACATCTTTTACCACGCTGGACATACTGGATGAGTTAACCATCCAAATGATTTCCACGAGATATCTCGTCATCAGGATATTGCCGATTTTTTACGATGACGACACCAAGATCTGGTCAGATTTTTTCTAAGGACGATATATCTCGTTCATCAAGATGTGAACAATTTTGCTAATAACGAGATATCTCGCTATCAAAATATTGCCGATTTCTTCAAGATGACAGATCAAGATCTGGCTAGTTTTCGTATGGCGAGATATCTTGTTCATCAAGACGGTCAATTTTGCTAATGACGGGATACGTCGTCCAGACAACCATCAGGAAGGTTAAATTTAGATAATGAAAGAGTAACAATTGACTGTAATGTTGTATGATATTACTAAGATAGGCCGATGGGTCAAATGCAAAGAGAAAATTTTATTCTAAATATGGATTAATAAAGTCGACTTATAAGTGAAAGACATTAAGTCAACATTTTCCGGATTTGAGGAAATAGCTTTTAGCTATTATCTTTTTTTAAAGCTTTTTAACTTTTCTTTCCCAGTATTTGGCGATCGTTAGATTAGTCTATACCACTAAGTCATTTTTTCTTTGCATGAAAATTACATTTCTTCTTGAGAAACACACTTAGGGTGACTGGCAAGGGAATAAGATTTCCCCCTTCCCCCTTCGCTTTCTCAGAACTGTTTTTTGACTTAGTGTGTGTCCACTTGTAAATCTACGATATAGATAGCGAGTCAGAAAGATGTTACCACTCATGTGGGAAAGATAGCATCACGTAAATTCCTGTTAAGATGAATTGAGAAGAAATTCATGTATTCCATGGAACCTCGCCACATCAATGTCCTCATAGAACGTATAACATGCATTATTCACTGAAATGTGACAACGATTTATGGACTTTGGCCAAACAACCATATATATGCATTTACAAAATTAGAGAATTATAAAGAAGATAATAAATTTTATTCGCAATTATTTGTTATAATAGTAATAACATGATTTATATGGAATAAATAATACAAAATAACACTCCAGTAAAACGGTAATCGCTTTGGCTGATCCTGTACAGCAAAGATTAATTATCACATAATTTTCAACATATTCCCTTTGATATTATCACATTTACTATTTCTCTCCACATGGTTAATGAGGCTTCTCTCTTAGCCCACCAATTGGATTTGACGAGATATCTCGTTCATCAAGATCTGACAAAATTTGCTAATGGCGAGATATCTCGTTCATCAAGATATGACCAAATTTGCTAATGGCGAGATATCTCGTCATCAAGATATAGCCGATTTTCTATGATGATGAGATCAATGTCTGGTCAGTTTTCTTGTCATGGCGATATATCTCGTTCATCAAGATCTGGTCAGTTTTGCTAATGACAGCAATTACGTGTGGGTTAAAAGTGTATACCTTGTGTTTGAAAACTGTTGAAAAGATGTGTTTCATAGAATAAAATTTTTTTTATGACCATTTCTAGGGTATTAATGGTCACTTGTAGAATATACGAATCACAGCATGCTTATACTAATATTCCTCTTACACTCTTTTCCTCATATGGATGCAACATATCAATAAATCGCCTTGGGAAAATCGCACATATGCTGACATAACCGATCAATGCTCACACTTTATCCATTGTTCACGTTTCTAACGCAAATCCGTTCATCATAACTCTTAGGTACGCCACACATTTGTTCAACGACACAAAATTGACTGAAATAAACATACCTGTAGACATATTTTCTGTACAAAAACGGAATACGCATGCGCATATAATATGTTTCTTCGCATGTTTCTCGTGTATGGCCAGGCTTGCGCCGTGGTGTACATTCTGTACAGTAGTCGCTAACTTCAACCTACTCTTAGTTATGAGACCTCGTTTATCAAACATCACTCAATTGTTACGATATACTAACAGACAACACAATTTACCATCGAAACATTCTTGTAATATAGAAACACGATTTCTATTTTAGACTATATCTCGATATAGAATTCTACTGGCATGGTTAGACAACCGTTTGTCTTTTTTGTAAGCATGAACCATAGAGAAAAACACTATTACTGCTTCAAGTGGTTTCAACGAGGTATCTTGTCCATCAGGATTTGACAAATTATAATATTGATACCACGATATCTCGTCATCAAAGTATTGCAGAATTTGTGATGATGACGCTATCAAGATCTGGTCAGCTTCTTCTAATGCCGAAATATCTTGTTGAGTCCTTGTCAGTTTTGCTAATGATGAGACACCTTTTCGAGACAACCAGAAGAGGGTTAAAGAACAATTCATTACTTGAGTCTTAAAAATACTTAAATGAACTATGATAAATATAAAACGAGTGTCTTTAAAGGTAAATATTTTAAATAGTGATATTTGAGAAAAGATTTTAGCCGCAATGCAACTTGATAATATGGAAATCGAACACTAATCAGTAATAACTGAGTGTGAACTGAAGCTTTTAAAAACCTCAAGAGCAACAATGCATTATACCCATCACTAAGATCATACATAATACCATTCGCAAATACTCAGTACCATTATTTGCTTAAGTGAACTTAATCCCTATTATACCGTCAAAGCTAATGAAGTAAGAAAATCCTTCATTATAAGCCAAAGTCAAACGTAGCAAAAATTCGTCCATTATAAACTTACTTTTTCTCAACATCCATTAAACACTAGAGGGTAAACCTAATTTTCCAAAAAAACATCTCCCATAGATTATCAAAGGGAACTTAATGAGACACCATGATTATCTCGCAAAATCTCTCGAGATTTTTGTGTCCCTAACTAAATCAGCGTTTACCATGTTTACTCATTAATTATTCCTACTTACCTTTAGATAACTACTACTCTTAGCTATTCCTGATTAACTCGGCCCTTGTTGATGCGAGAAATGCTATGCTACTCTTAGGGTAATGCGATAATTTATGCATACATTCCAATGACGTCTCACCCATTTAATTCTTTTCGATAGTGAAATAAAACTTTTCCACAGCATCCACCTCACCTCGAGGCATGAATATTTAACATTAAATGTGGAATCGAAATGAATATTTAAAGACAAAAACTCCGAGTCGACGTTCGACGACAAGTACCATTTTTATTCGCGAAGGTCCGTTGTCTTCTTCTCCGTGTTCCTGTCAGGGTAGGGGGGACGAAGGGGAGAAGCAGAGAAAATGGGGAATTCTCGGGTAAACAAAAGGACAGAGGGAAACAGCTGTGCACCATTGTGTATAATGCTTTTCTTTTTCGCATACGATTTTGTTTTAGTCCATCAGTCTTCCATTTCGTTCTCCTCCATCCATTCGGACCTTCTTTTGACCTTTCTTTGGGGGAGGGATTCCAAACTGCCATCGCTTTGATCCGTAATTATTTTCGGTAACGTCGGATTAATTGCCCGCTTGTCGATGCCAGATGGCGAATTCGGCCGGAGTTGGAATAAAAATGCGTTCTTTATTGGGAGAGAAACATTCGAGTTATATAGTTTTAAGTACCCTTTTTTTTCAAAATTTATTAACATTCATTTGTCGAATTATAAATCTCAGCACATCACATGACCCATAAAATATTCCGATATATCGTCGGCTTAAAGCAGAAATTGATTGACATTTATTCGGAGACACTAAATGCTCATTTTCCTAATGATTGGGAATACAGTCATATTGCAATCTGTTTAACCTTCCTGGTGGTTGATTCATCGAGATATTTCGTCATTAGCAAAAATGACCACCATCTTAATGAACGAGATATTTCGTCATTAGCAAAAATGGCCACCATCTTAATGAACAAGATATACCGTCATTAGAAGAAAACGGACCAGATCTTGATCTCATCATCATAAAAAAGTTGGAAATATATATCTTGACGAGATATTTCGTTATTACAGAATTGGTCAGATCTTGACGGACGAGATATCTGGTCGAAACCCGAAAGCCCTTGGTGGATTAAAAGATATATGATACTATCAAAATGCTTATAATTCTTATTTTTTGACCTAAAAAGTAAAAGTAAGTAATTAAATAGTTGTACAGTAAAAATTCTGTGTCAGTTAACGAGTTTTTGCTCTAAGCCGACGATATAAGCTTTTGTGATATTATATTAGTTGTTTATGGCCAAAAGAATAATAAAGATTGTGAGATTCACATTGAGTTCTGTTGTACGGAGGTGGTTCCATATGAAGACTGATGAAATGAATAACCTAGTAGGTAGGTAGTTAACTAGCGTCACACTGGAGCAACACAACGGGCTATTTGCGACGGTACAGGTTGAATAACTAGTAGGATAAAAATATAAATTAATCAACATTCAATAAACATAAAATGCTGGCAAGCCTACCGGCACGTGGCCTCAAATAAAGGTCATACGATAAATTAGGCGATTGTAGTTTTTTATAAGTTGTTTACAACATATATTCGGAGTGGACGGGGTGATATTCTTAGTCTGTAAATAATGCACTGTACATATGTATATAATAAATCATGTATGGTAAGATTGCGTTCCTCTTTGTGTTCACCGCAGTAATATCAAATGTACCGCTTGGCCAGATCTGTTGCAGTGATGTTTCAGTATCACTTCACAAAATATAGCTAAAATAAAATTGTCAGAAAGTGCGATTTACACTGATCAAAACTTTTGAAAAAGCGAAACCGAATTTATTAGAGGTCAAAGTTAAAAGAAATTGTTAATAATATTAATTTCTTGGAAATGTATGTATGTCTCTTGGTTTGTTAGATTTAGAACTTAAGCTTGAATAATACAGGGAAAAAGACTGCGTTCGATTTGCAGTGACGGTTGGTGGGTCTTGGTGTTGGTAATTGGTGTCTTGCCAACCAGTATACGTTTTAAATTAATCCAAGCACAAAAATTCCTTACGTTTTTAATTATATTTAGGACTTTAAATAGAATATGACCCAAGTCAATACTGAATGACAGGATTTTAATATTTTAGCCCATTCTTGGCAGAATTGCTTAATGTTTAAATGGCTGCATGTCATGATATCAGAGAACACCTTATTACTGTACGTTTGAATAGTTGAGTCTTTTCATTTTGACTCAGAGCGTCACACGATTTCCGATTAGTGTAGCCTTACTCTACAACACATGTAATGAATAAATAACCACATCTATTGGTTCAAAGAATCGTCAAAAAGATTTTGATGATAAAATGGTCAAAATTGGTTGCACGTAAAACAGGAGAGACTGAATGTGGTTGAACGGCTATACACATGTGTGTACCTCAGATGGCGAAAGAACTCTAAAGAACATAGGCAAAACAGGTTTCAAAAATGATTATTTGAATGCGAGTCCTTCAGAGGGTGAAAGAAGTCTACGGAACATTGGCAAAACGGATTTATAAAAGGTTATTTATGCTAGAATTTCTCAGAGGGTGAAAGAACATAAGCCAAACAGGCTTCAAATTACATATTCAAAAGAAGTTGTGATTCAATGATTACAATGAAATAAATTAGACAATTTAAGACACAAAACATAAATTAACAAAAAATTGAATTCGTTATAAATTTAAAACTTTGAACTTCAAAAAGAAGTTGATCTTGCTGGCTTCTGCTAAAATTATGCAGAGTTGAAACCAAACACCCCTACACCTTAAGACCATAGGATGCAGGGGTAATCGATGATAGTTTTATCTTAAATTCTGAAACTGGTTACACAATTACATAAATTGCCCTCTATGAATATGCATAGTTTTAAGTAGTTTTAAGAGTTACTTCTGTGAATCCTCTAAAATTTGAATCCATTTCCGGGGGCCATATTCATTAAACCAAAACTTTCATAGTCGTTTGTACTCGAAACAAATCTGAATTATTTACTCTCAAATGCCTAATAAATATGTTTTATCTTCCTGATATAAATTTAAAGGCACCACACTTGGCAAGTAATAGCGATGAAGAATGTTTTGGTTAAGCCAACATGACTTTCGTAAAGCGGTTTTACAACTCTTTACTGGAAAATCTCATTACATCTCCATACTAAAATCTCATTTCATACGCCCACGTGTAATAAAAGAAAATGAAGTATGGATTCATCACAAATGTGAACAAATCTAATTGGTCTCACTAAAGTAAAACGAAAACACTTATACAGACAGTTTATTCCTTTATAAATTTATTTTTCATTTTCTTTTTCTGGTGAAAGTTATCTCTGAAAGATTTCAAATTGTATTTTTTAAAATTTTTCAAATAAAATCACAGGGTATACCTATCAAACTGGTCGATCCTTTTAAAGAATAATGTGGCATTCCGGCGTATGTGTTCATGAAAGAAATATGAAAATATTCCAATAAAATTTGCTTCTATGAAGTTTTTGTTAATGCACAATACCACTTCTGAAAGAAAAAACAATTGATATAGTTAAACTAAAAAAAATTCCTATGCAGACTTCCTGAGCGAAACTTTTTGTTTACGTATTACTTTTTTTACTGTCTCGTGGGTACTAAATACATTTTTCAAAAGTTGGTTGTAGGGTTGTAAGTTGAATTTACGTCGTAGTGGAACAACACAACGGTCTCTTAATTTTTCAAAAGATACTCAAAAGAAAATTAAATTTAATGAATATAATGTTCATTATTATAAGAACTGCTTATTGTTTGTTTTGAATATACTTGTCTAATCATGACCTCAACTTTATTCAGACTGAAATAAAAACTTGCGTAAGAAATAGGCATAGTTAAAGTGAATTTGCAAGTAATTTTGGTATTTAATTCGATACTACATTAAAAATTTTAGAACCTAGATGCTATTTTGATGGTATTTATGAAAAAATCATGACTATTCATCCCATTACTTTTTTTTAGAGAAATATAGAAATTTTATACACGGAAAAGATATGTTGCTTTTTCACATTCAAAATTCTAATCGTTTCTTCGAAATAAAATCACGTAAGCTTTCTGGATTTTTCATTTAAAAATAAATTTTAAATTAAATTTTATTTTGTATTTTTTTGTTGTGTTTATGAATAAAATGGGATTTTTCACATGAGTACAAAACCAATAATATTTTAAATAATAAGGTAAATAATTCAAAAAATATTTCTCTCTTATGAAGAGTTATCATATTTAAAAAACAAACTTATTTACAGATCCGAGAATTTCAATAGTAACAATTTCTTATAATGCAAGTTTGATAAATTTTAGTGCGAGAAATGAGAAAAAGTGGAGCTTTTCTTTAGTGTAATACAATTGAAATTTTACATTCTGTGGCATTCAAACAAAAATTTGACTGTAATTAGCTGAAAATTTTGAAATATTATACTTTAAAACTCAGGTATCACTCACGCAGGGTATTTAAATTTTATGTAAAATAAATAAAATCTTTCAAAATCACATGAACGATTCACAAGGAATGGTTGACCACAATTTTACTTTTCATGTAACGTATTACACAAACGTGCATTTCTTTTGATATGGATAGAGGTACCTAACGCTTTTCAAATAAGGGAGACGTTTTTGAAGATTAAATGTAATGGGGTTTAAATGAATGAAGAGTGCTGGAAATTCTACATTAAATTTTAAAGTCTAAATCTTAAAGCTGTTTTTATGTTTCCTCTTTATTATTAAAGTAAAATTTATAAATTTGCCTAATGACATGCGGTCAGTCATACATAAAAAGTCATACATAAAGTCATACATAAAAAGTCCTAAACATAATAGGGGTCTCGGTAGCCCAATTGTAGAATTGGCTATCGGAGGGTTTAGAGTTCGAAACTCGATCCAACCAAAGACCGTCGTGTACATGGGGGCTGGTAAATGTAAATTCTGTCGTCGACCCAAATGTCCCCTTTGGCGTAGTGTGGAAGTTTGCAGAATGGAGTGTCACTTCAGGTGTTGATTTCGACGATTGAACGTGGTACAAAATTACTTTGATGTTGTCCTCGAACTTTCCCTTTGAGATAAATTCCGTATGTTGCCCAAAAGCTCGTTGTGTTGCCCCAGTGCGACGTAACTTCAAATACCTGCCTAAACTTATTTTTGAAAACATGTCAACCGAGGTCATCTTTCAAACAATAATAAGATGTATTTGAAGAGTATTAATAATAACACCCACATTTATATATCAAAATGAAAAGAGTTTTATAATTAAATATATCTCTCATTTGCTTATGCTTAAGAAATATGCTGAGTAGATAATCTTTCTGAGTTAAGATTTGAAAATTCTTGTATTAAAATGCTTTTCTTTATGAATATCAAACAATAGTATCGATATCCGGATTGCTTCGTAATCTTTATCGTAGATTTTACTAAGGTTATATAAGGCCTAATTAATCTTCGTGTTCGTGTTTTAAAATATGATGGCAGTTAAACAAACCAAACTACTCGTTTTAGGCTTTATAACTTAATACATACATTTACATTTCAATACCTCTAAATTATATTTGAAGAAAAGTTATATAGGATATTTTAAAATGTATATTCCAAATTTATTAAAACTGCGCATTTAAGATAATTGAAAATTCTCAAATCGAGAACAAATTTTTATAAATTACAGTATGAAATACTAAATGAGTAAAAATTTCGATTTTATGAATTGTTTCTTCAAAATATATGGATTTACGTCGTAATGAATGTCAATTAATTAATAATATTAAATTTATAAATAAAATAATGCTTGAATTATTAATGGTCCAATTATGATTATGAGTGTTTATTTTGTAGAGCTAAATACAGAAATCGTTAGTGTTATGGTAACCTCTCGTAAATTGGAATATATTTTTATTTCCAATGCAGACACAGATGGACAAACGTCCATAGGCAGATAGAACAGAGATGCGAAAATACAAATACAAAGTAGCCTTACTTTTACTATTTTGGAACTGAAAAATCCCTCATTCGTTATAATATATCTTTTGGTTTGTTTCGCAATAGTTAAATTTATTTTGATAGCCAGGAATTTCCATTCTAACAGTAGCACATCAACATGCGGAAAATTTTAAAGCTTCAAAGAACATTTAAAGGCATATACTAAATCCCTGCAATATTTTAAAATAAGGTTAATGCTTTCAATTTACGAGTGGATAAGAATAACTTGAATACTTGTGTGCAAGTATGCATTTCAAACCAGCGAATTGAACGAAAAAGTTTATTTATTGAGTATAGTACAAATTGTTTTGTTTAGTCTTGTTTCCAAAACTGAAACTCCTATCCCTTATTTATATTATTTCCGTCTATTTTATTAAATGAAATATTTTATGCAATACAAATTTCTTCAAACCAGTGAATTGAACAAAAAAGTTTATTTATTGAGTGTAGTACAAATTGGTTTGTTTAGTCTTCTGTTTCCAAAACTAAAACTCCTATCCCTTATATATATAGCATTTCCGTCTATTTAATTAAATGAAATATTTTATGCTATACAATTTCTTCAAACCAGTGAATTGAACAAAAAAGTTTATTTATTGAGTGTAGTACAAATTGGTTTGTTTAGTCTTCTGTTTCCAAAACTAAAACTCCTATCCCTTATATATATAGCATTTCCGTCTATTTAATTAAATGAAATATTTTATGCTATACAATTTCTTCAAACCAGTGAATTGAACAAAAAAAGTTTATTTATTGAGTACAGCACAAAGTACTATGTTTAGTCTTCAGTTTTCAAAACTAAAACTCCTATTCCTTATTTATATCATTTCCGTCTATTTAATTAAATGAAATATTTTATGCAATACAATTTCTTCAAACCAGTGAATTGAACAAAAAAAGTTTATTTATTGAGTACAGCACAAAGTATTATGTTTAGTCTTTAGTTTCCAAAACTAAAACTTTTGACTCTTATTTATATCATTTCCGTCTATTTAATTAAATGAAATATTTTATGCAGTACAAATTTCTTCATACCAGTGAATTGAACAAAAAAAAGTTTATTTTTTTAACACTGCACAAAGTATTATGTTTAGTCTTCAGTTTCCAAAACTAAAACTTCTAACCCTTATTTTTATCATTCCCCCTATTTTACGAAATTAAATATTTTATGCAGTACAAATTCATTTCAATATTATTTGTGATCTGAAGTATTTCACAATATGAAGACGACCCCTGTCCGATTCCATGTGAAGGGCGCCGTAGGTGTTCATTGTTCAAAGTGACAACACCCTAAAAACTTGATGAAGTGCCAGAGGCTCTGATGCCATCAAATCTTAAAGAAAGTCTGAAGTTAGGCTAAAAACGCACGGCGGTAACTTTTTCAAAATGGTGAAATTTCAGAAAAAAAACTTTTAGAATAAAATATTTTTTTACTCTACTATTCGACCTTCTTAAAAAACATCGTTTAAGAAGCATTTACGGATCTCCACGCTCTAAGTCAGGTGCGTCCTTTTTTCTGCTTTTAAATGATGCAGGGAAGAGGTCATATATCATGCATCATTTCAACGATAAAAAAAGATTTGTCACTGAGAGTGACGGTTTTATCTTCACTGGAATGTTAATTCAATGAAAAATTGTTTCTTCATCCGTAAATTACTGGGAATCTGCTGATGGAGTTTCGAATGGGCTTCAGTTCTAAAGTAGGTTTTAAATACTCATGAGAGAGAGTACTTTGTAAAGAAAAGAAGAAAGTACAATAGAAACAATTCTTGACAAATAACACTCTAAATTATTTTACGTGCATTTCAAATTCAAGGTTTTTTATTCAATTACAGTATTTTAGGCCTAATTTTCAGTAACGAATAAAATTTAGTTTTAAATTAGGTAGTTTTATAACGCTATATAATACAACACGAGACAGATTTCATTAAAATTATATGAATACATATTTGTTTAATGCAATGAATCGCTTAAATGTGAATTACTGAACACAGATAAATTGAAGTTTTCTCATTATAGTCATTTTTTAAAATACTACAGTGTAATGCTTTTTGCATTTGGTAACAAATTGATAACATCGCAATGGTATATTACGGCCATCGTGAATAAGTGGTTTTGCCGACTGCACTATCAGCCTGCAAGTTGTAAGCTGTGAAGGTTCAATTCTAGCTAATACTAGGGTATATATCACTATTTTTTTCAGTAAAAACATTCCTTGTGTTATTCTACTGACTTACTTTTCTGAGGTTCACACGCATAGATCTGCAATCTGAAGATTTCCCTCTTAATTTTCTAATCAGTATACTGAACCAATGTAATCTTCCTAAACTTATTGCAACCAATTGATGTAGTTGTTTAGTCATTATGTATATTGATGGGTAAACCCAATATTACACTACTCGAAATTTCGTGTTGCTCTGAAGAATAATGAAAACAACATTGCTTTGAGAAGCTTGGCTATATTTGGCCATAAGCAACTAACCAACCAACATTGATTTGATTGAAAATATGATATGCCGTAACTTAGAATATAAATGAAATAATATGAAATAAGATTATTTGATCCAAGTGTGATTTTGTATCAAAGCGATTGAAGATACGCATTGAGCCCACTTTACTTATTTGAGCTGTGCTTTCAATTTCTGATCTCTCGAAACATCAGAAAAGCATCTATTTCTGATATTCAGAATTACATTTTGAAGTCATGTTTGTTTTGCTTCCAGTGATTTTATTGTTTCGATGTGAAACATGAATTTTGTAAAGTGAAAGAATTTTGACAGTATATTCAATAAATAGATTTTGTGACTGATTTTCCCGAAACTCTCTCCTAAAATCTTTTCATTTCTGCATAAAGTATCAGTAGGCCATATTTTGAATATTTTTAAAAATTTCAAAATAAAAGTACTATAATGCAACATCAAATGTAATAGACCAGTATTACAAGATTATCATAAACAACATTTACATGAAGTAATAAACATGTATTTCATTATATTTACTTCATTATATCTAATTAAAATATTGAGGTGCAAATAAATGGTAACATCGAATACGATTTGTGATGTATAATATGTTAATTGATCTTATGTGATATATGTCTAATTAAACTTTATTAACACCAAGTGGTTCGCGTATCCATTCTGTAACCCTCATTCTTTCCTGTACATGAATTCTTTCCAATTTTTAATTTCTTGACCAATATCATAAAATTCCTGCAACCACTATTTGTTATAAGTGATAATTAACCTTCCAAGTGGTTTCGACGAGATATCTCATCCTTCAAGATCCAATCAAATTTGCTAATGAAGAGATATCTCGTCCATCAAGATATGACCTAATTCGATAATGACGAGATATCTTATCAAGATATTGCCAAATTTTGCATGACTACAAGATCAAGATCTTGTCATTTTTTCTAATGACGAGATATTTCGTCCATCAAGATCTCGGTCAGTTTTGCTAATGACAAGATACTTCGAGACAACCTCCAATAGGGTTAAGAAAAACTTGTTTTTCTAAATGTTGAAAGAATCCATGGATCCTTCAGCCTTAGATGTGGTTATTTAGTCATTACGTGTGTTGTGGGATAAAAGCAATATTACAGTACTAAGAAATCTCGTGACGCTCATAGAGGTAAAATCCAATTAGTCATAAAGATTTTTAATTCCCATTACTAGTTAATCTTTTCCTCCGAATCGATTTGTAGACATCATTTTGGTAAGTCACGGAGTATTTCCAGTTGTACACGTATTCCAAGACGTAATTTCCGGATTCCAGAATCTCCTTACCTTTTCCAGTTATTTAATCCGTACGTGTAGGATGAGGAGAATTTACTTAGCTCAACCGTCCAAATGCTCTCGAGAGACATCTCGTCATCAAGATATTGATCATTTTTTGATGATATCAAGATCGATAATTTTGTTCCCTAAGGTTGAGACATCTCGTTCATAAAGATCTGGTCAGTTTTGCTAATGACGATATATCTCGTTGAGGCAACCACCAGGAAATCATTACGTGTGTTGGGGAAAAACAATGCTACACCACCTGGAAATCTCGTGTCGCTCAGAGGATTAAAAACTGATTTTCTATTTTCTTTAATACGCTGGTTTCCAGATCTTCCAATAACAGATTCGATTTATTCAAACCTTTTGCTCTTTCAAACTCTTATTCAAACCCTCTTTATGATCAAGTCACCCAGCCTAAAAATGAGAGTTTGAGGCACATCTAAGGGTGCACGGAAGCTAATCTGTTAGGCTTATCTACTCTTAGGGGAGAGAGTGAGACACTTGGAGGGAGATATGGAAACTAGTATTACGATAATTATCTACTATTAGTAAACGTTGTTAGGCTGAGCTGTCTGCACAGTGTAATATCTAGTCTAATTAGCAGGTGGTTAAGATGATTATTATCCATGTTTTTCGGAACATTAGTTTAATTAATCTTTCTTTTAAAATGCAATCTGAACAAGAAGAGTTAATTATTTCAAGAATATGTCATATTCCACAAGTTCTATATTTGAAGCATAAATTACACTTTTTGGTGCATTCGATTTACGAAAAATTTCTATCTTATATTTATGCCCTCTTGAAATTCATTAATTACAACTTAATAAATAAGCCCTGAATGAAATTCTGAAATTTAATTAAATATAAAAAAATAAAAAGCGTAAAATGTTCATATGCCACATTAATTCAAATTATCGTAATGTTAGCTATGTAGTTAATATTGCAGAATCGTTATTTTATCAGATAATTTCTGTGTAAGTTATTTTTAACCGAATTTATTTTGATAATATTTTCTATAATCTTCAGGAAAATTAAGATATAACCTTGCCTAGTGGTATACTGTGAATAATCCGATGACATCAGTAATACGTTATTAAGCGTAAAGAGCCAAGTTCAATTATATGTAATAATACATTTATTTTATACCTGTTTCTTGTTTTCAATTCCTTGAGTTTCGAATATACTAGGGTGTTAAATGATAACATATCACAGGACAAGTCTTGAAAAGGAGTACATGTATTCCATGGTGTCTAATTTGCTTGCGCATATTCAAGGAAAAGGTGTATGCACAATTCTTAAAGTATAATTTTATTAGGAGTTTATAATATTTGATGCAGAATTCATTCTCGATTAAACATATCTGAGTATGGAATGGACATTTTAAGCTTTTAATCTGAAATAATAGTTATTGGAACTTTAATTTAAAAATTGAAATTTGGACACTCGTACAAATAATGAAATAAGGACATACAATCAATCCAAAGTAAACTTTTTATAAAACAGATCAAAATTAATTTAAGTAGGTGATTTTAACCGACTAAGAAAAAGAAATTCACTAAATCACTGTATATTTATTTTGTCTGTACATATTTACGCTACTTTGGAACCCATAAAATGGCGGAACTGAAAGTATAGAATATAGAATTTTTCTGAATAGTATAGAATTTGAAAACCTTGTAAAAATTTTTGCTTATATAGATTTTACGATAAAAATGTGACACGAGAAACAAATTTATTTAGGTCATTTTTCTTATTTTTCCATCTGCGGTGACTGTGATTCCAGGAAGTGATAATATTCTTTCAATCGTGAATAATAAATTTCTTAATTTAAATGTCATGCTGAAACTGCGAATATCCGTTAAATATGCATGGAAATAATTTTCTTTCAATTTACTTTAACTCGACAAGATATATGTTAGAAGGGGATAAAATAAAAATCCTATTATTCAACTTCTCGAGAGGGAATTTTTGTTCTCAAGGACTTCACTCTTTTTTTAATAATTGATTTGGAAATGCCGAGATGACAATGGCGTTATTTAAAGCGATTTTTTCTTTTTACACGGTATTAAAGATGTGGGATGTGTGCTTGGTCTTCTGAATTTTTTTTTATTGCATCCCCCTTTTCATCGAGTGAAACAATATTGAATTGTCTTCCCCTTAAGATGAGCATCGAGTTTTATAAATTTAATGAATTTCAATCGCATTCGGAGTTTTGCAATTATCGCCAACATGAAATGAATGGTTCAGCAATTATATCGCTTTGTAAGCATCGCAGAATTCCGTTAGATCCTTAGATTTTTTACATCAATTACTTTGATGGCTTTTACTGGAATGATGGGTTTTGTTGTTGATAGAAAGGCAATGGAAATATCAAACAAAATAAATTGAATCACTGCTTTGTAGAGACGATAGCTCCCTCGTTTCAAACGCATTGTGTTAAAATTATTAGGACAAGTAAAACATCTTGTAATTATACACCTTTGTTAAAACTTTATTTAAAGCAAATTTAGATATCGAGTCTTACTTTGATGAACTTATCTTTATGTTTGCTTTCGGTATTTCTATTTCTTTTTGTCTTTAGTTTGCTTGAAAATTGGGCAATACTTGTTTTAAGACTTTGTTTAATTCAAATTTAAGATATGTATTTTAATTAATTTATCATTTTGTTTGTTTTGGTATCTTTTATTTTCTTTTATTATGCATTGGTGTAGATTGAAAAATTGAAGGACAATTAAATATCACTTAGGAAATATTTGCTCTGATTTATTAGGAGCAAAAGAATTTATAATAGACCGGAAACTAAAACAGAAAAAATATCCCGATAGATATGCTCATAGTATCGACAATTTCTATTGAATTAAAATTGTATGACTACATGATTTCTACGTTACTAATATTCAAAACTCTAGATAAATATTTATTGCAAATGTTTTATTATTTCACTGAAAATCACTGCGCTTTAAAAGTAGTTCAATGTACACTGTCATTTTTATTAATACAATTTCAAAGATTTTGAATGCCATACGGATAGTTTCCAATCCTTCAATAACCATCTGAAAATATAATTGTCTTAGTCTATTACTTTGCTGGGTATTATTCATAAACAATTTTTTATTGTTAAGCGTTTTTCAGTATATTATGTATTTATAACAATATCCCCATTTTGTTACTTTATTTTACTTGGTCTATAGTTTAAAATGTCTCGGACTGTAATTGGGATGTTGCTATATTTGTTCAGAGCTCGTAATTATCGTGGTGGAATGTATGCATATTCAAAACAGTCTTTTGCACTTTTCTAAATCACCGATAAATAAAGTAGTTTAATTCAGTGCTTAAGCATAAATATTTATAAAACAATATAAAATAATCGTATCACTTATTGTATTCCTGGTAAGAAAGATAAAACATTATAAAACTATAAAACATGAAGCATATAAATATGAAGTAAAAATGTTTTGCAGTTATTTTTTACAGGACTTAAAAATCTCATACTAAGCCGTAAATATTTTCTTTTCCTGAAAAAAAGAAAGTACGCATATACAATAGAATTTTTATCATACAGTCTATTAACGTAACGATATTTTATTTTAAGTGTTAGCATCATTATTTCTGAAACAATCTATTTATATATTTCACTAACTTACGTGGCACAGAAATCGACGCTCGTTGTTTGTGAAATTATGAACAAAACGTGATCACAGTTTGATGTGACGGGACGCAAAATACAAGATGTGACATGCTTTATGCGTGGAGTCCGATTTTCTAACAGTTTGAATTTGTTTTAACTTTGTCGTTAACTTGCAATTCTTGCCTTTTAGATAATCAAATGTCCTAGATTACTTTCCCTACTGTATGCATGTCTCTATGGAAACTCTAGCGTCCAAAAAATGGAGAAAATTGTCCAAAAAGTCTTTTTCAAAATAAAGAGAACTGTTGTAATTAAGTCGAAGATGAAAAAATATTTTTTTTCATGACTCAAAAACAAAATCAACTAAATACCACAAACATTTGCGAGGTATAGATTTAAGAATTATCAGACATCATAAAATACCTACTGGAAATGAATTTGGTACGGTGTTTTATGCCGTGTTACAGAAGAAACTGTTTTCACAAGATTACGTCTTTAAATTAGGTCTTGTATAGGGGTCTTTACGAAAACTCTAGCGTTCAAAAAATGACAAGATTGTTGCGCTTATATCTCGTAAGCTATGAATGATAATCTAATGATTTAAATTTTGTTAGATAGAGGGTCTATGTCCGTATCTAAGAGGGTGAGTAGTAGGGTGGTGGAAGCGGTGAGAGGGTGGGGTAGCGCTTGCACCTGAACACTGATCATGGCGACGCCTTGTGGCGTTTGGGCGACTGTAACTTTGGATTGCAGAGATAACACCTTAAAATTGATGTCTATTTATAGAAAATAACAGGATTTACAATACTAGTTGGCAATAATAACCTATAATATGAAACTTGTAAAGTTTTATACGATAAATATGCTGAGTTCAAGAAACTTTTCATAATATCGAAAAAATTTTCTTAGAAAATATGAACAGAAATGCAAGAAACGTATTCAATTAAAAAAAATTCAAAAGTAATCAGAAAAGACCAAATTGACCTATTCCGAAAGATGCAGATTGTATGGAGAGCATAAGAAAGCCTAGCGCGCGAGAGATCGAGTACTTCGAGTTAACCACAGCCCGATTGATGGATATTGACTTGAAATGTGATTCATTTGATAGATTCTATCAGGAAAATTGTACCCAATATGATTCCCGATAACAATATACACATTATGCTTACCGGTGATTTCAATGTCGATGCCACTCAAAACAAATCGCTTATAGATCCTATGCAACGTGAGCTCAACTTGAATACATTTCTATAGCAAATTCTGGGCAACACTTATAAATTTAACATTTGTAAGAAACATCGATGTAAATACCATGTTATATGCATCTTACTTCTATCATCGGCCGTTGATAACTAAAATTATACTTCAATTATAATTCTCAACGCTTTATTTATTTGTGACTTATCCTTCTTCTAAAGCCTATGGATAATTTCCCTTTGAGATGGGTCCCAGACATTAGGCAATAGCCCGTTGTGTTATTCCTTTGAGACTTTAATTCAATTATCTACATACCTTTCTCTAATAATACAAAGACAGATTCCTCCTTAGGCTCTTTAGTAGATATCTCTAACATTACTGGTGGTTGTCTCGGCGAGGTATCACGCCCATCAATATCTCGTCGTCTCTCGTCATTAGAAGAAAACTATCCTGATTTTGATCTCGTCATCATCAAAAAATCGGTAATGTCTAGATGGTGAAATATTGCAAAATTTGTCAGAACTTGATGGACGACTTGTCTTGTCTAAACCACTTGGAAGGTTAAGAAATTGCAGTTATGTCCCGTACACATTTCTACCATTTCTTATAGTGACAAATGACTATTCATTTCATTCATGGCCACTGAACTTCAACAACAATAAAATATTACGGAATGCTTTATTTTAAATATCCTTGATATCAACTACATAGCTGTATGATGTTACTAAAAGTCTACGGAAGATCTCGGTGTTCTAAAGCAATATGAAACTGCTACGAAATATATTACCTAATTTTATCGCTTAGTTCAAATAGCGTTATTTGAGCTATGAAGCTGCATTATATTGCTAAAGCTACACGGAAGAACTAGCCGCTCAAATGCCACAATTCTGATGTCAGGAGACAATGAGAAATCTGGAAAATTAGAATCAGTGTAGAAAAGAAAATGTTAACGAACGTGTAAATAACTATAAACGTTAAAAAATACCTTCGTGAGTGGGATGCAATTAAAGTGGACGTTCAGATCCTAATTGCTGACACGACTGAAGAGTCTGAAGATGTTTGCCAATATTTTATTGATAGTAAGAACAGTATGAAATACAAAAAAAATGATAGGTTGTGTCTAGGATGCAAATCGTAGTTTTGATATAAATACACGGATCTGATGCTGGATTGTGGAATAAATGAAGCAGACATTGGAATCTTGAACGATTGTTTATTTGGGAAAATTCAATAATTTATTTACAGTTTGAACAATTAAAATGCAGTTTGATATTAATAGTGGTTAGTTTTATCGATCAAAGGCTTGTGATTGTAGTTTTCGAATGGCTCCACTTGCACAGTCCTCAGTCAACGCAATCCAAAGTTACGCTGACCTAAAAGCTTCATCCACAGATTTGGTACATATTGTAGATCCCCTCCACGGTGCTCAGTGCTCTTGTGCACTCGATTTGAAGGTCATGTCAGGTACGTATATATTTTGTCTACGCGACGCTATATTTATCTTCTGGATGTTTCTTCTACTTCTGAAATTATAAGACAAAACATTTATAACCCTTTTTTGTTAAGATCGACTTTTCATACATGTTCCCTAATACTATTCCCATTTTAAATACGTGTTCACGTCAAAAAATGCTGCTTAACGTATTTGATTAATTTTTGTCCCCTTTTATGTATGAAATGCGCATATCAATTCGTTATTGTAAATTAATTTAAATATAATTTGAAACTTGAGTAACAACACTGTCATCAATAGATAAAAACAATAAAGAAACTAGCGCAGATGCTATGCGAGGGTTTTCTAGTGATTATTAAAAAGGGCCACGCAAAATCAAACACAAAGTTAACTTTTGTAAATCTTAGTTAACTATTCGAATGGCTTATATTTTAAGATGCATGAAACATTGTTAGGGATCTTTCCCTTCTAAACATAATAGTTATTTCCTTACCTTCAAAAAACGCGTATGGAGATCCGCATTAGAAGATAAAAGCAATTCCCCTTTGCAAAGTCCAGCGCTGTCAGACATCTAAAGGCATAAGAACACCTTCCTGTCAAAATCCCGTCCTCGATTACCTTAACGGTTGATTTATTTCAGAATAAGTCGAAAAAAGCTTTATTACTGACCGAGTCGCCGATTCTCTTAGAGGCAGTATAAAAAGTGCACCAGATGTTCAAGAAAGATAGCATCATCAGGAAAGATTTAGGATTTGCCCGCTATTCAACGGTTAAACCCACGTTCATTACGGTCATTTCCGAACAACATAGCTTAGGTTTTCATTCCTTTTTATCCGACATCAGTGACTGAGTTTTATCAAAAAACCCTTTAGCCGAATGATGTCTCGAAAAAGATTTTTGTCAGATCGTCCATCCACGGAAATAAATGAGATGTTAACTACCTTTTATTTATAGCAAAGATAGTTAACTTTGGTATTTAGCGCCTACGGTTGTAGTGCTTTGCAAACATTTGAGACGCTAATTTACAACTCCTTTTTATACGGTTTGTTGTGTTTAGTTGTAAATAGAAGTTTGCTATATTTATGCTAAAAATAAGAATTCTGAAAATTCTACAAATTTGGTTCTAGGCGGTGGATTCCGTCACTTTGGATTGCTTAGTTATTTTAAATTCTTTTGTGGAAAGTTAAGAATTCTTGTTTTAAAATACTTCGTAAGAAATCTACTTTTTCCATTCGTTTTGTTGTATTTCTTCGAAGTCTATCAAATACATAAACGCCACCATAAGGAAGAAAAACTGGTCTTGAGTTGTGACTGATCCCAAATGTCTGAGGTAGTTAATTCCAGTTTCAGAGTACCTTAGAATGTTCAATGGCATTGGTATTTATCAGCATTTTGTAAGACTGAATAACGTAAAAGATTTCGGAATAAAACATATTTGTTTATTTAATATTTAAACTTAATACACACATTAAAATATAAATTACAACATAATATATAAGTTAAAACATAAATTAAAAACCAATGCATGCATAATGTTTGACTTAATACCAACAAGTGCCCCCGTACCTAGTGCCGAATGGAGCTGAACCCGCTGCATAGGCAGGACCGGCAGAGCCAAACCAAGCAAGCAATGTTTAAACATAATAAAAACATTAAAAATATAAATTAGAGATAATACACACATTAAAACATAGTACATACTTCAAACCATAATATACATAAAAACAAATTGAAACAAATGCATACATAAAAACACACGTTAAGCATAAATAAAAAACAATGTTTGTACTTTTTGGGGTTAACATTGAAAATTATTTTGAAATTTATTTTTCATTCCTTCAAATTGGGAGAAAAATAATTAACACTCCAAGCGGTTTCGACGAAATATCTCGTCCATCAAAATCTGGCCACTTTTGCTTGACTGGATACCTCGTTGAAACAAAAATGCCATATTACTCCAAAGGGGAATGAAGATCCAAGTAGATCTAAATTGTCCTTGCCTCAACTGCTGACAATTTGGAACATGTGTTTATATCAATGACCACTACAGGGCAGTTTTCGACCTTAAGAGATATACCCCAGGAAATATAAGATATTTCAGAAAGTCGTGTATTTCAGTTGAGTTCAAATATTCTATTAGTTGAAATATGACTATGGAGATGAAGATTCCAAATAAGCAAACACAATTTAACTGGATTACATGAAAAAGATAAAATATATATATATATATATGAACAATGATACATAAATGACGGTGAACAAAGAAATGACGGTTGATATGACTCTTCACCTCCAAATGTAACATATAGTATTTTATTTCATTCTCTGAGCTCTTCGAATATCTCCTGTGAGCTTCGTGTGAGTGAGCGTGAAACCGTTGGCATCTGTCCCGTGACCTTTTCACAAGATAGAAAGTCTTGCGCATGCTCTGTTTGTTCAGTTGATGTTGCTACAATTCCTCGCTACTGTCTACAGGTAAGGTTTTGTGAATGGACTACGGTAAAATGCTCAAAAATTTGCCACTAAACTTGAAGTTAATGCTGCTGTGCTGGTCAAGGTATTGTACTATATTCATAGTTCATGGATGTTAAATGCTGCTTCAGCACAGGTATCTTTATATCTAGCGAACAGTAAGAGTACTCCATAAGTAGTTGATTGAGTGACCATAGTGTTATCTACGTTATGTTAACCCTCCAAGTGGTATCGACTATGTATTTCGTCCACCAAAATCTGACCAATTTTGCTAATGGCTAGATGTATCGTCATAAATATATTGCAAATTATTTCATGATGACAAGATCAATATCTGGTCAGTTTTTTTCTAATAATGAGATATCTCATCCATCAAGATCTGGTAAGTTTTGCTAATAACGAGGTACTACGTCGATACAACCATAGGAGGGTTCAGAATCATATATATTCATATATTCAAATCATGTAATATCTGTTAAAACTCAAATTGATGACGAGATATCTCGTCCATCAAGATCTGGCCAGTTTTGCTAATGGTGCGATACCTCGTCAAGACAACCACCGGAGGATTAAATATCAGATACTTGCATATTCAAATCATGTAATAACTGTTAACCAAAATTGACCAAACTTTGCGATACATCACTGGCTCATCAGAATATAAAGCTTCTGAGAATCTTTCGCAAAACCCCTTCGCTAACTGAAGTTTAAATCAAATGTAAAATTGTCTTGCCTGGTGATTTTTGAATTGAATTTCTGCATATTGATAATAAAGTTCACTCATTTGCCCAAAACTTCACCATCAAGAAATTAAAAGAGTCATACCAAGTATGCGACACCCATCATTTCAAAAATCCGATTGATACATCACTCTTCAGCAAAGAAAGTATGGAATATTTCCTTGACAACTTCAAATAAAAAAAAGTACGAAATATCCCGAAGAAAAATATCCAATTGGGCCGAAACGGATATACCCGTAGAATTCCCGTCGTCCACATTCTAAATGCATGACGTCATTGAAGCAGAGGGAAAATTTGAAATTTAGAATAGAGGTGAGGGGGAAAAAGGATAAAAATGTAGGATGTAGAGATTTACGCTTGCTGTGGGCATGGGGGTGGAGGAGAATTTCAGCACATATATTCTCATGCTAATTCACTGCGCTAGTAGCGAATTTTCTACGTTTCACTGGCCATCGTTTATCTTCTTATGAAACGATTGGAATGAGAAATGAACTCGGAATCAGAATCTAAAAAGGGGAAGAGAAATGAATCATGGCGTAGTGTTCCGCATGTTGGGTTTTGGGGGTTTGCTTTGCCTCTCCGGTCTAGATTCGTTTCCGTGAAGATGGATGGTCGACTGGGATTTTATTACCGAACCAGATAGTTTGTTAGTGACACGATGCCGGGGAGATTATCATTATCGTTATGTGCGTGTTTTTTAATGGCCACCTCGGCGGGACTTAGACCGAAAATGCCGTGCTTGTATTTTGAGTAAGAAAGGGATATGGAATTTCATTTTTACAGAGTGCTTTGTTATAGAGACGTGATCGTGGGAACATTGTCCCTACCATCAATCTCCTTGCAGTTAACTTAGTGGTAATGCGATCCTGGATAGCTTTTTTCAACGACGTTGGGGAATCGTATTTCAGGTTAGACAGAGATAATGCTTTATTGTGGTAACATCCAATTATATTGGATCCTAATGTCGTGATGTGATTCTAGAGATGTTGTTATTTCTTTCTAATAATTGGCCGACTGAATTTAACCCACCCAGTGGTTTCGACGAGATATCTCGTCCATCAATATCTGACCAATTTTGATAACGACAAGACATTTCGTCATCAGGATATCACCAATGTTTTGAGGAGATCAAGATCTGGTCAGTTTTGTTTTCTATAGACGATAAATCCCAAGATCTGGCCAATTTTGTTTTCTATAGACGAGAAATCTCAAGATCTGGCCAGTTTTGCTAATAAGGAGATACTTCATCCAGATAACCACCAGGATGGTTAAATAAAGTATGAAATGTGAGTAACTACCTTGTCGTCAGTAGATAAACTCAGTTAAGAAAATGTAGTGCAAATGATCGAGTATCTCGCCATCAAGATCTGGTAAATTTTGCTGATGACGCGATACCTCGTCGAGGCAACCACCAGGACGGTTAATCATGGCTCTACAAGGGCGGATTTGTGAACCACTTTGCTTTATTCTGATGCCGAACGGAGGGTGGGTTCACGTCCCCTCACATACATCCACACAATCTAAGCACATCCCGTTTATAGAGAGGTCACACATTCATTCTAGGTGGACAAACATCCATGTCTTACCCTGGATGAATCAGGAACCTTTCGATCCAGAAGCCAGCACCCTGACCACTAGACCAATTGGTTGGACTGTTGTCATTATCATAATATGCATATTTTAATATGCCTGTGGGATTACCACCCCCTAACTGTGTTTGCAGTGGGGAGAAAAGGGTGCTGACTGTGGGAGAGGAGTACTCCCGTTAGAACTGGTGAAAAGGTATACTTGATGTCCTATGCTCTGTGTCATGTTAATCTTTTTTTGTTTCATGTAAAGATTGAATCGTATGTATCAATCCTGTGACGTCGTCGTCTATTGAAATACTCAAAAAGCTGGTCGACTGTAGTATAAAATTGGTAATTTATATTACAAAACTGATCTATTCATCGATAAAGTTCGTCTACTGTAATATAAAAGTATATTCGTCCTTTAAAATCTATCTATCACCCTATGGAGCGTATAACACCAATGTCTTACTCTGGATGAATCAGGAAAGATGATTGTTGGATAATAATATTGGTACCAAACCAATATTTTTATCGGTTCGAGGTTGTCCGGCTGGAAGAGTAGCTGGTTAGCAACTGAAGGGTTGCGAGTTCGAAATTCGATATAACCAAAGACCTTCCTGTACGCAGGGTCTGGTGCAAGTTAAATCTGTCGTCGCCGTAAATGTCCTCACGTTGGCTTAGAATTTTGAGAATGGGGTGCCAGTACAGTTGTTGACCTCTTCACCTGAAAGTGGTTCGACTTGTTTTCCTACAATCTTTCCCTTCGGGATGAATCCCGGAGACCGTCGCCAATAGCCCGTTGTGTTGTTCTAGTCCAACTACGTATCTAACGTTATCAGTTTTATCTTTAGTGGTCAAAATAAAAAATTATGTCATTCATTACTTAAATTCCTTTCTCCTGCGATCTGTAGGGGCTACAGATTGAATTTCTGTACCTCCCTTCGTGCATTTCTCTTACCTGTGTCAGTAAAACTTTTCTTGTGTGTAGCTCCGTTTACTTGATAGATAAAACGTTACTTAACCAGATCTGGCCCTCTTGTGTCTTAAAAAGCCCATCAAATTCGTTAGTTCCATTAAAAAGTATAACTTGCTTTCAATATCTTCAGGAATGAATTATACACAATTAAGTGTGACCTTTTAGATTGGTTAACAAAGGTGAATGTTTTTTATCGTGTTTATATTCTACTAACAAAGATTACTTCTACATAAGATCTACATGTCTTCATTATGATTCTTGGCGAAAATGATTTTCTCCCCATCCTGGTACGGAAATTACGAAACTCTTTAACCAACGTAATATAATCATCAAATACCTACTGATTCTGTCTAGAAATTTACTCATTTTATCCACAAAATTTTGTTACCATTCTGAATGCTTCATAATCTATTTCATGAATATCGTCAAAGTCAGATTATATAATTTTAGAGCACCGTTTCGTTACTAATAACTAAATTAACCTAAACACCTTAATCTTAAAAACTACACTATATTGACAAGATCTCTTTCTTGTGACATTAAAGCCATCGGTTTGAAAGGTCCCTTGAAATAGATTAACTGCAATGTCCTACTTAGTTTAAAATTACTCGATATTTAATGATCTGGATTGAATGCTAAGCGTGATAGAGTATACATTTCCTATTAGATGCTTATGACATTATCTATTTAATTATCTGTTGAATCATAGCTGGTAGACAACTCGGTACATTCGATGGGTATTATCACCCTATTATTGTATTCAGCATAGGAAGCACTAAAATGCATTTTCCTTAATTGACATTTCAGGCATACAGTTATGTTTAATGATATGTCCCTCATGTTTGTGGATTCAATGATTGATTAAGTACAGATTAACTGATGGAGTCCGGATTTCCATAATATATGTGCAAAAGTAATATGAGTCAGTGTCTCTGAATTTGCAACATTGCACCTTCCAAATGTCAGTGTTACATGAGTACTTTATTTCACATGAATAAATAACGTTTATTTGGTTTAAATTACATTAAGTACTAGTTTCAAATATTTAGTCATCCGTTAAGGTTATTTACTGACTGATCATCACGAGATTTACGCGTAGTATTACTCTTACCCTATAATACGCATAACGATTAACCCTCCTGGTGGTTGTCCCGACGAGGTATCTTGTCATCAACAAAACTGACCAGATCTTGATTTGCGAGATATCTCGTAATTAGAAGAAACGAGTGAGTCGGTTTTGCTAGTGGCGATATCTTAGTTGTCGTCATAAGAAAATGAGCAATATCTTGATGACGAGTTATCTTGTCACTAGCAAAACTGAACAGATCTTGATTGACGAGATATCTCACCATTATAAGAAAACTGACCACATCTTGGTTTCGTCATCGTAAAAAATTCGTCATTGTCTTGATGAAGAGATAACACATCTCATTAGCAAAATTGGTCGGATCTCAATGGACGAGATATCTCGTTGAAATCGCTTGGAGGGTTAAACAGTCACATCTATTGGATGAAAAAATCTTAGAAAGAATTCTATTAATCAAGAAATATAAAACTGGTTATAAGCTATGCAGTTAAAACTGCAGATTCCATGGTGGAATAATACGTGCAGACTCTTATTTAACCATAAGAGGGTTAAGTAATATGCATAATTGAATTTAACCCAAACATTGCACCATTTTAATGATGATAAATTAAAAATAACTAAATTTCTTAGAGAAGAATTTATATTTTTATGTTGAGAAGAATTTATGTTGAACATGTGCCAGGCTAATTACATTTTATGTAAAATTAAATTTGTCATTGCTACTACGACTGGCCTAATGACTAATGTATGGATGTTCATACGGGAGTTCAAACCAGTACGAACATCCAGTCCAAACTGGGAAAAGATCTCAAATTTTGCTGTACCAGAGCCATACACATAGCTGTTGGTACAACAAATTTGAGTTCTTTTTCCACTTTGGACTGGATGTTCTGGAAAACCTTTTAAGCCATTGGTCTCGGTTGAAAAAGAAATTGATAGGTTGTGCCGAGGGACACAAACCGTAGTTTTAAAGTGAATTCTTGGGCCTAATGTCGGATTGTGGAATGAATGGAACAGACATAGGAAGTTTGAACAATTGTTTATTGTGTATGAATATTCAACAATTAATTTACAGTTTGAACAATTGGAATGCAGTTTGATATTAATATTGAAGGATACTTTTGTTGTTTACAGGCCTGCTATTATAGCGTAGTTTGGTAGCTTTAGAATGACACTACTTACGCAGTCCAAACAGTGGCTCAAAGCTTGTCCAGCACCTTAGAATTTCGACATATTGAGGAAACCCTCCCCGCGCTTAGTGCGCCTGCGCACTCGGTCCGAAGGTTATGTCAGGTACGGACAGCCTTTGTCTACCTACTTTAAGCACATAACTTAAGTTTTTATTCCGAAAAGTATTAATGAACTCGAGTTCACTTCTTAACCGTTCAAGTGATTTCGAAGAGATATCTCGTCCATCGATATCTGACCGATTTCGCTAATGGCGATATATCTCGTCCATCAAGTGATCAGTTTGCTGAGTTCGGAACTCGGGCCAGCCGAAGACCGTCGTGTACACGGCAGCTGATGAACGTTAAACCTCTCGTGTTCTCAAATGTCCTCATGTTGATGTGGTGTGGAAGTTTGGAGTGAGTTGCCAGCTCATATGTTGACCACGTCATCTGACCGTGGTTCAAAATTACGAGGCGTTCTCCTGGCATTTGCCCTTCGAGATTGATCCCGGACCGACGCCAATAGCCCTTGGTGTTGCTCCAGTGCAATGTTAACTGCCTACCTACCTGATCAGTTTGCCAATTACGAGGTTCCTGATTGAGACAAAACTGGTCTATTACTCCACAAATTGTCCCTTGACCAGATTTGGTGACAATTTGGAATATATAACCTATTCCAAATTGATAGGCTAACCACTACAGAGCAATTTTCGGCGCAAAGGCAAGCACCCAGGAGGGTTAATAATTTATTTTAGATATAAAACCCTACAAAAACCTGAAGCAATTCATTTGAACATTGATTTTAGGCATGAAGGTTTCTAAAATATACAATAAATGCAATACCTTCTTAGCCCAAATTTATTATCTAAATAGAATCCAAAAGCTACTTACCGACAAGACAAATCTTCAATTGAATATCGATGCTATGTATAAAACGTTGGAAAGAACATGTATCATGAGATCCAAGAACAACGTTCTATTACTTAATGTTGAAATAGGATTTTACTGAAATGACATTCAATTTCTGAGTATCAAATGTATGTTCTTTGTGTCGGACTGTATAGAAAATTGTCTCTCCCACTCTATACCTTTAAATGTACTGTAAAGCTTACAAAATCTTAGGCTAGTAGCAATACAGCATCTATACATCTGAAGTAGATTTCACATATTTCCGTAGGAAATGTATCAAGTGTATAATATTAATTCCCGGTATACTTTAATTCTGATTATTTAATACTATTAGGGTCATTCGTTTCTTATACTGAAATTTAAAATAAGGATTTTTGCAGTAATATATGATAAAATTTTAACGTTTGAAAAATTGGGGATTTAGTTTCCAGTAGAATAAATATGAGGTCATATATATAACATAAAATATTGAACCTTTGAAGTTATTTTAACCCCTCGGGAAATTATGCGCACTCTTTGCTGAAGATGAAAGTTTGTTTGTATAGTTTATATGGGGAATATATATAAAATATATATTTCCAGTTTTTAAATAGAAGAGTTAAAGATAGAATGTTGTTTATAAGAAACTTATAAGAGAAAATATGTTTAAAAAAGATTTAATATTAGTAAAGCTTATCAAAAAAGTTATATCAATCTGTGAATTTTATATTGGGTAAGTTTCAAAGCTTAAGAGTGTATCTGAATACAGGTTATATCTTGGCCCGCTGTCCTAAATTTGCAATACTACATTTTAAATTGATTTAAAATAAGTTTTGAGGTATTTTAAAAACATCAAAATTAAAATTATTGCACCATTTTTTAAATATGTAACATATAAGCTAAAAATAACGGTATATGATTTATCTACAAAATCATTGTTATTGTTACTTTGTTAAACTGTTATTTTGATAAAAGTTATTGCTTTTCAATTAAATATTATTCGATGATTCATGGAGACTGATATAGCTATGAGTTCATTAAACTACACCGCACTGATTCAAAATGCAAACGAAATAAAATACAGAGCAATAAATAAATCTCAAAATTAGTTCAGAATCACCCAAGATTGGGCCCGTTGCAAATGAAATATTCAAAGTAAGATTACTTTCCATAAGATGAAATGAACTGCTCCCTTTCCAGAGAATAATTTGAAAATAGCAATAAAGCTCGTTGAGATAAGAATACAATTGACTCTAGAAATTTATTATTGCTATCCAAGTGCTTATTGTTATCTTCAAGGGAGTAATCGGTGAACAAGGAGTGTGCATTGAAAGGTATCATTGGTATATTTTGTCGTTTATGAATATTTTCGATTCAAAATTTTAAGAATAGTAAGTCGATTATAAGATTTCATTTCACTCAAAAATCCATCTCCAATTTCATTAAAAATCTCACAAAAACTCTGAAATAAAAAAATAACTCGGTTTTACTCAGATGTATAAACTACATCTTAATTAAAAATTTTAAATGGAACAAAAATTAAATATATTACTGGCGTTGCCAAATATGAAAAATTAAATACTTATTAATTATTTAACTATACCATCTCATGCGCGTTTTTAATAAGTTTTTATGTAACTATCGATTGCGCTTTCTACTTATTTTAACATAAATATTATCATCTGCCATTATTCGTTTCCTTATATCCAAGCAGTGATTTAATATTTATTTATTGTGCGTCCAGCAATTTATCATGAAAGTATTTAAGTATAATTTAACCAGTGAAAGAGCGAGGATAATAAATATTCGAGATCTTCCTAAGTTTGTCTTTTATACAGTAGGATTGATTAATGTTTTGATCAAATCATGCAAATAGGACCCAGCAAAGTAGTAACTCTTATTATATTGTAAATATTGTTTCTAATAAAAAGTAGTCATTTTTGTGAATGATTAAGATACAACAAAATACAATTTGGTATTTTTATTGTTATTTGGTGATTTGTTCTTATGATTCAAGAGCCCAGTTGGAAGAGTAATGGATTAGCAACCGGAGGGTTGCGAGTTCGAAACTCGGTGGGGCCTGGCGCACATTAAACCTGTCGTAGCCTCAAATGGTCTCACGTTGGGGTGGTATGGAAGTTTGGCGAGTCAGGTGCCAGCTCAGGAGTTGACCTCGTCATCTGACCGTGGTTCAAAATGAAGAGGCGTCCTCGGGTATTTCGATTTAGGTTTGATCCCGGATCGTCGCAAATAGCCCGTTGTGTTACTCCAGTGTGACGTTAATTAATTACTTTCCTACGTTACGATTCAATAATTCACTCCATGGTTTCGATGATATATCTCGTCCATCAAGATTTAACCAATTTTGCTGACGAAATATCGTCATCATATCGCCGATTTTTTTTGATAACGAGATCAAGATCTGGTTAGTTTTGCTAATTCTCCTTTATTGTGGTGTGCTCAGCATTAAAAAACCAATACCTCTTTATTGTGGTGTGTACAAGATTGAACATCATTTTCCATTTTATTGTAGTGTGCTGATGACTTAAAATCTCCATAAGACATTTATAAACCTTTCGAAATATAATTTTTTCATTTAATTTGTAAAATAAATTAAAAAATCACACATTAATTTAACCTTAATTTAATTTTTAAATAGTTTATCGCTCTTTCCTTACGTCAATATCTTATCTGAAGTGTTTTACATATTAAAGACTTTACACACAAGTCAGTTAGTTATCTTTTTAATCTAGTTTATCTTTATTAAAGATCTTTTTCAAGTTGTAATAAATGCCTTTCTATATTACTCTCAGAATTTAATCCAAGCGCAACACCTTTCCATAAAACTCGAACTACCAAACTCAATTCAACTGTCTGAGGTTTATTAAATTGATTCGCTATTTCTAAGCCTCACAAGAAATGGACTGCTGCTTTGCTTACGGCTGAATTCTTTGTTATTAAGAATGCATGCGAAAAGACGAATGTAAGAGGATCGCGAAAAAATCCCTTTGAAAGCCATGGTTAATTAGAAAGATCATGGGTTTCCAAACATGCCCTACTCTTATTTTTAAGCCTGGTAGTATAAACATTGTTAGGAGAGATCAGATCTCTTATGCAAAAGAATTTGTGAGAAATGGCAGAAATGGCTCTAGTAGAAATTAATAAAGTACACTCCGGACTTCAAATGTTCTTCCAGACATTCAATAATGTATTCGAATTCAGAATTTCTCTAATTAGGAAACCTCGGTCGGCGTTCGTTCTTCAAGAAATAATAGCTTGAAAGATGTAAGAATGCTTAATGGGACCACTTAATTGAATGCTGTACATATTTCCTGAATCTTTCAAACGGACTGCTGTGTTTATCGTATTTTTAAAAATTCTGTAAGCCGCCATTCACAAAATTCTTCGTTAGAGCTTTATTTAAAACTACAGCGATGTGAAGGAAATCAGAGAATAGTGTTATCAATTACAAATGAATAAAATATGATTACTATAAATTTTACGTTTATAATAAAACTGAATTAATTTGCATCCAACATTGAAAACAATTGGAGATTATAAAAGACAATTTAATATTCCCTGAAGATTAAGGGCCGCGGTATCACGGATTAGCAACCGGAGAGTTGCGAGTTCGAAACTCGGACCAACCAAAGACCATCGTGTACACGGGGGCTGGTGCATGTTAAATCAGTCGTGGCCTTAAATGTCCTCACGTTGGCGTGGTGTGGAGGTTTGGAGAGTGGGGTGTCAGCGCAAGTGTTGCCTCATCCTCTGATGTTAATGATCGGATATTTACCATGTCTTCTGATCTTTCCATTCGAGATTGACCTCGGACAGTCACCAATAGCCCATTGCGTTACTCCAGTGCGACTTTAGTTAACTACTTACCATGAGAATTAATTTTGTATGTAGATACTATTTAAATATTTCTATACTTCGCTGGTTTATAGAACATCATGAAATCGTTGTTAATACGCTAGACATATATCAATATGTAAATATTTCTATACATGGATACTTTAGCTATCGCAACAAATGTATCGAGATAAAACTAGATTTCTGTGACATCCCTATGCTAAAGCGGATTTAAATAGTAAACTAAATTAATTTACGCTTAACGTTAATAAATATTTTGAGTTATATCTACATATATAGATTGTATGAATAGACGATTATTAATGCTATGGTAGTTTTGGCACTTGTAGATTACCAATAGTACATGTTAGAGCCGTGAGTTCAAGTTAATTAACTCTACGTAGTAGAATTGAACTAAATCAGCATGTTGAATTATAGTAGTTATGATTAAAATTAAATAATAAATTAAAACAATAGACTGATTCAATGGATGAATAGGTTCTTTAATTTATTTAGTGCTTTGGGCTTGATTTCTTTTATCTAATGTTATGCAAATAGCTTAAATAATGACAACATTAATTATTCTATTTGCTACTTAATATTCATTGGAAACATGGGGTTACGAAACAGTTAACGTTGTTTCATTACCTCATTGCATTATTTAAAAAATAGCAGATTAATTATTAAATTATAAAATTTCAGAGAATCGGGAGATTTCTGAATAGTGTAATGGGGCCACTGTAGCCTTTTGGAAGAGTAGCGGTTAGCAACGGGAGGGTTACGAGTTCGAACCTCGGTCCAATCGAAAACCCTCGTGTACGTAGGGCTAGTGCATGTTAAATCTGCCGTGGTATCAAATGTTCTCATGTTTGCTTGGTGTGAAAGTTTGGATTGGAGAGTGAGTTGCCATCATAGGTGTTGGTCTCTTCGTCTGACCGTGAAAACGAGGCCGAGGTGTCCTCGGCAACGAGATGAGGTGCTATCCCTTGATGAGGTGTTTAAAAAAATTACGAGGTGTGAATGAAGCAACAACCCCGAAGGGACGAGGTGTGGCCCTCGGAGCTTTCCCTTCGGGGTTGATCCTTGACCGTCGCCAATATCCCGTTGTGTTCCATTTTACGTAAATTCAACTACCTTCCAAGTAGTGTAGCATTATTTGTATGACCCACAGTATATATACTGACTAAATAACAACATAGGTTGAACGAATCACTAGAAGAAAGTCTGAGGTTAAGGAAGTCAAAACTGGCTGGAAGTCATACAGTGAAAACTGTAGATTACCGAACTGATATATACTTTGAATCACTTTGAGGGTTACAGAAAATTTTCGAGATATGTCGAAGTCATCGTACACGTTTAATCCTCCGAGCGTTCCGAGATTTCAAAATAATGTAGTCTTGCTTTTTCACAACACACTTAATGATAAACTACCACATTTATTGGTTTAAAGCAGGGGTGTCAAACTGAATTAAAACACGGGCCATTTAATGCAACTGGCAAGATTCACGCGGGCCACATCACATTTACAAATTTTCTTAAAATTATATTTTGAAGTGAGGATTCAGGAATATGTATAGAATAATTAAGACACATTATGTAATTAAGTGAATTTAGGGTAATAATTTATAATGTTGCTATATAATTGCTCTTTTATTTAAGCGTTTATTTAATTTAATGTATTTATAAAACTAAAATTAATTTTTTTACCGTAAACTTGCCAGCGCTTTCCTCCTACCAGTTTTCCAATATCTGGATTCAAAGACTGAGAACAGACAATATTCATTATGGCAGATAGATGTTTATCAGTTAATCTTGATCTGTAGGCCGTTTTATTTAATTTCATGGACGAAAATAGTTGCTCGCACATTTTTAATATGACGAAATTGTGTGTACGGTATTGCCTCGATCTCCCCTAAGTGCTATTTTCTTCATAACATATTGTCCTGTTTTAATTTTATTTCAGAGCATCGTGGGCCACAAAAAATTACCTCGGGGGCCACCAGTTTGACACCCCTGGTTTAAAGAATCCTACAAAAGATTCTATTGAATAAAAAGGACGACATTGGCTAGAAGTCATGGAGGGAAGACTGGAACTTGTGCTTGTGAATTCCTCAAAAGGTGAATGATTAAATAGCCACATCGACTGATTTAAAGAATATTTGGATAGATTCTATCGGTCAAGAGGGTTGAAACTGATTAGAAGACACCCAGAGAAGACAAGTTACAAAACGAATATACATGTATTATGGACGAGTTGCCCCGTCCTTTGGTTTTGATCGATTGGAGGCGAGAGTTATCATTTCAAATAATTTTAATTTAGATTTAACAATTAACAGATGAAACTATATACAATGGAAATTAAAACAAATTAAACTACATGTTAGCCATCTTCATCTTTCTCTCAATCTGCTCCTTCTTCTGCGTAGGTGGTCTCGCCTCGAGCGCTGGCTAGGTCATTATTGGTTGATTTCATCCAATTGCTGGCCTGCTGACAAGAATTACGTTCTTGCTAGGGTATCGATGATGCAATATACGCTCTGGTTTTGTCCTGGAATTCCACATGGCTGACGCAAGAGTCTTCCTGATTGCGTATGCCTGATGTTACATACATGTGTTAGCCCTCCAAAGGCGTTAAATGTAATGGGTTTGCATGTGCTCTGACCTTACTTAATTGCTTGTATCTATTGACGGCACAGTGCAATTACTCATCTTCCATATCTAATTTAAATCCACTTATTATGAATACAACATCCATATTCGCATTTCATACCTCTAAATGAAATAAAGTATAAGAAACATTTCGTGTCTTACTGGTGTTAATTCTTATTTCATATACAATGCATGGCAAAAAGTTCATTCATGTTACCTATTTAGCTTCTGAATGTCCAATTTCATTCCATTCCTTTGCCGAAAGGTGATTCCTCATTACTTGACGCTAAACATATTTTCAAACTAGTTTCCATTTCTTTTCTGCTCCAATATCTATCTTCCAGATCTTTTTCATTGCTTTCTGTCATCAGACTGCTGAAGAATTTCATTATAGTATGAAGCTCTTACGTGTAGGTGTAGCAATATTGTGTGGTAAACAGCTGAAATCAAGCATATTTAAACTAAGTAGCTAAATTGGCAGATGATCTCATGGCAATCGATTTTATATTGTTTATATCTGATGTTGCCATTCTACAATAAAAAGAAGTCGACTTCTGTGCCACGCACGTTAGTGATTTACACTGGCATGCAAAAGTACAAAACAGTAAGGTTGGTTGCTTTGTTGCTTTCGGGTTTGTATGGCGCAAGGGCCATGTTTGGCCAAGTTGCTCCAAATACAAGACAGACAACACAACGAAGAAATAAGAAACAGCAAAATGCAGAAAAGTGGGCAAAGGTAAAAATGAAAGGGAGAAGGTCATTCAGGTACCTCGGGCTTGCGACGCCCGTACACAAGAAGATGTGTCTTCGTGGGAACAGAACAATAAGGATTTTGCCACTACTTTTCAGGGAAGTGACCTGGATGTTGGAAAATGATACAAAATTTCCGTAGTTACCGAACCAATGAGTAAAAAGAAAACGATAGGTAAGTAGTAGAGTAGGTAATTGAATTTACGTTGCACTGGAGCTGTAAAACAGAACGATAACTGTAAAACAGAACGGGCTGTAAAACAAATCGATAACAGGAACAGAAGCGAACTATAAGAAAGTCTTTGAACTGAAGTGGTACCATGATACAAAAGGATAACTGTGAAAGCCTAAATAAAGATAGGATCCGGTCCTCAGTAGGCTGCATAACCACCTCGAATACTGATGCCTTCTTTACACAGGGTTGGCATTTAAATAACGTGGTTTTGTATAAGTTAACGCTGTAGCAGAACACAACCTTCTGTAGGAGCCTCTGACGACGTGATTCCAAAATTTTAATATGAACCAGCATTCTAAGGAATATCCTCGATTATGTAAATCGCCACATGATATTTCATTTAATTTTCAGGATGTAACCTTTAAATGTATACTTTTTTTATATACTTAAAAAGTTATACTTTTTATAGTAAAGCTCACGGAAACCAGGTTGGAAGAGTAACGGATTAGCAAACGGAGAGATGCGAGAACGAAACTCAATCGAACCAAAGACCTTTATGTAGGCGTGGGCTAATGCACGTTAAATCTGTCCTGGCGTGGAATGTTCATACGTTGGTGTGGTGTGGAATATTGGAGAATGGGGTGCAGGCTCAGGTGGTTGAACTCGTCATCTGACCGTTGTTCAAAATTACGAGGTTTTGTCCCCGGATGTTTCCCATCTGGAATGATCCCGGACAGTCGCCAATAGCCCTTTGTGTTGCTCCAGTGATATGCCAATCCATTACCTACCTACATTAAAAATGTTAGTGTCGCATGTTTTTTACGCCCCGTGTAAATAGATTATTAATTCTATTCTCACGGAAATGGTATAAACAAAACAAAGTGACTGCTGTTTTTCTGACAGTTCCGTCACTCCTTATTCAAGTTACCGGGAAAACCATCCATCTCATTGTTTTCTTTCCATCCACACCCTCACCTCGCATTTCCAATTGCTCACATCCCCTTCCATTTATCTGAAATATTGCTGACAAATAACTAAACCCAACTCGGCTCGATAAACAGGGCTCGCTCGGGCAAAGCAAGCGCAAATCCCACTCACCGCAATATTAAACATTCCGTGTCAAATGGCCATTTATTAAAAATTTCTAGCCGAGGTAACAGATGGAGCGAAATCATTGTTTGGAATATGTGCCTCCCCAGACAAGGAATAAAAATGTGTCACGAACGTCCTCTCTTATTAACTTTCCCCAGCGAAAGAATCAGTCCCAGATAAGGCCCACCAAATTACCCAAACGCTAATGATCGCGGGGCTCCAGAAAGTGAAATATCGTGCTTTTCTGTTGTTTATTCCTCAAAAAGGTACCGTTTAGTCTGATGAAATTTAGAGTGAACGAAAACAATCCGTTTCCCTCACAAACCAAATGATCCCTCGGAATGGTTAGTTGCTCTTTTGGAGGGGCAGGTAAATTGGCCGGCTGAAATGTATCCTCCCGTGCAGGTGCGCCTTCTAAATCACTTGTAAGAACGCGATACAAATGACTGCCGGACGAATGTTAAATATGTTTGGCTCTTTTGTAAATGATTGCGATGCGAAAAGCAAGCGACGTCTGCTCTCCAAAGGAGGGTAATTATTCTTCTGGTGGTTCTGTTATAAATCTTTATTGGGATTCGTTAGCTGGTTTAACTTGGCGAAATTATCACGGGTTAGACTCTGGAATGATTCAGGCTCATTGAATTTCAGGTAAAGCGGATCCATTAGTAATTCTGTTCGTTTGAAGTAATGAAACGACGTTTTATAAACTTATGAAAGTCAATTATATCTTCTGAAGTTTGACATGCATGAAAGACCAATGTTTAGGATAACGGACTATGCTTGAGATGCTTGTTTTATAAATCCTAAGACGAGTGATGGTTGCTCAGAATTCCAGGGAGTAAGTTGCTTTTTGGGAGGAGCAGGTAAATTGGCCGGCTGAAATGTATCCTCCCCTGCAGGTGCGCCTTCTGAATCATTTCCGGACGAATGTTAAATATGTTTGGCTCTTTTGTAAATGATTGCGATGCGAAAAGCAAGCGACGTCTGCTCTCCAAAGGAGGGTAATTATTCTTCTGGTGGTTCTGCTATAAATCTTTATTGGGATTCGTTAGCTGGTTTAACTTGGCGAAATTATCACGGGTTAGACTCTGGAATGATTCAGGCTCATTGAATTTCAGGTAAAGCGGATCCATTAGTAATTCTGCTCGTTTGAAGTAATGAAACGACGTTTTATAAACTTATGAAAGTCAATTATATCTTCTGAAGTTTGACATGCATGAAAGACCAATGTTTAGGATAACGGACTATGCTTGAGATGCTTGTTTTATAAATCCTAAGACGAGTGATGGTTGCTCAGAATTCCAGGGAGTAAGTTGCTTTTTGGGAGGAGCAGGTAAATTGGCCGGCTGAAATGTATCCTCCCCTGCAGGTGCGCCTTCTGAATCATTTCCGGACGAATGTTAAATATGTTTGGCTCTTTTGTAAATGATTGAGATGTGAAAAGAAATATTCTTCTGGTGATTCTGCTATAAATCTTTATTGGGATTCGTTTGCGGGTTTAACATAGTGAAATTATCACGGGTTAGACTCTTTGGAATGATTCAGGCTTATTGAATTTCAGGTAAAGCAGATCAATTAGTAATTCTGCTCGTTTGAAGCAGTGGTAGGTAGGTATTTTAATTAACGTCACACTGGAGCAACACAACGGGCTATTGGTGACGATCCGGGATCAATCCCAAACGGAAAGAGCCGAGTACAACACCACGTAATTTTGAACCACCGTTGAAGTAATGAAAAGACGTTTTATAAACTTATGAAAGTCAATGATATCTTTTAAAGTTTGGCACACATAAAATATCAATGTTTAAGGTACTGGATTATGTTTGAGAGCCTTGTTTTATGAACCCCAAGAGAAGAGTAATGGTGATATAGGCTCCTCCAAGTGCTTCGGCGTGATATCTCTTCCTAGATCTGGTAAATTTTTTTAAGGATAAGATATCTCGTCGACAAAAAATTGCACTAATACTCCAAGGGCAATGAAGATTCAAACGGAAAAGCTAATTGTCCCTTGCCCAGAACTGGTGACAGTTTTGAACTGGATTTTTTTGTACCAGAGACTGGCTACTACATAGCAGTTTTCGACGCGAAGGTAAACCACCAGGGGGTTGAAATTCCAGGTGGTAAGTTGCTTTCGGGAAGGGCAGGTAAATTGGTCTACTGATTGGATATCCTCCCGTACAGGCGCACCTTCTAAACTACTTGTAAGAACTCGATACAAATGACTGCCGGACGAATGTTAAATATGCTATGCTCTTGTAAATGAATGCTATGTGAAAAGCAAACGATGTTGGTTCTCAAAAGGAGATAGGTAGGTAGTTGAATTAACGTCGCACTGGAACAACACACCGGACTATTGGTGGCGGTCCGGGATCTACCCCGAAAGGAAAGATCCGACGAAAACACCTCTTAATTTTGAATCACGTCTGAAAGGAGGGTAATAATTCTTCTAGTAGTTCTGCTACAAATCTTTATTGAGATCCGTTTACTGGTTTGACTTGGTGAAATTATTTGTGTTCGAGTTTGTTAATAATACAGACTCAGTGAATTTCAAGTAAAGCGGGCCCGTTAGTAATTCTGCACTTTCGAAGTAATGTAGCGACGTTTTATACACTTATGAAAGTCAAGTATGTCTTCTGAAGTTTAGCATACATGAAAGACCAATGTTTAAGGTACTGGACTATGTTAGAGAAGCATGTCTTAAAAACCCCAAGAAGAGTGATGATTTCAAATTCCAGATTGTTGGAATTTCACCGTTGATTTTCTGACTTACAATAAATCTGACAGTTAACCGTCGTTCACCAATTGGTCTTAGGGTCAGGGTGCTGGCTTCTAGATCGAAATGCTCGACCAGCGGAAGTCATACATATTTGTCCATCCTAAATTGAATGTGTAGTCTCTCAATAAACTGGTTTTGCCATGAAAGCATGGTAAGAATCTGAGGTGTAACGTAAACCCCCTCTGGTGCATCTGAGTAATCCAAGGTGGTTCTTAAATCGCCCCCTCGTTAGAGGCCAGACGCTCTGAGGGCAAAGGACATTAAACATATTTCTTTACGTCCACATTCTAGTATTTTGGATATCACAAAGAAAACATCGAAGGTCGCCAGCAAGTCCGATGCCAGAAATGTGTTCATAAGTAATCGAGCCTAGTCAAGAAACGGTGTTGAACAGAAAACTATTAAAGTTTAAGGGTTATTTAATACACCATGGAGTCTCGTTAATTTCAAAATAGGGTTAACCTCCTGGTGCTTGTCTTGACGAGATAACTCGTTAGTAGAAAAACCATTAGCAGATCTTGATGGACGAGATATCTCGTCATTAGAAGAAAACTGATCAGATCCTGATATTGTTTTCATCACAAAATCGTCGATATCTTGATGACGATACATCTCGTCATGAGTAAAATTGGTCACATCTTGATGGACGAGATATCTCGTCCAAGCTACTTAGAGGGTCAATAAAAAATAGCATATACAGTGTGGAGAAGTCGAGTGTACTGTGGGCCATACAAACCTCCATTGCAATTTTCGAATAGAGAGGAGAATAAGATCCCCCAAACCTGCAGATACCGATAGATGTCCGGGGACGTAGTGGCTCATGGGTTTGTCCACTGCTCTAGCAGAATGCATGCGAGTTGTAAGGGCGCAGGTTTGATTCCTCCCTGTATTTCTATCTCCTGTACCAGTAAAAGCTTTTATGGCGTTGTGTATGGCTATTACTTGACTGTCTGTTGTATTTGTCGCAGCATGTCCTAATATGGCCCTACCGCCATAAAACCCAATCAACCCATAGATGTCCTCATATGCCGTAGAGCATCATTAGCAACCTTCATCAGATAGATTTAGACGTCTCATTCAGTCACTCCCAAATGTGAATACAAAATATAACTCTGAAAGGATCACTCGCATATATCCGTTTTCCAATCTGCAGATTTCTCTGCATGGTTTCTAACAATTTTTGAACTCCCTTGACCATAGAATCTTTCCTCAGATTCTTTCAACCAATAGATATAGTATTGAGTCCTTTTGTGCGTTGTGGGATGAATGCAATCCGACCCTACTTCGAAATCTCGTGATATGCATGCTTCCTGCATGTATATCACGAGATTTCAGGGTATTCCGAAGTCAAGCAAGGAATGAAGCATATACGGGTATTTGTCTATATGTTCATTAGACAGGAAAGTGTAGCATGAAAATATGAATATGCTTTTTATAAAAATCTTCAAAAATAAGTTGTATTTCAATGAGCAATTTGTTCCCATTGATGCAAAAATGGATAAAAACCTTGAAAATATAACATTTTAAAATAGACGGTTTTAAAACTCATTTTTAAAGAAAATCTTATAAAGTTGGAAAGCTAATATGTTAAAAGTATTCTAAGAAAAAAGGTGTCTAGCGATTTTCTAGGAATTAATCAGAATCATACAGGAGTTCAATAATATATTGAAATGGAGAATTTTAAATTTAAGTTCTATGCCTATTTACTTCCGTTGACAAGGAAGTACAGCACAGAATTACTAAAAGTTGCTCGCAAATGTAATTCTTATTATAAAACTTAGGTAACATAAACTACTGATCATTTCACGAGTTTACCTTAAAAATTTATGTTATTTCTACAAGAATAATTCTTTATTTAAAGATAATGATGGATACAACCCAGGCAAAGCACATTGATAATTTGAAACTTCAGATTTGTTGGTTACATCTTATTTCTCATTCCTGCTCTTTTATTCATTTTTAAAATGGTTATTTAAGATGTCTACTTAAACATTTTTATCGTTTTCGGATAAACTAAAGGCCATATTTCAAGTAAATATTCATAAATAAATAGTGTTTGAATATTTTACTCGGTGAACTTTCTTTTACAAACATATAAATGTATCTCGTTAATTAAATTTAGTTTTTTACTACCATTCTACTTTCTTTAATACAGCTTTATATGAATAGCTTTCTCTGCATTTATTAACTGCAGATAATAATTTATATTTTAAAGGAGTATCTACATTGAAGTTAACAAAGCACATACTTAAAAGAAACCACTTTGAAAGCCAAGTGAATCGTTTCATGAAACATTTAAAGCATAAATATGACATTTGTTCATAATTTTATCTAGTTTAACTATTCCAATACCGTCTAATGGGTACAGTGATCATTATTTAAAGTTTTTCATATTATATTGTATTTCCAAATTCAACATAGTTCAATGCAGACCTTTTCTTTGACCACGAAATTTCTAAATAATTTTAACTGAACATCACAGTTTGAATTATTTTAAAGTAAAAAATATTTCCAATCAGTTTGTGCTATAATATTTTGGTTCATTTTTACCTTAACATTTCTATATTATAAAACTTTGTACAATAAATATTAGATATGAAGATCATAGTGTCACCATGACGTCACGAGATTGAATAGAAAATAACAGCTCTTATATTATGAGGACACATAAAATCTTTGTTATTTTGTAAGAGAGTAGATATTCTTCCCCTTTTTCTATTTTACATACCATTTTTTCACAATAATCTTATTTTGTTTAGAAGTAAAAATAAAATGCATTTATTATCAGTGCTAGCTATCATTTAAGGAATATGATAAGGTTAAACATTAGGTTGGATATAGAATAAGAAAAGTTGAAAACTAGAGTACTACAGGGTGGTCTAACAACTTTCACTCTTTGGAGGCATCTGTAGCTAAATCGAATAAAAGGAATGGAACCAAATTTGATATTGCGAGATTTTTAAAGACGTAGGGAGATATATTCTGCGAAAAAAAAATTTAGTTCTAAAAGTCGCCAATAAGGGGAAATTTGGCGCTATTGAACTCGAAAACAGTCGAACATTTGCAATTCGCTTGATCCTATGACATAAGCGATTGTAGAGTCCAAGTACTCCGTCAATTTATTCGAATAACAGTATATTTAAAAACTCAGTTTAAAAAACAGTATTCATTCAGATTAATTATAAAGACAATTATATAAAATTTCAATAGTTAATTAACTTTACCCAATGAATGGAGAGTTCATAATGAAGATTAGTTTAATGTCTTCCGCAGTTTTTATGACTAATGCTAATTCTGGACTTTTTCTCTTCATACGCAAAAATATGCCTCTTTTTTTCGCACATAATCACACACTTAAATACCATGGAACAAAAAATCTAAAAACAGTCTTACCATGGAAGTTTTGTAAAAGAAATATAATTAAATCTAGTTATTGAATTAAGTGAATAGTTAGGAAGTAAAAGCATTTAATTAAGCACGATAGTAATTATGGTGTGTAAACTGCTATAATGAAAGTAAATTGTGTTTTTAGTTTTATTTCGTATGACATGGTGTTATAAATTCATTTCTATTAGCAAAAACATTTGGAAATTACATTTTACAAAAACAGAAATTTGACTTTTTGCCTTGGGACTTTAAAGATTTGTTTTTGTAGGTATACATTCACAATTCCTAGCCTCCAAACCCATGATACATAAATTATTTAAATGACTCAGTTTTTCATCTTTAATAAAAAAAGTTTACCATTCTTGAAAAAAAAATTAAATGTCATTTAACGCTTCCGATGGTTGTTTCGACGAGGTATCTGAGGTATTGAAGGTAAAACTGACTAGTTCTCGATGGACAAGATACCTCCTTGATACTGACCCGATTTTGATCTCCCCATTACAAAAAGTCAGCAATATCTTAATGACGAGGTATCTCGGCATTAGCAAAATTGGTCAGATTTTTATGGGCGAGTTATCTCGTCGAAACCACTAAGAGGGTAAACAAAGTTATAGTTTTAAAATAATCCCTTTAAAACATTTATGAAATGTGTGGAAGATATAATTTTCTTTTCTTCTGTCTTAAAGTCACACCAGTCATGTATTAATGTTTGACAAATTTTGTTGAACAAAAATTGACGTGGTATAACGTGAAAATATGGAGTATGAATAATTATACGAGGATTAGTCAGTTTTCCTTTAAGGGAGTTGGAGTTTTGTAACAACGAGGTTGAGAAGAAATTAATTATTATTGCTAGTTACCGATTATGATATGTTTCAAGATTTCCAATTTAATTCAATATGGTGTTCAAAGCTGTCCCGATTAGGAATTTCATAATGTAACCCATTTTATGCGATGTCATGCTACATTGAAGAACAATCAGGATTATTATTGTAGAGAGAAAATTTATGTAACAAAATATATTTTTTAAATAGTTAAGCAAAAATAACCTTATTGTGTGCTCTCAAAATGAACCAAAATTAGCATTGAGGTACGTTTCCACGAGGAAAGAGGGCTCTTACGAAACGATAGTGCGTGCGGTAAGTGAAGTTGCCCCTAGCGTTGGAAGAATCACACCGGATAGCGCCACCTAGCGTTCACTACCGGGCTGCTTTACTGTCTTATTACCGGTCACATGATCTACAAGCTGGTATTGCTCATACTCATAGACTTCTTACCTGGGAACTTGGGTTGATGCTAAACTCGAAAAGCTTGATTCGATTAAACTGTTTTGTAATTTGGTAAGACAATATTTGAGTTCTAGCTAGAGTGTATTTATGATTGTCTTTTTATATATTTACTTGTCTTGGGTATCTGTTATAACTGAAATGTGTTCCACAATTTCTAAGCAGATTTTATGCCCGATTATGTGAATCCCATTAAAGTGATAATAAAGGTTCCGAAAATTTGTTTCGATATTATGTCACCCAATAATTTGGCCACGGTAGCCCGGTTGCAAGAGTGGCGGATTAGCAATCGGAGAGTTGTGAGTACGCAACTTGACTCAACCAAAGACCGTTGTGTAAGTAGGGGCTGGTGCGCGCTAAATCTGTCAGGGCAATAAACAACCTCACGCTGGCGTGGTGTGGAAGTTTGGAAAGGGGGTGCCAGCTCATATGTTGTCCTCGTCATCTGACGGCGGTTCAAAATGACGAGGTGTCGTCCTTGGATCTTTCCATGAGATTAATCCCAGACTGTCACCAAATAACCCGTTGTGTTACTCTAGTGTGATATTAATTCAACTACCTCTACTTACGTCTTAACTTTGACTCAATTTGTTACTCTAATACCAGATTATGGATTTATTGCCCATCAAGCATTTCGTTGGAGGGAACGTGGCAGTCTCAGTCTTAATCCAGGGCAACATGGGAGACGATGCCCATCTTTCCCACCGCGAACTGGGGGGACACGCCATCTTGGATTATTCTAGGGAAACTGGCCCAAATTTAAGCATATCGTCTTGAAGAATCCAACTAACTTCAAGTAGACAGACCTTGCCACATACGAGATTAAAACTTGCAACGAAGCACGTCAATCAACAAGTTTCTTAAGAGTAAAGGCTTTAGCCGCTCTTAGAATTCGGGACTGATCTCGGACTGTTGCCAATAGCCCTTTGTGTTGCTCCAGTGCGACGTTAATTCAACTACCAAACCGATGAGGGTGAAAGTCTCACTTTCAACAACTTCACAAAAACATCAAGAAAAAATGCCGACACGACTACTTTAAAAGCAATCATCGTCTTTAAAATTAGGTTATCATTTTGCGAGCGAGCTTTCTCCAGAATATATTGCATTGTATACAAGATTAAACGCTTCCCGAAAGCTCAAAACCTCCTCTAATCCTGAAGAACGCCGAAAAGAGCAATAACAATCTCCGGTGAAAACCGTCCCTCTTTAAGACCCCTTCACCTCCACCGTCCATTTTATTTTCCAACACCCGATCTGCACTTTACCACTGCTCCCCCTTTGCATAATATAGATTGGAGCATCAAATTGAACTTTGATCCCCACCGATGCAGCCTTCTGAAATCCATTGGCCATTTTGAGCGATCATTCATAATTCCGCCGACACATGCAAAATCTCCCAAGTGATAGATGCTTGCAAAAGGCTTTGCATCCAGAAATTAATTAATCCTTCTAAGAGTTATTATGAAGTCTAGCTCGAGCTTAACACTAAAGCTCCGAGCGATTCTCTTCAATCGTAAGCGGTTCCCACTCGCAATTTCTAACGTGTATAACTTCGGAATTTATTGGATGATCTCACTGCCGGAGTTAATGTATTGGGGGTTGGTTATTTTCAAGCGTGACTGATTGCTCTTTGTGCATAAATAAATTTTAAACCGTGCCTTATGCGCCGGGGGAGTATATTTCGTATTAATTGAGTATTTATTTTTGAGAGTGTAGGAGAGTGAAACTGGTGGCTTTTGGTATTAACCCTTCTGGTGGTTGTCTAGAAAGTATCTCGTCATTTCAAGAAAACTGGCCAGATCTGGATAGACAAGATACCTCCACGATACCACTTGAAGGACTAATGAATAGATTATTGTTACATTGTGGATACAATGTTGGAGTATATATTAGTAGAGGGGTGTCCCCCGAGGTATTTTTTTGTGGTCCACGATGCTCTGAAATAAAATGAAAACAGGACAATATGTTACAGGTCATCTGAATAGTCTTAATATTACATTGCAAGGCAAAGATCAACTAATAACGAATATGTACGATGCAATAGCATGTTTTGTACAAAAACCGTTTAAAAATCATCTACAAAAGAACGTTTTGACGTATTTTCCTACGCATGAGCAGTTAAAAACACGAAATCAAAGCTGCTCATTTTTACATTATTGTGGTAAAATTGAAGAAATCGAAAACGAATTCGATAAAAGTTTTAATGATTTTAAAGAGTTGCAAAATTTGTTTCTCTTTTTTTATTAGGCCTGTTTCCTTTGAAGTTGAAAATGCTCCCACTTCGATACAACTGGAATTAATTGATTTCCAGAATGATTTGGTTATAAAAGACAAATATCGAGAAGTAGGAATTCCCAAAATATATTCTTATTTAGGTGAAAATACCCGGAAATTAAAAGGTTTGCTGCACAAATTTTATGCTATTTTGGGAGTAGGTACTTGTGTGAACAACTATTTTCGTCCATGAAATTAAATAAAACGGCCTACAGATCAAGATTAACTGATAAACAACTATCTGCTATAATGAAGATTGTCTGTTCTCAGTCTTTCAATCCAGATATTGGAAAACTAGTAGGAGGAAAGCGCTGGCAAGTTTCCGGTAAAAAAATTAATTTTAGTTTTATAAATACATTAAATTAAATAAACGTTTAAATAAAGGCAATTATATAGCATTATTATAAATTATTACCCTAAATTCACTTAATTACATAATGTGTTTTAATTATCCTATCCATATTCCTGAATCTTCACTTCAAAATATAATTTTAAGAAAATTTGTAAATGTGATGTGGCCCGCGTGAATCTTACCAGTTACATTAAGTGGCCCGTGTTTTAATTGAGTTTGGCACTCCTGTGTTAGTAGAATGCTATCATGGTTTATTGGTTGGTATTATGTTCCATTGGAGCAACGTAACGGGCTATTGGCAATGGTCCGGGATCAATCCCAAAGAGAAAGATCTGAATTCAACATCTCATCACTTTGAACCAAGGTCAGATGACGAGGTCACCTGAGCTGGCACTCCACTCTACAAACATCCACACCGCAAAGACATTTGATACCACGACAGATTTAAAGTGCACTGTCCATTGCAGAGATGACGATCTTTGGTTGGGTCAAGTTTCGAATCGCAAACTTCCGGTTGCTAATTAGTTACTCTTCCAACCGGGATACCGCGGGGCCCTCCCATATTTCTAAAGTAAAACCGCTGGTTATGATATTAATGATTAATTATTGTTACATTATGGATACAATATTAGCACATGTTTCAGAAGGAATGCTGTCATAATAGAGGTGGTTTAGATTTAAAGTTCAGGTGGAGGCAAAATTATTCAAATGAATATCCCGAATCAATCTAAATTTTGTTTGAATGAAAGTGAAGATAGTAATTGGCAGCAATTGAACTGAATTTCTGACTATTATTACAGATCGTTTTCATGAATTGCTTTTCACGTTGGCTACGTCTAACTCCGGGGATCGTATTGGACGACTCACAGCCGACAGCCTGGGAAAAAATTACGTCACAATTGAAATTGTTATATCGTTAAAGTACATGCCGAACAGTAGTCGTTTTAATATTTTCGTAAATAGCATGGCATTCAAATCACGACATTCCCCTCCTTCGCCGCCGTTTATGGAAGAAACGATGCAGTTGTTCTGGATGTTGCGCCACGTTTGACTCAGTCTATCGCGGCAATCGTGAGAGCAACACGATTGTGTGTGGAATTAATTGTTTTAAATCTTTTTAAATACCTTGTCGAGCACTTTCGAAAAAGGTTAAGTTCCTAGAAATGTGTAAAGCATCTAGCTATTTATAAAAAGTTTTAAGACGCAATGAGTGTAATATTCGATAATTTGTTTACGAAAAGAATTATATTTAATACATCATTCTCAGAAATAAATTTTGGGTCGTCGGCACCAGAAAATGAACTGCACTGTGATTCTTCCTTAGTAATCAGATACATGATGCAATCTTTAAAACAAAATGGAAAACTTATTTGGTACAATTATGTTTCAACAGAACGCTGTCTGGATCTTGGATTAAAAGTTGAACTTTATTCAAGGCAAAATCGTTCAATTGGTCAGTACTTGGAAGATAAGATTAAGTCTACAACTCCATGAAATTTAAGGGGGCACAGTACCTTTAAAACCTTAAAAAAAAGATTTTCCAATTTTGATCTATTTAGATAGTTTGAAATGTTCTGACTCTGGTAAAAAAACCGCATGAAAAAATTCGCATTCGTTCGTTCGTAATGAGGATTTTTCGAACACACCTATTTTTATTTTCAGCTGTTCGTTTGTTTACGTTTCTTAGTGTTGGTTTGGAATTATGCTATTAATTTTTGGAATTACGCCATTTATTTTTTTCGAAAGTTTTAATAATAATATTTTTACTGTAACAAATATAAGCAGAATATGTACTACTCAACTCTTTCATTTCACAAATCTATTTGTTTACTTGAACGCACGAGAATGCTAAAAATGACTATTTCAACTTTAATTTCATTTATCTCAGAATGGTAATTTCCAAGCTTGCGCGCACTATAACTCTGCAACTAATGAACGTAGACTCCTGAAATTTTGAATGAAATTAGATTATCAAAAGGGCTTTAAAATGAAACGAAAATTTTACTCAAAAGCTAAAAATATATTACAAATTTTGATATAGTATGAGCGAAAATTTGGAAAAAATTAATGAAGTGAAATATTAATTGATTGTTATATTTATGCATTACTTAACTACTATTTTTTGGTTCTAATTTAAAATAAAAGCATTGTGTGTGTTACTCATATCAGCCATTAGTTTTATAGAAAATGCACAGGATGACTCAGAATGTTGCGCACAAATCATGCTTGCAAAAAGTATGTTAAAAAATGACCTTATGGCAAATTCTAGTAAAATATTGAATTTAATTTTTAAAAATCAAACCAATTTTTCTGGATTGTGTAGTATAATGTATAAATAAACCCTGCAAAAAATTTCATTATGGTACACAATAAAACTTTTGGTGATACAGTTTACCGAAATTAGTATATTTTACCGGTTGATTTGTATGCTAAAGGTACTGTGCCCCTTTAAAAGGGGGTTGTAAGGCTCAGTGGGTTTTCACACTGCTCTAGCAACATGTGAGTTATAGGAAGTGCAAGTTCGATGGGTGTGTTTATCTCTTCTATGTCAGCAAAACTTATCTTTTTGCGTGTCTGTCCATTTACATGATGTTGTTTGGCTCAGCTTGTCCGAGTACGGAGCTTATACCAGAAAAAGCTCAACCAACCGAAAATGAACTAAAGTGGACTTATCAACTGACTTAATCCAATAACCCTCTTGGTGGATGTCTCGACACGGTATCTCGTCATTAACAAAACTGACCATATCTTGATCGGATATCTTGTCATTAGAAAAACTGACTATATTTTGATTTCGTCATCATCAAAAACAGGCAATATCTAAATGACGAGATATTTCGTGAAGCATTATCAAAATTGGTCAGATCTTGATGAACGATTTATTTCGTTGAAACCACTTGGCGGGTTAAGTAATTTTTTTCATGTACTGCACCTTCGTCGTTCTTTTAGGTGTGAATGGAAGTAAATTGTTGGTACCAGTGAAATACTTAATTATTTTGCGTACACAGTGTTTTTTTATCTTTTAACAGGTGAGAAAAGTATTCCATATTTTTCTTTTCCAAAATAATTATCTGCAACACCTCTCTCACCAAAATAAACTTCCTGGAAATTCACTGCGCATTATGATCTCCCCGGTCATCAAATCATCCACTTTAATCTAAAAGCAACGTGAACAAGTGGTCTTCGCTTTCTAACTCAACCCTCCAAAACCGACAAAGCGGATAAAAATAAAGCGAACAACAGCTTGTCTGAGGATGGCAATTGTTCTCCCCAGAAAAAGCCATTTTTGGAAAGCGAAATACTCCGAACTTCCATCTGTTGGCACGATGATCGTGAACGTCTCACCACTACAGAGGACCCAATCTCTCTCCTGCTAATGCCGTTGTGTCCCCCGTTTATTCGGTGGGATTTACGGAGTGGAAGTGCGGGTGCAAAATGGCCAATGTTGCCCAACGAGTGATATGGAATGGAAGTTGCCTGCTTTTTGTCACTGGGGGAGTTTACGAAGTGATTTCTTTTCTGGTCTTAGTTTTGTTTCGAGAGAATAGGGTGCTTGCCTTGAATTCCCCTTTGTTAACGGTTGATTAAACAAGGAGATTCGAGGAATCGAAAGTGTTCTGGTACCTAGTGTTTAAATAAAAACATATTGTTGAATTGTGAGAGTTGTTTAATTAACACTTCTGATGGTTGCCTCAACGAGGTACCTCATCAAAAACGCAATGATTATCAAAACTAAATACATCTTGATAACGAGATATCTCGTCATTAGTGAGATTGTTCAGATCTTGATGGACGAGATATCTCGTCAAAACCACTTGGAGGGTTAAATTGGAACTTTAGGAATATGATATAATGACCCTAGAAAGAAAAATATGACTAACTAACAGAATTATCCGACCTAACCCTGGTTGAATTGACTAACTGTAGATTGATGTGGTGACCAGAACAATTATTTTTCTCTTTTGTAAAAAAAATTCCAATATCACTGTCTGAAAAATACTTTTTTAACACCTGTTGGACATTTTTATTCCATTCGACTTACTTTGGACGAAAATCGTATACATGCATGTCCATTCATAACACATTTCACATACATCTCATGCCTCTTGTATGACAAACCAATGAAAGGTGACACAAAGGGGACTTAATCCAAAAGTCGATTTTGAGTTTGGGGGATTTGAATGTTCAATCTTAAGTTCGCTTCCTGCAAAATAGCTGTAACTTTATTCGTAAAAATGAAAAATGTACGATGAATGCTCTAGCACTCGCAGTTTTGTTACCAATATTTTTTGACTTGTGGTACTTTTGTGCCAGACATGCGACATTTTCGAGTTTCACCATCTTTGAAGGCAGAATAACAAATTAATTTGATAAGATATCCATGACAATTTTTTTAATTCCATTCCATTCAGTGGTGGTATGTGCAGTAGCAAAAGAACTTATTTAAAAATTGAATGTCTTCAATCCTTTTTGATTTAGTCTTACTTGCATGAAACTTTGAATCGATCGAATCTTTGTGGGGTTTTGTTGCGTGTGACACCAAACGGATAAATAATTTGAAATACGACGAAATTATTCCATGTTCAAACAGTCCATTTTGATTGATATAGATTTGTATTTTTTAAATAAATGCATGTTTCCAAATTGTGAGATTTATGTTGTTAAACTTGAAATTTTAAGTTTATGCCATCAGGACATTTTATGAGCGAAGGGAGTTGAGAAAAGGAAAAAGAAAAATAATGTTTCGTGTATTTCCGGGTTTGCAATTAGTCTGTACCTAAGAGCATTTCACTGCCTGTTAGCGAATTCCCATTTTCTTTATTTAAATTAGAATTCGAAGCAGTACAATTTTAATAAAAATAAAAGTGTACTCAGCTTTAGTTAGAACTCCTCGTAATTATTTTAAAGGAAATTTATTTTGGAAACTAATAAATGGATGGAAAAAATATTTTTAAAGCGAATGGAAATTAGTAGAGAACAGATAATTGGTTTTATTGTATGGGTGAGGATTCTTTTAAATAGTGTTCCGTGTACATTAAAGAAACAAGGATTAAGCCGTATATTATTCCATATCCCTAAAAGTCAAAACTTTCACTAACACACCTTGTAAATTTAACCCAATTACCCGAAATAGTTCTAATTCTAAATAACAGGTCTCGAGAATACATTACAAAGAGGAAAAACGACTAAAACATTTAATGGAAAAACTGGCATTTTTCATTCGTCTAAACAGAATTCAGCACTTTGTCGATCGATTCTCGCAGCGCTAGTTTAAGGAATCGAATTTTTCATTAAGATAGTGAATGAAAGAAGTTTATCGCACATTGCTCAAGAGAAGCATTTTTGTGTGAAGCATTAAACTGCACACCGCTTCACATTAACGCACCGTAATTAGGAAAAGATGCAGCATGTCGTAACAAGTTTGAATAAATTGACGCTAATTATCAGGTAAAAAGGAAAGAAGTTATCGGTATCTATTAACACTACTGCATGAATTATTCATTTTGGGGTATATCTATCATTTTTCAAGGATGTTATCGGGACATACGCCGTGTGTTAAGCGAACTCTTATTCAAAGCTTTGAAGAGTGTGCAACGTCATTTAAATTTTTCTGCTCATATTACAGATATTAATATTATGCGAGTCTCCAGAAAGTGGTACCAGCTGGATTTATGCGTGTATAACAAAAATGGAGGGCGCTATTATTCACAGCGAGAGTGAGATAAAATAGTGATGCAGTTTAAAAAAATAATGATTAAAGATAAGCAGATTACGTATAATCGACTTTTTATTTGGAAAATGATAGAGTAATGCGCCAGCTTAGGCCCAAAACAAATGGCGAAATTGCTCTAATTAACTTTATAGAAACATGCGCAACACTTAAAGACACTATAAATTTTTATCTTGAATTATGCATGTAATAAACTTTTGCTTTATTTAATTTACGTGATTTTAGTTGCAGTTAACACTTCCACAGATTATTCGTTAAATGGAGCAGCTCCCCATTGATTTAAATGTTGAAATAATGTAAACTAGATGTTCAATTAGGTAGTATTTTAATTGTTAATTAGTAATAAATGCGTTTTATAAAGAACATGCACAATTGATTTCGCGAAGAAATGCATCAAATTAGACTAATTTGCAGATTGAAGTAAGGATAAAATCTTTCAAAGTGTATTTAATTTAATGGATGTTATTTTAGTGCAAATTGGAAAGGTATAAAATTATAGAACTTTAAATACTAATGTTATATTTTGTGGATATTATTATTTTAAACTGCAAGTAAAACAAAAACATACTTAAGAGTTTATATCTAAATCAAACATAAATCAATTTATAATTCCAAGTTTTCTTCATAACAAAATGTATGGAATCTAAATAGCCAGATATATTTTTCCTGACAAGTAAAATATTCTTACATAATGTTATTACATTTGAAATTTTATGTTCAACAGATTTTAAAACATTTACTTGCATTCCAAGATCCGCACTTTATAATATAAAATAATGAATTGTGGTAGCATCAATTTTGGAATATGTTGATATGGAATGATATATATGTTAATATATGAAGTAATATGCTATAATTTGTTGCAAATAACATTCTGGTACAGGTATAAAAAATATGTTGATTCAACATGTGAAAAATGTTTAAAAAATTACGAGAATTTTATTGATTTAATGGGTATTTTGGTAATTCAATGCAAGAACTTTGAATAATTCAAAACTTCCAAGTAAAGTATTTATAATTTAAGACAAAATGGTTAATGATATCTGTCTTAAAAATATGATTTACCTATAAATCTCACCAAGAAAGAGCACTTGAACCATCAAAGATTGCGTTAAATTAAAAGTCATTAATAATTTTAAAATTTCCAAGCCTACCTTATTTTTCTTGTTTCATCCATTCCTTACATTCAATATGCGTTGTTATAATGTAACTTACGAAAACAAATAATGCATGACAGTTACACATTTTAGCTTTCAGAATTTTTTCGTGACTCTTTACACAATTTTTTTCACTTTTATTTTTTTTAGAGTTCATGCGTATTACACGTCTTTTACGAGTCTTTACGCGTGTAGAAATAACGAACCTACGGTGAATGGTCTGGCATTCATTTTTCCTATCAATACTTTGATTTGCGGCACTCTTACATCAGGGATGCAATATTTCCGATTTCACAATCATTAGAGAAAGAATGGCAAATTAATTGATACGGTGGTACAGCTGTTTTATATGCCTCGTTTGGTGGAAACGCTCTTGGCGCGTTTTTGGAGGAATTTTTATGTCGCCAAGAAAAAAATTCTTAGAAAAAATCGTATTTTTAAACGAAAAATTATAAGCTTTTGCGGAAAGTAATTAAGAAAAATACAAAACTTTGAAAAACATGTTTTTATCGGAAAATAATTAGCAGAAATAGTTGGAAAATAGCGGTTATATCTTTTTATTTTTTTTTAACTCCTCCCAATCTAAGTCTAACAATTTCTAAGAACTTGTTAAAGTAATCAATTTTTGAATCTTCACACGAATTTTCAAACATACACTTAGCCAAATAAAAATAAAATAGAATTTGTCTAAGTGCGCCAAAAAACGTGCCAATATAGTTGCCATCAAACGAGGAGTATAATAGAGCTGTATCGATACGATTTTCACGATAAATTTCTTTTGAAGCAAATACACTTGCTGAAAATTCCTTTCACTGGCACATGAACTAACAGCTTGTTTTAAAATTAAATGTTCGGGTGAGAGGCTTTTCCTGTGAAGCTAAATGTAGATGGCACCACGGTTCTCTTGTAGAACGTGTCTCTAATACGTATTCCGTTCTGGATAACCGGAAGTAAAATCCTTGTATTGCAGTGATTCGTTTCTTCGTACTGAAAATCCATCTCAGACAAAGAAAAGGTAGTCAAGTATAATTTTTCAAATAACAGCATTTACTGTAACATTACTTTTTCCACAACCATTTTACAGGTAGTTGTAAGCATAAGAATAGCTTCCAACTCATAATGTATAGGCTTGTAAAATATATACTCTGTCCTTTAATATATTGTTTTTAGTTTTTAAAACGATGGTTGCGATGTTCTCTAACTTTAATATTTTTCCGAAACCGGAAAAGTTCCATGCATAAATTTCTTTAGTACAACTGACATGCATGTTCAGGTAGGTATTTTAACTAGCGTCAAATGGAGCAACACACCGGGCTATTGGCAACGGTCCGGGAATAAACCCGAAGGGAACGACCCGAGGACAATAACACGTAATTTTGAGTCATGGTCAGATGACGAGGTCACACCTAAGCTGACATCCCACTCTCCAAACTTCCACACCACGCCAACGTGGGGACATTTGAGGCCACGAGATTAAACTCGCACCATCCCCCTTTGTATACGACGGTCTTTGGTTGGATTCGAAAACATGCATGTTCAGATCGAATGCTTATGGCACTTTTATACAATTCGGAGATTCTTTTTTTGAATGGAAATCACATACCTATTAAAAAGTATGACTGTTTAATATATCTTTCAATAAAACTTTAAAATTTAGTTTGTTACATGAAAAGTATATTTTGTAACAATTTTAATCGTCATGTAAAAGTATCGTGCGACAGAATTTGAAAATCAAATAATTACAACGTATGATTAACTAACAGTCTTATTTAATAAATTTATTATGAATATTTTATTTCTTATCAAATGGGATTCTAAAACCATATTAGTGTAAACTAAGGTCAAAATTCACGCATATAACTTAGAAATGAACTCTCGTCTTCACCGATATATTAATCATAAAATAAATACATTCTTAAAATCTATCTCCTAAATAATTTATTTACATCACATAATAATGTAACTCATAAATGCAGCAGTAACAGCTTAACAAACAGAAATCAAATTTCAGTCACTCAAAAAATATAGAATTCTGAAAGCCAAAAGATGTGAGCGAACGTATCTAATTTCTATCTAAAATTGTAACATTTTAATTCTTATACAATATTAAAAAAACAGCACAAAATTATTTTCATAAATATGCAAAATAAAGACTTTATTCATTAGTTAAACAATAAAACCCAAAGGTATTCATACATTACATTGGCATAATTACAAATACTGAAATTTACTTTAGCTTAGAAATCACATATTTGAAAATTTAATTATATTTCCATACTGTATTGCCTAATATTTGAGTTCTGAGTTAAAACGTACGAAAATGGAAAGATCATTAGTCGCTTCAGTGAAAATAAAAGATACAGGACGAATTTAATCATCAGCATTAAACAGGCACAACGAAAGGAAATCTTGTTAAAGCACTACCTTTTCTAACAGCTGTCACATAGAAACCATGGGAATATATTCCAGAAATTAATGACATTAATGAGTAGATATTAACATAGATAATTAGACATTTAACGTGTTAGTTTTATTGACAAAAACGCTAATGAATGGATATTAAATGAGGATAAAGTTTCCTTCCGGCTCTTTTCAAGTGAGATTATGCGTCAAAATGAATTAATAAGTGCCTGGTTAAAGCTAGTGGAGAGAACTATGAGATACTGATTTCTATAAAAAGTGAGCGACAGCTTGTTTATCCCAAAATGCCATTACGCAGGTGCTTGATTTAATTTGCATACAATTGGAATTCCTTCACCTATTTTTAGATGATAATTCAGTTTGGTTAAGTCAAATGAAAATAAATTAAAACAATTTTTTTTCGATTTTCGAACATGGTTTTGATATTAGCGTAATTACATTAAGAGCTGGGATATTTCCGATGTCTATGGATACTATTTCCTTCATTATATTATGATCGACAGTGCAACATAGAATTCTGTGCAGATTTAATTTACCTGAATTCAATTCATTGCATTCTCAGTTAGAGAACGTTATATTACCTGTAATTGTATCGAACTAGAATCAGAATCAAATCAACACAATCTTTTTCAGTATTTTATAATTTCATTATGTTTGCGAAATTTTTAGGTCATAACTAATACGATAGATATAATGTTATTATTTTAAAATGAGATTTTACTCATTGAAAATTGAAAAATGAGTATTTTAATACCTTGTAACGTTTTCATCTAACAAATACAAAAACTGCGTATTGAATGTTGATATTAAGTTTCTTGTTATTTTGTTATGATTTTGACAGATACATATACCTTGAATTAACAAAATGAACGCATATTCCTACACTGCACAGAAACACAATCTATTGATTAAAAACGCATAGATACTATGCATGATCCTAGTATAGAATTATGCATAGTATAGTATCAATGAGTAAGAATAGAATTATCCCTATTTGACATTTACTCCCATATTTCCTATAATCCACAATATCGTTCCAATAATTTCATATCACGATTGATAATAATTCATAGTAGTATTCGGAATCATGAAATAACCCAGATCTGCTTTCACGACAAGGCAAAAATGTAAAGTTTTAAACTATTTATTAACAGAAAATATTACTGCTGACAATACAAATCTCCTTTCACATTTGACTTTTTATCCGTTCAAGTGCTCTTGGTGACCCATGGAAAAAGTGAAAGTTTCTATAATTACCGTGCATTGCAGAAAGCTCCTTTATTTTATGAGTTTAGTCTTTTAGAACAGTTTACATATCCATGGTCATTATTGTAACAGTTAATTTGTATACATCTCTGCTATTTCCAAGACCAACCGGGTAAAAAATGCGAAAGCTATGCACCAATTGTCAAATATAATTCTAATGATAGCTGTTTAAACAAATATTTGTGCAACGTGTGGGGTTCTAATCCCCCTGGTGGTTATTTTGGATCGAAAACCACCCTGTAGTGACCAGCCTCCGATGAACAAATCTGTTACCAACTGGTACCCGTTTTAGGCAAGGAACAATTTGTTTTCTTCGATCTACTTGGATCTTCATTCCCCTTGTAGTATTTGGGCAGTTTTGTTTCGACGAGATATCTTGTCATTAGCAAAGTTGTCCAGATCTTGCACGAGAAACACTTGAACGGTTAACCAACACAAATTAATTTCTTAATTAAGTTGCTTCTGAAGTAGTTTATTTTATGGCAATGGTTAAGACACAACATATTTCTTTTCAACTCAGTAATATACATTTAAAAATACGATTTTGAATATTTACAATGTTTGTGAGAAATATTATTTGTACATTAAATGGCCGTCTGGAGGTGTAAAATATTTAATCATAACCTTTCCTAGATGCATACAACTGAATAAATAACTCATCCATCAGTCGAACAGACGTCGTCTAAATACGTCATCGAAAGTAGTTTATCGTCAATATAGCTTCGCTTTTGAAGATGTCTGATCATAGTTCCTCGGAAGATAGAAAATGTTATGGACTATACTTAAGTAATTCAGAAGTTGAATAGGTTGCTCTCTGATTTATTGTGCAAACGTCCATGGGAAATAAAATGGGCAGCAAATTATAATAATTCCGGATAATTGAGTTACGAACTCGTACGAAGATAATTTCTCTCTTCAAAAAGGATCGAACTATCCGATAATCGATGCATATATTTCGCTATCATGTGGCACAGAAATTGAGATTATTTATGTACTGGAGAATGACAACCAAATGGATGCACACAGTTTAAATTTGACCACTACGGAATTTACTGGATAATTTATCCGCTTAGTTTATACATGCTTTATTTGATCTATGGATCTCCATAAACTACACGGTAGAACTCGCCACTGAAGCTAAACTCTTCAACAGTCTAATTACAGAAAGCAATGAGCAATACAGAACATTAAAACCATCGTAGAAAAGAAAATGTCAGCGAAAGCGAAAATAAGTCTAGACGTCAAAAATACCAAATTGCATTTGAGTAGTGAATGAAATGCAATTTAAGTGAACATTCAGATGTTAATTTTGATAACACGACTAAGGTGTGCACTTTTTTACATACAGTTATTTAAAATATGAATTATCACCAATAAGAAGGTTTCTACATAGAGGGTTTCGAAAAATAGATCAAATTGTAGAGGATGGTAGAAAGGATCAGAATAAATATTTTTGTCCCAGAATGTGCGTCCGGAAATGCCGCGTTTAGGTGGTAGAGGGCGCTTTTTAGGTCAGTCTATAACATTGTTTCTGTGGCATAAGGTGTCATTCCCAGCTCGGATTTTCAACGGCATGCATCGCTACACGGATTCGGAACTCGAAGATATGCATCTGATTTATGGAGCTGTGAACTAAACGGTCGATTTCTTGTTTGGTTTATTTTTTAAATGTTTTTAAAATTAAAAATATATTTATTTCTAAGTTAATTAAAAAGTTTATTTTGGTCTCCTATACCACCCTTTATAATTTGGTCAGATGGTTTTGAAACACCCTGTATATTTTTTATTCATTTTATTTCATTTGGAGGTATGAAACGGGTATATCAATGCTTTAGTTCAATATAAATGGATTTAAATAGGTACCAGATGTTAGTATTAATGTTCCGTTTATAGACAAACAGTTTAGAAACTCTCAGATGCTATGCGAGTCTACTAATAATAAACTATTTCCGATTTGAAAGTATTTATACAAAATGAATATAAAAAATATATAATCGTTTTAATATATTATTACAACATATGCAATGGAAATTGAATTCTATAATTCGTCGAAAGACATTATAGTCTACTTGAATATCTATCTAAAGAGTACGTACATTACGAAAGTTTGGATTTATTCCTTCTGTTTTCTTCCTGCAATTTATATGGAATTCAAAAAGAAAGCATCCCATTTGTATGCTTGGATTTCTTCCAATTTGCTTATTTAATGCAAAAACATACTAGGAAGTATAGTTCTTGATTCTTTCGAAACATTTTGCAGTCAGAACTCTTAAGCAAATTGGTTATTGGACTTTGCACGTTCATATTTCATGTGATGTTGCCCATAAGTTCTAAAACAAGAAAACTACGATTACTTCGGTTTTCAATGCAGTGCAAACTTTCTTAGCTAAAATATAAGATAAGATTTCGTATTTTATTAGTTTTTCCATGCTCTAAACCTTTGATGCTTTTAACTTTTGTCTATTTCTAATACCGTGTAATCTATGAAACAATAATTTAATTCCCATAGAAATACTCAATCGAATTAATCTGCTTCAGCGTCGAATATATGTTTGTTTATAAATAAATTACGAAAGTAACTTTCTATTGATTATATACGTACTTGAATTTTAGACGAATACCTTGGGAGTTTAAAATAATTTTGCGTGCGTTCTTGATTTTCATTTCCTTGATACTTCACCATTTATGGATCACAAGGGTATAGAAGCCTACTTCGCTCCAGTTATAAGAATATAAAGTTCTGTTTAACTTAAAAGTTTTTTGATTTAAGAAGTGGGGATGCAAATGACAATAACAAGGAAATAAGAGTTATCTAAAATTCCCATGTACAATATTTATCTATATTGGGATTTAAATCTTAGTGCACTTAGAAACTTAAGTATCTTAACATGAAACATTCGTGCAACATTTAATAAAGAGATATGCGTATCCAGGGAAAATGGAGTCTTCCTAAAATTTGGGCAGCAACATTAAACAGCCTTATGAGAACATTATGATAAAAATTGTAGGCTAAAATTGGTTGATTATTTTATTTAACCCTCCAAGTTTCGACGCGATATCTCTCCCCTTAAGATCTGACAAATTTTGCTAATGACGTGATATTTTTTCATCGATATTGCCGTTCTTTTGATGACGACTAGATCAAGATTTGGTCAGTTTTTTCTTCTAATTACGAGATATCTCGTCCATCAAGATCTGATCAATTTTGCTAATGAGGAGGTACTTCATCGTAATCATCCTAATGTGGGACAAATTATTAATCGATTAAAATGATTATCCAGCGTGATTACAAACTCTAGTCTGCTTTTCGATATTCTATCATCCCCAAGTCGATTCATAAGTCCACCCTTCTGAGACCTTATAACAGCGACTCCGTTCACGTGCTCTGTCTACTTCATTGGACGGCCGATGTATAATAACAATGCATACACCATCTACAATTCAGATATGGAAAGTATGTTATGAAATCTAACAGTAAGGAGACCGTATAAAAGGGCAATAAATGAACAGATAGGTAGGTGGTAGGTATTTAATAAACGTCACACTGGAGCAACACAACGGGTTATTACTAAACGAACAGAAATTTTTTGGCAAGAAAAATAGATAATGTTCTTACTTGAAACACTCACTTAATTTTTTTCTTTTCATTTCAGAAGTAAGATAAATCCGACGTTTTACTTTTTATCTTCAGCGTAACACATTTTTAATTTTTAAAATTTTTCCTAGATGAATCGTTAAGAGTTTTCCAAACAATTAATGTTGCAGCTCTTATTTATATATTTTATATTAATAATAATAATTTACATATTTTATATAAGTAATAAGTAAGTTTTATTTAAGCAGTAATAATTTATATATTTTAATACCATTATGAATTATTTTTAAATTTACAATTGAAACTAATCTCAGAAGGAAAATGCAGTACACCCATACCTCGCTTTAATGCCTAGATACGTTCCAGAAAAGTTGGCCGTAAAGCGAAAAGCCGTATAACGAATCAATTATTTTGATACAAACCCATACAAATTCAATTGGATCTGCTCCAATTTTTCATAAAATAACATAGTTTTTACTACATAAAGCATTTTATTCTTTTTATTTCCTATAAAAATGCTTGCATAAAAATAAAAGTACAAAACAATGTAATAATAAACAGAAATTCAAAAATAAACATATAAATTAAAAAACAAAAGAAATCATACGCACATATGTCATAAAATAAAATGTTTAAAAACTGTTTTAATCTGACGCGTGACAGATTTTTGGCTTCTCTTTTTATTTTTCTCAATCTTTTAATTTATCAATCTCCAAATTCAATGAACGTTTCGGTGGCATTTTTTCTTAAAAAGGTACGATTATATTTAAAAGAATTAATGAATTAATTAAATATGTAACGAAAATACGGTCTTTCTAATACATACGTACCAAATATGTTTACAATTCACCAATTAATACAAACAGAAACAAAACCCAACCAGAAAACAAACAAGAATAAATACGTCTAACTGCACTAAAGTGACAACGCAGTAAAATGATGACAATGTTGTGCCAAACGTTCCTTATATTTTCGTGAGGCAACAAGTAGCAGTGCCGCCTAAAGGGAGAAGCTGAAACTAAACAGAAGGTCGCTAACAGTACAGCATTTTTTGGCCGTATAACGAAACACTGTGGGCCGTAAATCGAAAAAGTGCCATAATTAAAAAAGGTCGTTATAGCGAAATGCCGTATAAAGAGCGGCCGTATAACGAGGTTTAGGTGTATTGTAAATATTTAAATTACGTATACAAGTCCAATAACATATATATCTATATTAATCTTTTTTACGTACATAGAAATATAGATAAATGTGACAAATGGATATAAAACTAACTTATACACAAATATTAAAAATTTGCAATATTAACAATAATAGTCATGTAAGTCTCTAAACTAGACCTGAGTAAAAGATAAAATGAATTTTAACTCAGATAATGTCTGAAGAATATTTGATAACATTAGACCCTACGAATATTAGATTGAAGATTTGTTTCTTCTTCGGAATATCATATAATACTCCTCTCAAAACAAGAATTAAAACGCTAAACCTCTTTTGTTGAAAATAAATATTTGATACAAGATAAAGGAGCATTCTCCGAAACTGAAATTTATAGAAAGATGCTTTGATATGAAAAGGGATGAAATGAAATTTCTGTTTGTTTTCCAAACTCAAACATCGTAAAAACTATCTTCGTTATTTATTTATATTGTAAAGTCATGCTTAAAGAATGAGATTTTCAAATATATTTAAAGCGTAGTTACACTTTTTTTGTCAGAGCTCGCTTCTCTAACGAATCGGCGTTTCTTCGTTGGATCATTTATTTTATTTGTGTAACGCTGTTACAAATGAAGGCTGTTACAAAGGAAGCGGATATGCATACTGAAAACATTACCATAAACATTTACAAACACAAAACGAAAAATCGTAAAACAATTTGAATTACAAACACGACACTAACGAAGGAGCTATACTGAAGGATACTTGTTCGAAGTCTAAATATTGACTTAGCTGCTTCGGTGAAGACGGACGGAAAACACGAACAAAAACAACAGTGACCCCGTTTTCTGCTTGTTCCGATACCCGGATTTAAAACGCTAGTGTTATTGCAACCCTTGTTTGTGTCATTAGATCAATAAAACAACCATTCGCTGTCCCTAAAAAAGGAGTTCTTCAACTAAACTCCTTTCCCCATCGAGCCCACCTGCTATTTGAGTCACTTCCAGCTATTAACATTAAATCTCTCCGAGCAAAAAAAAATAAATGATCAATCACTCCAAACTCCGTATGAAATTAGTACTTTCAAAAAACGACAAAGTACCCAGCATCAGATATCTCCAGCGCTCCCAAAGGACCTGGATCCAGATCCATCGCAAACGCATCCATAAATCCCACAATGCCCGCTTTAAAACTTCCCCTTCGTTCCAATACTGATTCATTCCCATCGTTTAGACTCGCAACTGCATCCCTGTCCCTGGAGTGTACTGGATGGCTCTTCAGGCCGAATGGAGGCACTAAAACGGAATCTCAGGATCTCTATTTCATCCATATTCATCAGGTGATCCCCTCTTTAGAAGCTAATCGATACGTTTCTGCCTCCCCTTTTTGCTCGTAAGCTACTTAAGTGAAACAAATTCGCAATCGATGATATCGATACTCGCGTGTATAATGATACTGGCCTTGCCACTAATCTCCAAGCTGGAGCTATCCATGCAACCGCTAATCCGGTAGATGGCTGGATTAGGCTGGATGCAAAGTGCCGGTCTGGATCTGGGGAGGTTTTGGGTGAAGTGACAGTTTTTTTGCTGTGTCCGTCCAATGAGATGGGTTTCAAGCATATGGGGCAACTGGAGGGGGCTTAGATTTAAGCGTCCCGCGGAATTTAAAACAAATGTGTCATGAGTTTGGGGAAGAAACTGCCCTAATCCTTATTAACATGTATTAGAAAGATAAACAGATGAGGGTGGTCCACATGAATTGTGCGATTTAATGTACATTTGAAAGTTCATGGGGTATTTCGTGCGTTTGGCTGAATACTGGAAATTTTGCTTTTGAATTAATTTTGTGCTATGGAAAGCGGATTTCCATTCAGTGCAGAATGCCATTTACTTTTCATATGAAATATCCTTAACCTAATGCGGATTCTAATTATAAAGTTAAAAATTCCATGAATTTTGTATTGGTCTTAAATGCTATAAGTTATTAATATATCATCCATGATACGCTACAAGTACTTTATAAATATTATAAAACTAAGAGATCAAAACAATAAAAAAATACATTGCTTATAATATTAATAATACATTTTAAAGTAATGAATTTTATTATTTCAGGTAAATTAGGTTTGGTAGCTGAATTTACTTCGAACTAGAGCAACACAATGGGCTATTGTTTCAGGTAAATTAGATGCATAAAAGATTATCGTGTTTTATAACCAATTTTTAAAGTACCCGGAATGTAACTTTTTGAATTTCTTGTATTTTGAAATTTTGACTCAACTAACCGAAAATATTTTAGATTATAACTAATTCAGACTACATGTATATATTTCGATCAGAAACAGTTTACAATAAGTTAGAAGTAATAAGCCTTTTTCTCTTTGTTTACTAATTTAAACCTCTTTATCCTCCAAGCGTTTCGACGAGATATCTCGTCAAAGATCTAGTGAACTTTGCTCAGAATGAGGTATCACGTAGAGCCAAAACTGCCCTATTACTTAAGGGGAATAAAGATCCTAGTATTAAAAACAAGCTGTCTCTTATCAGGAACTGGTGACAGTTTGGAAAAGGTTTTTGCTTCAGAGGCTGCCCATTACAGGGAAGTTTAAGGCACGAAGATAAAGTACCAGGAGGGTTAAAAATCAGGTTGATATTACTTTAAAGCAGCGATTTTCAAATAGTGTGCTCTAAGAATGGCACTAGTGTGCCTTAGTGTTGAAGAGATTTGAATTGTGAATGATTTATTTCATTTCAACGGTTTAGTTTTGAACTTTTGACAAATGGGTTCACGAATAATATCAAGCAACACCCGAATTTTTAAATACCCGTATAAATAATTTTGAGCATAATTTTTTTATTACAAAGTACACTGCTGGCCACCCAAATTGCAACACCAAGAAAGACAAGATATATCACAACAAAATTTATTTTGTAGATAACATGTTGACCAAGTATCAAATGATTAAATTTATAGACTTCTGTGAAGTGTGGTTCCTGCCAAAATCAGTAGCCAGAGTAGCCGCCATTGTTGGAGATCACCGCTGCCACACGCCTCGGCATTGATTCAAAGAGACTTTGGATGTGTTCTTGGGGTACAGCAGACCAAGCAGCTTCCACACGTTGCCAAAGTTGATCTGGTGTGGCAGCTGGGGATATATTCTGGGTCAATCGTTGAGCAACCATGGACCACATGTTTTCTATCGGCGTAAGATCCGGAGAGCGAGCTGGCCAGGGAAGCAATTCAATCTGGCGATTGACGAAGAACCCTTGGACAATGCGTGCCACGTGTGGTCGTGCATTATCCTGTTTGTTGGAATCGGTCTCAAACCTCCAATTATAGTGCCGTGTGGGGCACATCAATATAGAAGAATATGTAAATCTTTGTATGTATATAAGTGAGGAGAATGGGGATCATGAGTGGATCAGACTTCTTGTATGTTTTTAAACCATAAGACTTGGTCACGTAATAAAATTTATTTTTAATGTATAAAAACTCTGTCTTCAATCGATAAAACCCAACAATTGGTTATGGGCCCCAGACCTTAAGCTGAACCTGAATTCTGCCACTACCGGTTTCCAGTATGATGGGTATTCAAGAAATGTCCATGTTTTCCTTCCCGAAGTTATCGGATTTCAACTATGCCACGTGGAAGACGGACATGAAGATATTGCTAATGGACCGGAACTGCTGGGAATTTATCACTAAAACGGAACCTCTATTATTGGAAGATGCTCCAGAACAAGAAAAAAGAGACTATCGTTATAGGAAGCAGAGGACATACACAACTATCTACCAGGGCATAGACAGAAAATATCAAGTCTTAATTTCATCTACTGAGGACGGTAAGGAAGCCTGGGATATATTAAAGACCAACTTTGAACCAGCATCTAGAGCACGATTGGCAGGCCTTGTGGACGAGTTCTTTTCAATCCGCTACCAGCCGGAGGACGAATCCATTGGACTCTTCTGCAAACGAGTGCATGAGAAGCTGTTACAGATAAAAGAATGTGGATTCGAAATCCCAGACCTTTTAGTTTGCTTTCAACTAATAAGACATTTGCCTCACGAATACGATAATCTGGTACAACTGCTATACAGGATGGATGACAACGAGTTCACGCTAGACAATTTGTCTAAACATTTAATAACAGAATCCAGCCGGATCGACCTGAAGCGGAAGGACGAAGGCACAAAATTAAGTATCGTGGCCGATGCTTATGCTACAAGAAACAAGTCATCTAGATACAAGGAGACACGGGCGTCTACTCCTGATCACAGCAGATATCACAGCAGATGCGTACTGGACCCTGAATTAATTCCTTCAAGCCCAAGAAAGTCGACAGTTTGTCGAATGGGGCCGCGACCATTCTGCAACTACTGCAAAAAGTCGGGACATTACGAATCGAAGTGCTTCAAGAAAAGCAATCGGCAGAAACCTGGTGGTGAATTATTTTATATGGAGGACAATCCAAAAACTGATCTTCAACGTGCCTATGCAGTTTCAAATTTTCCAAATGAAAGACCGAGGGAATTTCTCATTGATTCAGCTGCAACTGCTCACTTCTGTAAAGAACGTGATATGTTTACGACATTCAGAAAACTACCACCACAGAAGATCCTAGTCGGAGACAAGGACAGCACCTCGGAAGTATTAGGTATGGGTGATATTCAATTTACAGTTTTAGATAGAAACAGAAATTATGATATAACTTTAAAAGATGTGTTATACTCACCTAATATGAGAAGAAATTTAATTAGTGGTGCTCGTATTGACCTTGTGGGAAACCAAATTAAATGGGGAAATAACAAAATGATTATTTATAATAGTTATAATAAATATTTGTTTACTGTTCCCAGAATTGGAAAATTGTATATCTTGAAAGGTTATCCCAAGATTAAAAATTTTGTATATGTAACTGGTTTAGATCTAGAAAAAGCCCACCGTAGGTTTTGTCATGTTAACATGCCCTTAATTGAAAATATGAGTAAAATTAATTGTGTAAAAGGAATTGAAAAACTTAATTGTAAAAATATAGATAAAAATTGTAAGATTTGTGCTATTGCTAAATCCACTAGAATATCCTTAAAAAGAAACTATATGTACGAAAGGAAAACTAAAAATGTTTTGGAAAGGATCCATATGGATTTGTGGGGTCCTGCTCCAGTTAACTCTCTAGGTGGAAACAAATACTTTTTATCTATTATTGATGATTTTTCACGAAAAGTAACTATTTATATTATTCGAAATAAGAATGAAGTTTTTGATTACTTTAAAAAATACTTGGTTAAAGCTGAAAGACAGCTAAATGTTAAGTTAAAATGTGTCCGAACTGACAATGGTTTAGAATTTTGTCACAAAGAATTCAAAAAGTTTTTAAATGATCTAGGAATAAAAATCGAAAGAACTTCAACTTATACCCCTGAACAAAATGGCATTGCAGAAAGGTTCAATAGAACAGCCATGGATTGTGTCAGAGCTATGCTTCAAGACAGTGGTTTACAACCACAATTTTGGTCAGAAGCACTTTTAGCATTTATTCATACTAAAAATAGATGCGAACACAAATTAACTGAGGGTATATCTCCTAACGAAATATGGACTGGTTTCAAACCATCAGTAAAACATTTTAGAATTTTTGGCTTTTTGGCATATGTTCATATTCCTAAAATACAGAGAAATAAATTACAACCCAGAGCTAAACTTGGTATTTTGACAGGATATGGTTTGAAAACTAAAGGTTACAGAATATATGTACCAAACGAGAAGAGAATAGTTGAAACAGTCCATGTTCATATCGACGAAAGTAAGAAAGCTGTTGATGTACTATTTGGTAAAAACTTTGAGTACGTTTCTTTTGATCTTAATTCTGATATTCCTATTTATCAATCAAATGAAAATATAAAAGTAAAATCGGAAAGTGAAACTCAAGTTTTAGATTCTAAAGATTTAGTTAAAACTGAGGACTTAAAAAGTCTTAACATTTCAAATTGGCGAAGAATCGAAAAACCTAGAAATAAAAGCAATAGGATAGATGTATACTATTATTCTCCTGAAAATTTGAGAATGAGATCTTTAAATGATATTAAAAAGTACTGTACTAAAACCAAGATTAGGTTTGATCCTGTAAATTTCAATTTTAAGCCAGAGACTGAACATCCTAATGTGGTTATTTCTAATGTGCCATCTACTTCTAGTGATGAATCTAATTTTTTAGACCAACAGATGTACGACATGTATGATCAGTGTTACAATGTCGAAATCCCCAAAAGTTATGAAGAAACGCAAGCAAGTAAGGATAAAATTAAATGGAATTTGGAATTAGACGGTATTTTAACTAAATTAGGATTTTCTCAGTTAAATTGGTGTAATTGTGTCTACAAATTTAAAGATGTAATTTTAATTGTTTATGTAGATGATATGGTTTTGTTTTCAAAAAGAGAACATTTGATAAATGAAGTAATCGAATTATTGGACAAAAAATTGGATCTTACAGTCCTAGGTAAAACTAAATATTTGTTAGGCGTAAACTTTCAAGAAATTGAAAATTCGATTTATTTACATCAAATAACCTACATTGAAAAATTAATGTCAAAATTCAAAGATCTTCCTAAAAGTTTTGTGAATTTACCTTTTAAAATTGGTTGTAACTTACCTGATAAGGTTAAAGAGGAAGGAATAATTGAAAATGATTTAATGAGGAAATTTCCCTATCGTTCCTTAATAGGATGTTTATCGTTTTTGTCAGATAGATCCAGACCAGATATTGCATTTGCCGTTAATATAATGTCTCAGTTTTGTAATGGTTATACTTACAAACACTGGTCTTACGTTGTTGATATTATGAACTATGTTTTTCTTACAAAGGATTTTAAAATTAATCTTTCCAATGTAAAAAGTTCAAATGTGATTGCTTTTTCTGATGCAAATTGGGGATGTGGTCTCACAAACAGACATTCAAGCAGTGGCTATTTAATTTATTTTGGTAACATCCCAATATCATGGAAATCTTCTAAACAAAAGTGCATAGCTCTTAGCTCAATGGAATCTGAATTTATTGCACTAACCGATTGCACTAAAGAAGTTATTTGGTTTAGTAGAATTATAAATGAATTAAGTTTGTGTGATTACATAAGACCCCAAGTATATTGTGATAATCAATCTGCTATCTATTTTTCAAAAAATAGTCAGGAAAATCAGAAAACTAAACATATTGATATCAAGTACAAATTTATTCGTAAATTAATAAAAGATGAACTATTTAACGTAAATTATATTTCATCGGAAAATAATTTGGCTGACTTTTTAACAAAGCCTTTATTGTTAAATAAATTTAAAAATATTATTAGAAAAATATTTTGTTAGATTTATATAAATATATATATTGAATTGTAATACATCTGCTGAGGTTTTACAACCGATGGGGCCGCATGTTGGAATCGGTCTCAAACCTCCAATTATAGTGCCGTGTGGGGCACATCAATATAGAAGAATATGTAAATCTTTGTATGTATATAAGTGAGGAGAATGGGGATCATGAGTGGATCAGACTTCTTGTATGTTTTTAAACCATAAGACTTGGTCACGTAATAAAATTTATTTTTAATGTATAAAAACTCTGTCTTCAATCGATAAAACCCAACACTGTTGAAATATGGCTGTGGGCAAGCCCTGAAGGTAAGGAAGGACAACTGGCTCCAACACCTCGGAGATGTAGCGCTGGCTGTTTAAAGTACCGGCAATGCGAACTAGAGGAGGGCGAGAGTGATATCCAATACCGCCCCATACCATAATACCCGGTGCAGGACCAGTGTGGCGGTGCACAACGCAGCTGTTCAGCATCCTCTCTCCACGGTGTCTCCAGACTCGAATCCGACCATCATGGTGTTGCAGACAGAAGCGTGACTCGTCAGTCAAGACAATTTCATTCCATTCTGCCGTCCACATCCTTCTTTCATCGCACCATTGGCGGCGGAAACGTCTGTGGTTCTGCGTCAAGGGTAGACGAAGCAATGGACGTCTTGCGGACAGACCACTCTGCTGTAAACGACGTCGAATGGTACGCGCAGACACTGGATGATGCGGTACAGACTGAATGTGTTGTGCTATGGTTCGTGATGTGGCTGAGCGATCCGTCACTGCCATACGCACAATATGCCTGTCATCACGTGAAGTGGTGCACTGAGGTGGATGCGATCGAACACGTCGGTCCGTCGTACCCTCCTGCATCCAACGATCACATATCCGCATTACAGTTGTTTGGTTTCGTCCAACACGACTACCGATTTCCCTGAAAGATAATCCACAATCTCGGTAGGCCACTATCCTTCCTCTGTCGAACTCGGATACTTGATCAAAAGATGATCGCTGTTTTCTACGAGGAATAATTGATCGTTTTTTTTTAAAAAACCACAAGAAAAACACAATTGCCGTACTTGAAATCGTCGAAATCTCCAAGCCTTAAATAGCGCTTTGAAGTGGCGCCACAGGCGCGCGTGATGTGCGTCTGCGCTGAAATTCTAATCATTTGCATATCTCACCTCCGCTAATGCATGTTGTAAATTTCATATTATTTGCATGCTTCCTTCAAGGTGTTGCATTTACGGTGGCCAGCAGTGTATAAGTAAATTTTTTCAAGGAGATTTTTGTTAAAAAAGCTTTCAGCTTTTTTGTTTAAAGATTTTTTATTTGAGTATAAAGAATAGGAAATAATATTATTTTTGCATAAATAAATTAAAATTATACTCATCTTTTGTTAAATTGGGAAAAAATATAATTTTAGTCGTGCTTATAGTTTTAATGATAAGTTTATGTATACCATGAGATGAAAAAGGTTAAATTCATTCATCTATATTACTCTCTCATTAACAAACCCAAAATAAAACGAAATACGTTAATTAATTCACACCGTTATTTACGCACACCAAATTATTTTCAGCTACAAGATACCAGAACAATTTACCAGAACAATTTCTCTTTTTTAAATGTGCAATTCATTTAGTGTAATTAATCTACCAAGTGTTTCGACGAGATATCTCATCAAAGATCTGGTCAATTTTGCTAAGGACGAGGTATCTTGTCGAGATATAACTGCCCTTTTTCTCCAAGAGGAATGAAGATGCGAGTAGGAAGAACAAATTGTCCCTTGACCAGAACTGGTGACAGTTTGGAAAAGGTTTTTGCACAGGGCATCTTTCGACGTGAAGATAAATCCATAGGCGTGTTGAAAGATAATTTCATTAAAATTGCATGCCATCAAAAACATTAATGCATATTGTACCATTATACTTAGGAATCTCAAAGGAATTAATTATTTAATCATTTAAAATACACACCATGGTGACATTAAAACTTTATTTCAATTTATGTGAATTTCAACAAAACAAGTACATCATACGTTCAGCACACTCTCAAATCCTTAACACGTTTAGGAAAGTCCGAACATTGACAACAGACATGCAGCGAGAATACTGCGCTTCACAGAAATATAATATCCAGATCTCGGTCACAGGGAACCAGACATCCCCATACATTAGCCATTTATCTTTGAAACCATTAGGGAGTAATAGTTAAATGGCACAATCAGTCGAATTAAATGTCTTCCGGGTGATTTGTCGCACTCTGTCTGTGGTTGAGTGTTTTAGGCATTATAAACGTGTCTTGTGTACAGCTAATGATTCAAACAGAATCCTTATACTTGGGAAGTAAAGGTGCTAAAAAAGGCCCAGACTAGAAGGTACTTAGTGGGAGAAAGTTTATTTAATCGAGGGCGCGGAGATTTGTTGATTACTTCTAAGCCCCTTGGAGGGTTCTTGTTACCCCACTGTTAATCCGGTTGTTGTGGTGTTTTAAGTCTTTAAGTAAACCAAAACTTTCCTTCAGGTTGGACGTAATTAGAAGGATTTGGAAGCTGTATTTTATACGGTAGATGGCGTTCGATATAAAGTATCACTCTGCGATACACAGAAAAACAATAATAAATTGTCTTTTTACTAGACTTCAACCAGAAATGGGGCTAAGTTGTTGTGTTTGCAATGAACTTTCAATGCATCTTTTATCACATTTCACATGATTAACTGTTTCAGTACAATATCATTTAATAAAATAGTGTAAATATGGTTGCTTAGCAGTTGGTTGGTTGGAAAGTTCAAAATTGGGTTGCCTACTGTTTAGAGTAGTTAGTTAATAGAACAATTTGAATACTGATGTTTTCTAACAATATCGAGTTAAAACATTTAAATTGCACCATGCGAAATTAAGCTACTTAACTTAGTGAAAGTACTAGGGAAATTATATACAGGCAGTTTTAAACGTCCTGCATTAACCTAAGGTTGGTTGGTTTTGGTATTTTATGGCGCAAGGGCCACATTTGGCCATGCACAAACCTAAGGGGAGAAAGAAAACACAAAATCATATTTTATTCACACGCGGATGTACAGAAATTGGATAAAATAATTCGAACGCAGTTAGTTTTGTACAGTTAATTTGAACTATACTTGACACACAAGCTATGAACAGTAACGTCTCCTTTTATCATTAGTTATGTAGCTTACTTACATCTGTTATTCAAGGAACTCGTTTTTTTTTTTATTTTGTGGGGTGATGTATCAGATATAACGGACATCCAAGAGACATGACTGTTGGTGGCCGTCTACATGGACTATATGGAGCATTCGTGACTCGAGTTATTGTGGGTATCGAGATCTATTGTATCTTTGATCACATCTCAGTATGCAAAGATAGGCAAAACATCTGCAGACAGAAGCAGCAGTGGTATGTTTTAAAATCAAAGCTGATGCTAGTGACAGAAGAGCACTTCTGAATTATGACTAGAAATTATAAAAAGTCGCAAAGTACTGCAAAATTGAATGCAAGTGTAGAGGTACCCATATCAGTAGAAACCGTCAGGCAATGCATAAAGATAATATCCATGGCAGGGATGCAATAGGCAAACCTTTTTTGTCATCTAGAGACATCAAATAACGTATTCAATGGTGCAATGACCAAGAAAATCGACACCGAATGGAAACATGCGATATGATCTGATGAGTCAAGTTCCAGAGTATTTTCCACTTCTTCAGGTCGTGCGTACGTCTGGAGAGCACAAGCCTGCAACGTTGACCGTCTTAAACTCAGTGTCGAGAATGACGTAGGTTTCTTTATGGCTTGAGGTGCCATATAATGGAAACAGTAGTCGTTCTCGAAGGTAAGAGTAACAACCCAGACGATTCTGGAAATTCTAAATGAACAATGGGCGTCTCTTCCCGTCCGTGGACCAATAAGATGATGAATGTTCATTTCCACTCGTCAGACGAATGTACACTAAGGGTCACATTACTACTAGTTTTGGTCATATGATCCTAGGAACATAAAAATGTCACCTTTGCTCCTTCTAATTTCATATATCCTCTATGGGTAAACCACGCTCCATATGATTGCATTTAATTAAATACATCATACACCTAAAATTAGTGTTTGTGTTTTAAAGTTTTGAGTGTAAAGGGACAAACCAAACCATACACTCACACAAATTTCAAGTTTTGCCTCTTTCGAATCACTCGTTGTGTGTAGTAAGGCATACCTAGTACGTTTTATGCCTTACGGTGAAGTCTCACCACATACTTAATAAGAATCCCTTTGTACCATAAATATATCAGTTGCAGAAATACTCCACATTCCGTACACAAAGAAAGGTTCTTTATAAAGAAGATTCTTTATCTTCAATTAATCTTTCGCTTCCGAATATTGGGTTGCCATCATAGAAGCGATAGAAGCAAAATTAATTGCTCTAGATGTCGGGGACACGGGCAATTTTGCCGTGTGTTCATCAAAATCAGGTTCGACATTTTTGCTATCGTGTTACTTTGATGACAGCAATGACAACACAAAGAGACCTTTGTTCCCTGCAGGAGAATAAGATTGGGACTGATTTTTAAAAGGCAATGGCGGGAACTTTTTTCCGAGATTTATATGAGAAGGAAATAAATGATGGAGATTGATATCCTTTGAAGGATATATGGAGGCATTCATTCAAACAATGAAATTTATTGCCGAGATGGCATTCATGGGTTTCTAAGACGTGTATTCTGACAGTTGACTGGGTTTCGTTATCACATATTACGATATGGGGTTTATGTGAGATGTTCAATAGATTTCTGGATTCATTAATAACTTATTTAAAATAACAATTTGCAAATCTTGTTAATAACTTAAGTCTTTGTTTGAGATTGTTTTTAAAAATATATTAAATTATATTTAAAACATAATTCGCTACATTGCGTTTCTTAAAAAAATATCTAATTAGAAAGATTTTTTTTTTGAAATGTTATAAAAAATCTCTAATAAAAATAAATTTTGTGACTGAAAAAACGTATACATTTATTAACCACTCACTTATTAATGTGTTTTCAAGAAATGCCAATAAACTTAAATACCATTTAAGTAGACTCTAAAGTAAGACTCCAAATTCTTAATCTTTTAATTTAATTTGCAATAACACATAATAAAAATGAACACTTCCATTAATAACTATATTTTAGATCTCAAAAGATCTAGAAAATTAAAATTAAAGTATTAATTCTGAATTTTTTTTAAACCATTAAATTAGATGTAATCTGAAATGACCTTTCGTAAAAATTTAGTAAACTCATATATATATATATATATATATATATATATGGATGGTATCCATATATATATATATATATATATGGATACCATCCCCATGTCGCCACCAGAGGTCGCGTCCAACGCGCGGAGTAGAACTGTAACTGTGACTTTATTTTTCCTGACTCAGTTCGAGTTGAGCTGGACTTGTGACTTTGAACGCTTCCACGCGCCGTTTATGCAATTCGTGCATGTGCCAGCGTGTAGGCTGTGCCGGCATCTATATAACCTTTCATGTATATAGTAGTTCGTAGAATAATTAAATGTTGTGTTAGTCCTAATCTCCGTGTCATCCAGCTTCACTTCATCACACCCTAGACACCGTACTACAAGTGCGGCCGTGATTTGTACCTTCATCAGGGCATAGGTTTGGAAATTTGGTTTTAGGACTATTTAATTATAATCATGAGCATATTCAATAAGTGCAGAAAGGAGGACTTAATCCTCATCGCTGAAGAGATTGGTGAAACTGTACTTTCCGGTGCTAAAGTTATTGATTTGAAAGTGTTAATTGAAAACAGTGAAATTTACAAGAGTGACCTCGATTTCGTTCATTCTCTTACAGACTCTATTGTTGAGGATAGAAAGTCTAAAGATCGTGCCGAACAAACGAAACTTGAGCTAGAAAAAATAAAACTTGCGCAGTTGGAAAAGGAGTTCGAAATCGAAACTTTAAGAGGACAATCTCCTCACAATATTACCCATCGTTCGGAAAGTGAGTTACCATCCCGTAATCTAGAGAATTTGATAAAGAGTATCAAAACTTTAACTATTCCCGTACCATCTAAGCCAGAAACTTTCAATTTGTTTTTCAATCTTTGGAGAAGGCGTTTAGTATTAAAAAGGTTCCAGACGATTTGAAAACGGAAATTTTGATTAACATTCTTGGGGAGAAAGCTAATAATGTTTTGATTTACGTGACTGAACAAGATGTGTGTGATTATGAGAAACTTAAATCATTAGTATTGAAAGAGTATCAACCAACCCCGCAAGAATGTCTTAATAACTTTAAAAAAGGGAAAATAATTGAAAACGAATCGCATGTACAGTTTGCATCGCGATTATCAGCTGGGTTCGAGTATTATTGTAAGTTACGGAATGTGAATGATTATCCATCATTGTGTGAATTAATGGTATCAGATAAATTGTTTCAATCACTCGATAAAGAAACTAAAGCTCACATAGGCATACGACAAGGTGAAAATTGGTTTAAACCACATGAACTGGGCAGGGAATGTGATGTTTTCTTTTCATCGAAAGGCAAAGCGCTGAACGAAACTAATCCGATGCGAGCTCAGGCAAACGAAAGTAGGCGGTTTCCGATGAAAGAAAAACTAAGTGGTTCCCAAATAAACCGAATAGAAAACCTAATGAATATTTTGGGAAATTCTCATTTAAAAAATACGCCACAAATACCTCTTGTTATGTATGTGGAGATTTACACTGGGCAAAAAATTGTCCGAAACGGTTTGGAAAAACTCCAGAACACTCTAACAAAGAAAGAAGTAACGCGAATGAAAAACGAAATGAATATTTAGTTTCTAGTGTTGAGATAAACAACAGGCCATTCAGTGAGTTACAGTGCGTCGAACTTTTCATCGATGGCAAAACAATTATTGCAGTTCTTGATTCTGTAAGTCAAACAATTTGCATAAACAAAAAACTCTTCCCGAATAAATCCACTGTTGGAAAAGTTGTTTTGACAGGTGCTTTTTGCAATACAGTAGAGGCTGAATTGGCATCTTTCTTATTTTCACTGGATGAAGCCAGTGAATCATTACAATTTGAAAGTGCAATTTGCGAGAAATTAGCGGTTGATTGCATCATCCCGCCTGAATGTATCCGTGCACTTTCAGATCAAACATCTCGCAAAATGAGTCATGCTGTCATCGCTAAAGCGCAGTCGGGAACTGAAACTCAAAATGTTTCTTTCTCTGAAAGAAAAAAACAAAATGCAATTGATTATGTTTTATTTCCCAAACTGAACTCCGACCTTGAACAGTCGAATTCTTGTTTTTCCGCTGGGATAAAAAATGATAATGAGGTGGATTCTTTCTTGTTTCACGTAGCTTGTATTTTGGAACAAGAGAACGCTTTGGATTTGAGTCACATCATTGACAGAAGATTGCGTAAGGAGATTTCCGATTTGATAGAAGCCTATAAACCGCGAAAAACTGAGAGTACTAATTTAAAAATGACCATCGTTTTAACCGACGATATTCCGGTCTGCCAAAGACCTCGTAGATTGTCATTTCCGGAGAAATTGGCAGTCGAAGAGCAAATAAAAGAGTGGCTTCAGACAGGTATTATTCAACGCTCTTGCTCCGACTACGCATCCCCTGTGGTGATTTGTCGCAAAAAGGATGGCTCAATGAGACTGTAGATTACAGGAAATTAAATAAAAAAATGGTTAAAGATAGGTACCCATTACCACTAATTTCTGATGTACTCGACAAGTTGCAACCACCAGCCCAGGTTTTCAGTTGTATTGATTTAAAAAATGGTTTCTTCCACGTAGATGTCGATAAGGATAGTACCAGACTGACCTCGTTTGATACACATGAATGTCAGTACGAATTTCTCAAAGTTCCCTTCGGCTTGTTAAACAGCCCCAGCGTTTTTCAGAGATACATTCACCACGTATTTCGTGACCTTATCAATGATGGTATTGTAGCTCTGTATCTTGATGATTTAATTATCCCATCCGTTGATGAGAAGGAAGTGGTAAAACATCTAAAACGCGTATTAGAGACTGCTTCAAAATTTGGACCTGAACTAAACTTTAAGAAGTGTCAATTCTTAAAGAGAAAAATTGAATTATTGGGACATATTATCGAAAATGGTACTATTCGACCTTCGCCAACGAAAACCGCTGCTTTTCGTAATTTCCCAGATCCTAAAACGCCCAAACAAGTTCAAAGTTTCCTTGGACTCACTGGTTACTTTCGGAAGTATATTCCTGGTTATTCGGTTATCGCTAAGCCACTAAGCGATTTGCTGCGCGGGTCAACAACATTTTGTTTCGGTCCAGAGCAGAGAGCAGCTTTCGAAACTCTCAAAAATGCACTGTCCTCTAATCCGGTTCTACATATCTTTAGACAAGGTGCTAAGTTAGAACTTCACACAGACGCTAGTAAACATGGTTACGGAGCAATTTTACTTCAACATGATGACGAAGATAAAACTCATCCTATCTATTACTTTAGTAAGAAAACGACGGTGCAAGAAGGAAAATATTCTAGTTATGAATTGGAAGTATTAGCTATTATAGAGGCATTAAAAAAGTTTAGGAACTACTTATTGGGATCTAGATTTCAAATCTACACCGACTGTTCTGCGTTTCAGAAAACCATGGATATAAGGGAGTTGACCCCCAAAATCGGCTAGATGGGCCCTCTTCCTCCAGGATTTTGACTATGAGATAAAACATCGCCCGGGTAGTCAAATGAAACACGTTGATGCACTTAGTAGGAATCATGTTGGTTGTACGTGATGACGTAACTCAAAAAATTGCCGCATTACAATTGAAAGATGAATACGTCTCCGCAATCAAAAAACTGTTGGAAGATGGTAAAGGAAGTGAGTTTGTCTTAAAAAACGGTGTTTTGTATAAAATTGTTAATGACAAGGATGCACTCGTGGTTCCGCATTCCATTCAAACCGAGGTAGTTAGAGAATCACATCTTCGAGGTCATTTTGCAGTTGCAAAGACTGAAAATACCGTAAAACAAGATTTTTATTTCCCTAACATTAGGAAGTGTGTAGAAAATATTGTATCCAACTGTGTTGAGTGCATAATAGTGAACAAAAAGCAAGGAAAATCAGGACTCTTGAATCCAATACCAAAGGAAAATACCCCTTTGAGTACTTTTCACATTGATTTTATTGGTCCGTTTCCTTCTACGAACAAACTCTACAGTCACATTTTCACGGTTGTTGATGCTTTTCAAAATTTGTGTGGCTGTACCCAGTGAAATCAACATCCGCTCAGGACGCATTACAAAAGTTGAAACAGCAACAAGCTACATTTGGAAATCCTTTGAGAATAATTTCCGATAGAGGTGCTGCATTCACTTCAAAGGAATTCGAGGAGTATTGCAGGAAAGAAGATACAGATCACGTCAGAATAACCACCGGAATTCCAAGAGGAAATGGTCAGGTTGAGAGAATGCATAGGACACTGATCCCTGTATTGGCAAAGCTGTCCATTGACGACCCAACGAAGTGGTACAAGCATGTAGATGCTGTCCAGCGAGCAATCAACAACACTATGAGCAGAAGCACCAAATGGTCTCCATTCGAGTTGCTTACAGGTGTGAAGATGAAGAGTCCGGACGACTCAAGAATTTTGCAAGTGCTCGAAGAAGAATACATCACCTCAATGATGGAGAATCGTGAAAAACTTCGAGATGAGGCAAAGCGAAATATCCTGAAAATACAAGAAGAGAATCGCAAGAGTTTCAACCGGAAAAGAAAAAAAAAGCTAGTTGTTACAAGATAGGTGACCTGGTAGCCATCCAAAGAACCCAGTTTGGATCTGGTCTGAAGCTACGTCCAAAGTTCTTCGGCCCCTATCGTGTGAAGGCAAGCAGAGCGAATGACCGGTACGATGTGGAGAAAGTTGGCCATCATGAAGGACCAGGTCTCACGTCCACTGCTGCCGATCACATGAAGCCTTGGACTATTGCGATGTGCTAGAGAGATCCAGACTTCAGCGCACTAGGAAATTTTCTTTTATTGTTTACTTTTAATTTCCTTCTTTTTAATTTTTTAGATATGCAGTTCTGGTGAGATTCCGAGGACGGAATGGGGTTTCAGGAATGGCCGAGTTGTGAAATCCATCCGCATGCCGCCACCAGAGGTCGCGTCCAGCGCGCGGAGTAGAACTGTAACTGTGACTTTATTTTTCCTGACTCAGTTCGAGTTGAGCTGGACTTGTGACTTTGAACGCTTCCACGCGCCGTTTATACAATTCGTGCATGTGCCAGCGTGTAGGCTGTGCCGGCATCCATGTAACCTTTCATGTATATAGTAGTTCGTAGAATAATTAAATGTTGTGTTAGTCCTAATCTCTGTGTCATCCAGCTTCACTTCATCACACCCTAGACACCGTACTACATATATATTTTTTTTGGGGTGGCCTTTTTTTCAACTTTCTAAAAGTTTTGCTCTCACCCCCTATCTTGTTTCAATCAACAAAAAAAAACGATCTGTGCAAAATTTTAATTCAATCGGACAACTGCGAGGCGACCACGAAGTTTTGAAATTTTCGCCAGGAAAGTAATTTTTCCAGGTAATTTTTTTTAGTTATTTCATTTGTAATCGCTTGTAAGCACTAGTAATGGAAATTAATGCGAGTTTTCATTAATTTAAGTAGCATGCGATTTTTTTCCGATAGCATTTGATTTGCTATTCCTAAGTTAATATGAAAAATCATCAAATGTTTGCCGTATGAATTATGTTATGCATTTTTTCATTAATATTATTACATAGCCTTGTACTATTATTATTAGACTTATACTATTATTATTAGACTTATACTATTATTATTATTTTATTAGTAGTAGTAGTCGTATTAGATAAACTTATATTATTAGATAAACTTATTTTATAACCTTTCTGTTTTTATGTTATGTGCTTCGTTTACTTATTTTGTTACTAAATATGATATTGTCTTTGATGAATGATTTTTCAATTATTGTTTCAGAACTATTTGTGCTGCTGGTGTAAAGTGACTTTTGTGACGTGTTCTTCCTAGACTTGTAAAATGGCATCAACTTCTTCAGGTAGTTCGTCACACAAGTTAAGACAGTATTTTTATGTCCCTCTTGTTGGCTACATTTCCAATCAAATCGTCGGAGCCAAGCTACCTTCGAACCGGCAAGTTTTAAGCGTTTTTTTCTACAATGTAAGAGTTGTAAATATTACATCGAAGGAAAGTGCAGCATTGGTGATTCAAGAAGTTTTCATTTTTTGGCAAAAAGCACGAATTCCTATAGAACTTACCACTGCGTTGATAAGTTACTCAAACTCTATGATGAATGGAAATGTTTACAGAAAAATTTGATTAGAACTGCAAGCAAGGAAAAAGAAAGAAGAGATCTTTTTGTGTGTGGAAATTATGAACGATTTCTTTGACATAGCTTTTTCAGATGCTTTGGGACAGAGGAAAAATGAAGAGGATAAGAATTTCTTAATACTTCAGCATCAAGAAGGACGACCGGGTTCCATGGTTGGTGTCGATCACAAACTAAAACACAAGGAAGAAAGAGCACTGAAGCGCACTGCAATGGAAGCTGCCAGGACTTATGTAGAAATGGAACAATTTTGGTACTCATCAGCTTGCTAAATCAAAAACTGATGATTCAACATCAAGCAGCCAAAGCAGTGATGGTGGTGACGACAGTGAAAATTCCTGTCATCGTTCAGCAAATATCAGCAACAGCAACAACCGCAGCAACAGTTCCAGCAACTCGAGGTATATTGCAATTTTTTACTCCCCGTCTCTCTGAAGTTTTTGATAGGTGCAAAATCACTTATAAAAATGGGGTTTACATATTAATGGCTGCTGCAGAAGCTTTCGAGCGTGATATTGAAAACCTGGTAATAAATCGCACTTCTTTTCAACGCCTTAGAAAAAAATTTAGAGAAGCGAGACACAGAAATTCAGCACAATTTTAACCTAAACGACTGCCAAGAATTTGTGTTGCACTGGGATGGAAAGCTGCTCCCAGTACTCACATGTGTTGAAAAGGTTGAAAGACTGGCAATAATAGGTAACTTTTCTAGGCAAGGAGCAATTGTTGGGAGTCCCTGAAATCCCAACATCTTCAGGAGAAGAGCAGGCCATGGCTGTTTAAAGCAGTGCAGAAGTGGGGTATAACCGACAAAATTCAGACACTTTGTTGTGATACGACAATAAGCAACACAAGTCGAGTACATGGTGGCTGTACAAATCTAGAAACATTGTTCAATCGTGACCTTTTGTACCTCCCTTGCCGTCATCGCATTTTTGAGTTAGTTTTGAGGAGCTGTTCGACTCACTGATGGGTACAACTTCTGATTCAGACACGGCGCTTTTCAAAAGATTTATAGAAAGCTGGACGAAACTCGACAAGGACGTTTGCATACCTGGTAGCAATGAAGTGCCTGATGATATCCGCTCTTCCATTCTTGGATTTCTTGAACACCATCTTTCTACGCAGAAACAACAGCGAGGTGATTACCGAGAATTGTTGGAGTTAATGATGATCTTTCTTGGCGGCATTCCGAATAATGGGATATCGTTTCGTATACCAGGAGCTGTAAGTCATGCTAGGTGGATGACAAAGGCAATTTATGCATTCAAGATATACCTGTTTCAAGATCAATTTCAGTTATATCATAGGGAGAACTCTTTTAGAAGAATATGTATTTTTCTTGCTCGAGTGTACGTTCGAGCCTGGTTTCTGTCATCGGAAGCAATTAAAGCACCTTATCATGATTTCCTATTCATGCGTCATCTGATAAATTATCAGGATATTGATCCAGAAATCAGTACGGCTGCTGCGAAAAAATTTCCAACTATCTTTGGTACTTAGTTCCCGAAACTGTGGCTCTATCCTTATTTGATGACAATGGTCCAACAACGGTTAAGAGAAATATGGCTCAAATTATGCTGGAAGCAGACAAATGTGAAGGAGGAAAAGAAAACAATCAACTGAAGAGGTACTATCTGCACCAAAAAGATTTTTCTTCCTTTACAAACATAGAGTTTTCGTCTTTTGTAACTCCTGGTACAAATAGTTTCTTCACGAGATTTTCTATCAGCACTGATTTCCTCGACAAAGACACTTCAACATGAAGAGATGATCCTGGTTACAAAATTGGAATTGAAAAACTTGAGAACACAGTTGTGAATGACGTTGCAGAAAGAGGTATCAAACTCATTCAGGATTACAATAACATTCTCACAAAAAGATGAAACTAAGAAACAATTTGTTTTACAGATCGTTGCCTGACACCGTAAAAAATACCCAATTGCTACTAAATCCTCTCAGGAAAAAATAATGGTCAATGTTCGTTCACATTATGTTTTGATTCTATAGAAATTATTACTATAAATAAAAATGCGTTTCTCTTATAGCATTTGTGTACGTTTATAAAAAATCCTAATATTTTTCAAATTTTTCATGTTATTTCAGGAATTTTTCGAATTAACTTTTGTGAAATTTGATTCAGAATGTTTTTAAACAATTTCTGGGGTTGCCTGAATGTGCCCACATAAATTTCTCTAAAAAAAGAAGATCGCCAACAAATGCCATTTATAACACCCACAAATCAGAGTTGAGAAGTCGGAGTTGAGAAATCGAAATCGCAATTCCGATTTCGAACCCGGAGATTGAAAAGATAGTGCTCGAATCCTCAGTCAAACAATATTATTATTTTTAAATCTTTCAAAAATAACCCTATAAAAGGAGTGAGGGTATTTATTATTAAGTGTGTCAATGAGATTATTACATTGCAAAAGAAAATTAGATTTAGAATTGCAAATTTTATTGAAACGCACCAGTTGACTAACAATTGTATTATAATAAATTCTTTTAGAAATATTAGAATCCCAATATATCACACAAACACCAATATCAGTTCTATCATTAAAAGTATTCTGAATATTTGCACTTTTGCTGGTCTGCATTTCTGCTGATTTGCGTTTTAATGTTCTGTATTATTGATTGATTGTTTATTATTGATTGACGCTTCAAGAAAACATATTCAAATAAGAAAAAAGTAAGTTGTTCAATAATTTGTCAATAGCAAAATTATTATTTAAAACACTAGACGAATTATTGCTCATTAAGGTAAGCAAAACCTTACCGGATTTGCTTATAAATTTTTATTTAACAGCCAACCTGTAAGCAAAAGTAAGAGAAAGAATTAAATTTCTGTCTTATTCAATTTGGGCCGTGGTAGCCCGGTTGGAAGAGTATCATATTAGTAACCGAAGGGTTACGAGTTCGAAACTTGATCCAACGAAAAGACCGTCGTGAATGGGGGTCTGGTGCACGTTAAACCTGTCGTAGCCTCAAAAGTCCTCATATTGCCCTAGTGTGGAAATTCGGAGAGTGGTGCTCGCTCAGGTGTTGACCTTGTCATCTGACCGTGATTCAAAATAACAAGGTTTTCCCTCGGATTTTTCCCTTCGGATTGATCTTGGATCGTCGCCAATAACCACTGTAGCCCGTACGTGGAGATTGATGTACGTTAAATCTTTCGTGGCCTCAAGTGTCTTCACATTAACGTGGTGCGGAAGTTTGGAGAGTTGAGTGCCAGCTCAGCCTCAACTTTTCTCCCTCTTGACTTTTAGGATTGGTACCTTATCGATGCAACCATCTCCTCCGATAAATCTCAGAATACCGATCTATCGGTCATGTTGGTGAAATATTTATTAATTTGTATCTATGTCGAAAAGTTAAGGTTGAGTATTTCAATGGATCTTCTCTGAATTTATTTCCAAAACCTTCTGTTAATATTTCGCAAAGGTATACAAAATTTATATAAATGTCTGTTTGCAAATAAATCGCCGGATTGGAGTTTTTTAATTGAGATTTGTTTTTACTTATTATGTAAACCTTTTTGAGCCACACTGCTTCAAAAATTAGCAACAATTTGCAGTGAGCCCTTCCAGTTTCAGTGCGGCTAAGGGCGTTACTCTTAAGAATCTGGTAGACTAAAGTGCTTGTTTAAAAGTTAGCTCCCCAGTTCACGATGGATACGATGGTGAACTGGGTTAACACTGAGACTGCCACGTTTTCTCCAACGGAATGCGTGAAGGACAATGAGTCCAAAAAGTTGAAGCCAAGTTAAGAGGTAGGTAGTTGAATTAACGTCCTACTGGAGCAATTCAAAGGGCTATTTTCGACGGTCCGGGATCAATCCCGAAGGGAAATATCTGAGGATAACAGCTCGTCATTTTAACCACGGTCAAATGACGAGGTCAATACATGAGCTGGCACCCCATCTTCAAACTTTCCCACCACGCCAATGCGAGGACATCTGAAGCCACGACAGATTTAACGTGCACTAGCCCCCATGTACACGACGATCTGTGGTTGGATCGAGTTTCGAACTCCAACCGTCCAGTTGCTAATCCGCTACTTTTCCAACCTGGTTACCGCGACACCAGGAAAGTTAAGAAGAAACTTTCAATTACATTTTTATAAAAATTCTCCCAGGTGGACGGAACTATTAAGTAATATGTTTAGATAGTATGCAGTTATCACAGACACTATTAGTAGTACACTTTATAAAACCTATAAAACCTTTCGTTGGGAAACAGAATATATTGGACACAAGTAAAGCTTTCCGGAGTATGTTATAAGTGGAATAAAGTGTACGTTTAAATAAATGATAGCATGATTTTACAATTCACACAAATTCACTAACTAACATTTAGTTGGTATTTATTTGAAATGTTAACTTACAAAGTGCAATGGGTGTAATATAACTATTCAGCATAAGTACATTAGCGATTAAATATGCGGGAGATTCATAAATATATATACATTACGGACTATAAACATGCAGGTATTGAATCATACCAAATATTGTTATAGAATGTGAATTGAATTACAACTTGCGGTAATCCACAGTACGTTTTAAATGCTAACTTCTATAATGCACTCATAGTGACTACCTGTACGACTCAAGATTGGAATTTAAACGCGAACTCATACCTCCCTCACTTCTTCAAACAATGGCAGCCGCTCGTTCCGGCCCTCATGAATTCCTTCGAAAATCCGAATTCCAATTATTCCGGAGAAAATACCAGAAGGGACTGAAAGGGAGGGAGGGGGAGGAGACTCTCCAGTTTTCCTGATTAATAATCGATTCATCATACTGCTCGCTCCTGAATATCAATATGAAAGCCATATCGATCGCCGACTACCAAATCTCGGTCAGATAATGAAATAGCAGCGCTATTTCAAATGGCTTGTGCGTCATAATATGACATGGGATATCTGGTCCCCTCTGGGAAGACAGATGGCAGGGAGGTAGGTTTCTGGGGGAGGGGGGTTGAGATGGGACACTGAACCCCGGCCGGACACGGTGCGAATGCGAGATAATAGGTGGATCTAGTTCCGATGCTGGTGACAAATTGCCTTTTTATTTATAGTCTGTCCGAAGTTTCCATATGGGTTGTTTCAAAAAATACTGCCGGTGGGGATGGATACGTGCTGTACTTTTGTAAGTGGATCGTGTGTATGAAGTCATAAATTTCCCGGACGGGGACTTGTAGAGCATTTTTTAAGGGGGATTGGGTACTAAAATCCGGCGAAAATGGCAAAATTGCCAAAAATTCAGATAAGTTTTTGTATAAAATGAGCACTTGTGCCTCTTTCCCCTGTAAAACAGTTTGTTTCAAAACTTTTTAACGTCCTGTTTGATAAATATTTTTGTAAAACTATATATCTATTAACTTGGATATAGCAATTTCATATGTTCCATTTTTGTAAAATTTAGAGTTTTGGTCGGGAGGAGGCGCCAGAAGGAACCGTTGTTAGATCTGTCAAATGTTAAGGATAACTTGTATTAAAAAGCCACCATTTTCTCAATATTGCAGTTTACCCCTCCAATTGGTATCGACGAGATATCTCGTCCATCAAGACCTGACCAATTTTGATAACGATGAAATATCTCGTCATCAAGATATTGCCACTTTTTCGATGATTTATTACCATATCAAAAACTGGTCAGTTTTCTTCGAATGACGAGATATCTCGTTCAACAAGATCTGATAAGTTTTGCTAATGATGACATATCTCTTCGAGACAACCACCAGGAGGTCACCAGGAATAAGAGTAAAGAGGACAACTTTTTGTTTCATAATATTATCTTATGATTCATAGAATTTGCTTGATGCCAAATTTCACAAATTATTCTGGGTTAAACGGTTCGATTACATGAGCGTTTTGGTCATTCTAATTCAAATGGGCTAATCCCAATGGAGGCAAGGTATTGGAGAATACGGAGGGGGGTTAGTTGGAGGCTTAGTTTGTCCTATCTTTTAGCAAAATAGGAGCCCCAAGGATCACGCTCATTCCTTTCCCTCTCCACTGTAGCGAGCCCTGGTCTAGAATCCTAGTCTGGGCAAGGATGTTTGTAGTGGTTTGCAATTCACATTAAGTCGTAGGCCCTAGTCATACAAGTCCTCGTGAAGTAATAATATATAACCATAGAGTGACAAACCAAGCCAAATCAGTTCCTCATCGGTTACTATGATGATATCAGACGTTCAAATGCCATTTTCACTTTTTCTACTTTACTTTTGTATTTAGAATCCACATTAACCTCTCAACAAAAGAATCACCTGCCTCGACTGAAGAGGGGAAATAAGCTCGTCGCGTCCATAACTTTGGACGTTACTATGGTTACAAAGCATGGTAGAGTGAGGGAGCTTGATGAGTCTATTTAAATGTAATAGAGTATCAAAACTTGGTGTTAAGAGATTTAAATAAAGCCTTCAATGTCATAGCTTCAGCTTAACGACTAAATAACGAGTTAAGATTTGTAAATAAATACATTTAATGCTGAGAATTTCTATGGTATTCTACAGATCCATAATAAAGTAAATCGTAAAGACAATTGTGGTCTCACATTGTCCTCGCATTAATTCATCAAAAGACAGAGCAGGAATCGCATATCAGAGTGACGCAACCAGATAAATGCACACGCCAATTAATGCAACATTTGGGTGGAAGGGCTGATTCAAATGTATTGCACTTATCTACGAATCGGTCAAATTTCAGGTCAAGAGATGATGTCCAATATAAACCGTTCGATTGGTTGCCTGGTTATGAATAATTGTAAGGGACGTTAAGCGCTTCATCTATACCAACCGAAAGGGATTTACTGCGATTAACGTCGATTGCGGATAACTCCGGAAATTGGAATAGTTGAAATTCTGGGCCAAATGTATTCGCATTTTCGTTGCCCATTAAAATTGGATCTGCAGCGATTCAAAATTTCCTGAGCCTTGGATCAACATTGATTATGAACATAGTTACTGCTGCTCATCAAAGAATGAGTAATTGGTTTTACATGAATATATTATTTGCTGTGTGGCTTTAGTATAGGTTTTGGTTTGTCGCTTTATGTTATTTTTTTAACGTATAGGCTTCGTGAGTTGGAAATGTGTTGCAATTTTGTATAATATTTGGCATATTAGTAATTTGTATGTATAATGGCATTTATAAAACATGCAACAACGATGACATGAGCATAACATAATCATATTTGAAATCGGGTGGGAAATGTTTTAGTTTTTCCAGGACTGCTCTATTAAATACCTTTTTATCACAGTTGCATAATGCAAGGTTGCCAGCAGTCAAAGCACCTGTGAAATAATAGCATTACTAACATAAATTTTGAAAAAAATAGTAGCAAATAAAGTATCCTCTTAACCCTCCAAGTGGTTTCGACGAGAAATCTCGTCCATCAAGATCTGATCAATTTTTCTAATGACGATATATAATCAAGATATTACCGATTTTTTGATGATAACGAGATCGAGATTTGGTCAGTTTTCTTCTAGTGGTGAGACGACGAGATCTTACTGGACGAGATATATCGTCCATCAAGATGTCAGTTTTACTAATGGTGAGATACCACGTCAAGAAAACCACTAGGAGGCGTTAAATTTCTGAGCAATCTACTACATCATTATCTGTCCCATCACGTCTAAACGACATTTAAAAACACCATCTGATGTTACTTACGACGCTTGATGCAAAAATAAGATGGATAGCTCGTCTTGGACTCCTGGGAGGTATGGATTTGCTCTAACATGTCTAAACCAAATAGAATAAAAAACAACTTACATAGGTTATCGATTTGTACCCCGTGTCATGAAAAAACTGAATGTTCTGAACTCCGATCAGCGATCATAACACTCAACATAAAGAATAATTGTTAAAATTATTTGTTTAAAAAACACCCGAATGAGTTGGATGCTTTCATAAAAGATAAATCATACGTTGTATGAATATTTCTATAAAGAAACTATCCATCATTTATAAACAAAAGTTCGTGCGATGTAGCACAAAGTCGCGGAATCGAAAGTATTTGGAGAATAATGAATTTCGTGTTTACGTGATTGATCTGTGAACAAAGCTATCTGATCTGATAATACATGACGTCCGCGATATCTTTGATATATGGTTGAAGTAATTGAATGCTCGCGTGTCTGTTATCTGACACACAAGCCTTTGTTTGAATAGCATTAAAGCGTAACTACCAACTAGCTGCGATATTCATTTAAGGGGAATGTGGTGGAAATGGGTTTTATCGGCATCGAACTTCACACAATCGAAAGAGAATTGGAATCGAGACATGAAAAAACCTCCGTGGCGTTACTTAGGGTAGATTTCTTGATCTTCATGTTGATACGTTTTATGTAATTTTATTAACGTATGACGTATTTTTTAATTCAGATTATTTATTTAAATTAATTTAGCATGTAGAATAAATAATACGACGATCCACCAATTCCCTCTTGCAGTGGGTTCGAACCTTTAACCACAACAACCGAGTGTCAATTTTATATAACAGCCTTATATCCATAGTATAAATCAAGTCATTGCCACAAAATATGACGTTGTGAACCCTGTGATGTATGTACGTTAAATCTGTTAAATCTGTCGTGACCTCAAATGTCCTCACGTTGGTGGGGTGTGGAAGTTTGGAGAGTGGGAGACTGCTCAGGTGCTGACCTCGTCATCTGACCGTGGTTTAAACTGATGAGGTGTTATCCTCGGTGTTTTCACTTCAGGATTGATCCCAGACCATCGCCAATAGCCTGTTGTGTTGCTTCAATGCGACCTTAATTACCTACTTACCAACTACCTACCTGATTCATGTAAGCTATAAAATGTATCTCCTGACTACACAACACTTGATATAATGCAAATGAAGACAATAAGTCAACCGTATTTCTCATCTCACACATTTAAAACAAATAAACGCGACCTTTCACGTAGTCAAATAAATCTGTACCGACAAAATTATATTTTTTGCAAAGCTATCCCTAACAGAAAAAAAAATCTTAGTCAAATTGATAACACAGGTCTGCGATGAAAAGATTGTCTTAAAAATAATTAGTGTTTTTTATAGTTTTTTTGTATGCTAATTACTGGAAAAATAATTTAAAAATTCCATCACCTACAGTTTCATCACAAATCACAGGTCTAATGTGTACGAATTTTGTATATTTAAGAGCAACGTAATATTATTTGTATTAACTTATTAAACGTATTTATAGATTTTAAATAATAAGGTGCTCTATATAAATTTTGTCCAATAAAGAATAAACTATTATTTATTTAGGATTTTCCTCTAAACTGGTAAATGCCTGTTAAACACAACAGTAAAGCCAAAGAAAACAAGTTAAAACCGGATCATTAGCCTGTTGGTGCATGTCTGTCCTTCCCTCCCCTTCATCATTTCCCTTCTCCTGCCATTTTTCTTACTCCCATCAATGTCTTTCTTAGTTCAGTGCTGTACATGTGAATATAATTCCGAGCTTTGAGTAGAAGTACTTTTTACTTTTAGTTTCCATTGGTGTTGGGAGAAATGGCTTCCAGAGGATGTGTTACTTCACATGATTCTTTCTGCTACATTTGTGGTAACTGTACAGTAAAAAAACAACAAAGAAACATTTCAGATTTTGTGGAGAATGTGTACTTTGCTTATTTTGGCATGAAATTGGGGCATCAAGACTAGTCTTGGGTCCCACACAAAGTTTGTTCCGTTAGTGTAGAAGAATTAAAACAATAGTTTTAGATAAAAACAATCTTTTCGGTTTGGTATACCAATGGTTTGGAGAGTCTAAAAATCATACTGATGACTGCTATTTTTTACATGCAATGTGAAAGGTTTCAATTTAAAGAAAAAAAGGGGATATTTTATCTTAACATGCCATCTGCCATACGTCCTGTCCCTCATGCACCTGGTATACCGGTTTTCCGTCCCCTCCAGAAACATTGGAAATTTTTGGTTTAGAAAAAGTATTTGGTGAGGAACTGATGATGATGATACATATGACCCCGGTAGCGATGAACCTAAACTTTTTACCCAATCTGAGTTAAATGATTTAGTCAGAGACTGGGAACTTCCTAAGGAATCGGCACAAGTTTTAGGTTCCAGATTGAAGGAAAAAAATTTGTTGGCTCCTGGTACGGTCATTTTCTTTGTTTCCGAGCAGAGAATAGCTTGTTCCGTTTTTCTCTCAAGAGGGTGAACTTGTTTATTGCAGCAATGTTCCAGGTCTCATGGAAACTTTCAATATGCAATATAAACCTGACGAATAGACTTTTTATTGATTCGTCAAAAAGAAGTCTAAAAGCAGTACTATTGCATAATGGAAATGAGTATACCTTCTGTACCTGTTAGGCATTCAGTTCATTTAAAATAATGCTATGAAAATCTTGAATTGATATTTAATAAAGTTTCGTATTCAGAACACACAAATGGGCAGTTTGCAGTCATTTGTAGGTGATATCGATGTTGCTTGGTCAACAGAGTGGGTACACGAAATTCCCGTGTTTTCTTTGCGAATGGGACAGCCATGATAGAAAGGAACATTATATAAAGAAAGACTTGCCCAAAAGGAAGACATTGGAACCTGGAGTCAGAAATATTCAAAGGGAAAGTTTGATTAATCCAAAAAAGGTTTTACTTCCACCGCTTCATATAAAATTAGGCCTTATAAAACAATTTGTTAAGGCATTAACCAAAAGAAGGATAATATTTCAAATACCTTTGTCAACAGTTCCCGGGTTTATCTTAAGCATAGCTGAAGGAAGGGGTATTTGTTTGACTTGACATCAGATAACTGATGAAGAATTTAAATTTTGAGCTCAAAATGGAAACAAACGAGAGAAAAGCATGGAAATCTTTCAAACTAGTAGTAACTAGCTTTCTCGGAAACCAAAGAGACCCAAACTACAAATATATTGTAGAAATGTTAGCAAATTTCAAGATATTAGGGTGTAATATGAGCTTAGAAGTTCATTTTCTCGCACATGGACTATTTCCCTAAAAATTTCCCTAAAAATAAATATAAAAATGTCAAAATATTTTGATTTGAGTTAGTTCCCAAAAATATGAAATAGTTTTGTAAAAAACTTTACGTGATAGAAAAAAATGGATTTCATTTTTGGAATCCGCACTGAAAATAATATAAAAATCAGTTATCAAAACCAAAACAATTTTCAAAAAGTATTTTTGGTAGACCTGTGTAATTAATATTCAAAATAACGACCAATAAACAAAAATTAGGCTCTATTGCAGTAAACCATATTCACAGTCGTTCCTTATTGTACCTTATGACGGTAGAAGTCTTGCTCTACCGAAATGGCCATAGGCGATCTTTTCTAAGTTTTTACCTTTATTAGTCTTTGATTGAAGGTTTTCATTTTTTGCTATTTATAAACAGTTTGAAAACATTTCATCCACCAAATTTTCACTGTTTTTTGCGTACGATAAGTTAAATAATCTAAGCACATATTTTTTGGAATAAAACAGTTTGTAAATGTTCGTTTAATTATAGAAATTAAACACTTACCATTATTTAATAATATTACTATTATTTGTAAAATTCCAGTTTTAAAAATGAAATTATAATATAATAATGAACTATAAAATGTGATTATATTTTACTAAACATCAAAAGATAAACGAATAACATTAATTATATATTAAATTATAAATATGAATTATATATATAGTAACATCAATTGAATAACGATGATTTAGTTTTTATTAGTGTAAAATGTGCATTTCAATAATTTTTAATATAACGATATAAACTAAGATATACATTTTATCTTCTACTGGGTGAAATAAATTTTAATTGGATATAATATTAAATCAAACTTCATCTTTATATTTTCCTGAGACTGTCATCATACAGTACTCGTTTATGTGATGATCCAATGAGTCGCGGTAGATCAATTGGTAGAGTCGCTGATTAGTAACCGGAGGGTTGCAAGTTCGATACTCGATCTGACCAAAGACCATCCTGTACGTGAGGGCAGTTCCATTTTCAATCTGTCGGGGCCTCAAATGTCCTCATGTTGGTGTGCTGTGGGAAGTGGGATGCCAGTACAGGTGTTGACCTCGTCATCTGACCGTGATTCAAAACTACGAGATGTTATCCTCAGATCTTTACCTCTCAGAATTGATCCAGGATTGTCGTCAATGGCCCTTTGGTTTGCTCCAGTGAGATATAAATTTACCTACCTACCTGCAAAAAATGAAAAGTATAAAATAACATTGGAAAATAAATAATTGAATATGTTTATTTAAAATTGGAGGCACATTCACCCTCCTTTCTACCTTGCGCCATAAAACCTCAAAATCCAGTCAACCCTTCTTTCTAGACCCCCTATTTTTTCTGACTGGGTTAGACTACGCGCCCAGCACAACACTCTGAAACAATGGTTTATAGAGGGTGTTTAGGAACTTGCAGAAGGAAAGTTGTATTTATATAGTTATAGTAACCGTTATATATTGCTGGGTAATGAACAAACCATTCTCCTGGTGGTTATCTTGGACATCTCGTCATTAGCAAAACTCCAGATCTTGATGGACAAGATATCTCGTCAAGAAAAGTATCTGACGAGATTTTGATCTCGTCGTCATAAAAAACATCGGCGATATCTTGATGATGAGATATCTCGTCATTAGCAAAAATTGGTCAGATCTTGATGGACTAAATATCTCGTCCAAATCACTTGAAGGGTTAATGAGATAACAAGAAAAATCATTTCCTTACTTTGTTGAGTGGGTTATTATGATTTCTGATCAGAATTTTAATAGTAGACATACTCATAGACATTCAATAGTAGACATACTCATACCTTTATTTGCATAGAATAACAAAGGAAACGCTACCCCATCCAATAGGAGAGTTGCTTTATTGAGAAGTAAGTAAATTACTTACAGAGGTCGCCTGGTTCAGTGGGTTTGTCCACTGTTTTAGCAACCTGAGAGTTGTAGATGGTGGAAGTTTGATTCCTACCGGGATTGACTTCTCTCTTCTGTATCCGTAAAACTTTCATTGCGCGTGTATGCCCATTTACTTAACGTTGTTTGGCACAGCTTGGTCAAAGGTTGCTCTTGCGTCATATAACCTAACTCAACCACTAATGACTCGCATATGTTTTCAAGAAAGCCCTCTAATGTTGCTCTAAGTAAATATACAGAGGCTGTTCGGACATTTTTTGAACGATTTTGATCAGCTGTAAAAAAATTGTATGATATGAAAAAATTTTATTTTCACAGCAGTTAAATAGTTAAAGTATAACATCGTCTGCTAACTCAGAGTTTTGTTTACTTTCAAAATGGCGCTTTTAAATAACAATGGCTGGAAGGCTATGTTTCCTCTCTTTCCGAAGAGAATTATGCTTATTCAATTATTCAAAAATGCTGTAAAAGTCATGGTTTTTCGATATCTAGAGGTACGATAAGTAATTTTATTAATGAGAAAGGAAACAAAGTAAAAGTGAAAAAATACTTCTAAAAAAGTATTAAAAAAATTTCAAAGAATATTTGTAAGGAAATATCTTTAATTTTAAAAGAGTATCCGCGAAGTCAAAGGACTATAGCAAAGTGAACGTGAGAACTTTCTCTGATTTATGATTGTTGCGGTTTTGCGTATAAAGGAAAATTAAAAGTAAGAAGAGGGGGAAAATGTAAAAATCAACTCCCCATATTATCAAGACCCTATTTTATCCCCAATATTCAAAAAAGAAATATCATATCTTTACCCACAGTGCCAACAATCAGTAGAAATGCATCAGGGTAAAGCAAGCAGCCACACATCTAAATCGACTATTAAATTCTTGGAAAAAGTGGAACAAGAAACTGTATCGAGTCAATACCCTTTACTGATATCCCTGCTAAATCTCCAGATGTTTCACCCATGGACTTTTGAGCTTTTGGACTTTTAAAAAGGGCATTATCGAAACGTCGACCGAAAACCATTCAAGGACTGGAAAACTGTGGAGCAAAGAATGGAAGAAAATACCATTGTCGATACTACAAAAGTCATTATCATGGAAATTAAGGTGTAGAAAGATAGTTAACATTAAGGGCTATCAAATAGAACATTTAAAACACAAAAATTTCATGTAAAAAATTGAGCTTCAGTTCATTAAAATCGTTCAAAAAATGTCCAAACAGCCTCTGTAGTAGCACGAATCACAATAAGACTACAACAGCTAAAGAGAAACAAAAAAACAAAACCATGTCAGTCTAAGTTTCAGCTGATACATCGAATTCGCAATCAGTGTCCTTAACCTACACCTTCATGGGATATCGATTCTGCAAAAATGACGTTCACTCGATGCAAAATTGATCTCCTTCGACGTTCTTGAGTAAGTGTGACGAGCGATGGACAATGCATAATTAAATCTGAATCTGCCTCGAGCAGAATTGCTACTGTCTGGTTGAGTGAATTAATGGGCAGTGCGATTAAAGCGCAATAACTCTCCCAAAATTCGGTATTCACTTGAAGTAATTAACGATTGCTATTTAACCACAGTAAATGGATACGAAATTATAAGTGTGGGCGTCTTCATTATGCATTCTTAGTCATCAGGTGTGTCAGTGGTTAGTAGAGGCATCTCTTTATGCGTTGGCTGTCTTTAAAAGATAATGACTGGTAATTACTAATAAGTACTCTTGATAGTATGTGAAAATATATCTATCACATTTTTTACTCTCAAAAGAACGCAACAATGAGTGCCTTTTAGCTCGTGTGCACCACTTTATAAATATTAAAGAACTACAATTAGGTGTGTGGGTAGGTATTTAATTAACGTCGCACTGGAGCAACACAACAGGTTATTGACGACAGTCCGGGATCAAACCCGATGGGAAAGATCCGATTTTCAATAGTGAACCACAATCAGATGATGGGGATCACACTTGAGCTGGCATCCCACTCTCCAAAATTCCACACCACGCCAATGTGAGGACAGAGGCCACGACAGGTCTTGAAACAACCCCCTTTGTACACGACGGTCTGGTTGGATTTGAACTCACTACCCTCCCGTTGCTAATCCGATACTCTTCCAACCGGGCAACAGTTTAACTAGCACGTATCAAAAAACCGTACGCTACATAGGTTGTAGTGAATAGATTGATCTCAGGCCCGGAGTCCAGATACGGCCCACCAAATATTTTTATCGAGCCCGCAGACCAGGCCGGACCTTCTAAATCAGTCTAACTAACCCGCAGTTCAGATACGGTCTTGCGGACAGATCTGGACCCGGTTTCTGGTATGCAGACCTGGACCCGTTCTGCATACCCGATACGGCCCTCCAAATTTTTATCAGGGCCGTAGTTCAGATACGACCCTTCGGACAGGTTTACCCGGCTGTCTATATATGGTCATTCAAATATTTTTATTAGGACAGCAGACCAGATATACCCGAAAGGTTTAACCTTCCCGCTATTCAGATACGACCATCAGGATAATTTTACCTAGCCCACAATCCAGATACAGTCCTCCAAATATTTTTTGTCAGATCCGGTCCTCCGAATCAGTTCAACCAGCCTGCAGTTCAGATACGGTCGTCCGCACAGGTTTACCAGGCCCGCAGTTGAGATCGGCCCGGTAGTATCGGTTTGATTTATCGCTCGACTATTACCTTTGCTATTGTAGAGCACATGTCAAAGGGGTTAGGGGATGTTCACAAGTAATTCGTCACTAATTGAAATTTTGTATAAGATAGTTATCCTAAACCTGACGTTCTTTAATTAATTCACTATATTATATATTTTTTCTTTTACCAGTATTAGATGTTGGAGAAATTAACTATACGATTTAATAGTGGAAAATAATTCAAACTTCCTTGTTTAAATTTAATGAGGTTAACACAGGCTGGAATAAATTGAAAAATAAATTAATGTTTGGAAATGACTGCTTCAATAATTATTTTACTGATGCAGTCATAATCAATAATAAATGTAGTGAAAACATAAATAAAAATAGTGAAAACAGATAAAGAAGTATGCTCAAATCAATTCAAGGTCACCACTGAAAGCTTTCATTTATATTATAGATCCTTAATTGCTTATGTTTTTGTAAACGCAAATTTATTTTAGGACAGTTACGCATAAAAATATTAACATGAAAAATTATATATACAATCTTTACAAGATGGAAGGTAATTTTTTTAACCATATACTTAAAGTTCTTTTCTATTTTCCCAATTTTAAATTTCTGGTTCAAAAACTAAATTAGTTACACCCGTGTGTCTATATCTATATTTTAAATTTATCAAAGTGATCATGCAAATAACTCTTGACAATTTTTATGATTTTAAGTGTGCAAAAGTACTGTGTAGGACTTTTAATATTAAATTTCTATTACTTATTGTGTGTGTGAAATCAATATTTTATAAATACGAAAGATAAATAAGAAACGGTTAACTTATAAAATTTACTGTCACATTCATCACACTTTAAATCCATTGAATAAAACTCATAGAAATATGTAGCCATTTACTATCTTTCTTCTTTCTTCATCTTTGGGAAAACTAGAATGGAACAAAATAATAAAAATATTAAATACATAAGAACTGAATAAATCAATTTTTAGTAGGTACACATCTTTACAAGCTCTTATTACAAGTAAATACAAATGGTTTTACTTATAGTTCTAAAAATCATAAATACAAAATTATGTTTATAGTTTGAAGGACAATACCTTAAGAGCTTGTGCTTTTAAAAAAATAGTTTTTTCAGCTTAAAAAAATTTAAGAAATAATTGTTTCGCTCGATTGAAGAGCATGTTTTATGTGTGCATAAATTTTCAAATATATTTAATTCGTTCAAATATTCTACTTAGAGAGAAGAAATCAAAGTGTCCCTTTTGAGGTCGTAAACAAAAGATTGAAGGATTTCTTTCGCTGAAGAATGTGTTTTTATCACCACCAAGCTTATTTATCGGGTTAAAGAACGATGTAAACATTGAAATATTCACAAATATTCTTCGAAACAATCTAATTCAGTATGATTTTTCCCAAGATTAAAACATACGGAAGTAAGATGAAACTGGTTTAAAGTGGAAAATAATTAAATTTTAATTAGGTTTATTTAAATACTAAGCAAAAAAAATCAGGGTGTGAAGCAGATGTTTTTACAAAAGGAACTTTTCCAGCTGCGTGGATTGCTTGGAATTGGCTCAAATGAAGTTTCATTTTCGTTCTCTATTTTTTTGTTTCCCCAATTTCCTATATTGTTTGCTTCATTAACAAGAATAAAAATACGCCAAAACAGATACAGTATTTCAATTTCCGTTTTTCACATAAGAGAACGGCAATTTGTTTTTCGCCATTCCAGTAGAAAATTATAGCTTCAAGGAAAATTATTTGAAAGAAAAGCTCTTTTATCAAATGCAATCTTAAAATGAAAGATTTTACATATAGTTTAAAACATGAACAAAAAGGTTCCACAAAAAACATAAATGTGGTTCACATTTATAATGCGGTTTATGAAATGATTTAATCATATTTATAAGAAATCGTTTTTATTTAATTTATAATTCTTAAAAGTTTCAAAATTTATCTTTTATTTTAATTAATATTCTTATATAATTCCACAGATGGGTAGATACAAAACAATTTTGTTCAGAAAGAAATAATAGTTTAAATTATGTACTTTCGTTCATGTTTTCAATTCATAACATTTTTATCGTATAAGACACGGAAGAATATAGTGCTCCAAGTTGGCGCCAAAAAAAAATCATCGCCAAGGACAGAGAACGATTTCACACAATTTTTTAAAGTTTGACTTTTTAAATATTTCAAGCCCTTATAGAAGAACAATTTACGATAATAAACGCACTAGAACATCAGTTATTTTATAAAAACATTATTTCAGATATACTACATTGATTGCAAATCTATGAAATCTTTTTTATAGAACGGGAAATGCCAACTGGTTTTATTAAGAATTCCAAAGTTAGAACATCTATTTTTATTAAACTAGCGTAGCAAATACTAAAAAACACAAAAACAAATGTAAAATACAAGTAAATTGCTCACCTGTGAAGGTAATGTTTCAACCTTTAATAAATTTGGAAAGCATCCATATGCACAGCACGATAGAACCATGTTAGCTTTCACTTTCAATGCATTTGCTATGGAAGAAGGAATGCGCAAACTATATCGGCGTTGGAGAGAAGTCTAAGAATCACCTGACTACTGTTTTTGGTCACATGATCAGGTGGACATAAAAGGGTTGCCATATCTCACTCTACTTTTATATCTCCTCTATGGTTGGATCCTTCCCTTACAGGTTTGAATCCATCCCTTTGGGATTGATCCCGGACCGTCACCAATAGCCCGTTGTGTTGCTCCAGTGTGACGTTAATTGAAAATACCAATACCAATACCTTCCCTTACGGGATTGATCCCGGACCTTCGCCAACAGCCCGCTGTGTTGCTCCAGTGCGACGTTAATTAACTGTCTATCTACGAGCAAAACCTTTTATGTTTTTTAATTTTTGGCAACATCTCTAAGTGTATTCTGCCGGTACGAGAAATTTTGATACGAGAAGATTTGGAGTTCTGATAAGTGTTTAAAAATATTCTAAATCCGAATACATGCATAAGTGCTCTTCAATTATATTGAACTTACTAATTAGACAAGTCAGCGTTTGATCATGTGTACTTAAAGTCAACCATCTGAGTTTCAATAGTGAATTCTATGCACATATAGAACTTGAAGTGCTAATTGGAATGGTTCTAAGAATCGAAGGAAGTTGAAGTATGTACATATTTGGTATTTTTCTGATAGTTTAAATTTATATGTATACCTAACTTATGAGATGTTTTGCAAGCTGGTTATAAGATAATTTTCCATTTAGTACTTTCAATTCTGAGCGCATTAAACCTAATGCTTCATTTTTAATTTTCAGTGAATTAGGTAGCGTCGTGCTTTATGAAAATGGAAACACTTTTTAAAGATACAAAGTAAAAAATAGAGTAAAAAATAGAGGTGAAGTTAAGTTATTATTTAAATGCTTAGCTCTTTAAAATCTTAATGCTCGATCAAATTGCAAAAAATGACCGTAAGGTGACAAACCGTAGATTTTATGAAAACAGGAGTATAAGATGAGAGTAATTCATAAAAATACGTAGTTTGTTTATTAAAGTCACTTATATCATGTACTTAAAAAGTTTAAGATAAGTTTTGAGAATTTCCCAGAGTAGTACCCTTTTTAACACAAAATACGATTAAAATTTTTCTTGTGTGCTAACTGAGGTAAATTTAGTATTTCAGCATGAACTTCTATAACTGTTTGGTTGTATTCTGCTTAGAAATTATTGTCCTGTCTTTTCTATTGAGAAACAAGATTTATTTGTGTACCCCATTTGAGATTAAAAGACAATAGCAATTATTTTTAAATGATCAAATATGCCATTAATATTTTTTCCACTGCATGGATTATTTAAAAATTTTTAGGCGTCTTTCACATTGATAGCTCGTGTTGATAGTACTGTTGAAAACCTTTTCAGCTAGTACAAGTTACATATTTTGTGTTGACTTTAAAGGAATTAATAAGCTCCAGTGATCTGTGTTGTACTTCCATACAAACTCTGTTAGAAACGTTAACAAATAATTTACCATCACTATCTCTACAGAAAACTTTAAATTAACTCCTTATCTGGAAATGCGTTATATTTGTTTCTTTGGAAAGAAATATTCTGACTTTTTAACAGAAACTTAAATGTTCTGTTTGTACTTTTCATAGCTTCAAATCTAACCTAGTAAAAAACCAATGGATCAAAAGCAGTATTCGTAATTTAAACTTCAATCTATCCGGTTGTTTTTTTGCCTGTTGATCCAAACCAGTTCCAGCAGATTGATTTCTTGGATCGGCTTCGAAGTCGCTTTATTCTCGATCTTCTATTGGGGTACACCTTATATAATTTATGGTATGAAATTTTTTTAAGATACTTTACCATTACTAGAAATAGGTTAAGTTGACCGATCGTATTCGAATCCAGACACAAGTTATTAAAAATATTGATCAACGTTCTAAGAATGCATAGGCATAATGCACCCCTAGATCATTCACAACTGAAAACGTAACCTGTTAGAGAGTGAGTACGCGATGTTCCAATTTATTTTTATTTTAATATTTATCTTGTTTGCAACTTTCCCACTCAATTTTGATTTTATCTTTAACCGGAAATGGAATTTTGATTTGGAAGAACGATAAAGTTAGATTTCAGAACAGATTTCGTGAGTTGCACAGCAGTCTGTCATGTAAATATGCATTTTCAATAAATGTCTTGTTTGGTTTTGTAGTTTTAAATTCCAGTGTAGCTTATACGTGCACCATTTCGTAATATAATCCATTTTTGAAAGTTGTAGGACACTTGGGTCCTTACGTAGAATCAACGGAGGACAACTTTATAAAAAATGGGTAAACCAAATTTTAATTACATTAAATTAAATTGCGAAGATGCTATTGTAATTAGAATTACGATGCATGAGTACAAGACTTGTGACGGCTATTACTCTTCATAAATATTATCTCACGCCACCTGTGAGCTAAGGGCCGTCTTGGCTCAGTGGGTATGCCCACCTCGCAGAACTATCCGGTTGTAGGCGGCGCAGGTTCGATTACTGTCAGGTGCATTCATTTGGGTGTATTTCTCTCTTCTGTGTCAATAAAACTTTCATCGTGTATGTCTGCTATTACTTGATATTGTATGTCTTGTGTCTGGCACAGCATGGCCAAGTATGGCCCTTGCACCTCAAATCCCCAAACCATCCAACCAACCACCTGTGAGCGTAGTTTTCGGAGTCGACACGGTTAGTGTAGCATGAAAGGAATTTATCATACAACACAAAATCTTAATTATAAGACTAATTGAAATTAAATTTAGAAATTCGGTAACTTGTATTAAAGAAGGCTTGATCAGCAAGGATATAGCATGTCGTTGAGCTCGATACTTTCATTCGTCACTAGGTAGCTCTATATATCTGTATGGTGAGTAGAGATACTTTGGATATCTATGATACTCCAAATCTAAACTGAAAGTGCTTTAAAATTGTCATGTTTATATTAAAATATCTAAGTATCCCGAGACTTAGTTGAATGACACGAAAACAGCAAATGTTCCCTCCATTATTTAACCCTCCAAGTAATTTCGACGAGATATCTCGTTCATCAAGATCTGACTAATTGCCTTAATGACGAGATATCTCGTCCATCAAAACTTGGTCACTTACTAATGAAGATATACTTCACTGAAGCAACCAGGAGTGTTAGTAAAATTGGTACTTACGTATTAACCGCATGCCAGCAATTAATCGCCAAATCTGTTGGAAGGGGTATAAGACGGAAGAACTGGAACAATCTGGTTTGGCGAATATTCTGCCAAGTGAACCACAAATAAAATTTCATTGATTCTGAAACTGGCACGCACACAGAATATATAACGCATCTGGGGAAGTGAAAAATGGCGAAATAAAAAAACATCGAGGAACATCTCGATGCCACCTCGAGTTATCGACCTCGCAGAGTTTATAATGATATGTTTGATGCCATCCTAAGGGAAATTGCAAAACATTTTCCGCCCGAAACAAAACTTGGCTGATATTCGCCAATGGCAAACAAAACTTGGCTGATATTCGCCAATGACACGCGGTTAATACGTAAGTACCGTGAAATTTAATAGAATACAAAGGTGAGCTATCAGACAATATTACAAAAGTTAACCGTTATAATCTAACAATCATGGTAAAATGATGCTTAGTCAAAGCATTATAAATAGTTCTTTGTAACAAAACTTTAAACAATAACCAGAAGCGTTAACTTAAGAACAAAATTGAAAATATTCGATCACACTAATAGTCCGCTTACTCTAACTTTAAGCGAACTCTTCAACACTTCGAATTTATATCATTTACACAAAAAGTGCATAACTTAATCCTAACCATCACTTGCAAAGAATTGAGTGAAACAGTTTGTAGCTGGTAATATCCGATGCTTCGAACCTCAAGTTACCTCATAACTATTATTTTCCCCACGAGACAGGTCATTTGAGAGAAGAAAAAAGCCCTAAACCGCCCAACAGTTGAAAAGGCTATTTCTCAAGCAACAACCATAACTCTTATGGACTTGGGGAGAACGTTTAAAGTCCCTCAGACTTAAAAGCAAGCAACAGAATCAAAGACACCACGGTCCTTCAAGAACCTTTCTGAAGCAGTTTCGATGGCTGGCATTATTTTTGCTTCTTGGTGTGGAGATTGGATGATGTTGGAACACGTTCTACCCTTTCGGGTCTAATTAAGCGGCAGTACAGCGTCACTTTTATAGACAAATTAGCTTCACTCCTTACCAATCTTTCCGCTACAGCGATGATGATTACGCCAAGAAAAATGTAAAACATTCCCCTCTTGGTGCTTTTGAAAGGAGGCCGTTATGGCGGTATTTTTCCCGTTTCTTTCCGAGCTTCGAATGTGGAGTATAATAATCTCCCATTCGCTCATTGGAAAGGTAGTAATCGTGCAGAGGTCCCTGTTATTAAGAAGTATGTCGAATCTAAACTTTTATTTCACTTTTGAGACTCTAGGATCATTATAATGTTCTTCAAACTAAATATTTTAAATGGAAGACAGCGTTGAGAAAATATTTTGGGATTGGTTTAAGTACTTTAATCTGTGAATTAGCTATCTTTCTGGGTTTTTCTTTTTTTAATTAGGCTCATTTCCAGTACGTACGATCACCCAAGTTTGCCGATTTAGCAACCCAGATTTCCCATTCCCCACTTTACGTTGATGCTTTTCTTCTGAAGTGTTACCAACGGTTGATTTTGTACTTTGTGTTTCAAAATTAACTATTAAATACAAAGAACTCCGAATGGTGTCATTAAAGGGTTTATCAGAGCAGACATAAACTACCTGGAAAGACAACATTTCCAGTTGAATATTTGATTATCGTAGCTTTGATGATGTTTTCGGTAAATTTTAATAACTGGAATTTTCTGTCTAACGAAATAAGGGTGGTGGTAGCTTCTGAGACGATACATTTTTCCTGTTTACCAAAGTATGGAGAGTGTGATGCCAGCTCACGTGTGACCTCGTCATCTGACCGTGGTTCAAAATTACGTGGTGTTGTCCTCTGATCTTTCCCTTTGGGACTGATCTCGGACCGTCACCAATAGCCCGTTGTGTTGCTCCAGTGTGACGTTAATTAAAATACCTACTATACCTACCTATATGTATCATGCGAGGGCATTAGGACAGAAGTAAAATCTCAGATCTTTCTGGTCTGTTTGCACTGAAAAAACTCCTCATGGAGAAAAACTCTCATAGCATAAAACTTCATTGGATTATCGTTAACGAACCATGAGGGGCATTAGATACAAAAAAATTATGTTGAAGATACTTTTCTGATTCCTCCATCCAGAACTATAAAATATCGGAGTGGAGCGAAGCATACAGCATAGAGAAAATGATACTTTGTACCCCAAAGTGTAAATGGAATTTTGGATAGAGAAATGTTGTAGGATTTAAAGTTAAGTCAGAAAGGCGTACTGACCGAGCGTAAGAAAAATACTCGCCAAGCCTCAGGACATATAAACCGCGTTTCACACTTGACTAACTTTCTGTTCGGGCACCTCGATTAAGCCTTCGCACCATCAACCGCTTTCAAAGGCCATAACTTTTTTGACATGGTTATATCCATCGGTCCATGTCTTTCTATCTGTTCAACAAACCAATTGAAGATTTGAAAGAGATGCTCCCTTTCACGAATACATATGTGCAAGTTGGATTTCAGATGACCGGAATGGAAACTAAATTTCAAAATAAGGTAGGTAGTTAATTAACGTCGCACTGGAGCACCACAGCGGGCTATTGGCGACGGTCCGGGATCCATACCGATGGGACAGACCTGAGAACAGCACCTCGCTGTTTTGAACCGCGATTCGATGTCGAGGTCAACACCTGAGCTTTCACCCCACTCTAAATTTCCAAACCGCGTCAACTTAAGGACATTTCAAGCCACTACAGATTTAACGTGCACCTGCCCCCGTGTATACGAGTCTCTTTCTGGGACTAATTTCCAACTTGCAACCCTCCGATTGCTAATCCGATGCTCTTCCAACTGGGCTACAGCAGGTCGAAGTGTCTAAAACGTACTCGCATCGTAATTTTAATGCTCGTGTCCTTAAATGCAAGTGAAAGTCCTGTGGCCAATTGTGGAGATGCTCCAAATCAATTGATATTCTGTATTTATGTGCAATATGCATGTTCGGGAAATAAGGGCACTCCCTCTTCACATCAGAAATAGAAGTGGACTTGGCCTTTTGGTCTGCCAACTCGTTGCGTATATATCAATCATTCTTCGCATTAACCCTCATGGTGTTATCTCATCATTAGCAAATCTGACCACATCTTGATGGACTAGATACCTCGTCGATTGAAGAAAACTGATCAGATCTCGATTTCAGCATCATAAAAAAAAATCGACAATATCTTGACGAGTTATGTCATACATAATGAACAGGTTTAACATTTGCTGACAACAAAGATCCGAGTTAGGAAAGCTTCTGAAAGTCGAGCATGGCGTGACTATTTTTATATGATAAAAAGGGTGGTGGTTCATAAAATTTTAAACAACTGCATTAACCTTTAGCTAAACACTTGAGAACCGAAGTGTTCCTGCACATACAGCATAAGAAAACCAGTTCAATAAATGTTTTGTGGCCATTAAAAGAACTTGATATGTGAAGCATTTTAATCTAATTATATGTATATCTAACAATCACACTAATGGACGGAACGGACATGTCTAATTGTTAACCAAACCTAACCATCGTTTGTTTTCCTCCTTTGGGGCTGCGGTTGGCCCAGCACTTTAATAAATGCCGCAACACACGTTTTCTATGACCTTCCCCATTGCACTCCATTAATGAAACCACCATACTTTCCTTGGAGAATTCATGAGGGAGCAGAACGAAACTTCGAATATAAAACCGAATCTATTCAAGATCCAAGATTCAAGACAATTTCAACCGTGACAGGCAGTAAAAAGTACAGGTAAAAGGGGCGGCGGGGTATGCCTTGATACAATTTACGGAAGTAATTGTCCTTATCTGGTCTTGCGGGTCGGGTAAACCTGTCTAAAAGTCGTATCTGGATTTTGGACCGGGTAAACCTATCCGGAGGGCTATGTCTATACTGTAGAGAGAGTTTACATGTCCGGAGGGTAAAATCTTGTCTGCGGGTTGATAAAAATATTCAAAGTAAATATTCGTATTTAACCTGCCTGGTGCGTCGTATCTGAAGTGCGAAGAATTGTCAAAGACTATATGAACCCTGATAGGCCGTGTTTAAAGTTCGGATAAAAGTGAGTGAATGCCTTGCTACAATTTCTTACCGGCCATATATATTCTGCGTGTAGGGTAAACCAGTCTGGAAGGACGTATTTGGCACACGTCCTTCCACACGTGTGCCAAATACGTCCTTCCACACGAGCCGAATAAACCTGTCTAGAGGGCCATATCTAGACTTCGGGTGGTTAAACCTATTCGGAAGGCGGTATCTAGACTGCTGGACGGGTAAACCTGTCCGGAAGAGAGTTTCTAGATCTAAACCTATTCGAAGGGCCCTAACTGGACTGGACCTGACAAAAAATATTTGGATGGCCATATCTAGGCTTTGGCCAATTGAAAATATTTAATGGGCAGTACTTTACCTGTGGTTACAGTAAACCTGTTTGGGGGTCGTATCTGTTCTGCAGGCTGAGTAAACCTCTCCCAAGGGCCATACATATATTATGGGCGGGTTACATGTCCGGAGGACCGTAACTTGTCTGCCGGCTTGATCGAAATATTCAGAAGGCCATATTTATCCTGTCTGGTTGACCGTATCTGAACTGCAGGTCAGTTAAAACCTATCTGGAAGGCATAAGGATAACAGTTCAATAAATATCTTGTGACCATTAAAAGAACGAGATACGAGAAAGCATTCTAACCTAATTAGATTTATATCTACCAACAATCAAACTAATGGACTGAACGGAGATCTACTAATGCGACAGAGCAAAACTTAACTATCGTTCGTTTTCTTCCTCTTTCTAGGTGGTGCTCGGCCCAGCACTTTAATGACGCCAAACACAACAAGTTTTCTACACGATTGCCTCCATTGCACATCATTAATTGCGCACCATATCTTCCTCAGAAACTTTAAGAGAAAAAAACAAAATTTCCATTAAAAAAAAGAATTGATTCGAGATCGAAATATTGGCGGAGACTCATTGTATCCTGAGAGGTCTTAAGGTTTAGGTAAAAAGGAGCGAATACCTTGTTACAATTTAAGCAACTAATTAGTGTCCGTATTTAGCCTGCGGGCAGGATAAAGCTGTCTGAAGGTCCGTATCTCGACTTCGGATCAGTAAAATCTATTTGGGGGGCTGTATCTAGACCTACGAGGTGGGTAAACCTGTCCAAAAGACCGTATCGGAATCTAAACCTATTTGTAAAAACCTAAACGTATTTGCACTGCGGGCTTGATAAAAAAATTTGGAGGGTCATATCCCTGTAGGCCTATTAAATATTTTGAGGGGACGGTATTTGACATACGGGCAGTGAAAACCTGTTCGAAGGGCCGTATCTCGTCTTCGAGCCGGGTTAACCTGCATAAAGAATCGTATCTGAACTAAGGGCGGGTTAAACTTATTTGGCGGACCGAATCTAGACTGCGGTCGGGTTTTCATGTTTGGAGGGCCGTATCTTGTCTAAGGGCCTGATAAATATATTCAGGGGGCCGTATTTAACCACTCCGGTGGTCCGTATCTGAACTGAGAGCAGGTTAAACCTATCTGGAGGGCATAAGGCACAGTTCAATAAATATCTTGACCATTAAAAGAACGAGATACGAGAAAGCATTCCAACCTAATTAGATTTATATCTACCAACAATCATACTAATGGACAAGAACGGAGATCCCTAATGCGAACACAGCAAAACTTAACCATCGTTCGTTTTCTTCTTTCTCTGTGGGGGTTGGCCCAGCACTTTAATGAACGCCGCACACAACACGTTTTCTACACGTTTGCCCCCGTCGCACTTCATTAATTACACACCATATCTTCCTCGAAAACTTCAATGGGGAAAAGAAGGAAACTTCGAGTAAAAAACCGAATCGATTCGAGATCGAAGAGTTGGCGAAGACTATTTGAACCTTGACAGGCCGCGTAGGGCTCAGGTGAGAGGGAGTGAATGCGTTGTTATAATTTACGTATGGCGGTACGGTGATTAATTTTCTGGCACTAATTACACAATTCTGCCGCCTCCATAATCACCACTGATTATGGGTCTGGAAATGACTTCTCCCAGAACAATTTTCCCGGAAACCCTGTTTCCGAATATTGTTCATTTATAAACCGTTTTCCCTGCGCTAATGGTTGCAGATGGAGATGATAAAAAAGGGCATCATCTTAATCGTTGGTATTCATGTGTAGATCCGATGAGCGATGCCTGGCAGTTGAGGCTTTTTTAAACGTTCAAGTTCAATTAGACTGAAGGCTGTTTAAAGAAGTTTAGGGGCCAAATAGCGGGTTTATTAGTGCGCGTTTCCTAGGCCTCTGGGTATCGGGCCGTCGTTGCTTAGGGTATGCCCACTGCGCTGGCAACATAGGAGTTGTTGGCTGCGCAGGTTCGATTCCTCCATGGGTGTGCTTCGTTCTCTTTTGAGTCAGCAAGACTCTTGGGTATGCATTTCCTGTTGATTGGTTATGTGTTTTGATCCTTGTATTTGATGCTGTCTGTCTTGTGTTTGGCGCAGCATGGCCTTTGCGCCATAAGGAATCTTCTAATCAAGCAACTGATCATCTATGCTGGGTTTGGATATGCACTCTGCTTTAGAAACATTATTTTTAATCCTCCAAGTGGGGCTTCGAGATATCTCGTTCGTCAAGATCTGACCAATTTTGCTGGTGACGAGTTATCTCGTCATCAAGATACTACCTTTTATGATGACGAGGTCAAGATCTGGTCAGTTTTCTACTCAGTTCAACCCAGTTTTGGAGGCCGTCGTGGCTCAGTGGGTATGGACACTGCGATATCAACCTTCGAGTTGTAGGCGGCGCAGGTTCAATTCCTGACAGGTGCATTGCTCCTTGGGTGTATTTCTCTTCTGTGTCAGTCAAACTTTCATTTTGTCTGTCTATTACTTGATATTGTATGTCTTGTGACTGGCGAAGTATGGCCAAATATTGCCCTTGCATCATAAAACACCAAAACCAACCTTCAAATCAGTTTTGACCTTCGTGACCAATAGAATCTTTCTTGGGATTATTCGTAATTAATAAATTTGGTTATTTAGTTGTGTGTTGTGGGGGAAGCAATACTACACTACTCACAAATCTCGTGACGTTCAGAAATCTCTGGTGGAGCAAAACAAAGAACTACAAATGGAAATTCAGGCTAAACTTGATTCTAATATAAAATTTCTTACATATTGGATTGGCATGAAGTCACTACAAATGAGCATTTTAAATGTCACTGCTACTGTGTATCGGTTTTTAATATAATTGTTCATTTTCTCTTCTGCAACAAGTCATACCAGATACATCAGTTTTAATCCGATATATAATACTAACGACGTTACCATCGTTTAACCCTCCAAGCAGTTTCGATGAGATACCTCGCTTGTCCAGATCTGACCAATTTTGCTAATGACGAGATATCTCCTCAAGATATTGCCGATTATTTTATGATGACGAGATATCTCGTCCATCAAGATCTTGACAATTTTACTAATGCCGAGATACGTCATCGACACAACCACTAAGAGAAGTTAAGCCTCCAAATGGTTTTGACGAGGTAGCTCGCTTCTCAAGATCTGATCAATTTTGCTAATAAAGAGATATCTCCTCATCAAGATATTGCCGATTATTTTATGATGACCTCGTCCATCAAGATCTTGCCAGTTTTAGTAATGACGAGATAAAATCGAGACAACCACCGAGAGAAGTTAACCCTCCAAGTGGTTTTGACGAGATATTTTGCTTCTCAAGATCTGACCAGTTTTGTTAATGACGAAATATATCGTCATCAAATAATGCTAATTTTTTTGTGACGACGAGATCAAGATCTGGCCAGTTTTCTTCTAACGACGAAATATCTCGTCCATACAAATCTGCTCAATTTTCTTATAACTAGATACATCGTCTAGACAATCACCTGAAGACTTAATATAGAACTATGTCTAATATGAAGATAAAGCACGTACTTTCTACATTATTTATAACAAACTTACCAAATGCACAATTGGCAGAATAGAAATATTTCAGAAATCACTTATTTCTTTAAATAACTCACAATGTAAATATTCGAGACAGAGTACAAGTGAAAAATATAATAGCACCCGAACTTCGCAGCCTTTTCGATCACTGGTGAATAGCACCTTTGTAGCCATACATAAAAATCCATAGACACGTCTTCAAGCAATTTTGCTTGGACCACATTTTATCAGAAGTTTCGTCTTGTTCGGGTCTCCTTTAAAGAAAGATTTCTTTCCTCGGTGCAGTGTTTTTTCTTCCTCCATCATTTTCTCCTTTTTGCTTACAAGCCCGTCAGAGTTTTTTCAATGCTTTTAGTGCTCTCCCTTTTCTAACAAAATTCTAGACTTTGCAGCAATTCTGCTAATGAGGCAGATACACGGGTACTTACTCTGGAGGGGAGGCGATCGATGTAGTTTGAGGAACGGCTGGGGAGTTTTTAATGGTGATGAAATGCTTTTAAAATGAAAGGAAAAGAACTCATTCATCCACTCATCGCACATCGGCGGTCCTGATCGAGATCTATGGAGTTTTGCATTCGGATGCATGTGAATGGTGCCATTGTTGATGGAGGCTATTTGTTCTGGACACAAATAATAGACGATGCCTGAAATTGCGCTCCGCTACCTGAATGAAAGGAAAGTAGCTTACAATATCTGGATGCATTAGTAGTTGCTTATCATTTGAGTCTTAACTAGTCTTGAAGCTCTTGTTAATCTAGTGGCTGGCAGAAGTTCTTAATAGTTAAGATATTCTAATTCTTAGATGCAGTATATATTTGGGTTGATGGTGATTTAATAGAGTAAAAGGCTCCACGTTCGAAGAGATAGTTTTGATATATACACGTGTCTACTTGGAGCCTTTTTGATTCACGTTCCTACTTTGCCTTTGTTTTAATATTTAGTAAAGAAAGTTTTAGGAGTAGAGCGTAATGTCATTTGCATAAATACAGAATACAAAATTTGAGTTTAATGCTGCCTACTATAGATGTACTGTACACAACATTTTATGTAACTTATTTGATCAATGCTTGGCCAGATCCGACCTTGTTTGTGCGCACTTAAAAACCAGCTCTTATTTTATACATCGAATTCTATCGGACAGAAATACTAAAGTTTACTAACTTCATTTTATGGTTCGTATCATTTTTTATACCCGAACAAAAAAATAAAGACTTGCTGAATTTAAATTCTCCAGTTTTCAACTACGTCAACATTCTTAACCCTCTAAGTGATTTGGAAGATACATCTAGTCCATAAGTATCCGACTGATTTTGCTAAGGACGAAATATCTCAGTATCAAGATACTGTCGATGTTTTGATGACGACGAGATCAAGATCTGGTCAGTTTTTTCTAATGACGAGAGTCCTCGTCCATCAAGATCTGGTCAATTTTGCTAATAACGAGAAGCCTGTTCGAACCACCAGGAGGGTTAAATTGTAATCGGGAAGCGGAGGTTCTCAAAAAGTTAACTTATATCGCAATTTTTTAATCTAAACTAAATCAAAACTACTAGTTTGCAGAAAAATTAACATTGAGTTAACCTTCTGAAGGATTCACACGAATATATACGTCCTGAATCCGCAGTCTTTCCTGCATAACTGCTAATTAATTTTGACATTCCTGACAAAAATAATCTTTCCTATAATTCTTACAACCAACGTAGCTGCTTATTTAATCATTATGTGTTTAGTGGTAAATCTACTATACTATACTTGCAAATATCGTGACGCTCTGAATACCATTTAAAATTATAACTATCTGCATATTTAATATAAAACAAATAATTCATTTAAGTTTTATGGTACTCACATCCAATTAATTTAATTAATAGAAAACTATCTTTATTCCAGATCTAGTTTCGTGCGGCTGAAATATAATATTTATAAAATGCAGGGTGTAATGGAACGTAATATCAATGACGTTAAAAATAGAAATAGAAGTCATTAATTCATTGTATGTACCATTTATTTTCTTCTGATAGAGTTCTATTATGAATAATAATATTTATTTAAACATTCTCTTATATAATTAACCACTAAAGTGACAGGGAACGGAATTTTATTACTATTACAAACAAAATGATCAAATATTGAGAAAGAAAATACTATTCATGCTTGCTCTAACGACTTTCATTTATTTATAGTCCCCAAAAAGCAGAAAACGAGAAACAAACCCAGGGTAGACAAGAAATTAGAAATAAGATTTTAAGCTTCAAAAAGAAATGACCAGAATAATTCGTGCCCAAAGAACAATTTCTGTAAATGAAAAAAAGGCAAAAAACGATGGAACACAGTGGAACTTTTTTGTTGTATTTGGCCATCGACGTAATTATCTTTCATTATCGTTTTTAGTACCATTGGCATTTGTTCTCTTTTTGTATAAGGAAAGAAACTGACGTTGGGCGTAATGGGTCGAAAACAAGTAAAAAAACCTGCGAATTAAATCTTTGCAACGTAGTATTTGCTCCCACGTTACGATCTAATAGAATTAAATCATTTTCAGGATCTCCGGAGCTAAATGGTGTTTTCTGCCATTTCTTTTTGCTGTTTTGTTTTATATCTATTTTAAGTGTGGAGTTTATTTTATTTAAAGACATAATCGATTTGTCCGTAAGTGACTACACGTTTACACTTGAGGAAACGCGTAGGAATTGGGATTGTTTTTATTCGGGGATCTTTTCGTACATTTAAAGGTCTTGTTCATGGCAATTTGGTAGATTAAAGTATTTTGCTGTAGATAAGAGTTTTAAAAGGTTTTTGAGAACACTTTTAGAAAAGTCAAGGGGTTGTTAATGGAAAAGGAATATTTGAAATGGTATTTTTTACATAAATGTTATTTTATTCCATTATGTGCAAACTCACTTTTCCCTACAAGGTTACTAACCTGATTTAATCCTCTTGGTGGTTGCCCCGTCGAGATATCTCATCAGTAGCAAAACTGACCACCATGCTGTCGTCATTAGAAGAAAACACGATCACGATCATTACAAGAAAACTGACCAAATCTTGACCTCGTCATCATCAAAAGATTGCCAATATCTTGATGACAGGCTATCTCGTCATTAGCAAAATTGATCGATCTGGAAGCACAAGATATCTCGTTGAAACCACTTGGAGGGTTATACATCGTGACCACTAGAATCATTCATAGGATTCTTTCAAACAATCTATATGGCTGTAGTTATTGTGTATAACGCGAGTATGATTAATTTTTGCCATTCGTCATATTTTAAACGAATGTTCTGTTTTATTCCGCATGCTGTAAGCGGTTCAGTTTCCATTATTGTCAGGGTCGATTTCACCCTGTGTGTATTCCCTTCGGAGGCACATCTGTAGGTGTGTACTGGTTTCACGAACCCGAGGTACTCTAGTGATCTATTCTTTTCCCCTGGAGTTTACTGCATGTGGTAAACATAGGAGTCGCGCCCCTGGATGCCCAAGCAATCTGTATCTACTTTTTCCTCTCCATTCTTTCTTTTCATAATTACTTGACATTGTATGTGGTGCTTGGAGCAGCTTGGCCAAATACGGCCCTTGCGCCATAAAACTCCAAATCAACCAATCCTAGGTGTATTTCTCTCTTCCGTGACAGTAAACCTTGCGCCATAAAACCCGAACATCCAATCCAATCCATGTCAGTAAGACTTTGTACGCATGTCCATTTACTTGATGCTCTTTGACAAACTTTGGTTTAATACAGCAATTGTGCCATAAATCCAACCCAACCACCTGTTTTTAGTCGTCCTCGTCATGTTTTAATATAAGTTTTCTGTTAATGTACCTCATGACTTTAAATCTACCTTTTTATGGTTGCCTGCTATTTTGAATATTTTAAAGTATCGCTTTTTATATTGTGTTTTCACCCTTGAGCCATATATATGTAACCCAAATCAACCACCAAACCATTAATTCTGTACCTCAGAACCAGACGAACGTAAGTCACACTATGCTAACTTTTCAGGGGAGCATAAAAACTGAAAAGAAGGATCTCGTTGCCTGGATACAAAGCTAGTATTTGAATTAATCTGCAAAAAGTTGATTGTTAACAATAAAAATATACATGCTTTTTCCATTGTTGGTTAATTTTTATGTAATTTTATAGCTTATTAAGACAGGACTGGACTTATTTTGGTTCTACATCAAAAATCTGTTTTAGGACTTACGTAGCACTATAAAGAGGTGTTTCAAGTAAACTACACAAGAAATCTTAGTAATAATGTCTTTAATACTATCAAAAACATAAAGAAAGTACAAAAATATTTAATATTGTATAAAAAATATTTAATATTGTACATATTGAGTGTAGTAATGTTGTTAATGGCTTAAAATCTACAGATTAAGCATAAACATATTACTCTAGAGCGGTTGAGTCATCCTCAGGAAAGTTTCCTTCCTTCTCTCCATGTGGAAGGTTTTAAAAGAAGGGTCTATACTCTTCAGGGACCCACTGCATTAAATTCATGAAGTCTCTGTAGTTCTCATTACTTATTTTGTTTTTGTTTACTCTCAATTTTGGGATCGTCGCTGGCATAACAACTCTGTGTTCCTCTCTGATTTCTTTTAAATTCAAGTTTTAAAGGTATCTGCAAAACTGGCCTTATAGTACAACTTGCTGTCTCCTTTGCGAAGCTGTAACCACACTGCATTAGATATCAAAGATGGTTTTATCTGTGTTTTTCCTCCTTGAAACAAATGGAGTTTCTTTTCTCTTCAAGTAGAGAAAATCTTCAAGAAAAGAGTCTTCAACGCACATCTTTCTCACAACAAAGGTTTTCTTAACATGAAGCAATACAATTGGCCCAATCATTTGTGGTAAAAATAGTGTGGTTTTTAATTGCTCTCTATCACACTATGCTTGCCATCTACTTCCATGTGGGTGTGTCCAGCAAATAGGAACTTATGGTTGACTTCTTTTAGAGTAGAAACTTTTTCCAACAGCCATAGGTACATGAAAATCATTAATATTCCTGTTTTGGTCACTGCAATTATCTGTCCACACTGTTAAGTCTCCAGTAGGCCTGTCAGGATTTCTAAGCTCTTCATTCGCCCATGTGAATAAACATGATGCTATTTCGTTACATCCTCGACTGGCTGTAATTTCATCCCAGATCATACACTAAGTTTAGTCAACGGTTGTGTTATAAATTGTAATATTTAATGTCCAGAATTTCCTTGAGTAAAAACTTTGGGAGTTCTTCAAATCTGGCGTTGGAAAACATTTTTGGAGAGCAGACATAACGACTCTCAAACCTTGCACGGCCTTTCAGTTTATCTTCCCTTTTAATTCATACCTACATGAAGCTTCTTCCAGGTGTTTTTTTTTTGTAATTTAAGTAAATTGAGTTTATCATCATTTTTTCATTTTTAACTTCGCAGTCTAGTTTGTCGCAAACATCACAGGTGTCATTATCTGCTGAGTGGAAAGACAAGTTGAAATCTTCATTGGAATAAACCCACTTTTTCTCTGGTTTGATTTTTTTTCTTTTTCGCACTCATCTACATACTGTGAGTACATTGTGGAAATGTTCAGGTGATTTCCCAAATATTTCCGTTTGGATCTTTCACTGCTGTAGTGGTTTTCATACACCGGAAACTTTGAAATATGGTTTTTGATCCGTTCTAAGCTATCACTAGGTAATTTATTTTCTGGAGTATCTTTTCCCCTAAGGTCAGGTGTTACCAAACCAGACTCACTGCCTTTTTCAAAGCAACTTTCATGAAGGTTTCAGATATAGAAAGCGTATTCAGGAAAGTTTTTGCAAATGACTTCAACCTTATTATTAAAGTCAAAAATAAATGTATGGCTCTCGGTTTTGTTTCTTTGGCCGCCTCTTTTCCGTTGTCTAACAACAGGCTTAGTTTTTATACATGAAAGTACAAACTGTCTTTTTGAGTGGACGGAACTTAAGTTTGTATGGCTCAAACAAAGGTTAGGACTTACGCTCTTATAACCCTAGTAAATCATAAAAGGAGAATGTTTTACAGACTTACGTTGTTATGGCTTGATGCAAAATCAGATTCTACATGCAAAACTGTAATAACCTGAAAATCGTTATTTTTGGACTTCGTCTGGTTCTGAGGTACAGAATTATGCTACGGTAAAAGCAATAATTCTCCTTGTGAAAATCACGTTACACTTTGGGAGGATGGGGTTTAATTGTGAACAAATTATAGGATTTTATCTTATGAACTTTTTCACGAGTTATGATTCATGAACTTATAATACATCAAAAGAGTTTACTGTTCACACAAGAAAATTTAGCTGGATATAAGGGACCAAACGTCAACTTACTATACATAATGAAGATAAAAAATACAAGGTTTTTATGATATTTATAACAAAACTATTCCCAATATCGGGGTGAACTATTGGCTGCTCAGGTTCGATTCTTGCAACTAATATGGATGTATTTATATAGTTATATCTCTTCTGTATATATATATCTCTTCTGTTTCAGTAAAAACATTCCTTGTGTGTCTGTCCATTTACTTGAAAAACATTGCTCTGCCAGCTTGGTAAGATCTTACCCTTGCGCCATAGAAGAAAAATCAAACAACTCAATATAGGGAATGATGCAAGGAATACGTATGTTGTATGCCAGTATAAATGAAAAATGTCACTAGTTGGCAATATGTAAAGGATAGGACCTGGCAGCAATAAGCATGTTGAATTAATTTCATATCGAGCATACTACATAGTGGCAAAAGTATTTTATCTTCTGGTTCTAAAATTTATAAAATAAAATGTTAAAATCAGATTATATTCAAATAATTTCATTAGAGATCTTAATTAAGGTGAACATTAAGTTCACCTTTAGTTCAAAATTAATCTATTCAAAATTTGTTCCTTAATTATTCTGAAGAGATAGAAATATTCACACATATTTTTGAGTACGAATTTTCGTAAGAGAATTAAGAATTTTAATTACGGATTTGCATTTGCTTTCTATTAAGTGTAAGTTTACTCAAATAGAGGCAAAACTAAAGAGGCACAATTTAGGGGTAAACTTCGAAAACTTAATTAACAGACGTAATTGAAATTGCTTATGACGTTAGAATACATACTTTTGTATGGTTGTTTGGATAAATATAATTCGACAAGACAGTCGGAAAATTTTTAGAAACCTCAGTGCATTTAGGCTTTTCTCTTAAATATGAGACTTAGATGTAGAAATGCAACAAAAGAATTATATATTTGCTTCGAAGATGATTTCCTAAATGATTTCTATAAACTATTTGTGCAAACAAATTTTGATGTGCATCAAATAAATACGGAGTGAAATGTTTTTATTTTAATGTTGCTGTCTTATAAGCTGCTATTAAGTATATAATTTTTGAAACATGTTTGAATAAATTTTCTCAGTTATTCAGAATATTTGTAATGGAAGGTCTAGTATGAACAATAAGTAACTCGAAATATATTTCCCTCTGCCTGTACGCAAATGTCTATAATAGAGTAAATAAAGGATTTTAAGAGTACATAGTGGATCTTTTTAACATTAAACTTTATAGAATGCGCAAACAATTCACATTAGCGTTTATGTTATTTTCCATTCATTTACGTTTTTGGTATCGGTGCCACGGTAACCCGGTTGGAAGAGTAACGGACTACCAATCGGAGGGTTGCGAGTTCGAATCCAAGCAAAGACCGTCGTTTACAAAGGGGCTGGTGCACGTTAAATACGGTGTAGCCTCAAATGTCCTCACGTTGGCGTGGTTTTAAGTTTGGAGAGTGGGGTGCCAACTCAGGCGTTACCTCGTCATCTGACCGTGATTCCAAATTACGTGAAGTTCTCGAACTTTTCCCTTTGGGATTGATCCCGGACTGTCATCAATAGCCCGTTGTGTTGCTGCAGTGTGACGTTAATTAAAGTACCTACCTACGTTTTGGTATGGTTTCCATAAAAGTTTATAAACAAAGAAATTATAAGCATGTATATTGTTTACTTTATTAGGATATTTCCAGCGTATTGTAAAACTGTATAGATAGAACGGATAAAAATATACAAGTGTAATCGAGTTCTAGGCTCATCGGCACATTAAAGAGTTACTGAAAAGTAATTTTTCGGTTAGGAGATACTTCAACTACATCCTTAAATTGACCACAAAAAATAAACTTCCTGAGATAAAAGATGAATTATGAAAATTGTTATTTTAGTAAAAATTGCAAAAATTTCAAAAACAAGGAAAAATAAAGGTTAAAAACTTAGAAAATATAGTCAATGGCCATTTCGATGGAGCGAGATGTCCAGGACAAATGATGTCCTGATGATATCGCGTGGATGATGAAGCGAAGTTTCCTGGATGACGTGATGTATTCAGTCCTGATGATGGTTGATGACTTGATCCACACAAATGACCACTGACGATATTTTGTATGGTTTTATTATTTATTAGTCGTTGTTTTCAAAGTCTTTGCATTTTTTATAGCCAATTCGACTAAGATATTTTCAGCTGCTGTTATCCTTTTATTCATGCATTTTCATTCTAAAATTTATTTCTTACAGAAGGTTTATTTTAAAGCTTGGTTAGGTCGTTGAATTAATGCCACATTGAAGCGACACAGCGATGGTCCGGGATCAATCTCGGTGGGAAAGATTCGAGGACACTTCGTAATTTTGAATCACGGTCAGATGACGAGGTCAACACCTGCGTTGGCACCCGACTCTCCAAATTTCCACTCCAGGTCACCCCTCGGGGACACATCTTCGGTAGGTGTGTTCGATCTTCACGAACTAGAGTGGTCTATTCTTTTCGAATGGGGTTCACTGCCTCTGGTAAACATGGGGATTACGACCCCTGAATGCCCAAGCGATTTTTCTCTACTTTCTTCTCCGTCCTTTCTTTTCGCAATTACTTGATATTGTCTGTCTTTCGTTTGAAGCAGCTTGACCAAATATGGCCCTTGCACCGTAAAACCCCAAAGCAACAGCACTAGGACATCCCACTCTCCAAACTTCCACATCTCGTAAAGACATTTAACGTGTACCAGCCTCCAGGCACACGCGACGGTCTTTGATCAAGCTTCGAACTCTTAACCTTCCAATTACAAACCGCTACTCTTCCACGCCAACGTGAGGACATTTGATGCCAAGACAAATTTAACGTGCACAGTCCACACGTCCAAGGCGGTCTTTAATTGGATCGAGTTTTGAATTCGTTCTCTTAACCCTCTGCATACGTAGGGGCAGAATCTACGGCAGCTGGCCCAACGGCTTTACAGGCAACTTACTGAAACCGGCCGAAACGGCCTTTACAATGTTTTCCCCCAGGAGGAGAGGGAATATGTGTCGTCCCATTATCACCTAATGTGCCGGTTTCTATTGTCGGGTCGTGGGTATGCTTAGAAGTAACAGATTCTTCCTGGGTAAACTGAAAGGGCGGCTGTGACTTTTTAAGTGTATCTCTTTTCATTTACTCAACACCTCAGACTAGATGCTCGTGGATAAACAATTTGAGAGGATCCCCGTCGATAACCCTACCATCTTTATCAACAGGAAGATAAGGCTATTCAAGCGTGTGCCTCTTTGTAGCACAGAAAATAGGGGATGGAAATCGCAATGTGTTTCGGCGATTCTTCAGGTGTTTGAGGTCTGAAAGAATCCGAGCCTTTCGTAACGAGGGAACTCGATACTTTCGGTATCCAGAGGGTTAAAGGACTTTCCGCATCAACTCAGTCAAGAACTATAACAACAAACCCAAACTCCAGCATGCATATCAAAATCGGCTAATTTCTCAACTGAGCCGAACGCCCATCAACATCTCCAGATTATTTTAAAACGGAGGATTTCGAAATCAGTCAAAACCCACAACCTCCCATTATTCCGTTGAACCCCTATTTACCACTGGTGGTCAAAACACGTTCTCCGGATATTCTACTTCGGTGTATGCTAATGTGGCCAGGGACAGAACAGTGTGCTTTTCGAACAGGAAGTTTCCGATCAAATAGTCTTTCCCTCGAGCTCCTCCCGGATTTGCATATTTCGTCGCCCGGAGGGCAAACGCTCCAGCAGCCCTCTTGGGCAACTTATTAATGGGATCTTTCATAATTTAGGCGTAATTAAACTTTAAACGACTCGAGTTCACTCTTGTTTACCATTCAGGTCTAAAGCGTCCCGTTTGCCGTAAGAGGGTAATGAATTTACGAAGCAGTTTTCCCTCCTCTTAAGCCAGTGAAATGTCATATGACTTTGCGCTGATTATGCAGCGAGAGGTTCGGAGTTGGAATTTGTTCGCCCTCCAGAGATTGCAGTGGTGCATGGCTACTTTCATTTCGGAGGGTGGTTTTCAAAAATTGACCGTTGGGTTTTAAGCATTGCGATTTGAAGGATTGTGAGAGCTGTGAGTATCGTGGTGTACGGTTCTGACAAGTTTTATTTCGGTGGTGTGGTATGAGTGGTTTTCAAAAACTGACTGTTGGGTTTGAAACGCATTGTGAGCGTTGTGAATGGCGTGGTGTACGATTTTTTTAACTTTTATTTCAGTGAGATGAATGGAGGATTTTCAAAAAAAAAAATGACCGTTGGGTTTGAAACGTATTGCGATTTGAAGGATTGTAGGTGTTGTGAATGGTGCTGGTGTAAGGTTTTGATAACTTTTATTTCGGTAAAGTGGAATGGAGATTTTCAAAAATTGAATGTTGGGTTTGAAATGTGAAGCAATTTGAAGGATTGCACGTGTGCGCTATGATCGATTTTGGCACCCTTTACTTTGGTGAAGCGGAATGGGTAATTTTTCAGCACTTTAACAAAAAATATATCGCTGATATGCAATAAACATAAAGTTATTTCATTCAATTTTGTTTAACACAAAATTATTGTTCTGTAGTTTTCTGTTATTTAAGATATTTTCTAACTTTTCACTTTCAATATACTTTTGGATCCAACAAAAAAATTTCTCTCGACATTAATCCTCCTAGTCTTGTCTCGACGAGCCATCTCTTCATTAGAAGAAAAGAGACTAAGTCTTGATCTCATCATCAAAAAATCGACAATATCTTAAGGACGAAATATATCATCATTGACAAAATTGGTCTGATTTTGATGAACGAGATATCGCGTTGAAACTACTTGGAGAGTTAAATGGAATGTACGCATTATCCGGACATCAAATGAATACCTTTTTTTAAATTTACAAAGTCTCCCACAGTGTACTACAGAATACAACACGAGGCATAGTAACTAAGCAAAATAAGTTACAAAATTATAATTACAATACTGCAAAGAGTTAGGATAGTTATAGTATGATAATGTTTTGAAGTTAAGATAATGTAAGGATAATAGTTAGGATAATGTATAGTATGATAATGTCTTGGAAATAAGTTACAGAATTCTAATTCCATTATTAGAAATGATAGTAAAAATATAAAAATTGTGTAGGAATTTACAAAATGCAAATAAAACCTACAATAAAAGTCCGTTCGAAGTGCTGGAGAGAAAGAATGAATTTTTTGCAAATCTTCTATGGATCTTTCTTTGCGTAGTATATTGCAAATAAACAAAAACAAGATGAATTGTCTCTTCTCGTTAAAAATCGAGTTCTCAATAACCCTCTTGAATCAAAAATGACAGCAAAGTCAACAAGCCAAGCTAAAAATTACTTCTGCCGTTGCCTCGGCTGTAGTCTCTTTGGTCAACCAAATATGTACAGGTAGCCGCATCACGTACCATAAATTTATATATCTCTTATTAACTATTACGGAAATATCTTGAGAAAAGGTGCCTTTTTATGAGCATTTTTTTCAAACTAAAAATAATTTTTTTTGGAACAAAAAATAATAAAATCTTCAAATTGTAAGTATTTTTTGCGATGATTTTTAAGTTTTAGCAAGTAAATGGGATAAGAGTGAAAATTCCAAATTTAAATACTATTTTAACTGTTTCATTTCGTCTAATAAGACACTTGTGACAATACTTTTACTTTAATTTATATTAAAGTGATTGCTCAGAATGACAATTTCTTACCTCTACTAAAACTTAAGTAGTTATCATATTAAAAAAACCAGTTTTCATTGTATAAAAAGTCGTTTTTTTATGTTTTCTAGTGATGAGTTTTATTCTCTCACATGTAAGTAAAAAATGTATATAATTAACCAGTTTTTAAAATGTCGGCGTCATATTCCTATTTGCATTTTATTACAAGACAAGGTTCATCTTCACGTCTAAGAAAATTTATTTAAATTATTCATCATCCAGATTAATAAAAGAAAAAAAATCAGTGGAAAACTTCCAAGAATTTTCTAGAACATAGTTGGTATTCCTAGGACAATATTAGATCGCCTGCGAGCTAATCTCCAAAATAATTGCATACTTCCGAAAGATGTAGGTTGGAAAGAAGTGAGGAGAACAATGTAAGGATTTTGAAGAATATAAAAGTGTGGATGTAATATATGAGTAGGGGGGGATTGAAAAAAAATTATAGAATCCCCATAATTAATTTAGTTTTATTTTTTGTTCTTCATTTATTTATCATTTAATTTCGAAGGCTCCTAAGTTTAATGAAATTTTGTTCTGAGCAAAAAGTATAACTCTTTTTAATAGTTTTGTAAAAATGTTTTATGTTCTCTATAGTTTAATCTTTTTTAATGAACTGTTACCTCCTTTGGTATTTATACCTTTAAAAAAAGATTTTTGTTAAATAATGTTCTGATACTTATGAGAAATTTCATCAATACAATGTAAGTTGGAATTCCGAGTACTTTACGTATCATTAAATTCCAACGGCTAGTTGTAGTTGAGGTTTTTATGTCGATTAAATTATAGTTTGTTCAATGAAACCCCTCTGCAGATGATTGAGAATATGTTACTTTGTTCCCTTTCAATTGTTTGTAGAAATTTACATATTTCCAATTAAAATGAATCATACTATATATCGAATTCATAATTTGTATTAATACAAGGAGTTAACGATGTACAAAATCTATATAAAAATGGATACGTATGTTTATATGTATGTTCTCTATATACAAATCTACACCGTTTGACCAATCCACACCAAATTTGCTACACTTATACTTTGGAACCCTGCGACTAACGCAAGCTACATATTAACCTCGTTCTCTTTAACCTAGGTGTGCAGAGGGGGCTAAATCAATTCGAAATTGCCATAGGAAAAACATTGAGCAAAAACGATTGTGGTACACAACTCAGTTTGTATTACCAGTATTGATCGAAAATCAAATTTTCTAATAAAATTCTTTTACCAGTATTTCTCGAAAAGCAATTTTTTCCGATACGCGCGCATTATATTTAAAAAAGTTAAAATTCTAATTATCTTTGAACTGATTTTTTATTTCTTTCCACAATATAAATAATTTAGGAATACTTGAATGATGAAAAATGGATATTTAAAATACTTTCTTTTACAAAACTTGCATTTTGTAATGGAACACGAAAAACCAAAACAAAAAACTCATTGATCATAAAAGCGTAATTTTGCAATTCAATTCGGTATCTGGAAATGCCAGAATTAATGTTTTATTTTATAAATTAGGTTTAGAATTCTGTGTTTGTGTATTTGAGTTAAGACAGAAATGTTAAGGTCATATTTGAGCATTTCAAAGTTTTGTAAATTTGTGTTCTTAGGAGTTAAATTGTAATTAATTATTTTTATTTTCTGCTAAATATCACTAGACATGGGTAATTTCGAGGCATATGTATATTTCGACGAACTTTCATTAAGTGTTTGGTTAAATACGTTATAGTTTGTAGAATTTTGTTTCATAAAAATAAATGGAAACCTTTTTAAGTGATGTGTATAACTTTTTATTTTGAAATGACTTGTAAAGTTAAAATAAAGTTATTCTAAGATAAGATATGTTACGTTAAATCAAAAAGGGTAGCCATACGTTGTAGCTCAAAGATATTTCTAAATTTTGACATATTTTCATTACTAGACGATTAAAATCAATTTAATTTACACATTTGTTTTTCATGCTTCATGGGTATTATTGAAAGCTGTACTCCATAGTCAAGTAACTACATCTATCATTCGAAATAGGTACGTGGTTTCCATATAGAAACTGAGTCTCAATTGGAAAAAGTACCTTAAGGATTCGATTTTTAAAACTAAATTTTTCTGTTGGAGGAAAGCGAATTTAAATAAGACTTTGCTGATCTTGTAATAATATCATAGTAAGCAAGTATGTAAACTAGGACTTTGTCTTAAGTGGCAGAAGGTTGGGGTTGCTTACTTGAAGTTGAAACTGTTCGTATGAAACTTAGGTACCTCTGAAACATTCATCGAAAGTAGTGATTTTGCAAGAAGTGTAATCGATTGAGTTTGCTTTGTCTACACTGATGACATTTGTTTTAAAACAAGCTCCGTTATTCCACGTGCGGCTGAATAGAATTTTCAAGAAAAGAATGTGTGCTTCAAAATAAATTAACCTCGAATGCCGTAACAGTTTAATTTGACATCCTCTCACAATGATAATTTAATTCAAAAACATCGAATCCATGGTGCAAGGGTACCACAAATAATAAATATTGATTTGAAAACTGAGTGCAAGACTATACGCTGAAAGTTCCTCACTTTTACTGAAAATGAACTTAATTGGCATTCGTAATCACTCCAAAACTCAAAATCGACTTCTGAAGTCATCTCAGAAAAAGCTTTTGTAGTTTGTCTTACAAAAGAGTGATGAATATGAAATGGATTATATGGATGGATATATTATGTATACATATTTGACTCCGAAGTAAATTAGCTATGAAAAAGTTAAATTGATGTTAAAAATATTTTCTGTACACTGAAATGATGCTTGCATTTTTCTATGAAATAGAATCAACATTTAACAAATTAAATCCGAGCATCGTCGGGTAATTCTGCTAGCACAATATATAGATGGGCAATTTACCAAGAAACGTCAGATTAGAAAATTATCTTTTATCGGAAGTAATTAAAAATCATTAATTAATGCTTAAAATTTGACTTAAATTGCCAAAAAAGGTAGAGCATCTCCAAAGTCTACAAAATGTGCATCAAGTTCCTAATAGATTTCACAAGCTGTCTCAAAATAACTTTTATTTCTGAAATAAAAAGTCGTAATCCTGTAGTTACAGTAATACAACTCATAAAATTTAATTTTAAATAACTTCAAATATTTAAAATGAAACAATTTTTAATTCATCGAAAGGAAAATGTTTTTAATAAAAGGTATCAATAAAACGTTCAGGGAAAATTAAGTTTTGTATTTTTGCAAGTATACAAGTTGCAAAATAAATGGTATTTCCATCTTTAGGTGTTTACTGCTTCACGAACCTGAGGTAACACAGTGATCTATTCTTTTCCCTTGGGGTTAACAGCCTGTTGTTAACCCCAAGGGGTAGAGCCCCCAGGATGCCCAATCCATGTTTCTCTCTTTGGGCCATGGTAGCCCGATTGGAAGAGTAACGGATTACCAACAGGAGGGTTGCGAGTTCGAATCCAACCAAAGACCGTCGTATACAAAGGGGTCTGGAGGAAGTTAAATCTGTCATGGACTCAAATGTCCTCGCGTTGGCGTGGTGTGGAAGTTTGGAGAGTGGAGTGCCAGCTCAGATGTGACTTCGTCATCTGACCGTAGTTGAAATGTCCTTTGATGTTTCCCTTCGGTTTGATCCCGACCATCACCAATAGCCGGTTCTGTTGCTCCAGTGTGACGTTATTTATATATACCCATTCTCTACATCTCTCCATCCTTTCTTTTCACAGTTACTTGACATTGTCTTGTGTTTGGCGCAGCTTGGCTAAATATGGCCCCTGTACCATAAAATCCCCCCAAAACCAACCATCAACTATGTGTGTATTATTTGAATAAATATTCTTTTGAAATTTATTTTGTATAACAGACTGCTGTAAACCGTTATTAAATCAAAATGTTACGGTAAAAGGATCGCTTTGATATCGCTTTGTGTAAATTCAATCTATGTACAAAAGGTTCCAGGACTGCTGCTTAAAAAGATGAAAAATAGCATAATTTCAATTATTGCTTGTTTCCTTTAAAATAACTTCGCTAGAAATCACTACAGAACTTTTAAGCGTTTCTGAAGGTTCTTGAAATAGTTCTGTAAAGCATTTGTTGGTATGTCTGCGAGTTGTTTTGTCACAGCTGCTTGGATAGCTGGAATGTCTGATTGTATGATAGCTGAATAGATTGTCGTGCACTTGATGCCTAGAATACGAAATGGCGCTTCAATTTTCGTCGAGTTCAGATTGAAATATACAAGTATTACCATCTACTGTGTACACGATGCTTTAATAAACCACAAAACAATATTAATCAAAAGTTAAACTTTTATGAGTGAATGTATGACAATTCTATCTCATTGTTTAATTCGTAAATATTGGCATCAAACAATTTTTTTATTTGAATCCCACAAGTATAGCTGCATTTCACTTGTCAACTGGGTATACAAAACGCAAAAAATTATTGAGTATTTTAGTGGGCGTGAACCCAATAAAATACTCAATAAACGTTTTGGAAAGTAAAATCCTTGGGTTAAATCATTTGTGTTCAATATAATTCAGTTCGTTTTATACAAACTTCATGTTGATATTGAAGGGTTCCCGGTATAACAGTGATAAGTTAATTTTCAAATTTTTCAAGCTAGCAATATCAAGTTAAAAAGATCTAAAATGATAATATTTTATCCTCAGTAAAAGATATATATGAGATAATTGTAAACTCCGAAGTATTACGTAATCATTCAAAACAATCGAAAATTCTTTTGATCCTCTTAAATATTTTGCTTTTAGCATTTTCGTTACGTGCCTTATCACTATTCAGCTTGAAGCTCTTCAATCAATTAATATTCTTGAACGAAAACCTTATAGAATGATATTTCTGAATGCTCTTCCTAAGGAACCTTAAAAGTTCCGAAGACACTATCAAATTTAATTTCATAAGAAATAAATCCGATAACTACCTACTTCAAATAGTCATTAGGCGTTATGATGATTTCATTAATCATCCATCACGCAAACAGAAAACTCCAGCAATTAGCATAAAATTGAAAAAAAAAATATTTTCAATAATAAACTTTCATGCTTTCGTTGCTCATTATGCGGTGAAGTTTCTAAAACTGTTTTCATTAGTGACACTGGACGTGACTTCGAAAAACAGTGTCTAGACGCCGGCATTCTATCGATTTACTCCTCCACACGTAACTTTATATGAGCCACAAGCAGAAAAAGAAAACTGTCGAAGACAGCTTTTCGTATAAGTTAGATGATTAGGAAACTTCGATCGACCACATTAACAGCGGTAGTTTTTCAGACAAAGCTACTGGCTCAATCCTTATCTTTTCAGCTGTAAGATTGCACTAAATTAGGAGTACCACCAAATGACATTGGTAAAACAAAAATCATTCATTTTAGCCAAAATCAATCTTTTTATACTTAAAATGGGTTCGGCCATTTTTTACCGACTTGGAAGCAGTGTGGCTAGTGGCTACCAGGCCCTCGATTCAACAGGAGTTACAGTGATTTGCCAATTGAGGATGGCTTCTGAACATCGTAGGTTGTATCTGGAGTTGTGTATTCACGACTCTCGGAGACGGTGCATGGAATAACAGCGTATCATATTCAGTGATGCATACCGTTCTTCCTTGTGCAGATGATCACCCTTTTCCCTGTGGCGGAGACTCGACTAGCGCTACCATTCTCAGTTCACTGTCGAGCGGTGTACCATTGAAGGCTCGTAATAGTGTGTAGAGACATCACTTAAAACAGCCGCTGCCCTCTAGTAATGATGCCTTGGTAGACCTGTTGGAAGAGTCGCGGATTAGCAACCAGAGGGTTGCGCGTTCAGAACTCGATCCAATCAAAGACCAGTGTATACCTAGGGGCTGGTGTACGTTAAAAATGTGTCGTCGCCTCAAATGTCTGATTAAACGTGGTGTGGAATTTGGAAAGAGGGATGCCATCTCAGGTATTGACCTCGTCATCTCATCGTAGTTTAAAATTACGATGCGTTTTACTCGGATCTTTCCCTTTGGACTTGATTCCAGACCGTTGCCAATAGCTCGCCTCCAGAGAATGTAAATTCAGCTCCCCGTTTTGATACAAGTTTTCTTCAAATTCCCAATGGCGGTAGGTATTTTAATTGACGTCGCACTCGAGCAAAAAAGAACTGGCTTTTGGCGACGGTTCGGGATCATCCCCTGAAGGGAAAGATCGAGGACAACACGTAATTTTGAACCACGGTCAGATGACGAGGTCACTCCTGAGCTGGCACCCCACTCTCCAAAATTCCACACTACGCCAACGTGAAGACATTTGATGCCACGCCAGATTTTACGTGCACGAGCTCACTTTGTCCACGACGGTCTTTTATTTGGATTCAAACTCGCAATCCTTCGATTGCTAATCCGTTAGTCTTCCAACCGGGCTCCCACGGCTCCGTTGAAAGAGTAACGGATTAGCAACCGCACCAATAGCGAGTGCTAATACAAATTACTAATATAAAAGACTGAAGCCCAAACAGAACAAATATAAAAATATGGCATCAGAAGAAAAGTCCGGACCTCTTTGGATTCTTGCTTCCCAATATCTCCCACATTGAAGTGGAAGAGATCGCAGGGCTTCGGAGCAGATGTACATGTCCCATGTCCTCTTGATCGAAGGTTGCAAAGCTTGCAAAAAAATATTGCTTAGTATAGATATTCAATGCAAGTGTTTAGTAAGGCAGTCATGACCAGTAAACAAGGCGGAATTCTTTCTTGTACAATCAGGAATGCCTGAGATGTCTCGCCATTGTTTCATGAATTCCTCTATAAAAGTTCTTTTGCTAGCTTATTCTTGAAAGTTTAACTTAATTATTGTTTTGATACAACAGAGGCTGTTGGGATATTTTTTGAACAATTTTGATGAGCTGTAAAAAAATTGTATGCTACGAAAGAATTTTATTTTCACAGCTAGTTAAATAGTTAAAGCATAACTTATCGTCTGCTAACTCAGAGTTGTTTACTTTCAAAATGGTGTTTTTAAATAAGCAATGGATAGAAGGCTATGTTTCCTCTCTTTCCGAAGAGAATTATGCTTATTCAATTCAAAAACGCTGTAAAAGTCATGGTTTTTCGATATCTAAAGGTACGATAAGTAATATTATTAATGAGAAAGAAAAAACGTAAATGTAGAAAAATACTTTCAAAAAAAGTATCCAAAAAAAGAAAAAAATTCTGAGAATATTTGTAAGGTAAGATCTTTAATTTTAAAAGAGAATCCGCCAAGTCAAAGGACTATAGCAAAGTGAACGTGAAAACTTTCTCTAAGAGATTTATGATTGTTGCCAGTTTTACACATATAATGGAAAATTAAAAGTAAAAAGAGGGAAAAATGTAAAAATCAACTCCACATATTATCAAGACCCTATTTTATCCACAATATTCAAAAAAGAAATACCATATCTTTACCCACAGTGCCAACAATCAGTAGAACTGTATAGGGTAAAGCAAGCAGCCACACATCTCAATCGACCATTTAATTCTTGGAAAAAATGGAACAAGAAACTGGTTTCAAGTCAATACACTTTACTGATATTCTTACTAAATCTCCAGATGTTTCACCCATGGACTTTTGTGCTTTTAAAAAGGGCGTTATCGGAACGTCGACCGAAAACCATTCACGGACTGGAAAACCGTGGAACAAGTATGGGACAAATTACCACAGTCGATACTACAAAAGTCATTATTGTCATGAAATTAAGGTGTAGAAAGATAGTTAACAATAAGGGCTATCAAATGGAACATTTAAAACACAAAAATTGCATGTAAAAAATTGAGCTTCAGTCCATTAGAATCGTTCAAAAAAATGTCCGAACAGTCTCTGTATGATAGGTAGTTGAAATAAGATGTTATGATGCACGTACTGATACACTTTACCCTCTGAGGGTAAAGGGTTCAAATGTATATATATCCGTTCTGCAAGCTGTATGAACTTCCCTACATAACTTCTGAAGTCTTCCCTCTATGTCATCAGTTTTGACTTTTTTGACCACTACAACCATTGTGTATTATTGGGAAAATCTAATGCTACACCACTTGATAATCTCGTGACGCTTAAATGAATAAAATACACTTTTATGGATAGAAGTAAATTGGCATGGCTCGTGTATCTTGATGGCGTAACAGACAACAATGCACGAATTATTTCATACTGAAACCTGAATTTTTTTCTGTTTGACTCCTAGTCAGTTTTAGCTTTATTGACTAATCTGATACTTACTGGTATTATCCCAATCACCCCTATACGTGACTAGGATCACAATGGCTCAGTCCACTACACGAGCGACCTGTGAATTGTAGACCGTCACTGTTTCGGTTGTATAACTTGTCCTAAGTACATATCTTCACTCTCTCTTTTATGTCAGTTAAACTTTCCTTGTAGGTAAGTTCAATACTTGACGTTGTCTCGTGTTTGTTGCAACATGGCCAAATATGTCGCATGTGTCTAAAAGCTATTGGTGGTTGAATCGACGAGGCATCTCGTCATTAACAAAACTGACCAGATCTTAATGGTCAAAATATGTCGTCATTAGAAAACTGACCAAATCTTGATCTCGTCAGCATCAAAAAGGGCAATATTTTTATGAGGAGATATCAGAATTCGTCAGATCTTGATGGAAGAGATTTCTTGTCAAAACCGCTTGGAGGGATAAAATTAAGAAAAAACATAAGTAATTAGTCACTACATTTTTTTGCAAGGGAGAAACAATAATACCTGAAATCTCGTAAATGGAGGGGACTTTAGATTTTTAGGTACAATTACAACACGCGTTTTGAAGATGTATTTCGATTCTGCAATTCCGTTGCCACTGAAAAACAAACCAGCTCAAAAGACTGCCGTCACGTGGAAGTACTTTCCCAATCCTTCATGTTAATCACCTAATTAACATAAACAATCATTAGATTCTGATTGATGCCCGGAGTCATGTATTCATTAAACCACGTGTGTTTGGTTTGAGTCTTCGTTTTCTCCCTCTCGAGTTGAAGTGTTCCGCTGCTGCTCGGAAACCACAGGATCGCCCCGCATTGGAGAAAATCATAAATATTCATCTAGAAAAACCGCGCACCCTGGGAAGAGGTTAACTGAAGGAAATTAATCCTAACACTGCCTAATTTCCGAACACGTAATGAGAGTTTGTAAATGTTGCGTCACGTAAATTGTGATTCACAGCGGGCCCCCGCAGTCCGTATTTATACTTGAGCTGCCGTTTTATTTAAGCTAAAGAGTGAAATTAGTAATTTTGCAGCGCAGGGTAATTTATGTCGTTCTTGTTAGTGTTTATCATTATGCACTCATTTATTAGTTGGGAAATTAATTTTGGCCTTATTAAATTGCAGAGACAGATGGAGTTGCGATGCCTGGAGAAATTAATTCTAATACACGAGGAGAAATCATTGGGATAACTATTAAGCTGTTTTTAATATTGGTTTAGATATTTCACTAACGAATTAAAAAATTCCTCAAAAGTATATGGCGCGCCTTGGCTCCGAGGGTTCACCCACTGCGTTTGCAACCTGCGAATTGTAGGTGGCCTTGGTGTAATTTACCCTCGGTGTATTTCTGTAAAACTGTCCTAGTGTGTTCCAGTTGGGTGACGATACCCCTGTTGACAGTCGCGGATTATCAACCGGAGGGTTTCGAGTTCGAAACTCGATGCAACCAAAGACCGCCGGGTACGTGGGGATAGTGAATATATTTTCAGGAGACCTTTGGAACCACAGTAGCCCAGATGGCAGTCGTGAAAAAGTAACCTGAAAGTTAAGAGTTCGAGACTCAGTCCAACTAAAGACAGTCGTACACATGAGGGCTAGTGCACATTAAATTTGTTGTGGCAAGAAGTCCTCAGGTTGGCTCGGTGTGGAAATTTGGAGAATGGGGTGTCAAATCGGGTGTTGATGTATAAAAAGTATGGCAAGACAACCAAAACAAATAAAAAAGGAAACATTGCCACTTTTCAGACTTAGAACTGGACATGATTGCCTTGACAGCATATTTGGAGGGAATTGGAATATATTCCACCAGGGAATGCATAATTTGCAGAGCTCCAAATTCCAGCATGGATGAAGATCACCTGGTCTGTCAAGGTCTGGACACCTCCAAAAAAGCCAGAAAAACATCTCCAAGCTCTATTGGGATTCCAAAGACAAAATGATGAGCTGAGTTTGCCAAAAAAACGTTTCAAAAAATTTACATTTTCCATACAAAGAAAAAAAAATTATCTTAAAATTTTGAAATATGAAGTAACTATTCATTTGAAAACTTTTTCTGGAAGCTATTTCCTCCTTGTTTGTTTAAGGTGTCTGCCTGCCTTTAAAACATGAATTTTGGTCAGAATATCGAAGTTTCAATTTTGGTCTAGTATAGTAATCTGAACTTTTTTCTTTCAAATTCTGTTGAAATTGTGTTTTTAAGTAATTTAGAACTGGAGTTATGGCTATTTTTATATTACTACACAGCTGTAGTTCTTCATGTACATAAAGTTATTTTTCCATTTTTCTCAAAATTGATGATTACATGTTTTTGCTTTACTCAAATTGGCATAACTCAAAAAGTTAAAGTTCAAATGCTTTGAAATTTTGTAGGCTTGTTGCACAAATATATATATACAGGGAATGGACTACATCCATGGTTAAATATTAATTATTTTCTGATTTACAGTCTTTTAATTCATGACTTGGGCAAAAGTTTAGGGAACTTTTCAAAACGTTGTAATCGAGTTCCCATAACTTTAGAGATATATGTGTGATCACCATGATAATAGTCTATTCCCTGAAGAAGTTCATTATAAACATTATCAAACTTACAAAACAAATATAATGATTACTTTTGGAGTTATATCATTCTGCGTATCGGCATATTTTACTGTAATTTTTACCTTATTTTTCTATCTAAGCAATGAACGAATTATCAGATGCTTATATTTTATATGCTGTTTCTAGTTTTAAGTTGTGTTTAATCATAAAATTTAAGTTAGAAGTAAAAATGTAAGTAATTTCAAAAAATGACCCCGAAGGCAGGCAGATACCTTAATTCAAAAGTTAAATTTCCACAGTTGAGACGTACTGAAAGGTATCGATTGCTCGCTGTATGTTCGCATTTGTTTTACTTTTGCATCGCTGGCTTTCACATGTCTTATAAATCTTAGTACCCCATGAAATCCGTTGATTTTTTAAATTAAATTCCAGACATACAATGAGGCTGAAGTGGCTCAGTGGGCATGCCCAATTCGCTAGGAACCTGCGTGTTATAGGAAGCGCAAGTTCGATTCCTCTTTGGGTGCACATCTTTAAGTGTGCAAGGGCTTCACGGAACCAAGATACCCTAGTGATCTATACTTTTTCTATGGGGTTTACTACCTCTGGTAAACATGGGGGTCACGACCCCAGGATGTTCAAGCGATAAATTTTCCACTTTCTCATATCCTTCCCTGTTTCTTTTCACTGACCCTAGGTACTCAAGGGTCTTTTCTTTTCCCATGGGTTTAAATTCCTCCCTGTGTGTATTTCTATCTTCTCTGTCAGTAAAACTTTCATTGTGTGTGTGTCTATTAATTGATATTGTATGTCTGGTGTCTGGCACAGCATAGCCAAATATGGCCCTTGCGCCATAAAACTCCAAAATCAACCAACCAACCCATGGGGTTTAATGTCTAGTAAACACGAGGGGTCACGCTCCAGGAATACACAAGCGATCTTCTGCTCTCGTTACAATATTATATTCCCCAATCCCTCTTTTTCTCTTTTGTGACATTTTTACTTGAAGTTGGCCGTCTTGTGCTTGGCCCAAGCGATCTTCTGCTCTCGTTACAATATTATATTCCCCAATCCCTCTTTTTCTCTTTTGTGACATTTTTACTTGAAGTTGGCCGTCTTGTGCTTGGCCCAAGCGATCTTCTGCTCTCGTTACAATATTATATTCCCCAATCCCGCTTTTTCTCTTTTGTGACATTTTTACTTGAAGTTGGCCGTCTTGTGCTTGGCCCAAGCGATCTTCTGCTCTCGTTACAATATTATATTCCCCAATCCCTCTTTTTCTCTTTTGTGACATTTTTACTTGAAGTTGGCCGTCTTGTGCTTGGCCCAAGCGATCTTCTGCTCTCGTTATAATATTATATTCCCCAATCCCTCTTTTTCTCTTTTGTGACATTTTTACTTGAAGTTGGCCGTCTTGTGCTTGGCCCAAGCGATCTTCTGCTCTCGTTACAATATTATATTCCCCAATCCCTCTTTTTCTCTTTTGTGACATTTTTACTTGAAGTTGGCCGTCTTGTGCTTGGCCCAAGCGATCTTCTGCTCTCGTTACAATATTATATTCCCCAATCCCGCTTTTTCTCTTTTGTGACATTTTTACTTGAAGTTGGCCGTCTTGTGCTTGGCCCAAGCGATCTTCTGCTCTCGTTACAATATTATATTCCCCAATCCCTCTTTTTCTCTTTTGTGACATTTTTACTTGAAGTTGACCGTCTTGTGCTTGGCCCAAGCGATCTTCTGCTCTCGTTATAATATTATATTCCCCAATCCCTCTTTTTCTCTTTTGTGACATTTTTACTTGAAGTTGGCCGTCTTGTGCTTGGCCCAAGCGATCTTCTGCTCTCGTTACAATATTATATTCCCCAATCCCTCTTTTTCTCTTTTGTGACATTTTTACTTGAAGTTGGCCGTCTTGTGCTTGGCCCAAGCGATCTTCTGCTCTCGTTACAATGTTATATTCCCCAATCCCGCTTTTTCTCTTTTGTGACATTTTTACTTGAAGTTGGCCGTCTTGTGCTTGGCCCAAGCGATCTTCTGCTCTCGTTACAATATTATATTCCCCAATCCCTCTTTTTCTCTTTTGTGACATTTTTACTTGAAGTTGGCCGTCTTGTGCTTGGCCCAAGCGATCTTCTGCTCTCGTTATAATATTATATTCCCCAATCCCTCTTTTTCTCTTTTGTGACATTTTTACTTGAAGTTGGCCGTCTTGTGCTTGGCCCAAGCGATCTTCTGCTCTCGTTACAATATTATATTCCCCAATCCCTCTTTTTCTCTTTTGTGACATTTTTACTTGAAGTTGGCCGTCTTGTGCTTGGCCCAAGCGATCTTCTGCTCTCGTTACAATATTATATTCCCCAATCCCTCTTTTTCTCTTTTGTGACATTTTTACTTGAAGTTGGCCGTCTTGTGCTTGGCCCAAGCGATCTTCTGCTCTCGTTACAATATTATATTCCCCAATCCCTCTTTTTCTCTTTTGTGACATTTTTACTTGAAGTTGGCCGTCTTGTGCTTGGCCCAAGCGATCTTCTGCTCTCGTTACAATATTATATTCCCCAATCCCTCTTTTTCTCTTTTGTGACATTTTTACTTGAAGTTGGCCGTCTTGTGCTTCGCCCAAGCGATCTTCTGCTCTCGTTACAATATTATGTTCCCCAATCCCGCTTTTTCTCTTTTGTGACGTTTTTACTTGAAGTTGGCCGTCTTGTGCTTGGCCAAAAGTGGCCCTCGCTCCACGAAACCCCTAAACAACCTTTCGTTTCACAATTACTTGACACTGTCCTGTGCTTGGAGCATCTTTGTCAAATATAGCCCTTGCGCCATAAAACTCCAAAGCAACCAACTAACCCTTTATATATTTATCTCTTCTGTGTTAGCAAAATTTTCCATGTTTGTGTATGTCTATTACTTAAGGCTGTCTGAATTGTGTTTGACGAGGCATGGCCAAATATGGCCACTTGGGCCATAAGCAGGATTCGAGCGCAACCTTTTAGGAGTGATTCAGTGTTATTACTGTAGAGTAAAATTTATTTGTCACAGAATACTATTCGTTACATTATGTTTGCTACTAAGCTCCTACAAAATATCAAACTACATTCGCTCATTTTATTGTTTTTAATAAATTAAGGATTTATAATCTCTGAAAATATATTCCGGCAAATATACTTGATGAAAGAGAACATGACAATTACGTTTTATTTATTTAGAGACGCTCTAGCGAAAACTTTAGCCTAAAAACTGAAAAGCAAAACAAAGAACTCGTGTGATTTTAAATAATTTAGTTAATAAACAATTCTCCCTTAGGACTTTTTCTCACAAAACTACACACAATGCATCTCAGAATCTACACTATCTCAAAGAAGTACAGTTCCTCATTCATGACAGTAAAGTAATTACGTCCCCTACAGTTACGCATTCAAGAACACATTCAAAGTATTATAAATAACGCTCCCTATAAACTGCAATGTAACAAACAAAAATTACTCACTTTTGTGTTTATTTTTCATATGCAATATTTCCTTAATGTCCGAAAGTGAATTTTGCAGCAGACTGTCAGTGAAGGCGTTGGAGAATATGAACCTTAATATTTTTATTTTTCTTCCGAGTTTTCGCCGCCTTAGTTCATTCTTATGGAATACAAAGTAAAAAAGGTTTTGACACTGGGATGATAATAAATGACTTGAGATGAAATGAACGCTGGCACATAGTTTTATTAATGTAACGTTTTGCTTAACCTTAGCTTTCGAGAAGGGGAAAACTGGCATTGTGTTGATCTACATTTCATCTTTTTACTTTAATCTAGATTTTCAGTTTATTTCTTTTTATTGGTAGGAGTGCTTCCTCAAAATATAAACAAAGATTTGTTTCTATTTCAGGAGTATATATTGAATATGTATGATTCTACTTGGTATTCGGCATTGTGCTCTGCATGAGGACAATGGATTGATAAAACAAGGTACAAGAACGGGTAAACAAACCTACGCATTTCGTCCAAAATATCTTGTATAAGCTGTAAAAATGTCTACTGTAAAATGCCTACCTACATTGAAGTGCCAGACGAGCTTATGCAAATAGAAACGCCACCTATGTACGTCATTGGTTGCGTCTGCCAGTGCAAATATAAAGCGATGGTGGCGGCATCTAGATCTGTTTTCGTCGTGAAAATGGCAAGGTATCACTATTTAATTGCTTTTCAAAGCGGTTTAAGGTTCGGTCAACATGGTTGGAGCACATGAGTTTGGACAGAATTTCGGATGTAGAGAAGCTGGAATACCATCATTAGACACCTCATGACTAGAAATTAGTCTGGTCTGAAGAGTCGCAAATTCAAACTGTTTTGGGCAGATATGAAAGGATCCTTGTGTGTAGAAAACCCAATGAAGCTATGGATTCCGCATGCCAACAATAGACTAGACTGGTGGTGGCTCTGTAATGGTATGGGTTTGTTAACTAGCATTCAATGGGAACCATGATACGTATACAAATATCTCTGAGAGATGAACGCTATGTGTGCATCTTTTTTGACGAGTTGCATCCGTTCATGCACCGCGTTCATTGTGATGGGTTTGGCCTTCTCCAACAGGACAATGCGCCACCACAAAGGTCTACACGAAAAATTATAGATAGAGGAAAAACTCATCTGATTTTAGGGTTTTGTCATTCCCAACTAAGACTCCAGATTTCAACGGTGTCAAACATATCTGGGATTGCCATGCAAGGAGCTGTGGAACGCAGAAATCTTAGACCGCAGAACACAACAAAATTGTGGACCGCTCTACAGGAAGTATGGTGTTCAATGCCTACAGAATACTTCCGCAAGCTGATGGAGTTCATGTCCTGTCGTATTTCTGCAGCTCTACGCTCCCGTGGGAGGCCTACTACGTATTGGATGGTATACCAGTTTTTCTGGCACTTCTGTACATATAAGGGTGTTTCTCAAGAAGTTATGTCTTAAATTGAGAAAAGTTGGATTCCTCCAAAAGGTCTTTTTCTGCGATATCTGGCCTTCCTGTACCAACAATGTTTTTCAGTCAAGTCGATCACACACTAGCAAGGAAAGTTTTTACTCATACAGAAGATAGAAATACAGGAATCAACTTGGACCTCCACAGCTCGAAGACTGCTAGTACAGTGGGAAAACTCACTGAGCTATGGCGACCCCATCTCTAAAAGGTAAATTTTACTGAGAAAATGAAAGGTTATATACAGCTATATTTTCCTTATTCTGTTGAAAATGGAGACTACTGAGATAATAATTCTATTAAACCAATTTGTGACAATTCCATTAAAATATTTAGCAAATGCACGGATCTATTCAGGCGTATATCTTTAGAATCCAATAACAATTTGAACAATCTAAGCGCAACAGGGATAATGGAAACATCCCGTGAGATAACAACGTATTCTGAACGCCTGATACTACAACTGCAAGAATTCTTACACGGAAGCTTTCTCCTCAAATTCACTTAAGACCAAGAAACACGGGTTTAATGCCCTAATCAGCAACCATCGGCAAGTGAAAGTGCACGGCAATTCGCCGATTGGCCACGAAAGCTACTTTCCTCCGACCCTCGCCTCGGCAGTCTGTCTGTCCGTGCGTAAACTAACCACCGGATAGCTGCTGCCCGGACAGTGCCAGCCAATCGCATTAATTTCTACTGAGATGTTGCCGGAATGATTTCCCACTCGTATGGAATGCAAACAGCTATGTTAATCCGGTGGACACAGGACGAGAAGGGGCCTGCGCTGCATTTATTAAAGAGGCTGTGATTATGTGCCTCGTAAATATATGATCGGTCTGTAACAAGGGCGCTGCGGGAACCGCGACCGGGATTAGAGCCTTTCGCTCAACAATGAGGTTGGGCTCTGCTTGTGTTTGGGGCGTGGGTGAGGTGATGGGGGCTTGGAATCAAACACGGGGGCTGCACCTGCGGACGTTTTTGTGTGCGGAAGTGCGACCCGACTGGGGTTTGTCAAATCTCGTGAGAATCTGACTAATAGGGGAACTAGTGCGGAACTGTAGTATACACCGTGAGATATACTGGAGACGAGTACAGCCAGCGCATAAGTATGCAGTATGACATGTAGTGGAAACTGGTGCAATGTGCTATTGCCACAAGATAATTACTCTGATCCCTTGTAGTTCTCTCCCGAGATATCCAAGTGATCTTTTTCTGCTTTCATCCCATTCTATTTCCCAATCCCTCTTCTATTTTCCAATTTCACGACATTTTAACTTGAATTTGTCTTTCTTGTGCTATGTGCAGCCTGGCCAAATATGGCCCTTACGCCATAAAATCCATACAACCAACCAACCCTTGTAGTGCGACCAAGTATTCACGGGGTTCACAAGTGTTAAATTCAATTTCGTTGTTTAAGTGTAGTTTTGTGTTTATTTTTAAAATTATGATAAAGAAAGTTTACAAGTAAACTAGCGATTCCTTTGGAAAAAGGTGCCGCTAAAAGATACTTAAGCATTAAAGATAGGAGAAACTTATAGCACAACCCATGAAAGATAATTGAAACTAATGAAACATAATAAAAACTAGTACGGCACATAAATATGCAACATAAAGTTAAATAGAAAATTTGGCAATGCATTCTCGTCATAATCACAGATAATTACTGTGATCCCTTGTGTAGTGCGTCAAAGAATTGATAAGTGTTACTTTCGATTCCATTGTTCATGCGTAATTTTCCGTTTTGTTTTTATTGTTATGGTAAAGCTATTTTACAAGTACATTCTACCGAATCTTTCGGAAATTAAAAGATGCTTAAGCATTAAAATAGAAGCTTATAGCACTGTAGCGTAAGTCATTAAAAATAGGAGAAACATGGCACTACAGCGATAATGGAAACTAGTGCAATGCTCATGAAACATAATAGAAACTAATATGGCGCATAAGTATGCAGTATGTGTAGTGGAAACAGGTACACTATAATAACGTCATAATGTAGTTGGTGATCCCTTGTAGTGCGTCAAGCAATTCACGGAATTCACAAGAGTTACATTCAATTTCATTGTTTATGTGTATTTTATTTCTTGATGTGTTAAATAAATCTAGTTTAAAGTATACTCTAGCGAATCTTTCGGAAATTAAAATATAAGCATTAAAAATGGAGAAACTTATAGCACCCTAACATAAACCATGAAAGATAGTGAAAACTAGTTCAACGCTGTAACAACTAGTACAATACTCATGAAACAATGGAAACTAGTAAAGCGCATAAGTATACAATATAAAGTCTAGTGAAAATTGCTGCAATGTATTATCGTCATACGACAAGTATGTGTGTATGCATGTAGTGCGTTGACTAACCCATTCCTGGTCAGTGTTGTTATATACTATTTTATTGTTTAAGTGTATTCCTGTGTTAAATTTTTATCGTTGTGCTAGCAATTTGACATGGACACTCTAGCCCCTTGGGAATGCACATATTTTTACACATTAGAAATAGAAAGCATTACAGCTCCATAAAATGTAATGAAAAATAGCACATGTCCCATTATACAACGGAAATTAATACAGCACATAAGTATGTACTATAAAGAACTATAGTTTTAAGTGGTACGAGTATTATTGTGTGTCATAACATAATTACTATTACGATTCCCTTTAGTGATCCAAAGAATTCATAGGAATAACTAGTAATTTTTACCGTGCTACTTTATTGTTTATATGCATTTTTATGGTATGCTAGTAATTTTAGAACAAGCGAATCCCCTGGAAGTACAAAGATTCCCAAGCTTTAGAATAATAAAGGAAATGGTACAGCACTATAGTATGCGAAATACTGCAGCACTAATGTATATTGTTTGAAGTTTTTTAGTGTAAACTTGTACAACTATACGCCACAAGAAAATTAAGAATGTGATACCATGTGATGCGACTATGACATATGACAAGTGGAGTTCAACTATTTTAGCAGCGGCAACCTAAAATTCGTTTCATATATATTATACATATAATTAGTATTTCAATGCTTGTAGTACTTTAAGCATACATCTGTAATGTGGAATAATTTAGGATTATTGAATTATTTGCAGGTGAAAAGATATTTGACCCTCCAAGTAGTTTCGACGAGATATCTCGTCTACCAAGATCTGACCAGTTTTGATAATCACGAGATATTTCGTCCATCAAGATTTCACCAATTTTGCTAATTACGAGATATCTCGTCATCAAAATATTATCGATTTTTTTATGATGACGAGATCAAGATCTGGTCATTTTTTTTTCTTATGACGAGATATCTCGCCCATCATGATCTAGTTAGTTTTGCTAATGACAAGATACCTCGACGAGACTACCACCAGAAGGATTAAAACTTATACAATGGAATAGTAGTTTAATAAAGCGGAATAAAGTATTGTGTAATGTGAACTTTTCGAAGTATACGTCATTAGAAAATTTATGCAAATGAAATAAAGCATCGAAGAATTAATAGGGTCAACAGTGATAAAATCCTATTTAAGAAGTTAATCCAAGTAGTTATATTGGAATAGCTTTCTATGGAAGAAATCGCAACTATAATCTAATCTCTTGCAGGTGCTTACGTATTATAAGTATAAGTAACGTTTATAGTACAAGTACTTTTAACCTGGAATCTAATTTGGAACCGTTTTCTATAGATCTAAATCCCCTATTTGAGTGTTACCTAATCTTATATTTTATGGACACGTTTAAAAATATCTAAAAAATTGGAAACTTACAGCTCTGGAGATTATGTGAAAAGAGAATTTTTAATTATCTCATGTAATGTGGCAGGAGCCCAAGAAATTTCAGTGCTATTTCAAATTCTTCCAATAAAATAAGTTTACTTAAGTCAAGATTTTAATATTTTATTATAAGTATAATTTTTTTCATCCTAATCATTTGCGATTTCAATGGAAATCTTAAATAACACTTATGGTAGATAGTGTTAGAATTCCTAATAAATTTTTAAGAGTTTGAATTGAAAGGAGATTCTCTAATTCCTTGGGATTGACAAAAGTATTCATATTGACTGAATTATGTCTGGAGAATGCTTTAATTTTTAAAATTATTTTTTCAAATGAAACACGAGAGCAAATAAACAAAATTCAGACGTAATCGGTCGAAAATTCCGTTAAGTTACCTTAGACGGATTTAGAGATTTCATGTTTTTATGAGACTTAATTGATTATTTTAATTTATTAATTCTCGGTGGATTACTCTTAAAATGCTTAATATGAAACCATACAAGTGGGACAGATTTTAAAAATAAAGATAATCGGTTCATCTCAATAAATTGGATGTAATTAATTTTTTTCAATGATTTTCCATCGTCAAATAGCCTTTTTATGATTAATATCCTTATTTCTCGCGCATTATTTACTCTGATTTAAATAGGCTCTTTTAAGTATGGGAGATGTTTTTCTTTTTGATTTGATCTTTTGTTTGCTTTGGATCGATAATTTTTCGTTTCCACCGTGCTTGTCAGTTCAATTTATAAGTAGTAATGCAAATAACTACTTGTATTTCCATTAGGTTGGTAGGAGTTTTATGGCGCAAGGACCATGTTTGGCCATGCTACGCCGAACATAAGGTCAATTTTAAAAAATGTCATGAAATGGGGAAAAAAAGTATTGGGGAACAATAGTGGGATGATAGCTAAAAAAGATTGCTTGGGTATCCTGGGAGCATGAACCCCGTGTTTACTAAAGACAGTAAACCCCATGGAAAAAGAAAATATCTCTCGGGTACCTCGGATCCATGAAACCCGTACGCACCCTAGAGATGCGCCCCTGAGGGACTATTTCCATTGGGAATCTAACACTTTTCTGGAGATATAAAGGAATTTTTATTATTTATTTTAAAGAAAAATTCATAGGTCTCATTCGTACCAAAATCTACATAACAGAATTTTGGCGAAATATAGTTTAACATCAGTAAAAATACTAAACTCTATGTAACGTGAAATTGAGAAAAATTGAAGCAATTCAAATGTTTCGATATTTTTGCATTCTTTAAATTTTAGCAATGATTCTTTTATAATTCCTTTTTAGAGTGTTTTTCAAATATAAATATGTGCATTATGTTCTTTAATCTCACTAACTGCAAACCAACCTTTACTTTTTTTTCTCAATTATAGTACTTCCCTTTTAGCTGTTATTTTCCATTAAGCCCTTAATTTGGTTTTATCTGGTACCGAAGTTCCAATGTCTCAAAACTAAAACTTAAATTTTTGTTTACTTAAATTTTATGTTATTTTGTGTTTAGTGACGATGGGGTTAACATTATCTTCGTTAATCTTAAGGTAAATTAATCTTAATATAAGCATTTTCTTTTTATACTTTATAGGCATTCATATTACGCAATTTTTTCGTGTTATTACGTATTCATATTACGTTATTTTTTCGTTTTTTCTTAAAAGTTCTCGCGCGTCTTCTATGTTTTAACACTAAAGGCGAAAATTAAATTTAAACACGTCTTTTTAAAGTTTGTAATAAGATTCGGTTTAAAATGTTTAAAAAAGTTCAGCGAAAAACAAAATTGTTTCAAGATCTATTAAATAGATATAATTTTAAAATTTTGATTTCAAAAAGAAGTGCGAACGAAACGAAACTTTTTATGCGTAAAAATCTTCATAAATGATTTTAATCTATTCAATATTTTTAACTAGTGAATATTTTCAAATTGCGCGTTAAATTAAAGCTTGCGTTCGAAATAAAAAACCAGTTATTTAATTATTATATTCTAATACGATAAGACGCACAGGAATATGTAGATTTAATTTTCGCATATTAATAAGATATAAGTAGATTTAATCAGAAAATCTATGAACAGAGAAATATATTTTATGAATAAATACTTAATGTTTGGCATTACATGCACAATTTAAAACACATTTTTTTGGTTATTTGTATGTTTATTTAAAATATTATTTTGCATACTGCTATGTTAGTGTAATTAATGTGTTTTTATTAAATCCATCTTTTATCCTAGACCACCATTGGTCAATGGATTTATAATTTTATGCTAGCAGCCTGTGAACTGTGGGTAACGCAAGTTTGATTCTCGTAACTATCCTGTACTTATATCTATCTTTTGTCAGCAAAATGTTTTTATGTGCGTCTATTTGTTGGACTTAAAAAACATTACTTGATCCAGCTTGGTTACATCTGGATCTTGCTCCATAAAAACAAAGCAAACACCTTATACCGATCAATAGGTAATTTGTTTCATGAATATTTACCTATTTGGTTATGGTAAAAAGTATGTAGATTATAAGATGAAGATTTTAGGTGAAAATTAGTATCTTTATATATACTTCAAATGACATTTTAATTTAATTTTATATGAAATGTAACAAATTGTTTTATGTTAAAAATGAAAAATTCAAATGGATTTTCAATACCATTTTATACACATTTTATGTCATTTGTGGTACTGAAAAACAAGAATTTACGTAAGTACAGCTGACAGTCTTGAAACGGTATTTTAGTTTTGTTCTTTCCCTTTGTTTATTAGTATTGCTATTTAAAAGGGGGTTTGAGTCTCAGAAACCATAATTTTCTGAGGCTATTTTCGTGTTCTTGTTTTACATTTGCAATATTTGAAGTCTTCATAATTAATAAACTTGATAAACTGAAATACAAGCATTACATGTTCAAAACTTGACAAGCATTTGAATCAATCCTGAAAAATATATTGACTAAAATGCATAATGGATACGATTTTATCAAAGTTTACATTTTTGTGCATTTCATTCCTTATTTTCATTAATTTACAACAGCTTTGATGAATTTACCCAATACAATTTGCTTCGGTTGAATACGAAATTTGTTCACCTGACCGAAGTTAACTCCATATCTTTGATTAAACCAGTAAAAACTGTTTTTCACGATTTCAATCGAATAATTCAAAAAATCTATAACAAGGCAGTCCTTAAAACATTTTAAAAAGACCCGACATTTCCTTAAAACTTTTCAAAGAGCTCTTTACGAGAAATTCTCTTTTCAACAAACTCCTGTTCTGAGACGAGTGTCCTTATTTATTCAATCGTTGATGCAATCTTTTAATAAAATTAATTCCCGGCGCAACAGAAATTTTCATATTTGTTACCGAAATCATCCCCTTTGCGAAAGTGGTTTAATTTCCTTAAGTACTTTGTTGTAAAACTGCACTTCATTTGAATACGTGATATTGAAACCCTTGACTTCGTCTCGGCTGAAAAGGGATGAAAAAGCTCGAGTGTAAAACTTACTCGAGCATTCATTTTGGAAATAAGTTTGAAACAGTAAGTTAATGCAGAAAATGAATTACTGAAATAGAGGTCTAAGTAATACTTATGAAAATGATGGCCTTTAGAAGGTATGGAGGTTTTTATCGAGCTTAGAACCAGTATGTGGTCGTTATTTGAAGCTTTAACTTTTAATTAAATACCGTCTGAGAATTCTAGAGTTTCATTTTGAGACATTGAATAATTTGAAATTCGAAAATTTCAAAAGGAAGAGGAATTCACTTGATTTGGTTAACTCAATTTGAAACTTGAAAGAATTTCAGTCATTTGGTTGGCGAGGGGTTTTATGGCACAAGGTAAAAAAAATGACAAGTTGGAATAAGCGTAAGAACAAACAAAATGTATGTAAATATAAAAATAAGAAATAGTGGGTAATAGATCCCGAACAAGGATTTTGTTCCAAAATGGATAGATAAAATGAAATTAAACTGAGAAAATATTTTTCAAATAACGCGTTTGTCAACAGCATGAGAAGTCCGAAAATAATTTTACAGTTAAAAGTAAATTTAAAAGGTTTGCGATTTAATTCCAACTGCGGATCAATAACAAGAATGTAAAATTTTAGCATTAAAACATGAGTAGTGTATTTGAATAAATGAATATCATGTTGACCAGCAACACGATGTACGATATTAAAAATGAGATTGGTATATAGCTTAAAATTCGATGACATAAAGTATTAGGAAATGTGATTTAAAACATGTTGATCAACAACATGATGTATAATATAAAAGGGATGAAAATGATGCACCTGCCTAAAGAAGTCATGATGGAATAAAATATTATATTTTAAAAGCCAATGGGCATTCAAAAATGGGGAAAAGATTGGAGAAGGGATTTTCTTCAACCAAATCTCCCTAGTCTAAACTCATTTAATATCTTTTAAAATATCGTCCAAATTATAGCGTGTATACTTTTGTTTTCGTTAGACTTATTCTGTTTCGAAAAATATGAATTGTTAGCCTATAAATACGCGGCTGTATTGCGTAGAAAAGAGTGCGTTACTTATTTCCCAAGGTTTGTTTTGTTCTAACATAACACTAAGTCTGAAAAATTCGAAGTATGAATAAAATAAGTTTTAGAACGGTTTAATACTTATATTTTATCTAGTTGACTTATAAGAGGTTGTCTAAATCTAGGCATCAGATTTTTGTTTTACTTACTATCCAAACTCGGCATCCCAAGTTAACAATGTTAAGCTACTATTACAGTAGGCTATAAATAGGTTCTAGGAACTGTAGTATAAAAATGAAAAACGATGAATGTGGCAACCAGGCAATTCATGTTTACAATGAATTTATGAAGTTTATTGTAAACTTACGGAAGAAGCTGTGATCCTTTTATTTAGTAACGTATCCTTATGTAAATTTATAATACTTTTTCATATTTGAAATTTTGAAGTGCTATAAATAATCTTAGTGTTATTTTTTTCATTATTTTCTTTTTAGGGTATAAAATTTGTATTACTTAAAAACAGTTGTGTACATCATACTAACTGTTTTGGGATTTAACTTATCAATTTGATTGTAATTCTAAATATTGTAAGGAAAGGGCCATACAACAAGTTTTCCTTACAGTCCCAAAGTGATTTTGGGTGTAAACCTTGTTCACAAATTACTTGTGAAATTAATGTGTGTGTCAACTTTTAACTTAAGCCGAAAAGTTATTCTTAACCCTCTTGGTGTCTGTCTCGACGATAAATCATCATTCTTAACTAACAATAATTATTTCCGCGAATTGTATTTGGGCATTAGTGTTTCAAAAATATCGGATTACGCACAGAAAAACTTAGAAGAGAACTATTAATCAAAAAACTTACTAATCATCCTTTCAATCCTCCAAATGGTTTCAACGAGATATCTCGTTCATCAACATCTGTCCAATTTTGTTTGTGACGAGATATCTCGTTATCCAGATACTGCCAATTTTGTTTTATGATGACGAGATCAAGATGTGAATAGTTTTCTTCTAATGACGAGATATCTTGTGCATCAAGAGCTGATCAGTTTTGCTAATGACGAAATACTTCGTCCATCAGGATCTGGCCCTTGTTATTAATGACGAGATATCTCGTCCATCAAGATCTGATCAGTTTCGCAAACGACGAGATACTTTGTCGAGGCAACCACCAGGAGTGTTAATACGAAAATACAAGCTTCTAAGCATATGGGATACCTTTATACACAAAGTAAAATATTTCCGCAGCAACCAAACAGCATGTATGCTTCTAAAAAATACTAATACCATTTTATCCCGAAAGCGTTGTATTCCGTATCCAATACGCACTCTAAGCTCTGGAAACGGCTCTTCTGAAGTAGGGGGAAACTGGCAACAAAATCAAAAGCGCCAGCTACTATCGTAATTTTCACCCGAGTTTACCGATGCATGTCAGCTTCTTTATTTAACGTTTTTTGCAGCGTTTCTTTCTTTAAAACTATCGCCGGGAACTGTTTCCTACACTTCTACCCGAAACAAAATCAATGAGAAAGGAGGAAGTCATACTTTAGTTCACGCCAAACTTATCGGAAATATTTTTCTTCTCAAATAACAGTTGAACTAAACTTGACTCCTCGAAAGTGGCGGAGTACATCACGGTTTTTTTATCTGCTGTGCTTTTTTCCACTCCTTTTTGGCACACATAACGGTTCATTTAGCACCATAATCTATACTTTACTTTCTTCATAGTTCCTAAATTCGCGTCTTCATGCTTTTTGACAGCAAATGAGAAATTTCCTGGAAACTAAATTCAATCTTCGATTCCGTTTTTATTTACCTCCCTCTTAAGGGATCGTTATATTTTTTCAGTTGCTTTGAAAATCATCATTAGTGTAATGAGATGTTGTTTCTTATATATGGTTTTCTTTTTTATGTTCCACTTAAGAAAATATTGAAAAGTGTTCATATTTATCGTGCAATTAGCGACTTAGTTCTTCTTCAAGTTATTGGGAATTAAGTATAAAATCTGTTTTATAATTACTGAGGAAGTTTTCAGTTTATAAAAAAAGAAAGCTTCAAGTTCTATGAATTAAAAGCGATAGAGTTGCTAGAACTAAGCGCTTGAGATTTTTTTATTTCTAATGCCCGACTACTGGCTTTTTCAGCCTATCGTATTACAAGGGACAAACTGACAGATATTTGTATGGTAGGTAGGTACTTAGTTAGCGTCGCACTGGAGCAACACATTAGGTTATTGGCGACGGTCTGGGATCAATCCCAAACGGAAAGTCCGAGGACAACACCTCGTCATTTTGAACCACGGTCAGATGATGAGGTCAGCACCTGAGCTGGCACCCTACTCTCCAAACTCCCACACCATGCCAATGTGAGGACACTTGAGGCCACGTCAAATTGAAAATGCACCAGCTCCCTTTGTACACGAAGGTCTTTGTTTGAATTCAAACTCGCAACCCTCCGGTTGCTAATCCGTTACTCTTCCAACCTGGCTACTACAGCCCCAGATATTTGTAAGGGAAAACGCAGTGTCTAAGCCGCCGTTAACACTCCCAGTGGCTTGGACGAGATATCTCGTCCATTAAGATCTGACCAATTTTGCTAATGACAAGATATCTTGTAATGAAGATATTGCCGATTTTTTTATGATGAAAACAAGATCTGGTCGCTTTTCTCCTAATGACGAGATATCTCGTTCATCGAGATCTGGTCAGTTTTGCTAATGACGAGAAACCACGTAGAGAGAACCACCAGGAGGTGTAATCATAACAATCACCAACATCTATACGCGTACAAGCCGGTATCTGCTGTGGTACACAAACGCTATGATTAATGTATCAGTTAGGTGGTGGATTTAAGAAAAGTGATTGCAAATATGAATATCAGCCACGCAATAAAGGCGCTAAAATATGTTCCTTTTGTATTTTAAAGCATGTAGAAATGTGAATTAAATACATGTTCAAAAGTATGCATTTATTTAAATATTTTTATCCTTTGACAAAATTATTTAAATTCATATTTTTGCTACTACTTGAATTGAATCTTCGTTTCTAGGGCATTAAAGAATATTGCTCTTCAGATATTCATCAAGAAAAAAAATTTCCGTTTTGGTTTGCTTTCTGTTGAACTGGCCTTTTAGTTGGCAATATATATTAAACCTTAACAAAAAGATAAACTGCAATATATGAGGGGAAAATAAAAATTAGGTGTTTTGTATTCAGAAACATTTACGATGAGACTAAACCACTTAACTATAAATTTCATACGTGTTTTCCTATTTAAATAATTTTATTATTTCATACTTTATGTAAATATGTAATGCTAATATTCTTTTTTCTTTCTTATGTTTAACCTCATGTTCATCCTTATTATATTAAACGAAAGCTAACACATATAGATAAGAAATAATTTCAATATCAATTTGATTCTTATGTCGAAAATAATCCAAAGGTCGACTGGAAAATAAAAATAAAGGAAATACTTTACAATTCTGTACTACAGAAACATTAAGGTAGAAATAAGCTAAAATAATGACTCTAATTCCTGTTTAAAAAAAATTAAATATCTGTTGAACTAAACAATAATATGCTAATATGCTAAGCTATCGATAATTTTATACTCTATCTAACCTTTACACTTTTATTGCATTAAATGAAATCTATCTCATATAATAGATAAAACATAATTTGTATATGCATTTGATTCTTATATCTAAAATAACCATAAAAGTCGTGTAACAATGGTATTGAAAGTTAAAAAAATAGTAATAAACTACTTTGTTACAGAATAACCTATATAAAGATTTTCTGTTATTCACATATTCACGATACAATTCTATACTATAGAAGCATCAAAGTAAAAATTAACGTAAATATTTTAAATAGAAACTGGCTCAATATCTTTCCACTTTACAAGAATTGAAAATAGAAAGTCCAATTAAGAACGAATTGAGGAATTATAAGAGTTTTGTAGTCGAAGATTGTAGATTTCAAACCGAATACATGATTGAATCCTTTGGAGGGTTAAAATGATACAAAATTCGAAAACTGTTCAGTATATATGTATGTGTGTGTGTGTTAGTGAAGGTTTAATCAGATACGCAAACCTTGTTCTCCAATTGAATTAGTTTATTGTACATCTTATGAATATTTACAGTATGAAAAGAATACATTGTTGACGTTGGCGCACGAAGCGCTGTTAATCCATTATCTCTGGAGTGGCGTCCTTTTATTAGGTGCATCATGGGATAGTCTCAAAGTGACAAGGCGGGAAGAAAAAAAAAGACAACAGGGCATGCGCGTTCGGAATTCCAATAAGAAGTTGAGTTGTTCGCCAAAAGAGGTTATTCGGGTTTAGAGATTTTATGCCATTATATATATATTATATTATATATCTTTGATGGGCGGGAATAACAGTACGAGTCAGTTGTCATGTGCACAAATTTCTTTGTACGAGCAGTACAATTTAATTTTGTCAGGACCACATCCAAAATTTCTCCTAATTTCCCCTTTAAAGTTGTCAGACATAAGGTGCAGAAATGATTTTATAAATTTTAGTCATTCACAATATGGAATATTAAATGTTTTTTTCTCCTAAAGAATGTCATTTTTGACTTGTACTGAAATTCCCGCCCATCAAAGATATTATATATATATGTATATTTATATGTATATATATGTATATGTATATACCAATATATATGTATGTATATATATGTATATATATATATATATATGAAATGAGGGCAATTAATCGAGTGTACTAAGGTGCGATAATCTCGGACGGAACGATATATCGCCGTTAAACTTCTTTTTTAACAAAAAACGAAAAGTTCCGAGGCTTGGAAACCCAGTTTGAAAACCAACATCAAAGTGTCTGCCCGTTCCCGATACCTGAATTTCAAACGAGGGATTAATTGAAAGCAACTTCGAAACTATGCTCGCAAACTATTTTGCGATTCCGAAAAGATATCTTCTTTTATTTCGCATTCAAAAGAAGTTTTTTATTTGCGCGAATCCACCCCTGGCGCTATTAACTTACTTAATTTCGATGTCTCGTTGCCGGGAGACGTTTGTAGATGGTATTTAATTTCGCAAAATAAAAGTCCTCAGCAGGAGAAGTTCTCTGAATGCGTTGTGCAAATTTATCGAGGAAAAACAGCAAAGAACTCATTAAGTTTGGCTGTTTCCAACATTGTGTACATTGTGCGTTTCTCTACAATGAACAGAAATGTATTATTATTGTGAAAAACAGCTAATTATGAGTTAAATACCCCGATTTATAAAAGTTGTTTCTAAAAGATCGTAAAATTAAAAATAATTAATTTCCTATACAATAAACTTGCCAAATTAACTAAAGATTTAATAAAACTTATTACTTATTCCCTTAGTTTCCTAATTAGTTTTATCCATGATTAGCGTCATTACATTATCGTTACTATAAGTATCGTAAATTAAATCATAATAAATGGTTTGAGGAATAGAAATAATTCTACGGATTCGTGTTATGATTACTCTGCTCTCTTGCGATTGTCATACTTATAAAACAGAAATAGAGAATGTTTATACGATATGCGAATGATCTACTTTATCGTGCCCATCATTGCTTTGTTGAGTTTGATTATAAATTCTTGGGAGACCTCTTATATTTCCAAGCAAATCAAATTGATAGTGCTGCAAATGATGTTAACTAGCCTAAATTTTGTTATTTTTATTACCTTTTTAAAAACAATTTTGCTATGCACAAATGAAAAAATTCTATGCATATTTAATATTGAAAATGAAACGAAATGGAGTACTCAAATGGAGAAATTTAAATTGTCTTTTTTTAAAGTGATTACCGCTTTTCTCCCCTTGATAAAGTAAGTGGGCTCACTTCAATTCCCCTTAATTCTCTTTATTTTGTTTTGGCTATAAGTATTGCTGCACGTTTCGATACTGAAAGAGAGAGGCTTTGGATCTTAAGTTATGTCAATCCATGCTGGTGGCGATGCATACTGCAAGAGTTATGCAGTCTGTCGCCACGGAACCGCCAGGCTCGGATGCGACCATCATGGTGCTGTAGACAGAATCGAGATTCGTCTGAAAAGACGATATCTTGCCATTCGTTTGTCCATATGTGGCGTCATACGCACCATTACAGCCGTTAGTGGTGTAGCCGCGCTGCCGATATGTGGCAGACCAGGTGGAGCTTCTCTGACACTGGTCAGTTTACAAGGAAATTCTTTCCGAGTCCAAGTCTGGAAAGGCATCTGTACGGCCGTTACCACCGAGGTGACAAGGCCTGACAGCTGCCTCATGGCGTCTCCCTAGTAGTCATTCGTGCGATACGAACGACCACCGCCGTATTGGAATATTCAAAGCCTAATACAGTGAAATCTGTCTACAACGATACATAATCTATTCTATATACGTCGAGACCACAGGAAAATATTGGTATACGTTATTTCAAATTATAGCAGTTTGTAAATATGGTTTTTCCCTAGTCAAAACTATGATAATCTCAGGATGAAATTTCCACACCCTCGCGTCTTTCTTCCTTATTTACTAACGATAACGGAGAATGCGTAAATAGTAAAAGCACTAACTTAATAAAAATCAGCCAAATTATATCCTAAATTTAATTAGAAAATAGTGAAAAACTAGCTTATGACTTTTATTAATTAAAATACACACGTCAATAAAGTTTAATACTACACAACATCAAAGTTTCTAAAATGACATTTCATCGTTTCACATTGACAATTTTCCACCAGGTTGATACAATATCTATGAATTCAGAATTTTCTATTTTCGTTCCAAATTTCAATAGGGCCTCTTTCACAAACGGATTGAAAACTTTTAAAGATAGACTGACATTCTGACGTTCAAAAGTAGTTGGAAATAATGCTTTCGGCGATAAGGAATACCTAAATTTCAATAATTTACCATGCTCCAATTAATGCAACCATATTAAGGAATTGAAATTTGTAATTTTTTCCTTACCTGTCTCGAAGTCTGGGAAGGTTAAGATCTTGTTACGCTTAGGATTCAACCAATTATTTTTTATACATTTTAGTAGATGAACAGAGTCGTATAAGACGAAAATAGGGCGCGTGTTGTCACATAGATGTGGATAAACTGCGCTTGATTGGCTTTTCGGTGAAAAATTCCTCATAGCTTTGCCATTGAGTGCATTGTTATCACTGATAATACAAAATACTTTGTAACCTATCTCTTCTAATTTAGTGACAATTGTTCGAATACAATCAAAAGAATGTCATTGCTGATGGTTGAAGTTGGAAATATATATGAATAACTTTTAACTTCGATATGACACTGGATATCATGAATGCGAAAGCGGATGTAGCCAAAGAATTGCCGTTAAATGCATTCCCTACAATATTTCCACCTTTGAAGTCCAAATAAGGTTGAACGTGAATTTCATCCACAAGCAGTATGATATTTTTCTCATGCTCTTCAAAAGTCTGAAAAGAGAACGTGCGTACGCGAGAAGCAATTTTCTATCTTCATCGGTTGGATCGGTTAAAAATTTATTGCAAACAGTTTTTTTTTTGATGGATGAGGTAAAATCAGTGAACTGTAGTGCCGTAAATATTTATATGCATGTGAGATTATTGAGTGCATAACGGATGAAAAATTCATTGTATTTGCAGAATAACGATATCTCTCTTTTGGAGTAACATGAAGTTTTAACTGTTCTGAAAGATAGTCGACAGAAGCACGTTTATCAAGGTCATAACACTACTTCAACCAAGACATTTCTTAAATGATGCATAATTTGTTTGAAGCGATTATTATCATAGTTGGCTGAAGAATTTTTCATTGATACTTCATATTTATAAAATTAAAACAATTTTCAATAACTTCCAAATTATTAACTTGACAGGGTGTTTTGATTTGATTGTTATCTACAGAAATTTCTTGGCCATATAAATATAGGCCCGAAGCGTCTCCAAGCATGTTTCCATATTCAGATTTGAATGTATTACAACAGTGTAATTTGTAGCAAGTCCTGGATTAAAACAATTTTTAAAAAAGTAACTTTTGACTCCTCAATTAGTTTAAAACAATTTTGTTTATTGTGTAATGAATCCAGAATTCCTAGTAGCCTATTAAAATTTTGAAAAGAAATAGATTCATGATGAGCAATGAACTCAGATTTGCTTTCGTTGATAGCTCTCAATAAATTGGATTCCTCAGTTTCACGAATTTTATCTTCCCTGCTTTTACGAACGGTGGGACAAGTTTTCGAGAGATATTTAGGGCAATTCGGAAATATACTTGGTATAGCACCAACTTTTAAGTTTCATGGAAAAGGTAGAACACTCACCAGTTTTTTTGTTGAATTTGGATACATTCCGGACGATATCATCGTTTTGAAAATGAAGTTCGCAGACTTTGCTGCGCACTTCATTAAATGGTGTAAAGTCGGCTTGTGGAATCGCCCTGAGCCATCTTTTTCTTATATTTTCATCCTCTGGAAGGGAGAAAACCGCCACTTTTGGAGCATCACCATATCTATAATTTCCAGAGCAAGAAGGTACGCAGCATCTAAAGGGCATTTTGGATAGCCTCGTGGTTCTAAAGAAATCGGTCTGGAAACACGTCGAACGTGTTGTTTGAAGAAAGCCTTTAACACCTTGACACTGTAATGTTCCACAAATGTTATATAACAATATTTAACTGCAACTGCACTTACTTTCCGGTAAAATAGTATGAAAAAACCTAATCTCTTACGCTACATTAAAGGCAATCCACTAGTAGCCGGCCATGCTGCGATGTTTGTTATGACTACTAGTTAGCGAGTCACGTGATTGAAACGTCACTGTTATCTGGCCTTGTTATCTCGGTTTAACGGTACGACCCCTTTGTTGTCCAGCTGCTAACTAACCACGGAAAGTTCCCGGAATATTTCTTCCGCATGGGATACCCGACACTGGACACCTGCAGATGTGGAGAAGTAGTTGATGTTCTTCACTACATGCTCGACTGCAGGCTCACGACGCACCTCCGAGTAGGGTTCGATTTCATTGGAGTCAACCCAGTGACCTTATGCATCACCTGAAGCGTCTCCAAGCAATGAGCCGCTTGGGTAGATATGTGTGGGAGATTACTCCAAGCCCGCCAGTAAGGGCAAGGTGGGCTGTTCAGGCATCAGAACCGAGACAAGGCGTGTAGGTTCACGTAGATCTAAAATCATGATGGCCACCGGAATAAGACATGCCTATGTAGGAATTCCCATCAAGCCCTGCAATCTAAAGCCATACCAGGCTATAAAGGTAGAATGGAGTAAATAGGGATTCCATCCCCAGGACGGGACTATGGTGCATTCACCTTAAAACTCACTCCAGCCCATTGGCTGATATGCAATGCCCCTTCGGGCGCGCAGCAACCACTGTGAACAGAGAATCTTGTCATAACAAACGAGACCCTTTGCCGAAACTCTCCGGGAACTTCCCTATATCGGTAATGGCTTCAGCTAGCCAGTGTGGAGGGGCTGCGCCCCCAATAAAAAAGAAGCTTGTGGTGTAGAGTCGAAGGTCATCGCAGCTATGGACGGCCTTGAAAAAATTCCCCACTGCTGCAGACTACGTCGGGTCGTACATGCTGACACAGGTTGTGCAACGCTACCTATTTCTTAAGCCTCGATTCTTGATGTTGCAGCACAATCCGTAATAGACATGCGCAGATGATATTTGCGTTCGGTGGTGGGACGAGGATGCTGAAATCGTTCACATCGGTCAGTTCATTTCCTTCACCAACCGATTCCATATTCGCACCACTGACTTGATTTCGTCCAACACGAGCACCGATTTATCGGAATTATAATCCAGTCTCGATAACTACAATTCATTTTTCTGGCAAATTCAGAAACGTACTCATGACTGCCGTATTTTTGAAGAGGCATAAATAAGCTTCCTATACAAAGCTTCCTATGTTTTTTTCAGGGTATTGCATTGTGTATGGTCAAAAGTGTGTATCTGTATTCGTATGTACATTTAAAGCATTAGACACTTTTCAATTTAGTTTAAATTTAAGCAAGAATTTATTTTAAATATTCAAATTGAAATTTCACCCACTTCAGACTCAACAACTTTATATTTTTACAAATTGTACCCTGGGTGTATAATTGAAGAAAATGTTACAACTGTCACATAGTGGTCATAACTCCTTCGGAAATGCTCCATAACCCTCAAAAGATATTACTAAGGTTTCAGCTCTTCACGATGACAGAAATATTCATAAACATATCTCATTATCCGGTGGACATTCGGGTTTTCGAAAGGAGGTTTCCAGCTTTCGTAATGAACCACTTGACACCAAAGTGATTTATACGCCCGCAGTAATGAAAGAGAAAGCAGTGTCAGTGCGAGCCAACATGACTGAAACGATGTTCTAGTGTTTCCTTTCCAAATAAACTAAGGATAGCTGTCGTCCCAGCGTGGGGTTGTGAACGCATACTGAAATGGTTAGAAACTCGGTTGCATTCTCATTTGCTTGGAAGGGCTTGCTGGAAATTTGCGATTCATCTTGGCTTTGTTAAGTTAAATTTCATTTGCTAATAGGACGTGATATTAAATTTTCAAGTCCGTGATATGAAGCGTAATGTATATTATTATACGACACAAACGGGTTACTTGAGCAGGCACTGAAATACCTTTAATTGTGAATCTTTCAATTGGAAAGTAGACTTTCCTCTTAACCCTCCAAGTGGTTTCGACTAGATACCTCGTTCGTAAAGATCTGCCGAATTTCGCTAATGACGCGATATCGTCATCAAGATATTGCCGATTTTTTCTGACTAGAACAAGATCCGGTCATTTCTTCTAATGACGAGATATCGACATCAAGATATTGGCCATTTTTTATGACTAGATCAAGATCTGGTCAGTTTTCTTCTAATGACGAGATATCTTGTAAATCAAGGTCTTGTCAATTTTGCTAATGACGAGGTAATTTGTCGAGTAAACCACCAGGAACGTTAACACAATTTTTAATCTGATCTGGGATAAATTAAATCAGATATATTGGGTTATTTCTATTTCAATTTATATGGTTAGAGCAGTCTCAAATGATACTGCACCGACATTGTTTTCACTTAACCCCTTTGACAGGTCCCTTATTTAACAATTTTGAAAAAATAAGGAAAATGTGTTGTGCAGTGTATAGAAAAGAATTATCTCATGTAAAAATCGCTATTTGTAAGTCTTCCAGTATGAATTCTTTAAATTGAAATAAACTTCGCTGCTGCTTGAAGCGCGTGTATCATATACTATCTATTTTGTATGACTGATTTGTTCAATTCAATTCAGATAATTATAACGTTCTTTAAATGATAACTAGCAGCACGGATCTCAAAACGTCCAACCTTAATGGTAATTTTCAGCTTCCAAAATTGAAAATGAAGACAATTCGTTCCCAAAATAATCAGACTCTCAGATCCACATCTCATTTAGGTATGTACGGGCTTCACGGGCCCGAAGTACTCGAGTCATCTTTCCACGGGGTTTACTGTCTATTAAACATGGATGTTGAGCTCACGGGATATCCAAGTGATCCTTTTCTGCTTTCCTCTCATCCTATTCCCAATCCCTCTTTTCCCTTCTACGATCTGTTTAAATTGAAGTTGTCTGACTTGTGTTTAACACAGCTTGGCCAAATATGACCTTTGCGCGATAAAACCCCTATAAAAAACAAATCATAGCTATAGTCAAAAATATATTTGGTTATCTGTTGCATTGGAGATTGACTCCGATAAAAATGTAAAATGTAAATGCTTTGATATTATAGAGAATATAGTCGTTTTAATCAGGTCAACTAGATTAAATTCTGAAGGTTAATGCCAAGTATTAATAAGTAACCAATTATAAGTAACTAAATTTATTCATTAAAAAGTAACCCATGGTGTTTTATCAAAATTCAGGGCAGTCGAACTTTTCCTAAGTGACCTTTATCTCTAAGCTGAATTTATTCGCAGAAGCTTTATGAAGACGCATCATTTTAGGTTAATTAAAAACATTAAACTCACGAGTATTTCTAAACGCGTATATTTTGCTATCTTAACTGAGTTCTGTCTTGTGCGTTTGGTATTACTGCATAATAGCTGCACTCTAATTTCTACGCGAGTCGCCAATAGCCGTTGTGTTGCTGCAGTGCGATGTTAATTAAGTACCTACCTAATTTCTACGTGACAGTATACTACAGAACTTAATGCGAATAATTCTACAAAGAAAACGCTTCTGACAGTTCCCGCTTTTTAATCCCCCGCATCCAACCCTGAAAACACAATTTCACTCGAATCACGGTTCCGCAAGGTTAAAAACATCCATAAGCAACCCCAGCACGAAAGCCTTTCCCCCTTAATCCCGAAACACAACATCCGAGTTCGGGTACTATGACCAACTAAGCCAAGTTAAACATACACACGTAGGTGCTTTCGGACGAGTAGTAAATACGAATTTCTCCGCTCTACATACGGCTCTGTTAACTAACAAAAATCAACTAGCCTCCCGCTGGCCAGCGCTATGTATCGGTGTCCGGAGTCCAAGACGAACGATTATTGCTCCGTCTAAATGGCTTGTACAAACCCACATGGGCGACTACCGGATCCCTAGGCATAAATATTTGATAATGACTCTCTCTTTTAGGCTAAGGGCCTCCCTATACCCAGGGGAAGGTACTCCACGATGTTCATCAGGCTAGAGTCTATCTAAGGACAACGGTCTATCTGAGTTTGTTCGCGAAACTCATTTAAAAGAAGCACATGGTCCATGAAAGGTTAATGCAACTTGTGATGGAACCAGGAACCGGGTTTTTTTTATCTGCTCCTTTTCTTTATAGATTAAACAGTATTATTTTAAAGAGTGCCGTTTTTTGCAGTGAGTATTTGCTCTGGGAGTGGAGAGGGTTACTCATTTCAGACGGGTAAATGAAGGGTAAGAACTGAACGTAAAAAATAAAGGGCGACTCCTTTTTCAAGTGAAACAATCCGAGGTTTTTTGGTAGTTGATGTCGTTAATTCCAGTTGAGAATCGTTATAGGGTATTGAAATCGAAAAGTTTAGCATTAAGTTAAGCTGCTCTGACTCTTTAATATCCTTGATAAGGTATTAATAGAATACTTAAAATAGAATATAATAGAATGCTTGGTGCATATCAAAAGTGCGCACGAACTTAATTTAATAGTATTCTACATAATGAGTTCTAGGTTTTAATAGTAAATTTAATGTATCTCTAACGTTATACTTAACTATTTTGAAGTTTTCGTATGCTTTATAATTTAAATAATATCCACTGCAGTGTAAAACAGGCGTATGGATTAAACTGCAGTGTTATTTAATGAGTTTTGTGTTTAATGTATTTAGAAAAGGATGTTTAAAAATTTCGACTTAGGGATGTACATATCATTTTATATTAGTATAAAAGACCTTTAACTCAGCTGTTAATATTCTGAACTTAAAAGTTGTCTGTGAATTACTAATGTTAATTTACTGCAGAAAATTTTCTAGTTTGATACTAATAATAATATAACAGCAATTTTGTTAAGTTAACAGCAGCTGTTAATATTCTGAACTTAAAAGTTGTCTGTGAATTACTAATGTTAATTTACTGCAGAAAATTTTCTAGTTTGATACTAATAATAATATAACAGCAATTTTGTTAAGTAAATTATAGGAATAAATTATTAATAAATGAATAAAATAAAAAATGATTCGACTGCTTGAACTATCAGATTACTAAAGTTTATAGAACTTTAATTGTTTATGATGGAAACAAATTTTAAAACTATTTTAGTGGTCTTTGAATAGATTTCTTTTAATGATTTCAAATATTTCAACTTTAGTACTAAATATTTATCTAGCGAGTAGTTTTTAATTGGACTTCACATTAAGAAAAAATTGCAAAATAGTTTGTGATAAAGCAAAATTACTGCAGATATATAGTCTAGAAATAAAGATATCACATGCACAATGAAGCGAAGCCCTTTTAACAACAAAGAACACCGTTTAGAATAATTTAAAGTAAATTGGATGTATTGTAGCATCTAATATATAGTATATAAGATGAAATATTCATGCAGACGTATATCTAATATAGAGGAGCAAAACTTCGTATCTCTTCCTATAAATATGTGCACCCTTATTTCAGAAAACTCGGTTTTAGAGTTTTCTACTTCAAAATTTAATATTTGTGACTGCACTTTCAGAACTGTTAGTGCCCAACGACCAAGTCCCGGAATATTTTTATACCATTTTTTTTTCAATTCAGATATGGAAAAGTGTCTAAAGAAATATCCAACTGAAAAATATAAAGAGCGACTTCAAGTGAGGAAAGAGAACATTCCGGATTCCAAAAAATCTTCATTCTGTGACAAGAAACTTTTAGGCTGGAAGTAAGAAATTCTATACCTTTTGACATTCAAATTTTTGGGCTCGACTCGGTTTAAAAACTATTAGAATATCTAGAGGGATATATTTCAAGAAAATAATCTCCCTTTACTTTTAGAATTCCAATAAAACAATTATGCTGCACGGAAATTCACTGGATTTTTAAACTGTTTGTTGGGAAGAGAGTTAATGACGCTTAGTAAATCCTTTTTCTGAATTGTAAGCAACACTACTTTCTAGAAGTTGAGTACGTAATAGAAAATCTAATATATTTAAAATCAAATTACGTAAACAAATAGATAATTGAGGTAATCAAATCAATCAATCGTAACAAAAAAATCTTATGTTGTGTCAATCTAGGGTATATAAATTCTAATGTGCCCATTGGGGGAATTAAATTCTATTGTGTATATTTAGGGAATATTCCATTGTGCACATTTAGGGAAAGAAAACTCTATTGTACACATTTGGGTATTAATTAAAATTATACTGCACATATTTGGAGAATTCAATTCTATTGTGCAAATATGGTAAAAACATTTTGGCTCTCATTCTGGAAATGAAAATTCTACTGTACATTTGGATAAAAATTATTGTGTTGTACATATTTAGGAAAGAAAATTGTGTTGTATATAGATGATCCATATTAGCTTTATTATGGAAAGTAGCCCCTCTCCGATGCTTCGACCATTCAACCCCTTTAATGAGGTGATTCAGTGCTTTCTTATCCTCTCTTTAAAATTGTTTAAATTAGCGTACACTAAGAAAGGCATTTCAGAAAGTTAGTTCATAAAAATAAGACAAACGTTCAACTTCTAAAGAGAATGTGAATTCTTCAACTGTATATACAGTCAAACTTCATTAATATGAACTCGTTTAATAGGAATTACTGATAATACGAACTAAATTCCAATCCCATCAAAATGTATATTCAAATAATGTTAACTTTCGTTTAATAAGAATTCGGGTTACAAAAATCGCAGGTTAAGACAAATTTGAAACCTAAGAGAAAACTGATACTTTTCATTCGCATTATCAGAAACAATAAATGACTCCGAAATTATAGATTTACTTGTGGGAGAGTGAAGAAGAAAGAATAAATGAAGATTCTGATGAAGACGAAGGAATAAGCGTGGTTTTTCAAAAGAAGCTTTTGCTGGCTTAGAAATTGTTCACCTTTTTTGTGTGTTAGGCAGGGAAAATTCATTTGCTCAATTATACAGCGTTGGTCGCATAATAGATCTTACAGAATGTCACTAAAACCCCCACAAAATCGATAACAGAACTATATCAGGATAAAAATTACGTAATCAAGAATTATCCGTGTAATCAAGAATCATTTGTATAATCTTTGTGATGAAGAGTACCATTTATATCTGAACCAAAAAGTGTACAGTAAGTAATGTAAATGTGTTGATATTTATTTCATTGTTGAAATAACGCTTTTGTCTAAATTAGGATAACACGAATTACGGAAAATGCGAATTTTTTACGATCCCGTGAAATTCGACTTAACGAGGTTTGACTGCATTATACAATATCGATACAAATAGTGTTGTGGTATAAAATATATTGTATGATTAAAATTCTATTTATATATAGTATGAAACAAAAAATTATTAGTATTCAGTTCACAAACCTAATTGTTTTATTCAATTGTTTTTCTGTGAAATTACTTTGTCATTTAAATATGGCATTGGTATGAAGCCAAAAAGCCAAAACCACAAATTTTTACCATAACGGTCAAAGCATACCACAAAGCACGTAATGCATTTTTCAAGGTAATTCCATATTTCATAATGCTACTGATTCTTATCCGTAGCCTTAAACAATACCAAATTTTCATACTTAATTTTTCCAAAAACAGCAGGGGGACCGTCATGGCTCAGTGGGTGTGATCACTGCGCTAGCAACCTAAGAGTTGTATGTGTCACAGGTTCGATTCCTCCCAGCGTGCCTTTCTGTCTTCTGTGTCGGTGAAACTTTCCTTGTATGTGTATGTCCATTACTTGGTTGGCGTGGTATGGAAATTTAGAGTGGAGTTCCAGCTCAGGAGTTGAACTTGTCATCTGACCGTGGTTCAAAATTTTGAGATGTTGCCCTCGATCTTTCCATTCGGGATTGATCCCGGACATTCACTAATAGTCTGTTGTGTTGCTCCAGTACGATGCTAATTAACTACCTATCATTACTTGGTATTAGTCTGTTTAACGCATGGTCAAGTATAGCAATTAACCAACCCAAAACAGCAAACCCGTATTGATGTTTTTGTCTAAGTCACGACACAGCGACTTTGTTTTGGCTTAATGCCAACAATATTCAAAATTTAAAAATATACTTAGCTTCAGTCGTGCTTTGTAAATTTAGCTACCCACGAAAAAAATTTCAGTACTTTCTCAATTTCAGTATATATTTTCCAATATTCTTGATTCTTCATGAAATAGAATTATACTTTCTACTATTGATCAAAGAGTAATAATGGTAATAAAAATGCACGAAAATAATGTCGGCTAACTTTTCGAAAAAGCAGAAACAATCGAACTCGGACTTTTCAAAAAGAAAATGTCTTTCTCTAAAATAGTGTAAGGGGAGGAGGCTTTTTATTTCTCGATCCATTCTAAAGAAAGAGCTAGCAATAAAACCTATACCGTCCTCCCAAAAGAGTGCTGTATAATTTTATGCACCTGATAGTCAGAAATGTCTGATCGTAAAAATGATTGCTCTCTTGGGATTTTCCTAGTCTTGAATTTAATACACTCGGTGTTTAGTGAGTCGAGCGGTTTTACAGCTTTTTGAAAGGTAATTTAAGTGCCTCGGAAATGCATTCGTTTCGTAGGTCTGTTTGAAGTTTGTCAAAAAGCGCGTGTCCATGTCCGTAATTCCTCTTGTTTCATTGACTTGCGTTTTTATTACTTTTAAACTATCAAACTTTTTTCAGAGACGAAGGCTTAGAGGAAGGGTTTATGTACACAATATACGCATAATTTAATGCTAATGCGCGTTACATGTAATTTATTCCTGAAAATGTTCTTCGATGATGTTCTAGGAGTACGAAAGCAGTGAAGTACTTTTGAGTATTATGATTTTGTCATCAGTTTATAATTAACCTTCCTGGTGGTTTTTTCGGCGTGCGTAAGGATCATATTCGGCCAATATAATCCAAACAAAATCAAGTAAATGGACATACATAAGGTAAGTCTTACTGACACAGAAGAGAGAAATACACGAAATAAGGAATCGAACCTGCGCTGCCTACAAACTCGCAAGCTGCAAGCCACTGATCCAAGCAAAGGTTTTTCCTTGTGCCCTTTAAATAGTTTCTAGAACATCCATCCCAAGTTTTCAAAATAAATTTTCAAAAGGCATCTTATAAAAAGTAAAATAGAAAATACATCAGTGGTGCCGTTTGACTATTGTCTGAACTAGTGAAATAAATCTAATTACTACTCGAACCAGCTGTTAGAGTCGTGAATTAGCAACCGGAGGGTTGCGAGTTCGAAACTCGATCCAACCAAAATCCATCGTGTACGTGGAGTGCCAGTTCTTGCGTTGCCCTTGTCATCTGATTGTGGCTTAAAATTAAGAGGTATCTTTCCCTTCAGGATTGATATCGGACCGTCAGCAATAGCTCATTGTGTTGTTTCAGCGTGATCTAAATTCAACTTATCTACCCATTACTAGTCATTTTTAATTTGTTCTGAAGCAATATTCTAAGGGTAAGACAGAACTAGCTCCCGTGGGCGAATCAGGAAGGGAAAGAGCTTGATACTCTTCTGCCTCTTTCCCATCTCCATTTCTTCGAAGCTTATGTTCTCAAATTGTGAGAGATGAGCTTAGGGAAGAGGCGAAACTATGCTTTGGGGTCTCGTTTTCCGTTTGCATGAATTCTGTTTTCTCTTTCTCATCGAATTAAGTATCTTTATTAGCTTATTACCAAGTACAGTTCTTTCACATTTATAGGGGCCGCGATAGCCCGGTTGGAAGAGCAACGGATTAGCAACCGGAGGGTTGCCAGTTTGAATCCAACCAAAGACCGTCTTGTACAAAGGGATCCAGGATCGTCACCAATAGTACGTTGTATTGCTCCAGTGCGACGTTATTTAAAATACCTACATTTCACATTTATAGTACACGATGTTTGGTATGCTTAGCCTTTCAAATGTTTTGACGGGATATGTTGTCCAAAATTTAGTCAGTTTTGCTACGGTTGAGATCTCATCGGGATAAAACACTCGTATTTCTTCAAGGGAAATGAAGATACGAGTACGAAAAACCAAATTGTCCTTTGTTCAGAACCGGTGACAGTTGGGAACACGCTTTTGCACCAGAAGTTGGCCACTACAGGACACTTTTTGACTCGAAGATAAACCACTAGGAGGGTTAGAATCTATAAGGTATATATTACTTATCGACATTTTGTTAATTCTCGCTTAATGTATACAGTTTTGCAACATCGAAACCAGACACTTAATACTGCATTTTTCAATATCTGTTAATGTCTTAAAATTACTAAATTAGGTACACATGATTTTTTATGAAGAGTTTAATTCAATAGTAGAAGAAAAAAATAAGTGATTATCTTTGTAAACAGTCTAGATAAAACACTCAACAGATTACTTTTTATTTGTAAAGTGGATCTACAGATATTTAAACAAGAGTAAAGTGCGCAATTAACAACACACACACACCTTGATAAGCATTGAATGATATTGATATAGTAATTTTCATGCATAGCTATTCTTAAAATGAAGTAGTTAAACATGAAGTATGTATTTAATGGCCCGATAAAAGAGCTGTAAGGAGAAAGTCCATACTTCAATGTATTACACTTATACATATATTTCAAGTACGTCTGAGATTGTTTGACTTTTCGAGTATTTGCAACAAATTTGAGTTTGAGATGGTTACTTTATCCGCTTGTTTAACTCATTAATTTAATTGAATACGATTTAAAATATATAAAGCGTATTTTAAAAACGCTTAGTCAAAACTTTTGAAACACATATTAAGATGATGTGCAAGCTTCTGTGAAATAATTAAGTTCCTTTTCTGTGTGCTGTATAAGAATACGATGATTTTTTTTGTAGTTTTAAAGAGTACCATGTTTTGAAAAATTAAAACGAAATTTTGAAAAAGTATCGAAGTTTCTGTTTAGTAATCATCACGTACAGAACAAGCCCAGAGGAGCACATTTTTGCCCGAGGCATCACAAACCCGAGGTACCTTAGTGATCTTTCCTCCCTTTCATTTTTACTCTCGCTTACCCATCTGCTTTTTTGCTTTTTCTTCCTCCGTCTTTGTGTTATCAGTCTTGTGTTTGTCGCAGCTTTGCCAAATATGGCCCTTGCGCCATAAAACCCCAAAACCAACCAATCGAAACTCAGTCCAACGAAAGACCGTCGTATGCATGGTTGCTAATGGCAGCTAGTGCATGTTAAATCAGTCACGGCCTCAAATATCTTCACTTTGGTGTTAGGAATTTTGGAGAGTGGATTGCCATCTCAGTTGTTCACCTCGACATCTGACCATGATTCAAAAGTACGAGGTGTGTTCGAATCTTCTCATTCGAGATTGATACCTGACTGTTGCCAATAGCTCGTTGTGTTGTTCCAGTTCGACGTAAATTCAACTACCTACTTTTAATTGTAAAATGTTATCATATGCATAACGTTTTCTAAATTCTTTTTTTCTATATTAGCTATAGACTATTTCGGACACGATAAATGTATAATCATCTATCTGTTTACTATGTTTTGAATACTGCCATTCATTAACATGCCAGCCTGGTAGCCTAGTACTCGGTACATCAGGCTGTGGGTTCGAATCGCAGTATTCAAATGGATGCTCGCATTAGTTCAGGTTAGTCGACAATTGAATTAACGTCACACCGAAACAACAAAACGGGCTATTGGAGACGGTGTGTGATCAATAACGAAGGGAAATATCTGAGGAAAACACCTCATCATTTTAAACCATGGTCAGATGACGAAAATATGAGCTGGCACCCCACTCTTCAGATTTCCACACCAGGCAAATGTGAGGACATTAGAGTCCATGACAAATTTAATGTGCATCAGCCTCCATGTATACGACGGTTTTTTGGTGCTATCGAATTTCTGATTCGCCTGATAATAATCCGCTACTCTTATAACCAGGCTACCACGGCCATCGTAGTAGTTCGGAATCAACTTAAAGCCGTAAAGTATCGGTCTAATTAATCTTTATGTAGTACAAAATTGACCGTCCTGCGACAAACTAAACCATCATTGTTTCTAAATAAATATTAAGTTGAAAAGCAATTCTACATCGTTTGTATTTCGTTAGTTAAATTTACAAGACTCCAAACTGTCCCCGTGCAATCTGCAATTTCTCTACGATGAATCTAAATAAATCCTTTTACCATTACTAAACTTATTTTATTTGGGTTCAACTATTCAACGAATAACATTTCAAGTCGCAGACAAAAAAAATAACAAAAAATCAATCTGATATCGGAGACCAGGAAAAGCAATGACAGAAACCAAAAAATAGAGGTTCACCTTTCTTCTAATATTTCTTCTCGTATTTCGTGCTCTATCCTTTATGTACAAAAAGAATCAACAATACCCAAATCCGGATTCGGAAGAAACCACGAACAATGGCAGAAGGATAACATAAATTTTCCCTTCACATTAATCACAGCAGAATGACGGTAACAAAGAAGCTCTCTTTTTTAAAGTATCCGAGCAAACAACAATGTAGCGGAAGGATCCGATGCTCTACCAAACAACCGAATGCATTTTTTCATCCTCCTTGCGTTGTTCAAGTGCTATCTGATCATATTTTTTCATATCCTACTTGAAGGGGAGAAGGCTCTATTTTTGTGTTTTATTCGATTTTTTATGATTATTCGGACCTATGATAAGAAAAATAGAGGTTCCTTAGAAGCTTTGTATGGCTGGAAAAATATTGTATTCGAATTTATATTTTAAGAAACTTTTGAAACATTCCTCGAAAGCTGGCATTTGAATATTTTGTGTTTTTTCTTGATCCATTTTAGTTATAGAATTGAAAGCAGTGCTCCTTCCTGTAGTCCAAAGGAAAACTACGTTTAGCTATTTTATCTACTAAAATGGTAGATATATAAAATAACTAATTTATTTTTTCATTTAAAATATAGGTAGGTAATTTTATAGTTACGTACACCAGCCACCCGTTTGGAGAGGGGTGCTACTTAAGTTTTGACCTTGTCATCTGACCGTGGTTCAAAATGGCGAGGTGTTTGTTGTCAACGGATTTTTCCATTCCAAATTGATCCCGGATCGTCACCAATACCTTTTTTGTTAATCCAGTGCGACGTAAATCCAAATACCAACTTTTCGAAGAATATAGGCCATCATTGTTCAGTGGGTTTGCTCCCTGCTCTAGCAACCTGTGAGTTGAAGGCGGTGCAGGTTCATTCCTATCACGTCCTGCCTAGGTGCATTTCTCTCTTGAGTCGGTAAAACTTTTCGAATGTCCATTACTTGAAGTCGTTTGGCGCAGCATGGCCAAATATGGTCCTTGAGCCATAAACCCCAACCAAGCAACTGTTCGAAGTTTAACAAATGAGTTCCTCTAACTTGATGTTTGTAGGTGCCCTTTCAAAATTTCACTGGGTAGCTGTGGCTCAGTGGATTTTCTCACTGCGGCTAGCAACCTGTAAGGTATAGGTTCTATTTCTCCATGGCTGTATTTCTCTGTTTTGTGTCAGTAAAGCTTTCATTGTGTATGTCCATTTGCTTGACGTTTTCTGTCTTGTTTTTGGTTCAGCTTGGCCATTCCTGGCTCTCGCGCTATAAAACCCAACTAAACAAAATTTCAAATTTAGATAGGCCACTGGGAAAGGATAAGATAATATTGAAATAGGACCTTTGAAACTGATTTTAAATAAACGAAATGAGATTTCGTGTTTGTCCCTAACTCAAAAATCTATCAGGAACAAGTAAAAATGAACAATATAGCCGATTAAGTGATACATGAGGCACGATGTAACGAATGGTTACTGTATTTAACTGGGATAATTATTTAGAAAATTTTAAATATGAGGTAGGAAGATCAAGTTAATTCTAAAAAATCACTTATATTTTTGGGAAGCTTCAATAATCCTTCTGTAGCTCCCTTTCTATTTAGCCCCATGTAGTAAATGATGATCGTAGAGCAACAAACAAAACCAATCAACAATATTTAGAAAACACAGTTCTCTTATAATTATTAAATACATCAAAATTAACCAGTTTGTATCGTTTGAAATTATACAAATTAATACCGTAAGATTAACAAATTCATAACTTAAAGCAGCAGTTTCTAAATTTGGAGTGAGATAACTTTTAGCTGACAGAACAGAAAAACAGTGTCAACTCTCAAGTTTTAAATAGTTTTTCTTGACGCTTGCTTGGCTAGTTCTCCTTTGTGATCCCGCCAACTAGGCTGAATTGGCCAATCTAAAAACTGGTATTCGACCTTTATCTTAGAAATAATGAGAATTTTATACCGTTATTAAGAGACTAGATATAATTTACACCACTTATGTATGATTTATTTTTCTGTTTTGATTATATATATATATATGGTGTTTACGCCTAAAATGAAAATTGGATTGGTTATTAAGGTAGTAATAAAACTAATTATATTGTGACAATCTATCCTTTGTGTCAAGTAACATATTGAACTCCCAGTGCATAAGCACCCGAAGCCAAGCAATGCGATTCGTAGGAGACGAATCTTAAAACTTTTGCTGCACTGGAAAAACATTTTGAGCAAAATTATTCGTAGAATTAGTCACTTTTTACGATTTCAATTTCGACAACTTCATAGACAGATATAAGAAAGAATTCATAATCGCCCCAAAATTCAAAATGGACGCATTGCGCTTTTGCACGTTGTTGCAAATTTAGCAGTGTTTTATTCACCCATACGGAAATCGATTTAACCAAAAACATACACTATTTCGTGTCAAGAACGTCTCAAGAGGAAGACTATGTAAAAAGCCTCCTTTACACTGTAACCATGGTTACTATCTATAGTATTCATTTTATTATTATTCACATTTTATGCATAACTTTTCTGGCGATCTTTAACTGAATTTAAAGAACAAATAGCACTGCTGATATTTTTATGTAGAAGTATTTACTACTTTTCTATAAGAAAATTAAAAAATAATGAAATTGTGGGGAGCTCGTTTTTATTTGCGTACATCAATTTTATATTTTTCTAGTTTTTCATGTGATTTTGATTTTAAATTTTACTTTATTTTGTGACAAGACGCGAAAATCCACTTATGATTCTATGAACTTCTGTATGTGCAACTGTCTAGTCGAAAATCGGCGTAATTTGTGCTTACGCCATTCTTCAAAATTGGTGACAATTTGTATAAACATATTAAATTCATCGTCACTCTTTGATACAGCTCTGACTCATAAACATGTCAAATGTGGTAAATATTTAAAAGTAGTTTCAATATAGCCGTCATTAAAAAAGTTATCGAAGAATAAAAATATTCTCTAAAACATACTATATATTTTCCTTATTTTTTCTGAGTATCGATACCGAAAGCCTTAAATTAAAAAAAATCTCATATTTTGTCTTTACTTTTCAAATGAAACATCGAATATTGAAATAAAAAATGGAACTATTTACTCTGCGGAAGTCAATAAATTTCCTAAGCTGTAATACTATCTTAAATTGAGATGAACTTTAGAATGATTTTACCTCTTTAATTTGGAAATTTAAGCAGTAATATTTTAAGTTTGCATAAACTCCAGTAAATGGTTCAATCAAGGGAATTTTTCAATTTAAGGATTCCTTACGACCCGATGAATGGTGAGAAACACATTTAAAAATTATATCTTCAATGATGTAGGAGGTCTTCCTTGACTGTTTTACTATTGATAAACAAATTTACAATGTTCTCAAAACCATTTTTCTTTAAAAATACATTTTCCAATCCATTGATGCTTAAAATAATTTCATTGTGAAAAAAATCAGATTAATCTAATCATTAATTATCTAATTTAGATATAATTAGCATGTTCTTTTGTAACAGTGATATCTCAAAATTGTATAGAAAGACAATTCCTGTTGAAAATTATTTCTAATATTCTTACTGTTTTGACTTTCAAATTGCTAGAGGGAATAAGTTTTATAATTTTTTCACCAAGGAAGCAAAAAAATATTTCTTCAAGAATTTTAATTTAAAATTTAACAAGTTTAATTAAAATTTAAAATTTAATTTAAAAATTAACAATTCAAAGTATATAATATATATATATATATATATATATATATTATATATACTTTGAAACAATGCATTCAAAAACAGTTCTTCAGAAATTGAGTATGTAAAGTTTTAAAAACATATTTGTACATGATGAAAGAAACTAAAGAAAAACCCTTTTAACTAGAAAAATATTCCGAATATTTACATTATCTTGGTATCGTTTGAAAGCTAAGGAATTGGAAATTATTATTTTGAAACAATAAATAAAATCAATATTCTGGCCGTTTCTCGTGATTTCTAGTTTAAATATATAGCTGAAGTTTCGTGAAAATCTTCAGTCGTGCGATATAATACAATTATATAGTTGCTGATCACTACAGTGCATATTTAAGATTTGAGGCTCAAAGTTAATTTTTAGTGCCATTTTGTAGCAAATAAGAATTCGCAGAATTTAAAAGATGCAACTGAATCCGCATTTATCGGAAATGACGAATTCATTTAATTAAGAAAATATGAATAGCCTATAAATTGATGACATTACACCGTAAGGTGATTTTTACACCCTACAAAATGAGAAGCATACTTTAGAAGTCTAGACGTGAGGACGAATTGGCCCTCGTAGAAAAAATGACCGTAGAAACCAATCAACTATTCTAAATTACATTAAGTATTTAAGACTTACGTAAATTTGGTGCCGTGGTAGCCTGGTTAGAAGAGTAGCGGATTACAACCAGAGGGTTGCGTGTTCGAAACTCGATCCAACCAAAGACCCGTGGGAGGCTGGTTTTCGTGAAATCTGTCGTGGCCTCGAATCTTCTCACGTTGGCATGGTATGGAAGTTTGGAGAGTGGGGTGGCAGCTCAGGTGTTGACCTCGTCATCTACTCGTGGTTCAAAACGACGATGTGTTGTCCTCGGATATATCTCTTCTGGAGTGATCCCGAACTTTGCAAATAGCACGTAGTGTTGTTCCAGTGTGACGTTTATTCCCCTACCTAAATTGTACAGTCCTCTTATGACACAACGGTTACGCATTCGTAAGCAAATAATTTGTACATTGTCATAATTAAACTTCATTTACATTCACAGTAGTGTTTATTCATAATTATGTGATTCTATTCGATGAAACGGAAATTATTCCTATGAGGGTCAAGCCCTCATTTCACCATGCAACCCGAATTTTTCCTTGAGTGACTTCTAATGAGTTTATACTTGTCCAATAGAATCCTTTCTAGAATTCCTCATTGATTTACCGTGGCTTAGTGGGTTTGTTCACTGCGCTAGCAACCTGCGAATTGTTGGTAGGGCAGGTTCGATCTCTCCTTGGATGCATTTCTTCTGTATCAGTAAAGCTTTACTTGTGTTTGTCCCTTCATTTGACGCAGATTGAACGAATAGGGCTCGGGCGACATAAAACCCGAAGCCAATCAACCGTATTCACTTTAACACTGAGCATCATGGGATTTCGGAGTACTGTGTTTACCCTATAGCAAGCACACAATGACTAAACATTTACTGGTTGAAAGAATCCTAGTAGAGATTGTATTGCTCAAGGACAAAACTAGTTAGACGTCATGTTGGAACAAAAGATTTCAGTTCGAGTGTATTAGTGTGAACCCCTAAAATGGTTGAGCCTTAGGTCCGTATCTAATTAGTCTTCGTGAGAACAAAATGACAATGGAAAGACAAACCAAACCTAATAATAGGGCATAGCACCGCTCTCCATAAAGCTGTACACAACTGTATATGTCGGACTATATTTGAGATCAATACAGTTGCACTACCCCGTTCTTTTACCTTTATATGCGTGTCAGAACGAATATATGCGTGTGAACCCTTCAGAGGGTTAAACCGTAGGTGCCTATCAAATGAGTCTTTGTGTAGAACAAAATGACCTAGAAAGACAAACCAAACCTAAAAGTAGGACATAATGCCAAGCGCTCCTCAAAGCTATGCACAACTGAATGTGTCGGGCTGTATAATTGAGAGCAATATAGTTGCACTACCCTATTCTTTTATCTTTATATGCATGTCAGAACGAATATATGCGTTTGAACTCCTCAAAGGGTTAAGCCGTAGGTCCTTATCTAATTCAAGTCCTCGGTGTAGAGGAAAATGACCGTAGAAAGACTAACGAAACCTAAAAGTATGACAATACTTATATAATGCTGCACAACTGTATATGTCGGACTGTCTCATTGAGATCGATACAGTTGCACATATCCATTCTTTTATCTTTATCCTACATGAATACTCCAGGGTCCCGCCGAGTCCATACGTTTCACTTAATAGCCTCCACCCCATGCATCCGAAAACAAACCCCCTCCTTTCTATTATCTGGGCAACGACTAAAAAATAAGCACCTCGCACTTTCTCGCGCATATAAGCCCTCGCAAAAGGATCCACTTTCGTAAACCAATTTTCCTGTCGCAAGCCAGGACGGTTGTCGCGCAATCAGATATGCCTCCTTTGGATGTTGCTCGACAAATCCATTCTAAATCCCGAAGTAATAAATTGGTTGTGTCTATTTTTTTGTCGGTTTCCGTCGGAAGGGCATCTTTTTGAATCCCTCTCGGTTTAAGTGGCAATCTCGTCGCGTGTGGTCCCCTTTTCTGACTGCAAAGATGGCGTGTTTGGTGAAAGGGCGACCCAAAAATAGGCAACCTGCGCGACTCTTAGCACTGATGGGAATGTTCTGTGAGGTGTTTTTTTTCCATGGTCATAAAATAGAAACGTTTCGACGGGATGGAGGAGATTTTTGGGGGATATTTGAGAATTCATTTCGAAATGTAATTTTATGATAGAGATTTCGACTTGCGAGATGACTTTTTCTTTCAATTTCGATGCTCTCGGGTAAATATTGTGTTTGAGTGAGGTCAACTGAACGATTTTTTTTTCTGTTGGTTTGGATTACTTTTTAGTTTCTTAGGGCAATTTAAGTGCGAACGAAAGGAAAAACTCACAACTTATGAATTCTTCACTGTCGTATAGATCTGAATGTACATTTAGTCTCCTGGAAAGGTATCCCATTGTTTCTCTCCCCCTGTCAATTCCTTCCGTACATATACTGTAGATTTTTTAAGTCTTGGCTAAGACGCACATTGTTTTGATAAGCGACATATTGATTGTATAGCGACCTTATGTCTGATTAGTGCATGCATACTCCATTTCTGTGCAGAAAATATATCTATTTCAGAATATTGAGTATCATCAAAGCTAATGTTGGACCAATGTGTGTATGACTTTCGATTGGAGCCCTCAGGAGCACATGTCCTTTAGGGTGTAGGGGTTTCACGGGTCCGAGATACACGAGTGATCTTTTCTTTTCCTATGGGGTTTACAGTCTTTGGTCAACACGGGAGGGTCGCTATCGTGATACCCAATCGATCTTTTTCTGCTGTCATCCCACTACTCTTCCCGAATCCCTCTTTCCCTTTCGTGACATTTTTTAATTGACGTTGTCTTGTGCTTGGCGTAAATTAGCCAAATATGCCCTTGCGCCAAAAAATGTCAACCAAACAACCTTAGAATGGATGTATTTCTCTTCTGTGTCAGTAAAACTTTCCTCTTGTGTATGTCTATTACTTTGTATTGTGTTCATATGACGTAGACTTTGTGACTTTGTATGACGTAGCATGGTTAGATATCATCTTTGCTCCATAAAACTCAACTAACCAATCTTAGGTTGAATAAAGCGGGTAGGCACAGTCCCCACTGTACCGTAAGGTTTGGTTCGTGAATACTTTTGGGCAGAATACCTGGTAAGTGGGTCGCTGGTGAAATGAAGACGGCGGGTATTTGACATTTTATTTATTTAGCCAGTTTTGGTGGATACATAACTAGTGTTAGTATGGGCAATGCTTAGGATTGTATAGCGACCTTATGGATGATGGATCTGTGATAGCTAAGATACGAGACAAACGGTCCAGCTCTTTTAAGAATTGTATAATGCTGGGATCCTTGTTGATGTTTGGATTTTCTTTACTGGTAACTGGGTTAATAGCAGACAAGTCGTCATTATCAAAGTTCATAGGCTCAGTCGGGGGCAGCTCGTTATATAGTCTTGCAACGTCGCCACGTACGCCCGCCTGCTCGACCTGTTCCTTGCGTCTTTGGTAAGCTCTAGATCTCTTCATACTTGTCATAGGTTTAGACTTCTTGGTATCATTTTTGTTCATCTTCAACTACTCTTTTAACATGTTTACGTTTCCTATGCCGCAATTGAACTTTAGTGTGATATTTTGGCTTCATAGACAAATATCACACAAAGTAGTTTCTTTGACAAATCGTCACTTTCCACTGCACACAATTTTCACACACATGGTTTAAACTGTCAACTAGTCAAATGGAATCGCAGAACTCGTCGTTCTTTTCAATTTAAGCACGCACTCGTCACGACCCGTCGATTAGAACTGAAGTTACAGCGGTTAAACAGACCAACGTATGCTCGAAATGTGACTAATTTCCCCCACTAGCGGTACAAATGTTAGATGGGAGAGTGGATTAGTGATTGACCTAGTCGACGGGGCATACCTTCCTCTACACGATGGTAGGTCATTTATCCCCATAGACTGATTCCCCTGGAGTTATGGGACTTTGAGATATCAACACTTTTCGTGACGCTAAAATTTCTGCCAATGACCTCCATACCTATTTTAAAGACGTATACACGTCAAAAATTATCTTCTAATGTTTCATTCCTTTAGCGAGCTGTGAACCAATCCGCGGTCTGTATAGTTCGACAAAACAATCAGCACCAGCCTTTGAACTTTGTCCTTAGCTGAGTGTTCATTTTGACATTCATGTTATGACATTTTGAATACAACGTTTTTATTATACATTTCATACAAGAATACATGGACAGCAGGGAATATTCATCAATTTTACCAAATCAAATATTTTAGAGATTATTCCAACAGGCCTGAAAAGTTTATAGAGTAGCAAAACTAAATGATTTGTGCAAAATACTTTAAGAGGAACAGTGCTCTGCATAGACAGAACCAAGAGATAATGTATATTCAAAGCAAAAGTATCTATATTACTGCTTTGACTCCAGCTAATGAATTACTTTGTTGCAACAATAAAACTAATATATTTTAGCATCTGGATAACTAAGCTCCACCATTTAACATTTATGTATTTATAAAGAATTAGAAAATATGTATGATGCAAAGATGCATGCTTATAAACATTCTGTCTGTTCGGTTCATATATTAATTTATATTGTTAATTTGCCACTTGTATACATAGTTAATATGTACTACAGGCTATATATCGTAGCATAAGGAGACATTTCCAATGGTCTCTCTTTTTTGAAGACAGTGTACCACTTTTGTAAATATCCGTCTAAAATTAATTGTACTACATTTCATATGACTTTCAACATCGTAAATACTACTTTCTAGACAATATCTTCTTCTAGTCTAGATTATTTTCATCAGTACATATACTGTAGAGATGTCTACCACAATTTATTATTCAGGCTCATGAATCAAATATAACTATTCAATCTAGTGTCCAGACATTTAGTTACCATAACACTTTCAAAATTTATTATGCTGCTCGTGTCTCTTGTGTACCATAAACTAGTTTAGAGGCGTTAAGCAAAATGTGTTAGTTATCCATGGAAGAAAAACTTGGCCTTTATAGCTTACACAAGTAGCATCGATGACTAACTATTGAAATGGGTCGTAAAATCTGTTATGGTTTTGAACTGTTTTTGTACTAATAATGCTTTTATTTCTCTGAATTTATGGCGTGGTTACATAAAACAAGTTTAAAGGTGTTTGATTGGCGTTTGCAATCAAGGCACATGCTGAACATTTTGTCTATTCGATATACACTACTGTTTGTGAAAATTGCAACACCATGAACGAATCAAGCAAATTAAACGAAACTTGTAGGAAATGCAAAACAGGTTAGGATATGTAAATGATTTGAATTACAAAGCGATCACGCATGTGTGGGCCAAGAAACACCCTCTAAACTTCCAAGTGAGTCGTGTATAAAAAGCACTGTAAAGGTGCGTTAAAATGTGAGTATCGTCGTTTAACTGCTATAAATGATCGATTAGAAGTCAATATGCCTCGCCAAAAACACAAAGTGCCATACGAGCAACTAACGGAGTTCGAACGGAGCCGCATGATCGTCCTCCGTGAGAGTGGACTTACTTATCGTGAAATCGCCAATCGCACTGTGCGTAATGCCACGACAGTGATGCGAGTGTGGAAGAGATGGACCATGGAGAACCGGACAAGTCCAAACCCCGGCATTGGGCCACGCAATATGACGTCACCACGGGATGATAGACCTCTTCAGTAAGGCGGTGACGAACCGTACATCGTCCTCTCGTGCGTTGGCACAACATTGGAGCACGTCTACAGGTGTGTCATTATCTGCCCTCACGGTTCGTCGACGTCTGCTGCGCCATGGGCTACGTGCAACGATTCCCCTGCGCAATATTCCCTTGACACTGAACCACCAACGCCTCCGGCTACAATGGGCTCACCAACACAGCCAATGGCGTGCCGTTTGGCAACAAGTCTTCTCAGATGAGTCCCGCTACAATCTGGGCTATAACGATGGACGCGTACTCGTCAGACGCTACAGAGGTGAACGCCTTCTCCCGGAGTGTCTTATTCAGCGTCGTACTGGACGAACGTCTGCCGTTATGGTCTGGGGCGCTATTGGATATCATGGGCGATGCCGCCTACTCCAAATCGTGGGGACCCTGAACAGCGGGCGCTACATCAGGGAAGATGTGGAGCCCGAGGTCCTACCCCTTCTGCAATGCATTCCCGGAGCTGTATTTCAGCAAGACAATGCCCGTCCACATGTTGCTCGGAATGTACAAGCCTTCTTCAGTGCACGACAGGTTCCGCTTCTTCCATGGCCTGCACGTTCCCCGGATATGTCACCCATTGAGCATTTCTGGAACGGCTGGATTATTCATCGGACGGCGACTCGCTCGTTCCGCTCGTCGGGCTGAGAGTACGGCTGAACTTTGGCATCAGATAGAGGACATCAGGAATACCATTCCTCAGCATGACATTCAGTATCTGTATGATTCGATGCCACGACGTGTAATCTCTCATCGCTGCGCGTGGCGGCTGCACAAGATATTGATTTTCGGCATTATTTTTGTTCTATTGCTCTGCAAATTTGATCGTTTATTTAAACCACTATAAGTAATACGTGGAATAAATTTCATTTATTTCTGATGATCCTTTCATAGTGTTGCAATTTTCACAAACAGTAGTGTATATCATAAAAAGTGTTAGAAGGTAGTTTGAAACTCTCGGGGATAAGCAAACTACACGTCGTAAATTGTGAACTCAAGTCTTAAAAGACTTACATCAAAGTGCTTCTTTTAATAACTCAATCCATAAACACATTTTCTGTCAACTATTTTATTTAAAAGTTTTAACCTAGTAATTCTAAATATCAAAGTGGTTCAGTAGGTGTGCCCACTGAGGTAGTAACCTACGAGTTGCAAGCAGCACAGTTTCTATTCATATAATTTACCCTGAGTATTTATCTCTTTGAGTCACTTTTATGCTGTTTTCTTATATGTCCATTACTTGATATCGTCAGTTTTGTGTTTGGCACAGATAGGCTGAATAGGGGCCTTGTGCCATAAAATCAAACCAAACTACATGTACATACCCCCAAAGTGTTAAACTTTAACTATTATCTTGGAAAAATCAAGGCTGACTAGCATCGCAAGTCTTCGCCACTTACATTTTTGACACTCAAACCATCGATGTTCGTTGCATCAAGACCTATGTAGCAGTTGGTCTGTTGTCTAGCATGAACCATTTTATTTCAATTTCTTCATTGAATTTTTTGTCATTCAATAAAAATTATTAAATCGATTATTTTTGGTCACGATTGTGATTATCCTGAATACATCTTCGGATAGCGGTAGCCCGGTCGGTAGACTCGTAGATTAGCAACCGGAGGGTTGCGAGTTCAAATCTAACTAAAGACCGTCGTATATAAAGGTTGCTGGTGCACGTTAAATATGTCGTAAGCTCGAATGTCCTCACGTTGGAATGGTGTGGAAGTTTGGAGAATGAAATTGAGAACCGTCGCCAATAGCTTGTTGTGTTGCTCCAGTGCTAAGTAAATTCAAGTACCTACCTAAATATTAACTACAAGTGACCAAATAAAATGACATTTTAATTGAGCTAGTAGAAAACATGGTAAAAATTTATAGTAACTTTTAAGCAACAATATATATATTTTATAAGTATTACCACTTTACAAAAGAAGTGCTTATATAGATGTGTACCTACTTCGTATGCGCTATTGGAAGCTCCTTACAACCTAATGTCCATTTTATAGTAGCATAATCTTGAATTAACAGTGTTCTATAATTTTAAACTATATTTTAATTATGAGATACAAAAATTCAAAATAAGTTGTACTCCATACAATGATTTGTAATTTACTAAATTCAGTAAATTGTAGAACAATCATTACGAAACTGGTGAGACTTCGTAAAAGCCAATTTGTTTAACATACAGTCATTGCTAGTTCAGAACTAGCTCATCGGACGTAAGATACGATCTTATTAGTCACATTTTATGAAGGCTTTGATTTTAATACCTTTAGGCTCAGCCGCTTTGGTGATACTGGTCCTACTGTTACTGATTTACTCAGTGTCACCCTACTACAAACCTGATTTCTTTTATGTCATATGTATGTTTTTATAATTTTATTTGAAACAATTTGAACTTTAAATGTATTTTACAATTTTATTTCAACGTTAAATTTCAATGTTTTTTTAATTTACGGATGCATCCTGATATACTTTATTTAACCCTCCTAGTGGTTGTCTCCACGATGTATCTCGTCATTACTAAAACTGACCATATCTTTATAGACCAGATATCTCGTCATCAGAAGAAAAGGGATCAGATTTTGATCTCGCCATCATAAACAAATCGGCGGTATCTTTACGAAGAGATACATCGTCCTTAGCAAAATTGATCAGATCTTGATGGACGAGATATCTCTTCAAAACTACTTGAAGAGTCTACCAGTATTTTGGCACAGATTGGACATACCTGGCCTTTGTGCTGTAAAAAATCATTCATTTAATCATAAATTATAAATGAGCAAAATGAATTAAAGTTAACAAACCATAATATAGATCTTTATTTGAAACTGACAAAGTTCTAAGCCGCTTATAAATAACGTACGAAATTTCTATGCAAGCAGGTCGTTAACCTCTCCGGTTTTGCATTCTTACGCTTCAACGCTGTTAAATTGTGAAATTCTGTTGCTTTGTTTGCTCTTCAGGACTATTAAGTGTATACCAAGTGTCTCATTCGAATGCTTTCCCCTCTAAATCTATACGAAAGACTTTGTTAATTCATCTGCATTGTGTTTCGTCTGAGTACTTGACTAAACGATTCACATTTGTAGAGAAATATGTCTCCTTTCGTAACTGTTAAATGAAGTTTTATAATTGACACGCGAATTTAATAAGCATTATAAATTACTTTAAAGTGATAAATGTATAGGTTGCTGATAAATTTGTATATTATTTCAATGTTTCTGTAAAAGAATGAACAAGCTTCTAAATGCGATGTTTTACATATTGATAACTGATTTGGAAGGTTTCGTCCCGAATTTCAATAAGAATCTTTTTTAAACTTGCAATTGTTCGATTTCATTATTTATTTCGGTAATCAAATATCCTTCATATGAATGCCTTAATTGATGTTGAAATGTGTCATACAAATGACTTTTACAAGTTATCCATTTACTTCCAAAAAAAAAATTACATTTTGTGTTATTAATAATTTACATTTTGTGAAATATAATCTCAAAGAAAAATATCTTTCATTAACTACTCATTTATAAGATTTTTTCTTAACCAATAAATTAGAGTTATGCTTCCTGTGTCTCAAAATAAGTGACATATTTAACACATGAATTTGTTCCGAAAAAGGTGTCACATTTGTAAGAGACGGAAAAGAAAAGGATTTAATCGTAAATTAAAATGTTTATTTTTCTAGCAGGGTTAAATAATACATATTTAGGCCGTTTGACTTTTAATATTCCTTATAATTAATATTACTTGAATGGAGATTTTCACGTCTCCATTCAAGTAATATTATTTGTAATTTTTTGGGCATTATTTCCAGATGACAATACATTTTCTATACATAATTGCAGTGTTAAGGAAATGTTTTCTAACGGTTGCGCTTTTTAAAACAAATACCTTTTCGCTTTTTTTACTAGTATTTGTTTACTAAACAGAAAGAGGATCAACATTGCAAATTTTTCGAATAGATTACATTGCGAAAATATGGAATTGCATTTTCCTTTTCTTTTAGCAGACTTTTACAATACAAAAAAGGTTGAATGGCATTTTTTGGTTGTCTTATAGCGTTAACAAATGTTTCCCGCGTTGGTAGAGTGCAGAAAATTGATGAAAAACTACTAATATTAGAAACAAATATATCCCAATGTGGTACTTATTTTGGGAGAAGCTGTATGTGTTGTGAACCCTTAGAATATTGATGTAGGTCAAATCATATGAATGTATATCCAAATAATTTGAAAAAAGATAAACATTGAGGAAGATGAAACATGAATTTTTAAATGACGTTTATAAGAAACGTTTAAGATTGAGTATTTATAGGATTTTTTACATTTAAAAAATAAATGGTGAATATAATAATGGATGCATCAAGTCAACGATTTTTGTCGTGTATACAAACACAAGTGAATTATTGAAAATAATACACAGGCATAAAATATAAAATACGTGAATTTCACCTTGTAATTGCAGTGCTAAAAGGAATCGTGGTGGTTTAGACAGAAGAGGATTCCTAAAATAAAATGATCCGTGGGTCAAATATGCAATCATAACACAGCTGCAATGTTTATAATTTGAAGTTGATGTAGATCTTATCGAAATATTTGCTGAACAGATTCATTCAAGAAAATGCCAACGGTTTTTTTAAAAAAGAAACAATAACGATCTCAATAAAAATGGCCTTCACTGGAAGACCATCATACATATCTGATATAAAGTGTAAGTAACTTCGTATCAGCATCAAAACCCGATCCAGTTAAAGACCGTCGTGTACATGAGGACTGGTGTAGATTAAATCTGGCGTTGCCTCAACTATCTTCATATTGACGAGATGTGGATGTTTGGGGAATAGTGTCGGTTCAGTGGTGAACTCATCCCACTGTGATTCAAAATGACGAGATGTCCTCGGTCTTTCCCTTCGAGAAAGTTCCCGGACTGTCAGCAATGGCCCTTTGTGATGTACATCTATGTACACCTACCCGTAATAGAACTAATGCGCATGCATGAAATCTCTTGGAAAAGGGGAGTGGAAAATCTTTTAACTTGGAGCTATTTAGTAACCATGACAGGAAAGGTGCAGGAAAAGAATACCGATCTCCAACGATGTTATTATGTCTTCTAATGCAGATGATCAATTAGTTAAGAGAGACTGATGACCAGATATACAGATGAAACTAGCCAAACTGGTAGCAAAACTTTTAAAGCTTGAATATACGACTAATAAATGAAACGTTAAAATATCAATAAAAACATGCCAACATCAGAACGCTTCTGTCCTGATGGACTCTCCTCCACCAAAATAGTAATTAACTATTCACAAACATTTCTATTGTTTTTAATCTTTATTTGTATCTGTAAACCTTGGAAGGAAAAGGACCCCCGTGTGCATTTTGCAAGTTTTTAGTAACAGTATAGTCAATAATTTTTAATATCTCGTACAAAAAAATTATTTCTAATGTTTTGATTTATTTATGTGTTGCAGGAGAATACAGTCATTATTTTCTATTACAACTGTCATTACAATGACGTGATTTGTGAATATGACTCAAAATTTTCGAATATGGGTCATTGGCCATTTTTCTATCATGGTACTTATTTATACTAATAATCCTTGTTATGCTAATACAATTTTTATTTACACGAATAAATATTAAATCACTATTAGGACCAGCATCAGAACTGGTGTCCTGATGTTGATTTAATGTTAGTTATGCTTTGAAGTTTTATGCTAAAACAAAGGTTGAAGAATTTTTGAGTTTTGAATGATGCTAGTTGTTAAGTCCTACTGAAATGCTCGTACATTTTGATCCTTCGAATTAACTATTTTGACTTTTATGATTTATTTTTAATTACTTTTAATTTTATTATTTCTTACGATTTAGTTTATACACAATACAATTGTGGCATATGGCTTTAAACCAGTGACGGATTAATGCAATTTTGTGGGTGGGGGCGGTTGACTGGAAGATGCAACTAACCGGGGGGCTGGGGGTATGGGATAGCCCCAGAGAAAGTGGGGGTCCGGGGGTCCTCCCCCTTAAAATTAAAAAAATACCTTTAAAAACTAGCATTTTTAAGCTGTTTTGAGACTTAAAACTGGTATACAGTTAGTGTAAAAATGTACTTTATTTAAGATAAATAATCACTTTAAATTTCTTGAAATGCGTAGCTTTTAAAACTTGCGAAACTGGTTCCGTTTACATAACTGTTAACACAAAAACCACAAACTCTATAAGCCTTATGTCAACATAGAACTGCTAAGCAAATTAAAAGATAAAACACTGAAATTAGCATGAAGATACTTTTAAAATAGTATTTAATATAGTAGGTGGTTGAATGTTACGTTTTTGTTAGCTTTCAATTGCTAAATATACATATTTTTATTTTAAAAATAACATTAGGAAAGTAATAAATAGAAACTTAAATATTCTTTACAAATTCTTTTATTTGTTTCAATACAATTTTGAAGTAAATGTGAACAGTAAGAATGATGTTACGCCGTTACGGTAACTCAAAAACTTACTTAAGGTGCGTAAAACTAGTTTTGAATGTAATATTGTGTTTTTTATATTCTGAGTAGTTCACGTTTAGAAATAAAAATTATGTATACAAAACATTATTGAGTTTATATTGTGCATATTAGCACTATACTCGTACAGTACATATTTGGTCTGCTTCATGCATATTAGGCGGTTTACAATTTTTACAGTTTTGATATAAAATTAAGAGTAACCTAAGTGTATGAATGTTGAGTTCTATTACGTTAAACTTTTTACATCACAAAAGAACAACTGGTTTTAAACTACCTGTACTTAAGAAAACATGCTTTTTCTCTTCTTTCCCCCTTTTCAATATACCTATCGATAATTTTCTCTTTGTCAATAAGGATGTTTCTATGAACAGTGCAAATTCTATGAAAACTTATAGCAAAGCAAGTACAGTTAAGCGGTTTTGCCCACAATGATTTCTCAACCAAGTTTTGATCAGTTTTAGTGTAGAGAAAGATCTTTTTGCTGTTTATGTTGACACACGAAGAGAAGAAAGAATCAACATTAAAGATCTAATTGAGGGGAAAATTTCTGGGATGCAAAATTTCAAACATTCAACTGCATAGCCTGGTAAAGGGGTTTGTTAGCATCTTCCCTTTTCCACTTTGCCACCCACAGCTTGATTTCTGCCTTCAGATTAGAAATGCAGTCGCTTTCATCCTCTCCAACTACAATTACTCTGTAGTACCTTTTAGCCAGTGTTTCTGCATCCCTAATCATTGACCCCATGGACGTTGTTGAAGATGAGCAGACTTTTGGTAGAAGTGAGTTGAGCTTGTAGAGATTGAGAACTTCTTTTGAGAACCTGTTTTCAAGATCACTGTTTATTGAGTCAAGAATAGGGATAAAGACATTCACTCTAAAGTAACTTTCTGTGCTTGATAGAGCAGTGTTAGATCTGTTAACTTGTCTAGATGTGATCCTGGGTATTTTGATAGTGCTTCCTACAGTTTCTGTCACTCTTTTGACTTGATCATACAGTTGACTGAATTCTACATTAGCTTTTCTCGCTTTTTTAAGACTGAGAAAGTATCGGTCAAGACCTCAGTCGCTTTAATAGTCTCTTTTTGAATAACCAACTGAGAGGTAATGTTTGGCTAAGTATTTCAGCAAGGCACACGAGAATTAAGATGAATTATCCATTAGTGATTGCACATAAAAGGGTCTTAGATGTTACGCTAGAGTTGTCAATTGAAAAATGTGACCATTGTGAAATTTACTCAAGGCACGTCACGAATTTTTCAATGTTTTTTTAGAAAAGACGCTACAGACAGATGCCTTTCTACCCATCTTGTTTCACACATGGAAACAAGCTGACTGCCTACATGCTTAATGAGTACAGCATTTCTTTTTGGTGAAGCTTTAAAGAAAGATACAACCTCTTTAAAGATTTCAATTGAGTTTCACACTGATTGCATATCAAAACATTTAGAAATAAACAAATTCAAACAATGATTCAAATAAGGAGCTCGTTCGGCGTTATTACTCTTTTTATTGGTGACTGCTCCCACAATCTCTGAAGTCATCACAGAGCATCGATCTCTTGCAACACCGATGCATTTACCAAGATCGAGACTAAGGCTTCTTATATTATTTAACAGTTTTACCTAATTTTTCTCCAGTCATTCGGTGATCTTTATTGTCTTCATCTGGTTTATCTTTGTCACACATATTGGCATCTTTATCATCTTCAAAAGAATCATATTCATCACTCAATTTCAGAAGCTGAAGAGAAATCTTCATTTTCATTATGTTTGAGGTCAACTCTGAGATTTTGTTTCCACAGATTTTTTCAGGCCCACGGGGATTGATAAAACCTGTGAAATCTTCTCTGATCATATCCTGTTAAAAAATTTGTTTGCTCTCGGGGGGGGGGGGGCGGTCGCCCCCTCCGCCCCTCCTCCCTTTGATCCGTCCTTGCTTTAAAATATAAATTTAGTGTTGTATGAAGTAATTTACAGAAGCGTTTGTAACATAGAATACTGGAATTTATACTTTACCATTTTAAGCAAATCCCAAGATCTTGTACGATGATGTAACTTTGCTGTTAGCAAAAATTTAGATGTTTCAAATAGGATATTTAAAATTGTACTGAACAACACTCTTTAATGAAAGAATGAGCCAAGTATGCTAACATATTCAAACTCCTTTTCTTCGCCCAAATAGTTCTCCAAAACCATTCAAAAGAGTCCATACCTACTCTTTTACATACGACCAGACTCCTTTCAAGGAACTTAAAAATAGTCTGCATTCTAAGAAACATGCCATTTGAAAGGAAGTGCTCTATATATTTTTCATGTATTTACAGATATCTCGCAATGTGTAGATTCTCCTTAAAGTTAAGGTTGAAAAAAACCCCGATGGCTTCGATTCCTGGTGTAGTTTTCAAAAGAAAGTCTAGTTTTCTTCGGCGCTATTCAAAAATGCATTTATAAGTTTCAAAGCCAGACTCTAAATGCATAAAACGGAACAAGCTGATTTTTGACTTGAGAAACTTTAGCTGTGATGATAGTAGGAATGCCCATTTCATTTGTGAATGGTAAATTCGAACTGAATACTTGTACTCGTTTTAAGATTAGCGTGTTTACTTTATAAAGATATATATATGCACGATATATATGATTATAAAAGTCCAACCAATATACTAAATATTTATGTACATTATATATTTAGCATCTAAAAGTATCCACCATGTTCTAAAATTTCAATGTAAACTCTTAGATTTAAATTTATTTTAATACATTTTAAAATGAAAGGAATCAGGTAAATATGGAAAAACATGTTACCAATAATTGTTACAAATATTCTGTATAATTACGCATAATTTGTGAATATTTAAATACTAATACTTTTCATATCAATAGTATGTTTAGTATATACTTTTCGTATTATACTAAACATGCTATTGATATGGATAATATTTTTTTTAAGTTTGGAAATTTAAATTCTGTTTAAAGGCATTTACATGAAACGCAAGTAACAAAAAGTAATATTATATAACATAATTACTTAACGTTATGTATATTTCCATTATACGTAATTTTATACTATCAATTTATTTGGTTAGTCACGTTTTGAAGAGTTTTTCTTCATGAGAGAACTAGTGGAAATTGAATGCCTCAAATATGAGAAGACAATTTCTAGACAATTAATTTGATGTGCGATCACAAGTAGGAAAAAAAACCTTATATCTTTATAATTTATAGACTTAATTTCTTATGGACTTTAATTAAGCAATATGATATTTAACTAGAAAATATGGGAAAACGTTAAGTGCTATAATTGTAACCACTAAACATTATTTTTGTGCTCACACAGTGTTCTCCCAAAAATTGCATAAACCTTCAAATAACATGACAACATCAATATGTGGTTTCTTTTTTATTCTGACTTATTAAAAATTTTATTGCTTAAATTAAAAACTTTTCTTCTATCTCCAATACATAAAAAGTTTCTATTTACAATACTTCACACGCAGTTTTAGATATACTAATCCAATTGAATAGATACTTTTTAAGTTTGAATTTATACGGGGTGAGTTAAAAATGTGTTACCAGTTATTGTTATGTATGTTATAACACATTTCTTATGAGCTGTAACATGACACACCTCAATTATCACATTTTGAGATAAATGGGCTTAAAGATTTTATTACTATGGAAATACATGTGTATTTTGCTTGTTTGTACTTCTATATTGACTACATGTTAATCGGAATTAAAGCAACTCGTTGACGGTAGAGAATCCATTTTATTGAAAATAAATTTAATTTAATAATGTAATATTTAATATCAAAAGCATATTTGTGCGCAAGTAGATATTGACGTCAATCGCATAAAGTATTTTGAACATCTTAATGATTCATCTTCTACAGAAGCATATTTGAGTGTTTCATATATACATTGGAATATGCTTAAGCACTGCATTGAAAACTCCTACTTGGAAATACAAATTTTGATGCAGAAATTATAATAATTGCTGTCTCAAGGTATTCGCAATTAATAGGTACAATTTTATACGGTAAAACACTTCTGTCATCTAGCGGTCCAGTATTGAATTTAGTTTACCAATTTGCTCTTAGAAATAATGTAGTTTTCCACGATAAGATTTGTACTTACTCCGCATTTCATTTCTTTAAATTGCGCTATTGCAGACCATATGCGATATGTGTTGTCTTGCTCATATGTTATGTGGGCAAGGCAACATAAAATAAGAGTTTTAATAACGAGTAATGTATTAACAAGATATTTATATAATGTATTAACAAGATTTTTATATAGTGTATTAACAAGATAATAATTGTCAGCATCTTTTTAACTCACACTGTATAACGGGATGGGTTAAAAAGATGCTACCACTGGTTGATAAAAAGATACACCATTTGGCCACTTCTCAACAATGATCGATTCATGTCTATAGTTGTCAGCGAAAATGCAATTGTATATACTTCAGTAAAATTCATTCATGAAAGAGGGTAGGCCGGGTGAAGAATATTTACACGTGTGAAAAATCGCGAGTTTTCGATGAGAGAAATATTGTCTTCTGTGACCTGTGGTATTTTCGGATCACATGATGCTGACGAATTTTGAAATCTTGACAACCAGTTTGTTTACATGCAAATGAAAATATGCTGTTAGATTACACAATTCACAACTTTGATGAAAACAAGAACCTTCGCAATAATAGAAGGTACTTATCCATGTTTGGTGAGTTTATTACAGACCAAATCTCAAAGACCATTCTCAATTTTGCTGATGAGTACCTCAGTTTGGCAAGATACTATTCCAGTTCGATTCAACGCATGGAAATATATTAATGTTGAGGCTTGAAATTGGAAGTTAAACATCTAATTGCCTTTTAATACAATATCGCCATTCTCTTCACACTAAGTAGGTACATGAGGCGTATAGTCTTGTCCCCCCATTACTGCCTGTCTAGTCGTATAGTCTCTGGCTTGATCCCAGCTCCACTATCCCGTCCTATTCCTCTCCCTAGATTATTCTCTTCTACGCTAGTTTGGTATGCCCCCTTTGATCCCTTTCCCTAGTAAGTGCTATTCATGGATGTTGCATAGTGGGTATTCGTAGTACATGTCCTATCAGAGTCCACACGAATTTAATTTCAAAAGAAAACAACGTAGTTCTATATCTTTTATAAGGACAAGCTGATGCAAGCATTTGGGTGATAAACTAAACCTTATAGGAAAAGATTGATTTCTATAAATGTAATTCCTAAATACATGCTTAATGAGCCCTTAGGGCCACATCTTTAGTCACAACACCACGTAATATGTCCTCACTTCTGGTTTACCCTCGCCTACCCTTCTGCTTTTTCCTCCCTCGTTGTCTTGTGTTTGGCTCAGTTTAGTCAAATAAGTGCCATAAAACTCCAAAACAACCAACTATGCTTAATGAAATCACCATACATTTTAAATAAGTTCAATAGCTATAACTAAATTAATTCGAATATTTGTTCGAGTAAATTATGAACTTTTCTACAATGGAATGGATAAAAAGTTTCATTTTTTCAATAAAGTATTTTGTTGCACGTAGGTAGTTTTATGTACAAATGTTTCGTATGTTTTACAAATTTTTTCATCTTCCATTGATTTTTCTGACAATTCACTCCGTTTGGTTTAGAGTTTTGGGGATCAACTTTAGGAAAAAGTATGCCTAAGGAAAAGCAGTAAACAAATTGCATTTGCGCAAAATAAACTGATCACTTTAAATATAAAGATCTGTATCACGTTGATCCCATTACCTAACCTAGTTTTGGTGGTTCAGTGGGTTTTCCCAATGCGCTAGTAAGATGCGAGTTGTGGGCGTTGCATGTTCAATTCCACCCCAGATGTATTTCTTTCTTCTGTATCAGTAATACTTTCCTTTTGTGTGTGTTCATTTGCCGTTTTGTGTTTGGATCAGCTTGGTCATATATGGCCCTATTGCCTCATAAAACTCAACCTAACTTAATTGTCGGTACCCCGAGTACAGACAGGGTCTTAAGGCATAGTTGTGTTATAGAACTTGAAAGCTTAATGTTTTGAGGATCAATTTAGGATCAGACACAAAATTTCCAATATGACTACATTAGTTTACGTCCAACACATTACTTGCATTAATAAAGTAACGTATTGAATAAAAGTAGTGTATCCATATCAGAAATTTTGTGTTTGGAATATAGGAGTAATGGTTAGTGATGTAAGATCAGGAATGCTATACACCTTATCTTAACCCTCCAAGTGGTTTCGACAAGATATCTAGTTCGTCAATATCCGAACTATTTTGCTAACGACGAGATATCTCGTCAACAAGATATTGCCGAAGTTTTGATGATGAAGTGATCAAGATCTGGTCAGTTTTGCCACTGATGAGATACCTGGTTGAGACAACCACCAGGAGGGTTGACTAATCTACTCTGACTACGAACTGTAGTCAGAGTAGATTCGATCCATCCCTAGGCGCATTTCTCTCTTCTGTGTCAGTAAAACCTTGTGTTTGACCATTTCTAGACGTTGTTTTGTGCTTGGCCAAATATGGCCCTTGCACCATAAAACCCCAACCAATCAACCTGATCGAAAAATAAGCCGATCACACTGCATACATTGTCCCTTAAAGATCTTATGACTCCCGAGTCTAGGAGGATTTTATTCTGGGTGTCGGGATTTTACTTTTCCATCCTGTTTAAAGATAGAATCCATAAATATGTAAAGCCTTTTCGGAACACAAGTAGATTGTGGTCAAATTGATAAAATATTCATCTTCGAATTTTATTTTGATTCAAAATTCATGAAACATTTTGGAATTAAAGTTCAAAAAGGATAACTAAATAACCGAGATTTAAAACTTCTTTCTTTATTGCAAAAAATTTTTTATTTTGTTTTGCTGGCTTAACTTTTACTTTTATTCACTCAGCATAAAATATTTAAACTCTAGAGGAGAATATTGCTTTCGCTTTAGAAAATACCCTTTTAAATTTAGCTTTCTAAGTTGTTTTGTTGAAGTTGTATAGAAATTTATTGGGTTTTCTTGTTAATGGAAACTAAGATTAGCAGGATTTGCTTTCTGTACCACATATAGCTATTAGAGAAGTAATAAATTTCAGTTATTTTTGCTTAGGCCCCTCTTCGTGTAAATGATAAATATATTTGAACAACTGAAAATATTTTTTTAACTAAATTTATACTTAATCTATTTTAATGATACACAATTCGGAAAATAGAGCAAGCTTCCTCCATCCAATGTAGTAGTTGGTTATATTTTATGTTGGCTATTGAAAACAAGAAAATATTTAACAAATTTTTATGAAATAGTGTTGGATACAAAATCAGACTAAATAAAATAGGTATAAACAGGGCTCGCAGTATGTAAGTATGGTTAACAATGCTTGTTGAATGGATGGTAAAATGATCACTGTCCTATCGAATTTCTGTACGGTAGAATCAAAAAATTAACTTACAGCGCTATATTTTTTTAACAAATTTCATGTCTATTTCGAGAAGTTTTGATTTCGTGCATAACACATTTTCTTTTAATCTGTCTAATTGAATTTTTATAAATTCTTTTTAGATTGAATATATTGTAAATTAAGTAGACGTTATATCAATTTGACTGTAATTTCAACAACAGATTTGTCATGCCGACGAAAGCGTTTAGTAGTGAGTGTGTTAGTTCAAAATATTCCTTGTTCTAATCTGAGGTAAGGCAAATAGATATTTGTGATTGGAATTAATGTGTGGTCTATAAACGGGTGTTGTCTAGAATGTGTGGTATGTATGTAATTCCACCCCTGTGGTTGCACCATGGTAACGCAAAATGCTTCATAAAATCCTCCTTGTAGTTCCATCATGAGTAATGATCATTTGGACGAGTATTGGAAAATATTTAACTTATTAACTACTCATTATATATGCATTATCACTTAACTATTCATACATAATTTTAGTTATGGAAATACGCGGCATTGTGAGCAATAACATTAAAGTAAACGTAAATAGATGCATCATTATATTTTGACTCCGCCTCCCTTGGTGTCAGTCCTCAGGGGCACATCGCCTTTAGATGTGTACGGTTTCCATGGATCCGAGGTAGTCTAGTGATCTTTTTCCTGATGGGGTTTACTGTCTTCAGTGAGCATGGGTGTCACGCCCTGGATATCGAAGGTATCATTTTCTGCTTTCATCTCACTACTTTATTCCCTAATCCCTCTTTTTCCTGTCCCACGACCTTTTTCACTTCAAGTTATCTGTCTTGAGGCAGCCTAGAGCCAAATATGGCATTTGCGTTATAAAACTTCAAAATAAACAACCAACCCTTGGTAACCTAATAGTCATACGTGGATCATAATACATTTAATATAAAACTGTTAATAAGAATTATTGCATCGAAGTGTATAAGTTCAGCTCTTTATAGTGCCATAAAACATGTTTATTTTCAATGAATTGATTTAAAAGTATATCAAATTCAGATACGAAAACTATAAAATGTTTTATGAAAAGTTATCGATTAAAAGTAATATATTCCGCTCATTTAAAATGTTTTGGTACAGGAATCCACTCCCCTTTTTACCCAATGAATTTGCTCCTTTATAGAATATTTAAATGTGTATTTTTTATCATTATTGTAATGTATTCAATTCCTGGTTCTATTACTTTTAAGAAAGAGATTCCAGGAATCGGTGATTGAAAGATTCAAGATCGAATTTTTAGGATTCCAAGAATCGATGTTTCGTACGACATGTATTTTATAAATCCCTTCGGGCACTGCGAAATTCAGTCGAAATGGATTTACTGAGTATAGCTTGAATGTACTATTTCGTTTAAAAGCATTACAAAATTATGTATAATACAATTAATCCCCCGAAAATTCTCAAATTGACACAATGGCCACAACTCTCACATATTTGTAGACTTTAATGACCTCTTTCAGGGGCCTTCGTGGCCCAGTGAGTTTGTCCCCTGCGCTAGTAACCTGCGTGTTGTAGGTGGTGCAGTTTCGATTCCTCTCTGGGTGTATTTCTATCTTCTGCGTCCGTGAAACTTTTTTTGTATGTCCATTACTTGACGTTGTCTTGTGTCTAGCACAGCATAGGCATATGGCCTTTGCGCCATAAAACCCAACCAAATAACCTTTCCTCTTTGTACTGTAAACCTTAATCTTAAGAAATTAATTTAGTTAGTGAGTTCTATGAACGTTGACAACATGATTCTTCACCCTTTTGGTGCACATCTGAGTATCAACGTAATTCTGTCGAAGATCGCTTTCCAAATTATTTCCTTGTGATAACCACCTCAGCACCACAATTGCCTGTTTCCACAGGATATTGAAATTGTAGCATGTTACTTGTATATAGGCTTAAAAGGAGCTAATAAAATGAAACAGCATTCATCAATATTGAGTATCGCTCAAGTGAATCGGTGTCGATGTTCATGACTCCAAGGTATAGTTCTCCCATTTGACGGATTAGCAGAACACTTTTAGGCATTCGCCGTACATATAAATGGCTGTAAACTTCGGGTAACATGTTTCCGAACTTTCCTGGTTTAGCTTGGCCAAATAGGGTCCTTCAATCATAAAACTCAACCAGTACCTGATGTAGCAATAAGCTCTGAATAAAGTTACCTATCAGATATTGTCACACGGCAGTTAATTCAGGGAACAATCTTGATGAATGGTTAACTGGCTTAAAGTCTTTCTCATTAGCTTCTAACCTTCCCCTGCGTCTTGGAGTTTCTAACAGATGAATGCGATAACGCTGTAAAAACCTTCAATGCGCTATAGATTTTTATCTGCCTGTCTATTTTCGTTTTCTTTCCAATAATTATGCCCTCAGGGTCATCTCCTTCAGATGTGCACTGGCTTCACAGACCTGAGGTACTTTAAGAATCTTTTCTTCTCCCATGGGGTTTACTGTCTTTAATAAACACGAGGGTCATGTTTCCGTGATATTCAAAAAATCTTTTTCTGCTTTCATCCTCTCTACTCTATTCTAGAAATTCTTTTTACCTTTCACATTGTTTGACGTTGTCTTGCGTTTGGCACAGCTTGGAAAAATGTGGCCCTTGCGCCATAAAAAGCTAAAGACAACCAACCAGATAATTATGTTCTAAAACATTCAACTTTTCGTATTTGTTTTAAGTTAACTTCTGTACCACAATGTTTAGTGTGTACACTCTTGTGTAATGAAATATTACCCTAGAAGAGCAAACATAGAACCTTTTCAGCAATGGTAGATCTCAGAAATTGTAAGCTCGTTGAGTACAAGTTTTTTAATTGAAGTATTTTCAGGTCTTGAATGTGCTGCTTAGAAATTTCTTAGGACTGACTATCCCAATAAATACTTTGTACATTTTATGATACTAAACTTTTTGACATAACAAGTCACTAATGATGAATACAATAACATGTTTTACCCTAAGTCAATCAAACATCATCGTCCTCATATATTCCTAACAGCTTCAATACAGAAACAAACGTGGGAACGCTAAATAATACCTTGACAATATTCAAAATCAGTGACTAAAAATCACAGCTCATTTATGCTCATCAAAAACTGCGCTACATTGGCAATCATTAAAGCATGCAATTGATTTTCTGATTTATTGTAGCCTGCGCCTAGCCTATCTAGGCGTAGAATCGTATGTGTGTATACACAAACTCAAAAACCACAATACTACATCTTCTCGCCCGGAAGCGAGCCAAGCCTGGTCTTCGAGAAGTTCCGCTTGGTATCAGGTAATAAATTAAGTCAAGAGCAGCTAACCGACTCCAAAACAGCCATTAAGGGGTTAGACGTGGAGAGCAACGTTATTGCTGGGCAAAAAGGGAAAATAGAAGAGTATAAATGTATACATGGGTGACTTAATTTATACGCCACGTTACATTCTCTTTAAGCTCTTTAACTCAGTAATGAGGATTTTAAAATTAGAAGCTCGGCAGTGTAATTTTGTGAAACATGGTATGTTACCCCCATTGATCCAGTGGGAAGAGGACGGTTTACCCAATGGAGGGGGGACATTTTTAATTTGTTTGGAACATTTCCGGTCCGATTTATCGACCCCAGAAAATGTTTCAGTTTCGAGAGATTAATTCACGGATTCATTGAAACGTTAAGGCTGATGGTTTTTTATTTTTCCTCTCGGATCTTTCCTTGTTTAAAACCGGGATCAGATACACGGAGTTATGGTTTTCTGGGCAAAAATCGAGATGATTATTGAGCGACTATTGTACCGTGATGATTTTGGTTCTTTAATTTTTAATGGTTGAGCAAGCTAGCAGTTATTTTTGAAGATTTTGATTATTGATAATGAATCTGATCGCAGGAGTGGGATGGATTTTTCGAGATATATTGTCTGCAGGATGAAGGATTTAGTATCGATATGGGACATGTTTTTATTCATGAGTAATAATTTGAGAGCTCGAAGTAACATTGTTTGAATAAATAGAAGTTTTATATTATTTTTAAAGTACACAGTAGATTGATATCATTAGATATACAATGATAAATATTTATTTTAAAAACATTTCTATTTAGCTCTTTATATGAAAGGTTGTATTTTGTAAACTTGAAAACTGCTTGTGTGGTTACACATAGCAAACTGAGCAATGAAAATGTTCAAAGGATAAACATTTATATTGATGATTAGAAATTTCATATAATGACACTTTACACAAGTTGGTATTTGTTATTACTAACTTGTAATACTTTAAAATTGGTCAGTGAAATTGATCAGTGAATTGGTCAGCACTTGTGTGCAAAATTAAGAGAATTTGCACATTGTGTCTATTTTCACCAAAAGTACTGAACCAAAGGTACTAAATATGCCGCCGAAGAAGAATGTAGTCAGTGTCGAATACGTAAGCGTACACCTGCGTGTGGGTGTAGCTGTGACCGCGGAGGGGATGATAAGCTCACGAGGTGTTTTCCGCGATTCGTGTGCTCGTACTCCTCGGCGACATTCGCTGTGTTTCTCGCAAGAGTTGGATAAATTTTAGAAGCTATCAGGTAAAATGAGTAGCCACGAACGTATGGATGACGGAATGAGATGGAAAATCGTCGGTAGATTGGAGGCAGGGCAATCACAAGTGCAGGTGGTTACAGAGCTCGATATAACGCCCAGTATCGTCTGCAATGTGTGGAAATAGTTTTAGGACACTGAATCCATATCGAGAAGACATGGACAAGGTCATCGAAGAGCCACGACTATCAATGAGGATCGTTATTTGGCACTTTCAGCGCGGTGCTACAGGACTACTACAGCTTCACAGCTCTCATGTGAGCTGCATCCTGCCACAGGAACCCGAGTTTCACGGTTTACTGTTGCCCGAAGGCATCATGAGAGAGGGCTTTATGCCAGAAGACCCGCTGTTTGCGTCCCGCTCACTGCAGCACACAAGAGAGCGTGTTTAGCATGGTGCAGACAACATCAGCCTTGGACCAGACTTCAGTGTAGCACCGTGCTCTTCACAGATAAGTCGAGATTCAGCCTGGACACTGATTCTCGACGTACCCTCATCTGGAGAGAGCCTGGGACCCGATACCATCCCTCCCACATCAGGTAAATGGACCACTATGGTGGTGAGGGTGTCATGGTCTGGGCAGGCATCGTGTTGGACGGCCTCACACCCCTCCATGTACCAGGTGAATTTATTCAATCAAACACAAGGTAAAAAACATTAGAACGAGAAAACTGGTCAGATATTCTTTCAAAAATATACGATGAGAATGGAGCAATTTTATAAAATCGATCAAATGCTTCTGATTACATCTAGATAATTTATTATTTAAATCAAGCGGGCAAACACTAATAAATTATGCTAGTAATACAATAGCTGAAGAAGCTCCAAATTACAATATTTAATGCTTAATTTTCATTTTACATTCAAGTTATTTCTGAATGGAATTAAAAAGTTCACCAAGTGCATGTTAATGCATGCATTCTCTAAAAAAATATAATCACGTATTCTTAACACTTCGGACTTTTATATTACTATTTTTCTTGGATCTAAATGTTAGATCATATGCATAAGACAATTAATAAAGAAATACACAAAAGGAGGTCACATTTTTATATATCTTAAACATGTAATCGAAATAATCTAAAAACGTTCCATTTTCTAAGTGTAAAGATTTATATTTCGTCTCAAAAGTACAAGCACATTAGGCATGTTATTACATTAGGCCTTCTAATTTCTTTTCTTATTCCCACATACTATTGCGAAACTTAAATTTAAGTAAAATTATGTATAGATTTGTTTATTGTGTAGTCATTAAACTAATTCATATAAGTAGGGTAATATTACAGTTGTATATTTTATGCTCTTTTTTACATAATATATAGAAAATTAGTATAATTAAAATTATCTGATTTACCTAAATACTAAAAGCAAATTGTGTAAAAAGAATCAGTTACGTAAATTTTTAAATGTATCAATGCTCACTGCAGAAAAAAATCTTGTCTCCAGTCCGTTGGTACAGTTTCTTTTAAATTCGAAAATTACGAAAATTATAACTAAATAGTTTTAAAATACGTTTAAAAATATGCTCAGTATTTCTAATAACTGAATACTTATTTTTTAAACATGAAATAGAAATTAGTTTCTAGCTGATTTTAATCGCACAATTTGAAAAGTTTCTATAACAAACTTATGGAGTTAAATATTTCTTTTATAAACACGGAAGTAGTTAGTTGCGAAAAGATTTGAGATTGCTAGAAAATGGATTAATTTTTACTATACAGAAAGTGTAAGATTACACATGAAAATATCTACATTACTGCCCAATTATTGAAATAAAGCATGGTTACATTAGTATTGTGAGATAGACTCAATTAGTATGATTGTATTCCCAAAGGTCTTGGAAAATCACACGATAAATATTGAAAATATAACAAATATTTTTTTGTACTCTTGCCTTAAAGAAGCCTGTTTATTCAATTTAGTTATTAAAATAGCTGTGAATTATTTTACAAAATTATTTTATATTTACATTACACCAAATATGAATTATATCGATTAGTTTTTTATGCGAAATATTTCATAAAGCAATTTTGAAATTATATTAAAATTGTTTAATCGAAACAATTAACAATATTCCAGGAAAAACATTTTCTGTGTAAAATAAATCCGTAAAAAAATGAAGTGATTTCTGTAGCATAAACAAATCAGAAAAACGATTCAATGAGAAATTTCATTCTCTGATGGAATCCTCATTAAATGTCTAGACAAAAGGAAACTATTACTGTACATTTTATTCTCGGTGATACGCCTTCTACTTTTAGTTTTGTGTAGTCTTTATTCTTTAAATTCAATAATTTCTGAAACATAATTTGTTTATTCACAGGGGATGATGAAGATGAAACGCATTCATTTTAAATGAATGCGTTTGTGTTTTTGTTTATGTGTTGAATGTGTTATGTTTTGAACATGTTTTTTTTAATTTACCAAGCTTTTGTTATAAATTCAATCACAACTTAACTTTTAAATGACCATATAAACATACCAGATTTCCTAAACAAATAAAAGAATTTTGTGAAAGTGTGTTATAAATGAGATGGTAAAATTAATAAAATTATTATTGAATTGTATTTATCAGTCACACAAATATTTGTTTTGAAAGTAATTGTTTACCGATAAGAGTAAAATTGAATTACGTGGAGTATTGTATTACGTATATTCAAAAAACGATTTTAAGCAGTAGTTTCAAATTTGAATTCTATAATACTTATATTAATCCTCATGGTGGTTGTCTCGACGAGGTATATCGTCATTAACTAAATAGACCAGATCTTGATGGACGAGATATCTCGTCATTAAAAAAAACTAACCAGATATCGATCTCATCATCTAAACGTCGTCAATATCTTGATGACGAGTTACTTCGTCATTAGCAAAATTGGTTAGATCTTGATGGATGGGATATCTCGTCGAAACTACGTGGAGAGTTAAGAGGAAATAAGCGAATACCGGGTGGTTGTAAGCGAACTTCTCCTAGAAACGAGCCTTTAGCGACCAAAATTTTCAACGAATCGGAATGAAACCAGGCATTCAGACATTTCAAGGTATGCGCTCAATAATTATGTAAATTAGAAGAATCGGGCTTTTAAGGTTACGGGAACAGTTAAAAAGTTTTGAATAGTAACACCAGAATTTTTTATAGCAATGTGATCGAAAAACCAAAAATGTTAAAATTTTACCTTTAGCTCTAAAAATGATTGTCCAAACGTTGTCAAAGATGAGTGAACTGCAAGAGGAAAGAACGGCCAACAATAAACCATAATATTTTACCTTTACTAGAAAATGCTCCACTTGGCCACATTCACAGGCGGTAACAGACACATGGCATGTGGGATATTGTGGACATCACTGACGTATGTAACATTGAACAAGGAATATATATATAGATCTATATAGTTTAATGGCTTCTTTCAAGTCCGACACACTTCTAAGATATCTTGATTCCAAATATTCTCGTGGCCAGAAATCTATTAGAGTTAGGTCAGCAGACCGTGATGGCTACAGAAACAAAAAATTGCGGGGTAGATGAATCTATCACCGAAGTGCTGTTATAACAAACGTTTGATGCATGTCTGAACATGTGGATGCGCACATGCATCCACACGACACCAGATATAGCATTCTGCTGCTGCAACACAGGAATGACTTAATTCGTTAACATTGCTGCGTAGCGAGCACCCGTAGCTGTACAAGTCATTAAAACCTGTGGAGTCACGTCTTGAAAGAAGTACGGGCTAGAATGAAGATGACGCTTGTAATGTCGCACAATAGGTAATTTGGCTTCATAAAGGCAGTGGACACAAGAAGTTTTGTGAAACGCGACCTGGGTTGCACTTCTTTTCATAGCTATTTGGCTCGCAACCTAGATGTCACGTTCCGTTCGATTCAATCGTTTTTCTTCCAGGTAGAAACAGTAAACTTCTCAAAACGCCTCGTTTGTCAATTACCTAAGGGTTGTGGTAACAAATCATGGAGATTTTGTTCGCTCAGTACGCACTACGCACTGTTTTAAGTTCATATTGCGAGTTAACGATAAATGTGCTTTGTCAGTCCACAGTATGTGTAGAGGGCACCTGCTATCACGGTCCTACATTGTGATAAAAATATTCGCAAAGTCTAAACGTAGCTGCTTGTCACCCGCTTGCAACATCTGGACTCGATGGAATCGATAAGGAAACATGGAGAAAAGATCACAGCATCTTTAAGACGGTAGTTTTCTGAACATGGAGAATACGAGAAGCACCTCGAGCAATTACCTGACGTTCTTGTTGAATGTGCGTCTGCAACACATTCTACAGCAATGGATAGTAGTTCAGCTTGCTGTATATCAAATGGGCAACTCGTTTCTGTAAATTTTAGCACCAATACAAGAGCAGCCATGACAGAACAGGGGCCATGTCGTAGATTCTGGTTTTGACGGCGGAATACATGCAATGCATCTGCGGTATTTGACCATTCTTGTTATTACTATTTGACCAGTTCACACTGTTTAGCTGAAATCGATTTTCTTCTCCCGGAGAAGATCGATTGACAAACCTCCCACTCACTAAACTTCCAATCACAAATGCTTTCAATAGGCAATAATTGTGATGACGCACCAAAGACGGTGGTTACCAATTGGTATTTTGGGATAGGTGTTTGTGATTTATGCATATTATGTCCACTATAACTGTTGCTTGTTGCCTTTCTTTTCTCTTTTGTCTTTCACACTCATCTTTGTTCTTGCGCAGTCGTTTTTGAGCTAAAGGTATAATTCCAATGACATTTTTGTTTTGCTTCGCCGATAACATTGCGATAAAAAAGTTAGTGTTGGTATTCGAAATTTGTAAGCTATATGCGTAAACCTAAGCGCTCGATTTTTGCTAATTACATAATTATCCTGAGCATATATTGAAATCTTTAAATCTCAACTTCCATCCTTATTTAGTATTAAAACTTTAAACCTTCGTTAAGATTAACGTGAACTATTATAATGCATTTAAGGAATGTTAGTAAATCATATTAGTGAAATTATTTCTTTGTGAAAAATTTGAAAATCCAATTTTATGCATATCATAAATTAGATTTCTTTCGTCTATTCGCTTTTATTGTAATGTTTGATCCCTTTTATTGGTATTTTCGTTTACAAAATCCTGTACTTTATAGTCTGTAAACGCTGGTTACATTTCAATAACATAACAGGGTCATTCCATGTGAAAACACATTTTGAGAAAAAGTTGTTGCATCGTAGTCAGATTTTTTTCAAATTTTTACCATAGATAGACATGGCAGTAAAACCCATAGACCTCAGTTACTTAATTATTTTGTCCAATATTAGCTGAGATATGGGAATTTAAAAATTGGTAAATTTTACAAAATGGCGGTCATCTTGGATATGCCACACTATCAATAAATTACACTAACTTGAGAACTAATAGTTCAAATTTAATAATTTTGGTACCAAATGGCAGCCATTTATTTCAGGAGCGTGTATAAACCACAAAAACAATGGCAAGTTTATATTTGAGGGATGTTTTTACATGTAAAATGAAAAAATCACTTTTAAAAACAGTCAAATTTAAAAGACTAGAAAAAACGAACCCTCATATTTTTTCTGAAACTTTGTGGAAGTACTAACTAACATATGCTCTTGCATCTGACAAAATTCTTCATTTCTGAATAAAAGCTATTCTAATGATAGCATATGTGTATTTCAAAACGGTGGTCATCTATAGTGCAAAAATTACCATAGCTTAAAAAATATGGTCAAATTTCAGTTTCTGTGAAGTACTAATTCAAAGCAGGCTCACATTAAATGTAAAAATATAAATAGAACATTAAATTACAGTTCTATGTATTTTTTAATTTATTTTATCATATGGTGTCTTTGAAAAAGTATGTTAAGTACTATTAATAGCTATTGAAGAAAAATTGTTCTTTATTTATTTAAATTATTTTTTAAAAATATTTTGCAAAATTTTATGTGTTTTATAATATTTAGTTACAACATTTCTGTTAAAAAATTCACATTTATGCTTAGGAACCACTTTTGTTTGTAAAATTATTATATTTTCAATATTGCATTTTATCATTGCTAATTTACTTGATAAACTCATTGCTTTATGCACGCATCACTCTTTTTCACAAAATCTCAATGCCATTATTAAGAAAAAGGATGTATTGAGTCTGGATACTGCTATTATGGCAAATTTTTCTGAAAATTATACCTGCATTATACAAGATGCTATATATTCAAAACATTCATTGAAATAACAAGCAAGCTTAAGGATCTTTTCCTTAAGCCTGCTTGTTATTTAAATGTGCTATTTGAATACTTTTTTCGTGTGAAATCTATTTCTACGTGTGTTATAAATCACAATTTATTGCATATACTTCGACATTTTAGACTTTTCAAAAAATAATTATCAAGCATTTAATCACACAAGTTCTACAAATTAAAATGCAGAGTTTTCAGTGACGGGAATTCAGACCAATACAAAAACAAAATTTAAAACTATTATTTTTGCCATAAAAAATCATGGTGTAAAAGCTGAGTGGTACTTTTTTGCCTGTTGTCATGAAATAAGAGTTTGTGACGATATTGGTAGAACCATAAAGAGTGTGGCCACTTTAAGAAGCCTTAAGCGTCCGTGCAAGGATGTAATCTATATATATAAGAATGGAGTGTTTGTACATTGAATATTTTCGACCCATTTCAAGTTTTCTATCCGTTTTGGTTCCTTATGTAAAATCCGTCTCTTGAGCGTTTGGTGTCTGTCTGTCCATTTGTCTGTCTGTATGTATGTGCCCGTGCTACGTCCAAACGGTTGAATATATTTTCATGAAACTTTGCATACTGTGTATACTTACATTTAATTAATGACTGAATTTAGTTGCATTAGTCTGTCCGTCTTCCCGTTCTATGTTTAATTTTGTGTCTGTTTGTACAACTATCACGCATAATTTATTCAAAACATTTTAATTTAATGCTCTACATTTGATAAACCATATTTTAGTGTAAGATTGCATTGTTTAGATTGCATTGTTTTAAATTTCTTTGCTTACATATTTAAGCACGTTTCATGTTAAAACATCTGAGTAACTACTTAAATCAACCATAATCTGGTAGTTTTGGAGAAGCTGGAATGCATATTGAGCATTGCAATTTCTTAATTTGTTTTACCACTACTGCTGAAAAATAAATTCCTTTTAAGAAACTATTTTTGCAGAATTTAAATTCAAATGTTTTTTTTCTTTTGACACTTAGTTTGTATTTTGCACAGAAAATAAATATTTCCGAACATTTGGGACAGACGATGTTTTGCAACAAAACGGAAACTCTTGTTCTTTTGCCACTATAGAGGAGATATAAAAGTAGAGTAGGCTATGACAACCTTTTTATGTCCCAATGATCATGTGACAAAAACAGTAGTCACGTGATCCTTAGACTCTTCTCTCCAACGCGCATAGTTTGCGCATTCTATCTTCATAGCAAATGCATTGAAAGTGAAAGCTAACATGGTTCTATCATGCTGTGTATATGGATGTTTTTCCAAATTTATTAAAGGTAGGAACCTTACTTTCACAAGTGAGTGATTTAATTGCATTTTACATTTATTTTTTGTCTTTTTCAGTATTTGCTAGTATGATAAAAATAGACATTCTAACTTTGGAATTCTTAACACAACCTGCGGACACTTATCGTTCTATAAAAAATATTTCATAGATTTGCAATCAATATACATCTAAAATAATATTTTTTATAAAATAACAGATGTTAGAGTGTTTGTTGTAAATTGCACATCTACAAGGGCTTAAAATATTAAAAATAATAAACCAAACTAAAAAGCTTGTGTAAAATCGTTCTGTCTTGGCGATGATTTTTTGGCGCCAACCAGGAACACGATATTCTTTCGTGTCTTATACGATAAAAATGTTATGAATTGAAGACATTAACGAAAGTACATAATTTAAATTGTATTTCTTGCTGAACAAAATTGTTTTGTATCTACCCATCTGTGGAATAACATAAGAATAATAATTAAGATAAAAGATAAATTTTGAAACTTTTGAGAATTATAAATTAAACAAAATCGATTTGTTAAAAATAGGATTAAATCATTTCATAAGCCATATTATAATGTAATCCACATTTATGCGCTTTAGGGAACCTTTATGTTCATGTTTTAAAATATATGTAAAATCTTTCGATATAAGATTGTATTTGATAAAAGCTTTTCTTTCAAATAATTTCCCTTGAACCTATAACTTTCTACTGGAATGGCGTCGTCAATAGCCCGTTGTGTTGCTCTAGTGTGACATTAATTAATTACCATCTACTGGAATGGCGGAAAACAAATTGCCGTTCTCTTATGTGAAAAACAAAAACAGTGCTTGAACCGAAATTGAAATACTATACCTGTTTTTAGCGTATTTTTATTTTTGTTAATGAAGCATACAATATAGCAAATTGGGAAAGCACAAAATTAGAGAAAGAAATGAAACTTTTGTCCTAATTCCAAACAATCCGCTCAGCTGGAAAAGTTCCTTTTGTAAAATCATTGCTTGACACCCTGATTTTTTTTTGCTTAGTGTTTAAATAAACCTAACATTAAAATTTAATTATTTTCCACTTTTAAATCAGATTCATCATTCTTCCTTATATCTTTTAATCTTGAAATAAATCAAATTGAATTAGATTGTTTCGACAGTAATTGAACATTTCAATGTTTATATCGTTCTTTAACTCCATAAATAAGTGATGATAAAAACATTCCACAGCGAAATGAAATCCTTCACTCTCTTTTTTCTACCTGAAAAGGAGACACTGATTTCTTTCCAAGTATAGCATTAGAGCGAATTAAATATATTTGTGAAAATTGATGCACATATAAAGCATGCTCCTCAATCGAGCGTAACATTTATTTTCTACACTTATTTTCTAGTTAAATTTATCGTACTTGTAAAGATGTGCATCTGCTAAAAATTCATTTATTCAGTTCTTATGTATTTAAAATTATTATTTTGTTCCATTTATTAATTTTCCCAAATATGAAGAAAGAAGATGGGTAGTAAATGACTTCATGTAAAATGAGATGAACGTGACAATAAATGTGAAGATTACTGTTTCTTATTTATCTTTCGTATTTATAAAATATTGATTTCACACAAACAATAATTAATACAAATATAATATTAAAAATCCTGCACAGTACTTTTGCACACACTTAAAATAAAAAATTGTCAAGAATTATTTGCATGATCACTGATAAATTTAAAATCCAGATATAGACACACGCGCAAGTGTAACTTATTTATTTTTTGAACCAGAAATTTAAAATTGGGCAAAATAGTTAACAACTTCAAGCATATGGTTAAAAAAGTTACCTCCCATCTTTAAAGATTATATGTATAATTTTTTATGTTAATATTTTTATGCGTAACTGTCCTAAAATAAATTTGCGTTTACGAAAACATAAGCAATTAAGGATCCATAATATAAATGAATGCTTTCAGTGGTTACCTGGATTTGAGCACGCAACTTTACCTATTTTCACTATTCACTATTTTATGCATCAGTAAACTATTTATTGAAGCAGTCATTTTTTAATTTATTCCAACTTGTGTTAACCTCATTAAATTTAAACAAGGAAGTTTGAATTATTTTCTGCTATTAAATCTTTGTTAATTTTCCCAACACCTAATACAGGTTAAAGAAAAAATATATAATATATTGAATTAATCAGGTTTAGGACAACTATCTAATACAAAATTTTAATTAGTGAAGAAATACTTGTGAACATCCCCTAACCACTTTTACATGTGCTCTTAATATACAATAACAAAGGTAGTAGTCGAGCGATAAATCAAACCAGTACTACTGGGTCGATCTCTACTGCCGCTTGGTAAATCTGTGCGGAGGACCGTATCTGAACTGCAGGCTGGTTAAACTGATTTGGAGGGCCGGGTCTGATAAAAATATTTAGAGGACTGTATCTGGATTGCTGTCTAGGTAAAACTGTCCTGATGGCCGTATATGGATAATAGGCAGGTTAGCCTTTTCGGGCATATCTGGTCTGCTGTCCTAATATTTGGATGACCGTATATAGACCGGTAGGGTAAACCTGTCCGAAGAGTCGTATCTGAACTACGGCCCTGATAAAAATTTGGAGAGCCGTATCGGATATGCAGGCCGAGTCCACATCTGCATACCAGAAACCGTGTCAAAATCTATCTGCAAGACCATATCTGAACTGCGGGTTGGTTAAACTGATCTAGAGGGCCCGGCCTGGTGTGTTGGCCTGATAAAAATATTTGGTGGGCCGTATCTTGACTCCGGGCCTGAGATCAATCTATTCACTACAACCTGTTGATCTTACGCGTGCCGTTTTTTGATTACGTGCTAGTTAAGCTCTATCCCAACGAGCACTTCTGCTAATTATATAACAACTCAAATAGCTAAAATCATCAAAAAGTAACAAATTAAAGAAATATTCAGTAGTTTGTATATTCGCATCGCTAACAATGCTAAAACGTAACCTCAAATTCAAGAAATATAGACACATTCGCAAAGCTAACTTTTAATAAAAATACGCTATGTCGCTAAGAAGAGCTATAAAAAGCCAAATCAATCCACCAACTGAATTTCGCGTAGCAGTCTCGTGACTACTAGCCACATGTTGGTCCCACTTTTTATAGCTCTTCTCAATAGCGATGCTCAGTCTACTTATATTTAATGTCTATGTTTGCTACGTGCAGTGATATTTTTTTCGTTCCGAATTAATTTCCTTATTTTTAGATTCTATCTAATTTTTAGTTGAGAGTTGTAGCAACTGTGCGTGATCAAGAGATAAAAAAGTCACGAATTTATATCTAGAACTTTTACCCTCCAACTTTTATTTTGATTTAATTTTCTGTTTTAAATATTTATTATTTTAAGAAATTGTAATTATTTTTCATCACACACAACACCACCGCAAAGTATTCTGTTTAAACCGGCATGTATGTTAGAATAAAGCAAATTTTAAGTGGAATTTTGCCATTATTGAAAGAACTTTAATGTTAAAAATAACAGAACTAGGACTTGAAATATTACAAATTCTTTATCATAGCAGCAGATGGCCAAGGGGGCTTATTTTACGAATTGAAGCTATATTTAAGCAACTTATATAGTGAAAGTTTGTTTAAAACAATGATTTTCTTTAGAAGAAACGACCTTTACTGAAGACATTAAATTTTAAAACAAGTACTTTTATTATTGCACGTTCCACAAAACGGAATTTTCAAGAAAAACGTATCCCTAATAGATTCGTCATTTTTACGAATTCAGTTGAGCAATTTTAGAGGAATAGAATTTAAGGAAGGGAATTCCTAATCCTTCCTCAAAATCGTCTTTTGTAGTACTTACCTTAGTGTCTCACCTTTCGCCAATTTGTACCTTTAGCAGGGGTGCGATATACATGAAATGCATTACATGGATGGATTTGCATGTGTAGAATTTGTGTTCAAAGTTGGTTGTAGAAATTATAAAAATGTCGAAAGTGTTAAAAAATTTTTTTACTCATACTTAAATGATTTGGCATTTTTCTACGACAGAAAATTGATTATTTTCTGGTCACTTTCAATACATAGTTAACCAATTCAACCCGAATGAGTTCGGGCAATTTTTCTAGTATTAAATACTTTTGGACAACTTTACAAGAGTTCATTAAAGAAATAGATACTTCTTTTGATAGCAAAATTGTAATTTATAATAATCAATTAGCTGATAGGTACGCAATAGCAAATACAATAACAGAATCAAGAACCAATCATTGTTTTAAATCAATAAAAACAAGTCAGGTATAGATTTCCAGTTTCAGTTTCTCAATAACATTTGCTACCATGGGATTGGAGAAAACCATCAAATTGCTATTGATCCCAATTGATTTGAGATTATTGTGAGGAATATGATTACAAAATCATGTTCTTGCTTCATGGACCAAGTGCATCCTATATATGGTCAAGGCCTTTAGATCCATGTTGGATTCCTTATGAATACATAGAAAATTCTATCATCCCATAACTACAACTGGACGATCATGTTGCTCCTAGTGAAAATCAATTGAACTATTGTTCCAAAAGGTACAAGACAAATTGAATCATACTATAATAATGCTTTTAACTTTACCATTAATATTAATGTGGTGACCTTTTTATTTGTGCTTAATATTTGTTTTTTAAAAATTTCTCGATAATACTATCATTGTATTTTTCACATATTTCTTTGATCTTTAAAGACTTATATGTTAAAAAACATTTCCAGTGCATAGAAATTTGAATTTGATTTTATCAATGTAAAGGTACATGTGTACTTACATTTTCTACAAAGTTTCTAAACAGTATAAGATCAGCTTAATATATTTCAGTAATGTCAACTGCAATAAAAATTTTGTATTACATTAAGCCTATATTTATGTATAAAAATGGGTATTAGTATTATATATTTGGGGCTGTTATAAGTACTTTTGTAATAATTAAGTTAAGAAACTGAGAAGTATACAAATTTCCCTGTGTAATTTTGATACAGTGTACCCTAAGAAAAATATAATATATTTAACAAAAGTATAGTAATTGAATATTATAAACATAACATTTTGTAAAGTATTTTTTCAAATAATTTAAATGAATAGAAACAATTTGTCTTCAATGGTACTTAATATACTTTTTCAAAGACAGCATGTGATAAAATAAATTAAAAAGTACATAGGACAGCAATTTGATGTTCTATTGATATTTTTATGTTTAATGTGAGCCTGCTTTGAATTAATATTCATAAAAACGGAAATTTGACCATATTTTTAAGCTATGGTCATTTTTGCACCGTTTTGAAATACATATGCTATCATTAGAATTGCTTTTATCCAGAAACGAAGAATTTTACCTCTGAACTTTTGTCAGATGCACGTATATGTGTTTGTTAATACTTCCACAAAGTTTCGGAACAAAATAAGAGGATTCATTTTCTTCTATGGCCTTTAAAGTCGACTGTTTTTAAAAGTGATTTTTTCACTTTACATGTAAGAAAATCCACTAAAATGTAAAATTGCCATTGTTTTTGTGGCTTATATAAATTTTGTGGCTCCTGAAATAAATGGCTGCAATTTGGTACCAAAATTATTAAATTTGAACTATTAGTTCTCAATTTAGGGTCATTTATAAACAGTGTGGCAAATCCAAGATGGCCGCTATTTAGTAAAATTGGCCACAATTTTTAAATTCCCCTATCTCAGCTAAGATTGGACAATATATTTAAATAATTGAGATCTATGGTCAGCTATGTCTATCTATGGTAAAAATTTGACAAGAATCCATGACTATGGAGCAAAACCCAACAGGTGTCCCCATATTGAATGACAACACTGAAATTTCCATACACCTAAACAAAAAAATGCTGTTCCTAAGTGTTCTTGTTTGATAAGTCTTAATGGTAGCTATTTATTAAAATTCTTAATCATGTTAAATCCAAAAAATGTATTATTGTGTCATTAATCTGGGCTTTTTTACATAACGTGTCATTAAAGTGTATTCCTATGTACGGTTCTAAGTATTGCTTTTATGCAAGATCTTTCTTATTTTTTCCACCAAGGTGAAATTTGATTATAAATTCAAAACATTTATGACATCCTAATCAAAAGATAGTTTCACATAAAATACGGGGTTTCCCATAAATTTGTAGATTTTTTAAAAAAGGGTATAAAATCAACACAGAGCATTTGAGTGCAATTTGCACCAAGTTCAAACTTCCATCGATAGATGATAATAGCTTGTTGTGTTACTCCAGTGCGACGTTTATTACCATTACCATCGATAGATGACCTTATTACTATCATAACCAGAAGGACATGGTAATAAACCGTGAAGATGGGTGTAGCATTTATTAATTTGCATTTTTGAACAACTTGCAATAGCAGTTGTTCAACATGTCCCCACTGCAATCAGGGATGTTAAGAAAGCGCTTCATAACGCCACTCACAGATGCGTGAAACATATCTGGGTCTTTCGAAGAGACCTCAAGCAGATGGCATCTTTGATATGAGAAAGGGAAGACGCGTTACTTGTGCACACTCGAAACTTTAGTTAGCCCCATAGCCAAAAATCTGCTGCTCTCAAGACCAGAGACCACCCGGGGCCATGCATTTTCACAAAATCGGTTAATTTGTCGCTCTTAACCTAACGCATTGATTAAATACTGCTTTACAGGAGATGATATATGTGGAGGTGCCCAATCTTGCACGAACATAATCGTGTTTAGAAGATTCTGTGCACGTACATCATGGCCTAACGTAATCTTTAAGCATTTTCAGGTAACGATGTCCATTTACTGGGCAGGTCCTCCGTCCCTTGTTTCACATGACTCTTGGATAAGCCTTTTGGAGCAAACCAAACTCTAGTACGCCAATTAGTTGAATTTTGAAATAATTATTTGGAAAGCGCAAATTTATCGAATACCCCGAATATCTATTAATTATTGGATAGGTGGTAATTAATTTTATTCTTATTTTATCTTTTTTTTTAATTATGTAAAAAAATCTTCGAAAAAAATTTACAAAACTAAGAGGCTTAAAATAAATCCTTTGAATCTGATATAAAAAGAAATAAAATGTTTGGAATCATACGTTTCAATCGTAATACTGCATGAAATTTTGGTAAATTCATTTTATGATCAATTTTAAGATTTTTAACCCGTAACTCTTTGTACAAGAAAACGTTCTGAATTAAGATAACATAATCTGAAAGTATCTTGTGCATATCATAAATTAAAAAAATAACGTTTTTAGGGTACTTTGCATTACAATATGATTATTCTAATGTGATTTGATTTTGTTTTATTCGTTCAATCTGTCCCAAATTCCTACTCAATGCATTTTTACCCTCTGAGAGTCCCGATATTTTGGAGTATTGTAGCAATGCTTTTACTCCACAACACGATGACTAAATAATTATATATTTGTAAAGATATGGGTTCTCTCAACTTAGAAATATTCTACTGCTCTTTTCTTCAGTAGAATCTTCCTTTGGAATGATACTATTGCCCATTTCCTTGGAATAGAATCCATTGGAAAGATTCTACCGTTACGTTTTTGGAATAGAATCCTTAGGAAAGATATGGCTCCTTTCGTTAGAATAGAATCCTTGGAAAGATGCTATTGTTTGAGAAGGTCAAAATTGGTAAGATATGCAGGGATGACAAGTTTCAAGGTGGAATTATGCGTGTGAACCCCTCAAAAGGTTAAGTCGTATATCCTTGTATAATTAACATCGTGTAACAAAAAATGACTGCAGTGACAAAATAAACCAACCTCGCATGACAACGGCATAAAATAACATGATAACATCACGTGCGCGTGACATAAAAGGATCTAGTGACACGGAGGTAGACCAAGCATCTAATTTATAGACTAGTATGAAATTTTACTCTCTTTGGCTCTGGAAAATGGTGTAATTTTCTTAGTAAAGTTATAGTGTATAATACTCACTTTAGAATCGTATATGCTCAAGCAAAGGGCTGAATTCATGTGTAAAGTAAGCTTGTAATTGAATCCTTGCAACATATTCAACTTTTAGTGTAATATTGTGTAAACGAGAGGGTCATACATTTGTATAACCAATATCGTATTTCTAAACACGCAAGGAAGTCAGCTTTTGTGGCAAAAAAAATTGCTATATAAAGCTACACTGCTGGCCACCCAAATTGCAACACCAAGAAAGACAAGAGATATCACAACAAAATTTATTTTGTAGATAACATGTTGACCAAGTATCAAATGATTAAATTTATAGACTTCTGTGAAGTGTGGTTCCTGCCAAAATCAGTAGCCAGAGTAGCCGCCATTGTTGGAGATCACCGCTGCCACACGCCTCGGCATTGATTCAAAGAGACTTTGGATGTGTTCTTGGGGTACAGCAGACCAAGCAGCTTCCACACGTTGCCAAAGTTGATCTGGCGTGGCAGCTGGGGATGTATTCTGGGTCAATCGTTGAGCAACCATGGACCACATGTTTTCTATCGGCGAAAGATCCGGAGAGCGAGCTGGCCAGGGAAGCAATTCAATCTGGCGATTGACGAAGAACCCTTGGACAATGCGTGCCACGTGTGGTCGCGCATTATCCTGTTGAAATATGGCTGTGGGCAAGCCCTGAAGGTAAGGAAGGACAACTGGCTCCAACACCTCGGAGATGTAGCGCTAGCTGTTTAAAGTACCGGCAATGCGTACTAGAGGAGTGCGAGAGTGATATCCAATACCGCCCCATACCATAATACCCGGTGCAGGACCAGTGTGGCGGTGCATAACGCAGCTGTTCAGCATCCTCTCTCCACGGTGTCTCCAGACTCGAATCCGACCATCGTGGTGTTGCAGACAGAAGCGTGACTCGTCAGTAAAGACAATTTCATTCCATTCTGCCGTCCACATCCTTCTTTCATCGTACCATTGGCGGCGGAAACGTCTGTTGTTCTGCGTCAAGGGTAGACGAAGCAATGGACGTCTTGCGGACAGACCACTCTGCTGTAAACGGCGTTGAATGGTACGCGCAGACACTGGATGATGCGGTACAGACTGAATGTGCTGTGCTATGGTTCGTGATGTGGCTGAGCGATCCGTCACTGCCATACGCACAATATGCCTGTCATCGCGTGAAGTGGTGCACTGAGGTGGATGCGATCGAACACGTCGGTCCGTCGAACCCTCCTGCATCCAACGATCACATATCCGCATTACAGTTGTTTGGTTTCGTCCAACACGACTACCGATTTCCCTGAAAGATAATCCACAATCTCGGTAGGCCACTATCCTTCCTCTGTCGAACTCGGATACTTGATCAAAAGATGATCGCTGTTTTCTACGAGGCATAATTGATCGTTTTTTTGAAAAATCCACAAGAAAAACACAATTGCCGTACTTGAAATCGTCGAAATCTCCAAGCCTTAAATAGCGCTTTGAAGTGGCGCCACAGGCGCGCGTGATGTGCGTCTGCGCTGAAATTCTAATCATTTGCATATCTCACCTCCGCTAATGCATGTTGTAAATTTCATATTATTTGCATGCTTCCTTCAGGGTGTTGCATTTACGGTGGCCAGCAGTGTATTTCAAATATTTTAATACATAAATTCAAATATTATGCCCTTGCGATTACGTCTAGTAAAAGAAGTCGCAACACAATAAGTAACTATAAGATGGACATGCCCAATCTCAATCGTGTTGTAGTTCTCAATTTCTTGGTATATCGGTTAGTTCTACGACGACTTTTTCTGAACAAGGACTAAATAGACCAGGACCTAGATCTTGAGTATTATTTACACTAGTATGGCAATTCGAATCTGCATGCAGATCCGTCGAACTAATGAGTAGTGAGAAAGTGTGATTGATAGGTTCAATGATCGCCATTCTAATTATTGGTTACATGAATACCGATACTATTAGCGGACTAGGATTGACTTACTAGTGAAAATTAGCCTTTAAAGTGGATTCCGAACCACTTCGAACTGCCCAGATTGGAATTTGATTCTAGAGTGTTGAACCGAGGATCAGCGAACTAAGAACTTGGCTCCCAGGCAAATAGTTCGTCATCTGACCGTGGTTCAAAATTACGTGGTGTTGTCCTCGGATCTTTCCCTTTGGGATTGATCCCGGACCGTCACCAATAGCCCGTTGTGTTGCTCCAGTGTGACGTTAAGTGAAATACCCCCAGGCAAATAGTGCGATCATATAGGAAATAGGCAAAGGGGCCTTCATACCGCAAAAGGTTAAGTCCGACTTTACAGGTTAGCCTACTTGTGGCAAAAGCGTAAGTGCGGCCTTACACATTAGTCCACATGTGGGAAGGAATAAGTGGCCTACATGTGGAAAAAGGTTAAGTGTACGCCCTTACATGTTAACCTACATATGGAAAAAGTTAGGTTCGTCCCTACATGGTGCAAAAGATTAAGCGTGGCCTTACATGTGGCAAAAGGTTAAGTGCAGCCCTACATTTAACTTTAAATTCAAAACAGATTTTACACACTTAAATTGATAATTAATCAAGCCTATGTTGAGGGACGGTATGAAATGGTTTCCAATGAATCCCATTCCTACAATGAAATAGCCGGCCTGGTAGCTGAGTAGTTAAAGCAGTGGCCCTCGATTCAACAGGTTCTGATTTCGAATCACAGTTTGTTCGAAGAGGTTCTGAATGTAATTTAAGTCGAAAGTCCTAATGTTTCAAAAAATTACGGTATAGCAATAAACCAAACCTTGTAACAGAAGTTAGTTGAATGAGCATCTCGAGGTTAAAATTAACAATTGTAATGGGCAAAACAGGAAACACTAAATAAATCTCAAAATTGTCCCCTCCAAGTGATTTCGACGATATATCTAGTCTATCAAGATATTACCTATTTCGTTAATGACAAGACATCTCATTATTAGGACATTGCCGATATTTTGATGATGAACGAGATCAAGATCTGGTCAGTTTTTTTTATAAATACGAGATATCTCGTCCATCAAGATCAGATCACTTTTATCAAATGACGAGATATCTCGTCCATCAAGATCTGGTCAATTTTGCTAGTGACGAGATGCCTCGTCAATACAACCAACAGAAGGGTTTAAATATAAGATATGCAAACACAATTATAGATATTAACAAAAAATATATCTTGGTAAAGGCTAGATGTTTTAAGTTCGCACCTGGCGCAATAACTGCTTCTTAAACTTTAACTTATAACAGTTGGATGTTTATAGTTCTGCTGGCAATGCGATTGTAGTTCACTTGTTACGTTCACTAGTTACAAACTACGATAAAAACTTGAAAACATAGTGTCAGAAATTGTTTTACCTGAAATGGCAAGAAAATTAAAGGCCAATAAAATTTCTGAAACTGAAAACAAATACCAAATCAATCATGCCTTAGGTATTAACTGTAACTTGAACCATACATGGCACATCAAAGAACGAACGGCGGCCATACAAAATCCAGTGGGATTTAGATCGGTCCGTATGCCATTTTGCACATGAAGAATAGTCGGCGCTTAATAATCGATATTCGAGTATTCCCGTAGAGGAAATGTTTGCTACTAACTCATTCAGAGTACATCGATTTTCAATAGTTACCTCTCTATCTAGAATAAATCATGGAGGACTCAGATGAACATAGCTGTTACGTTCCGCGGTAATAATGATTTGCTGCTGAAATAATGAAACAAACTGTTTCCGAATGCTTCAGAGCCCTTTTCAATTCCTCTTTTCTGGCTTGTGCTTTTCGAAGGGATCTTGAGCGCAAAAGTAATTTCTGTTCGAATGAATTTATCACCATGTTGGTTTTACGATCTCGAATGGGACTGGATAATGTTGATTCTATGGAGTTAAGCCTGAAGGGAATTTTATGATCTCGCAATAATAAAAGTGTTTTCAATATGTACAAAAAAGAAATGTTGGGGTATTAAATTGAAAAATATAGGTACTCTAGAATTCAATTTCAATTCTAACCATGTGGTGTTGCATAGTTATGGTTTTCTGTAAGTTAACTAATGAAGTTGGGTTGGCTCAATTGTGTAAAAGAAATTACTTTTTTTTAAATCTCGAATAAATTTACACTGACTGGTGACTAAAAGAACTTTCTTTTAAATAGACATTAAGGTGGTAATATTATCCTTTTCACTGTAATAACTGAAAATTCATTTCAACACGGAATTCAATGATTTATTAAGAACTTTCTTTTATATAGACATTAAAGTGGGGTAATGTTCTCCTTTAGACAAATAATTGAAAATTCCTTTTAACACGGAATTCGAATATTTAAAACAGAATGAATAAATGAAAATAGGGATGAAGAAACGTGTTTTAATTTTAAAATATTTGAGAGAAGTGAGATATGGAAAAATGTGAGTGATTTTATGTGTGATATGAACGTTAGTTAACCCTCCGTGTGTTTTAACGAGATATCTCGTCCATCAAATCTGACCCAATTTATAAATTGACTTCGAGAGACAGACTCCAAGTGGAATGAAGAGTCAAGTAACGAGAACTTATTTCCCTTTCCCAGAACTATTAACAATTTATAACAGATTTTTGAATCCGAAGCTGGTCATTACAGGGTGGTTTCCGACACAAAAATAAATCACTAGGAGGCTTAATCAAATAAGGAGAGTACCTGTTCCTCGATGCAGTAGAACGGAACTATTTTTGAGACACGTGTTCATAAAACTAATTTCTTCGCATAATCGAACATTAGAAGCTTTTTACATATGTAAAACAAAAAATAGTTTTCAATGTTGACTAGTATATATTTTATTACATATGAATAAAATTAGACAAAAAAATTAAAAATAATCAAGATTTCTTTGATTTAAAGCGCGCTTTTATTTGAATTGGGCTAAATCAAGGGATTGAAAACGTTAATTAAATTGCATCGCTCTCAATATGGGCTAAAGCCGAGCTTTGTCCAAACATGTAAAGATTCAGAATGAGTAGGCATATCTGAATTAGATTCATCTGCAGATTCATCGTTTGTCAGATGTACAGGCTTCTGTGAGCACAAATAATACAAATTCATCATATATTGTTCAGCCCCTCAAGGGCATATCCTTAGATGTGTACCGACTTCACGAACCCGAGGTATTTTGGTGATATGTTATTTTCCTATAGGTTTACTGTCTTTAGTAAACACGGTGTTGCCCTCCATGGGTACTCAAGCGATCTTTGTTTTCATCTCACTACTTTGTTCCTCAATACCTTTTTTCTTCTCCTTTCACGTCATTTTTTATTTGACGTTGTCTTGCGTTTTATGCAGCTTTGCCAAAGACGGCACTTGCGCCATAAAACGCCCAAAATTACCAACCAGTGCTCATTTCTCAGTGGGTTTGCCTACTGCGCTTGCAACCTGCGAGATGTAGGTTCGATTACTGTAACTTAGCTTGGGTAAATTTCTCTCGTCTGTGTCAGTAAAACTTTCATTCTGTGTATGTATGCCCTTTTCTTGACGTTTTCTATCATGTTTATGCACAGCGTAACACTATGGCTCTTGTGACATGAAACTTAACCATCCATTACTCTGCGAATCTACGATCACCGCTAAGGAACCGATCTACGAACCTACGGATACTGATCCTTCAATTACCCTGAACCCGAATACTCTAGTGATATGTTCTTTCCCATGGGGATTGCTGTCTTTAGTGGACACGGGGTTGCGATCAAGGGGCACCCGAGCGATGTTTTTATAGTTTCATTTCACTACTCTTCCCGATATTTCTCTTGCTTTTCCTTTTCACATTTTTCACTTGATGCTGTCGTGTGTTTGCAGCTTGGTCAAATATGGCCCTGTCATAAAACCTAAAAACTACCAACAACATTCGCTTAACCTATGTTGCGATAATCGACATTTTACACTATACAACGAATAATTAAAAGAAATTCCAAAGTTTGGATAGGGCTGGGATTTTTAATGTGCTTACCTGTTCAAACGTTTATCCAATACAATTTCATACAAGCAAAACGGTCTCGAAAACATCGCTAAACATGAAAACTGAAACCCCAATGAAATTACCCTGAAAAACGAATCAAATAATCAAGATTTAATTTGCTCCGCCGACGATATATTACATCTCGAAAACGTCAATTCTCCAGCAGTAATTACAAGGCGATATCCCCAACACAGATGGGGTCGGTAGGTCTCCGGCAATCAGCTCAGAAGTCAAATTACCTGTCATTTTACAATCGCAATTGCCCGAAAATCCAGACAAGATTAGGGACAACAATTTAAGAGAAGAATGAGGCAGCGCCGATTAAAAATCTTTGGGAGACACCCTTTTATCCTGTCTCTGCTACACTTAGTTACTCGCGACAAGCGTGTGGAATGTAGCGCAAATGCGCTTCCCTAGAAAGGAATTTAACTAAGGCAATTATCACTCACCCATGTTTAAAGGCCTCTGCCTCAGTCCCAGCAGATAATTTAATTGTTATTTAGCTCTTTCCTTTTATAGCGTTTAAATGTCCCCTCCACTTGAACTCCCTGGAAGGAGTGTGATTCTCACTCTTCCACTACAAGGAGGGGGAGTGTAATGGCAGCGCGTATCTTGCTGTTTTGCTCTAATAAGAGGGGGGAGGTGACATGAAGTGTTTCATTAAGCACTGATGGAATTTCGTTTTTTCTTGCTGGAAATTTTGCGACGGTGACGAGGACTTATGGATTGGGGAGTCATTCTGGGGAATCATGCTGAGTTGAGTTTCATTTGATTTTTGAATAGTTTCAGGTTAATTTTGTCGAAACAAGTAAATTTATAAGAATAGTAACTGGACCCTTTCGTTTGGCACAACGTATATGACATAAATCAGGCATCAGGAGCACATCTTCTATAGGTGTGTACGGACATCCCAACCCTGAGGTGATCCAAGTGATCTTTTCTCGCTTTCATTTTTACCCTCACCTACCCTTCTGCCTTTTGGATTTTCTTCATCCGTCATTGTGATTTTTGTTTCGTGATTGGCGCAACTTGGCCAAATATGGCTCTTGCGCCATAAATCCCGAAAACCACCAACCAACTGAGATAAATCACTTCTTATTTTTGTAATATACTAAATTATCGAAGAAACTAGGACCACCGGTCTAGAAATAAAATAGGTACAAGTCACACCGATTCCTTATGTTTTAATGATTTAATCATCATTTAATCTTTAATGCTCTGATGGGAAATTGCAGTCCTCTCTATGATTTTTAACCAGTTTTTACCAATTTAATGTTTCCTTCAATTAATTCTCTCAATGTCGTTGAGGCCGACGTGCCCCCAATGCGCTAGCAACCTGGACGGATTCCTCCCTAGTCGTATTTCTGTCTTTTGTGTCAGTAAAACATTCCGCGTGTGTGTATATCCATTACTTGGCGTTGTATGTCCTGCATTTTTCGCAGCATGGCCAAGTATGATCCTTGTGTTATGAAACCCAATAACCACCGTCCCAATGTGGTTATGTAGTCATTAAATGTGCTGTTGGGTAATAGCAAATATTATTTGTACTTGAAAATCTCATGACACTGAGAGGGGCAACATATATGTCAAGATTGTGAAGTTTACTCATGATGCGCTTGACCGATAGAAAGAACAGAAAGGAAATAAAAACCGATATGATTTCAAAACTGCTGAAACGCCATCGTATTACGCCGAAGAAGTAATTTTGAAGGTAAATTTATAAAAGCATGGTGAACTTATCAGACAACAGCGCTAAAATTAGAAACTCAAGAATGAGAAACGGTGTAGTAATATGTATGAAACCTTTTAGTTTGCTACAAGAGGTGTTACGGTTCGTATTGATAGTATAATCTGAGAATCATCCTGCACTGTTACCTGCAATATTTTTTTCTGCATGGTTACTATAGTAAGGTCATGGTGAGAAGATACATCCTTGGAGAAGTTCATTTGTACAAAGGTAGAAACGCTCTTGGGGGAGGGCTGTCATACGCAAAAGCAAGAATGGCGATTTTCATAGTTGCTTATTTTGTTCAACTCTTAAATAGTAATATCGCTTACAGCATCGAACGATAAACTCGGAATCAAAAATCATTTTAAAGTCGCCAATTGAGGCAACGCTCTGTTTACATTCAACTTACCCCTAAATGAGTATACTCGTCCCTAAAAGCATGCGACTCAAAATGCCAACTGGAGCAGAACGACAGCAGTTTATCTTTCCAGGTCAATTAAAAGTTTAGTTGGATTCGTTGGGCTGATTAAAGTGACTGTTTAGTCATTAAATGTTTGTCGTAGGATGAAAAAGTTTTACAGAATCTTGTACATTAAAAGTAATTTGAGTTATATTCTCAGCTTCATCGTAGAATATGTAGGGTATACCGAAAGTTTTGAATTTCGTTCATTTGGGAATATCTAGTTCTTTTAAAATAGTTTTCACATTAGAATTTTATGTATGAAAATTAAAATCACCTAAAAAAGCTGCAAATGGAAAGATTGAAGGTAAATATATGAATAAATAAAAAAATTCCCAGGCATTGTGTCTTCAAGGTAGAAAGTAAAATGGGATATTTCGCGTTGTAAACAATAATTAATTAAATCACCTGGGTTTATAGAACCAAAACATTTGAATAAAATAATACGTTGTGATTAAAATGTATAAAAATGAAATGGTTATATAAATTCACTTTATCTTTTAAATCCGTGATAAAGATAATTATTTTTAGGGTAAAGCGCGAATAATACACTTTCAATAAATATGTATAAAATTTATAAAAGGGATTAAATATCCTGTAAGAAATCCAGGACTATTACATATTTTGATATGTGTTTCTAAGGGTGAGCAGAGATCGAAAAAACTGGATAAAAAAGTTTGCTAAATTATTTTATTAAATAAAACTAATGGTTGGATTTACTTAATTTAAAAAATGTATACTGGAATGTGATACCTTTTTTTTGCATTTCAAAATCTAAATAAATCCATAGCCTAGTAATTTTCTACCACTGTATTTTACAGCATCCTTTATTGAGAGGCAGTAGAAATAATAAAAAAATGTAAGTAGTATAATAAAAGACAGATAACTGTGTCTTACCATACTCAAATACCCCCAGGAAATTTAAATGGTAACTTAAACAGCAACTCAAGACTGAATGTGTTTTAATTTCCAATTAATTAAATTAATATCCAGAAACAGACTCATTATATGATGTGTCGTGAATGACTAATTTAATTAGCAGCATTAATTACCAATGGTATTAAATACACAACTGCATTGCTTATGTTAAGATGAAGGCAAAGGAAAGCTGAAAAGCTATGTAAGTGAAAATAAGTTTTAATTTTCTTCATAAATAAAACAAGCATTGCCGAAAATTAATTTGTAAAGATTTGCTTAGAATGAAGGGCATTTCATAAGTATGCATGAAATTATATTATACATATTGGTAAAAGTACAGAAAACGAGTAAGACTAACTTTATGCTATGATGAACTTAGTATACACATTTTTATGATAATATGTAAGCTAGATTGCAATTTACTCTACAATTGTACTGTAAAATTATCAGATAGAAATTTGGTGTAACAGTTGAGGTAAAACCAAATGTTAACTTATCTTACATCAAATCTGAATTTGAATTTGGTTCAATAGAAGAAAGTACCAGTAAACTTAATATAACGTATTGTGAAGTAAGCTGTATATTAATGAAGTAATTTTCGGTTTACGGCATTTCTATAAGTAGCGTATTTGTTATCAAAGTAAAACCATTTTGACATACGTGCGGATGCATCCAAACGTTCCAAATTTCAGTATTAAGTTCAAACTATTGAATAATGTGATCTGACCATTCTCTCCGTCAATTTTGAAATACACGTAAGAAGCAGTTAAAGTTTAAAAAAGTGATTTAAGCTCCTAAAAATTCAATCTGAATATTTCACTAATGTACGTAGCACAGATATCATAGTTTATTTATGTATTTTTGAATGGCAAAATACACTGCTGGCCACCCAAATTGCAACACCAAGAAAGACAAGAGATATCACAACAAAATTTATTTTGTAGATAACATGTCGACCAAGTATCAAATGATTAAATTTATAGACTTCTGTGAAGTGTGGTTCCTGCCAAAATCAGTAGCCAGAGTAGCCGCCATTGTTGGAGATCACCGCTGCCACACGCCTCGGCATTGATTCAAAGAGACTTTGGATGTGTTCTTGGGGTACAGCAGACCAAGCAGCTTCCACACGTTGCCAAAGTTGATCTGGTGTGGCAGCTGGGGATGTATTCTGGGTCAATCGTTGAGCAACCATGGACCACATGTTTTCTATCGGCGAAAGATCCGGAGAGCGAGCTGGCCAGGGAAGCAATTCAATCTGGCGATTGACGAAGAACCCTTGGACAATGCGTGCCACGTGTGGTCACGCATTATCCTGTTGAAATATGGTTGTGGGCAAGCCCTGAAGGTAAGGAAGGACAACTGGCTCCAACACCTCGGAGATGTAGCGCTGGCTGTTTAAAGTACCGGCAATGCGTACTAGAGGAGTGCGAGAGTGATATCCAATACCGCCCCATACCATAATACCCGGTGCAGGACCAGTGTGGCGGTGCATAACGCAGCTGTTCAGCATCCTCTCTCCACGGTGTCTCCAGACTCGAATCCGACCATCGTGGTGTTGCAGACAGAAGCGTGACTCGTCAGTAAAGACAATTTCATTCAATTCTGCCGTCCACATCCTTCTTTCATCGCACCATTGGCGGCGGAAATGTCTGTGGTTCTGCGTCAAGGGTAGACGAAGCAATGGACGTCTTGCGGACAGACCACTCTGCTGTAAACGGCGTTGAATGGTACGCGCAGACACTGGATGATGCGGTACAGACTGAATGTGCTGTGCTATGGTTCGTGATGTGGCTGAGCGATCCGTCACTGCCATACGCGCAATATGCCTGTCATCACGTGAAGTGGTGCACTGAGGTGGATGCGATCGAACACGTCGGTCCGTCGTACCCTCCTGCATCCAACGATCACATATCCGCATTACAATTGTTTGGTTTCGTCCAACACGACTACCGATTTCCCTGAAAGATAATCCACAATCTCGGTAGGCCACTATCCTTCCTCTGTCGAACTCGGATACTTGATCAAAAGATGATCGCTGTTTTCTACGAGGCATAATTGATCGTTTTTTTTGAAAAAACCACAAGAAAAACACAATTGTCGTACTTGAAATCGTCGAAATCTCCAAGCCTTAAATAGCGCTTTGAAGTGGCGCCACAGGCGCGCGTGATGTGCGTCTGCGCTGAAATTCTAATCATTTGCATATCTCACCTCCGCTAATGCATGTTGTAAATTTCATATTATTTGCATGCTTCCTTCAGGGTGTTGCATTTACGGTGGCCAGCAGTGTATTTAAGCTAATTATGTTGAACTAGTGTAGATTTCTCTGGTTTAACAAGAGTGCAACATTTTATGCATATTATTTTAAAAGTGCTATGGAGTAGGGTAAAATCTATTCTATAGCACATCTTTGAAATAAAGCATAGTTAAGCTAAAATAAACGTAGTTTTAAGTAGCGTAGCTTAACCCTCCTGCTGGTTTACCCGACGAGATATCTCTTCAAGAGTATAAATTAATCACATCTTGATGGACGCGATATCTCGTCCTTAGAAAAATACTGGCAAAATCTTTATCTCGTCATAATAAAAAAATCGGTAATATCCTGATGACGAGATATATTGTTATTAGCAAAATTGGTCAGATCTTTATTCACGAGATATCGTCGAAACCACTTGGGGGGTTTAGGACCCGCCACCTCCCAGCTCGCCTAGAAGGCTTAGAGCTTTGTGCATGGAAGGTGGGGGGGGGGGGGTGACCACCGCCAGAGGACACGAAAGAGGACGGCGAGCCACCCAACCCAACGGCAGGTAGCACACCCGACTCCTACACGTGCGGCCCCATGCAACAAGGGCACCACAATTTATTAAATCTTTAAAAATATACAATATCAAAAGGCCAACAGGGCCAAACAATAAAATTATAATGACGACCGGCACACTGCCGGTTTACAGTGACGAACACGTGGCTCCGCACTGGCCACCCTGTAAAAATATGTAAACCAACTAATATAAATGTGTGGTTTATAAAAGACACCATAAAGGAAAAGAAACCGGTTTATATTAGACACCGGGTGGCCAGAAGGAGACCAAAAGTTTAAGAAAATTAAATTCAACTGATAAACAAGAAGTAAATACAAAAGGAAATAATAAATACCACTAAGGAAATAAAGCAAAATATAAACAACCAGGGAATCGGTGGGACAAAGCAAACAGCACTGAGACGATAAATAAAAGCGTAAAAACATTTAAAAATGACAATGAAGGTGAAAATATGGGTTAAATAAGATGAAAAATTATAATAGAATAATAAATAGAACGTATAAATGACTATGGAATAAATAGATTATGAAATAAAAAATGTGAATATGACAAATATAAATATTAAAAATTTTAAACCCACTTGGGGGGTTAGCATTGTTAACTGGGGTTGTCGAGATTGGATCGAAAGCAAAAAATATAATGCTTAGCTTTAGTAAAGCTTATGTCTCGACTCGCCGTTGTTTCTTTTCGTAGCTTTCATGGTGCTTAATCGTCTCGTCAAAACTGTCCTATAGTGTTCAGCCTCTTGCACAAAAACCTGTTCCAAACTCATTGGTTCTGGGCCAGGCACAATTTGCTTTTACTACTTGAATCTTTATTTCCCCTCGAGTAAAAGGGCAGTTTTGTCTCTACCGAAATATTTCGTCCTTAGCAAAATTGAACGAGGCATCTCGTCCAAACACTTGGTGGGCTAAAAGACAATAAAATACGAATACATTTAGACCCAAGTTAGAAAAGAGAGCAAAAGGCACAATCACACCCAATCCTGGCAACTCTCCAAACGCTGTCTTATAGCTTGAGACAGTTTTTAACATAGGCGGATAAAAATGAAAGCAGGGAGAGAATGATATACCATGTGCTAGGACACTGCGCATATTATCAGGAAATGGATGCTGGTCTCAGTAGGAAGCACAGGGTAGAGTCTGCTGAAGGTACCCAATAGCAAATGCCATTAACCCCCCAATCATAGTAAGAAACCGTAATTTCCCTCAGATTTTACAGAAAAATATAATCGGTTTTATTTCAGGTTTTATCAACTCTTATTTTTACCACAGAATTTTAATTATTTTATTAGGGGATACCGGGCTTCAATGGACGCCATGCCAGTAGTAAATTATCTATCACCGATCGAAAACTCTTGCCCTACAATGACATGAATTTTTTTAATGCTTTTGCGAAACACTTCAAACCGAACAAAATGTATCTATCTTAACAAAAACTAATTTTCAACAGACTTTACATTAGAATCATTTTACAGTTAATCCCGCGCACAAAATGAAGCGTCATACATGTTAATTTCATGCGTATGGAATGGATATGCCGGTGCACATTTTTTCATTTTAACTCTTACTGCATTTATTTGTACAGACCTCCGGGTCCTAACCTGGCTTGGGACGTCGTGACTCAGTGGCTTTTCCCACTGCTCTAGTAATTCGCGGATTACTAGTGTAGGTGGCGCAGGTTCAATTTCTGTCTGGTTCGATTCCTTCCTGGGTGTATTTCATCTGTGCCAGTTAAATTTTCCTTGTGCGTGTCTTGATGTTTTCTGTCGTCGCCGAATACGGCCCTGGCGCCCTAAAACCCAACCAACCTAACCGGGCTGGTAATCTTAATTTCCTTTATTAGCGAAGTAAACGTTAAAATAATTAAGTATTCTATCCCATATAACACTTCACTAAACACCATTACCTTGAAACTGCAAAGTACTCGAGCTCACCTGGATAATTTAAGCCAAGATAAGGGCGACTACAAACCTAATCCACAATGTCCATGGCAAGATCCCATTCCGGAAGAGAACTTCAGCCTGAAATGTAAATAGAAGTCATTAAATTACTTAACCGAAACGCGGACTTCTATTATTCTCATAAGATAAACAGTTCTAATTTTATCGTGGTTTCAGTTAGATTACTCCGAGAGAATCCTTTAGAGTTCAACGGAGTTTCACGACTGCTTTGCTATTGAGACTTGCCGAGGACCTGAGAGCAGATCTTACACCGCAAATGAATGCAGAGCCAGAATGTAGCTAATGGGTCTTATCTTAATGCTGAGCTTCTGTTCAGACTGCATTTGGCAATGCCTACAAATACTCCTACTGATTATAATTAAGAAAGTGTGACCACTTCTGTCCGACTTAACTTGATTATTCGCATTTGTACTACACAAAACAGATCTTTCTGACATAAAAATAGTTTTTGAAACACTACGTATTTAATTTGGAATGCTTGAATACTGAATAAAATTTTGAAAAGAAACTGAAAATACGACATATTTACTTGGAAATAAATGTTTTACTATTAACATTAAATTTTTTTGTGTGTTACTGACTGCTCCCGTTATACTTTTATCGAATGAAATGATTCACTTACGTGACGTATGAAGTGCGTGATTTCACATTTAATAAATTAGAGCGTTGTATTTATGCTCATGAGACCACTTATCTCTAAAAGGATGGTTGAAAATTAAGTTAACTCGACCAGAGTATATAATCGATTAATGAGTGATATAAGTATCCAGAAAACTGAAAATAATTGAATAGGTAACATTGTCTTAACTAAACTGGTAATAATAATCCACTTGTTAACCACGATGTAAAAGAAAGAAAAAAGCAGGTAGAGGCAGTCCTCACTGTACCGTAAGGTTTGGTTCGTGAATACTTTTGAGGCGGAATACCTGGTAAGTGGGTCGCTGGTGAAATTTAGCCGGTTTTGGTGGACACGTAACAGTGGTGTTAGAGTGTGGGCAATGCTTAGTATTCTATGGCAACCGTATGGACGATGGATCTGTGATAGCTAAAGTACGATAAAAACGGCATGGTGTCGATGCTGATGTTCCTGACGAAGGTAAAGGTGGCGTTTTCAAGCGTGGTGGGAAACTCGTTAGATGGCCCAGCGAAGTCGCCGTGTACGTGCGCCTGCTCCTTCTGGTGTCTTCGGTAAGCTCTAGATCTCTCCGCACTTGTCATAGGTTTAGACTTCTTGATATCATTTTGTTCGTCTTGAACTGATCTTTCAACCTGTTTACGTTTCCTATGCCGCAATTGAACTTTAGTGTGATATTGTCACGTGTAAAAATGGAATGAAGTATAAAACAATGATTAAGTTAAAATATGAATTTATTTAAACACTTGATTAAGTTAGTTAATTGACGAGAAACGATGAACAACACAACATGATAAACTAGAAAGCAATTGGTGAGAAACACGTGAGAGGGCGAGACCGCCACATGGCCACTTGCTACTATTTATACGGGATTAATCACAAATGGTTTGGTCTATCTTCTTTTAAATTTATTAGAGGGCCGCGGTGGCCCGGTTGGAAGAGTAACGGACTAGCAACCGAAGGGTTGCGAGTTCGAATCCAGCCAAACACCGTCGTGTACAAAGGGGGCTGGTGCACGTTAAATCTGTCGTGGCCTCAAATGTCCTCACGTTGGCGTGGTGTGGAAGTTTGGAGAGTGGGGTGCCAGCTCAGGTGTTGCCTCGTCATCTGACCGTGGTTCAAAATTACGTGGTGTTGTCCTCGGATCTTTCCCTCTGGGATTGATCCCGGACCGTCACCAATAGCCCGTTGTGTTGCTCCAGTGTGACGTTAATTGAAAATACCAAATACCAATGCCTAAATTTATTAGCTATTTAACTCCTCTGCGGCACTGTAGACTGGAATCGAACACTAAACTAAAGGTTCGAACTGGAATCGAACGCTATCCCACCGGGCCCAGAATAGATACTCTGTTACACTTCTTCCTCCTTAAGAAATTTCAGCGTCTCGCTGAAGGCGTTTAGCTTGACTTCGTGTGATCGGCCCAGTTCTATTTGTTAGATCAGAATTATTCTTCGTCGGGAGGAGGTTCTCAGCAGGTAATGGCTTTATTGGTATGATCTCACTAAGGTCGTCATCCTCTTCGAATTGTTGTTGTGGATCTCTGTATGGTTTCATTCTCAAAACGTGTACAATGTCTTTATAATTCTTTCTACGACCTTGAGTTTCACATGGTTCAACCTCATACGTAACTTCAGATAATTTTCTAAGAACACGATATGGACCAAAATAGCGCTTAAGTAATTTTTCTGATCGTCCCACTTTTCGGATCGGCGTAAACACCCATACTAGATCGTTTTGTTGATAGTTCACAGATCGATGTCTTTCGTCGTAACGCTGTTTGTCACCAACTTGTGATCTTTGAATGTGGAATTTTGCGATTTGTCTTGCTTCTTCAGCTCTGGTGACCAATTCATGGACATAGTCATTAGGTGAGTCTTTATCATGTTCATACGGTAGTATTGCGTCAAGTGGGGTTTCAACATCACGACCATGGACCAAAAAGAAAGGACTAAACCCTGTTGTTTCCTGCTTTGCCGAGTTGTAGGCGAACGTAACAAAAGGCAGGATCGTGTCCCAATTCTTTTGCTCCACGTCCACAGCGAGCATGTCTGCAAGTGTTTTATTGAATCGTTCCGTTAAACCATTGGTTTGAGGGTGGTAGGCTGTTGTAAGAAGGTGCCCTGTCCGACACAATATGTTAATTTCGGCGACCAACTGGGAAAGAAACGATCGTCCTCGATCGCTAATCATATTCCTGGGTGAACCATGCTTTAAGATGACATCTTCAACTAGAAACTGAGCTATTTCTTTAGATTCTGCATTCGGGAGGGCTTTGGTTATAGCGAATCTCATCAAATAATCAGTACATACAAGAATCCACTTATTACCGTCCCTTGTCAGGGGAAATCGACCAAGTAAATCTATTCCCACTTTATGAAATGGTACTGTTGGAGGTTCTATAGGTTGTAATTGTCCCGCTGGAAGGTTGGGTGGCGATTTTCTCCTTTGGCATTCATTACAATGAGAGACATACTGCCGAACACTACGATATAATCCAGGCCAGTAGAATTTACGCCTTACCCTATCGTAGGTCTTGGCAAATCCCAGATGACCAGCCGTAGGAGCGTCATGAAGGGTTCGAAGAATATCCTTTCTGATGGTTTTAGGAACTACCAGAAGCCAAGTCTTACCCATAGGATCGTAATTTCTTCTGTACAATATCCCACCCATTATACTGAAATTCCTGTCATTGCCTTTTTCTGCGACAGTAATTCTTATGGCTGCAAGTTTAGGATCTTTTCTTTGTTCCGCTTCAAATGACGTTAGAGATAACAAACAGGGAATTTCGTCAAGAGAATCCGTGTCCAGGTTCGGCAGTGGGTTTCTTGACAGGCAATCTGCATCCTTATGTTTCCTTCCATTCTTGAATTCCACCGAAAAATCGCAATCCTGTAATTTTAATGACCACCTTGCCAATCTTCCCGAAGGGTCTTTAAGATTAGTCAACCAGCAAAGAGAATGATGGTCCGTGACAACAGTAAGAGGTCGTCCAAAGAGGTAAGGTCTAAATTTGTTGATGGCCCACACGACAGCAAGGCATTCTCTTTCAGTGGTCGAATAATTTTTCTCCGCCATTGTCAGAGATCGAGATGCATAGGCTATCGGTCTCTCCATTCCTTCCTGTACTTGTACAAGAACCGCTCCGATTCCATATCCGCTGGCATCAGTATGGATCCTAGTGTCCGCTTCTGGTTTGAAATGACCAAGAACAGGTGAGGTCGTGAGGGCAAGTTTTAACTTGGCAAAAGATATTTGTTGATCTTCATGCCACTCGAACGTCCTTTTTCAAAAGATCATTTAAGGGCCTGGCCAATTCCGAGAATCCCTTCACAAAGCGGCGATAGAATGAACAAAGTCCCAGGAAACTTCTAACGTCAGTTATTGTCTCTGGTACTGGGAATTTCGAAACGGCTTCTATCTTATCAGGGTCGGGGTGAATTCCTTCTTTATCAACCCGGTGACCCAAAACTGTAAGTTTCGTTTTTCCAAAGTGACATTTTTCCGAATTCAGGGTGAGTCCGGCATTACGCATGCATCCCAGAACTTGTCTTAATCGTTCAATGTGATCTTTAAATGAACAGGCGTATACAATGACGTCATCCAAGTAGCATAAACAGATCTTCCACTTGAGTCCCTTTAGCAGGCTGTCCATCATCCTTTCAAAAGTTGCCGGAGCATTGCACAGGCCGAAGGGCATGACCTTAAATTCATATAAGCCGTCGGGTGTTACAAAAGCTGTTTTTTCTCTATCTTTCTCATCGACAGATATTTGCCAATATCCGGACTTCATGTCCAATGATGAGTAAATATTGGCTCCTGAAAGACTATCCAGTGCATCGTCAATTCTTGGCAAAGGATACACATCTTTTTTTGTTATTTTGTTTAAGCTACGGTAGTCTACACAGAAACGCCACGTACCATTCTTTTTCTTTACTAGAACTACAGGTGAAGACCAAGGGCTTTCCGAGGGCTGCACGATTCCAAGATTCGTCATACGATCTACTTCATTTTGAATGATATGTCGTTCTGCCAGTGAAACTCGATAGGGTCTGTGTTTGAGCGGTGCGTAGTTTCCGGTATCAATTTTGTGCTCCACAGTATTCGTCGTTTGTAGAGGCTTGTTTCCCAGGTCAAAAATGTCTTCGAACTCTAGCAGCAAATCCAATAACTCCATTTTTTGATGGTCGTTAAGCTCCGGATTGATGAGGGTTTTAAATTTTTCCGTAAGCTCTATGTTACGATGCAGTGTGTCAGTATTCGAGGGCTTAAGGTCCAATGTACAAGTACTACTGGTTTGAACGTCAGTCATTTCGGCTATGCGCATTCCACTCGGGATCAATTGAGGTTTTGTGGAGTAGTTGGTTACCCATATTTTCCCATATCCTTCTCCGAAATCGATAATAGAAGCAGGGACACAAAGTTCTCTCTCAAATACCAGGTCATTAACACCTGTGATCATAACTTCACACGGTTCATGATTCTCATTTACGGCGGAGATCTGAATTGTAGACTTGGCGGGAATGATATAATCACTATCAGCATATAGAAAGCAGTTCTTATTTTTCGGCTCTATATCCTGCGGCAAAATTTCTCTCAGTTGGATTTCCTCCCGACCACAATCAATCACGGCTTCAGTAGCTCTGAAAAAGTCCCAGCCGAGGATTATTTCATGGCTGCAGCTGGAAAACACTAAAAATTCAAAACTACTCACTTTGTCGTCAAGACCAATCCTCAACACGCATCGTCCTTTAGGAATCACAACCTTACCACTGGCAGTTCGCAGAACCGGTTTATGTTCTACGAACATTGGCACTCTTAACTTACGTCGAAGACCTTCTGAAATCACTGAATAATCGGCACCAGAGTCTACCAGGGCTCTAGCATGGTATTTTTTTCCTAAAACCACTTGAACAAAGTTCTTATTCAATTTCACAGCAGCGCAACATGGAGGCTTTCTGGTCAGAGCGGCCTCACCTCCGTCATAGGCCGCATTGATCAGTTTTCCTCAGTGATACGGCGTGGTGAACGACTCGATGGGCGTACAGGTGACAAAGACTGTCGGCGAGCCTGATAGCGTCGAGGATACGGTGAGCCACTGCGATACGATCCAGACTGGTTGATGTTATAGGTTCTGTCAGCATCGATAATGGAGTCATTGTCTGATGGCCGATGTTGACCTAAGTCGGCTTGGGACCTAATATCTGCAAACGCACGTCGTCGGTCACGACAGTATTTGGTAACATGTCCCGGGCGTCCACAGTGGAAGCAGACTGGAACATTTTGAGGAGTTCGCCAAAGATCAGTCTTTCGAGCCGAAGGTGACCAACTGCCCCGATCTCGATGCTCTGCATTCCTAGGGGTTTGATGTGGATTTCTTGGTTGTGGCCTTCTTGCGGACGTGAATTTCCTAGAAAATTGCTCCTCCGGCATAAAATCAGTACGGGCAATTGGTGCTAAGTTATGTTGCACTTCTCTGTGTATTGATTCGAGAGTATTAACATCTTGTATTTTCAACATTCCTGGAAGGACCTTTTGAATCTCCTCTTGTACGATTCTCCGAACTAATGAAGAAATGTCACTTTCCTCACTGAAGGAGGACACAGCTGCAACGTTTGGTAATCGTTCAAATTGCCTTTGTACACGTTTACGTTTCATGGTTTCAATGTCTCGGCAATGGGTGATAAAATCTGCTACAGTCTTATTGTCTTTCATGAGTAAAACTTGGTAAAAGTCTTCGGCGATTCCTTTCATAAGATGTTGTATTTTCTCTAAATCAGACATTCTGGCGTCAGCCTCACGACACAGAGCTAAGACATCTTGTATATAGGATTCTGAAGATTCGCCCGGGTGCTGCGCTCTTGTTCTCAATGCTTCTTCCGCTCGCCGTTTGACGTCGTCGGTAGGACCAAAAGTTTCGGTAAATGTTTTTTCGAAATCAGTCCAGCTTAAAAAGGAGTCTTCGTTGTTTTCAAACCACTTAAGTGCTGTGCCTCCGAGATAAAAGCTCACGTTTGCGAGGCGGACCATGTCATCCCATCCGTTGCATTTCGAAATTCTCTCATAGTTCTTTTTCCACCGTTGAGGATCCTCATTTGGTATGGCTAAGAACATATAGGGTTCCCGTGGCATCTGGTAAGTAACAAAAAGAGGAGAAGTCATGGTCGAGGCTTCTTCCTTCATCATTCGGGTTTTTAACCTGTTCGGCAGCAATCCAAAAACAGGCGGCAGTCCCAGAAGGCGCGAACTACGTCGGGGTTCCGTGGTAGTACCCGGCGCCTCCACCAAAATGTCACGTGTAAAAATGGAACGAAGTATAAAACAATGATTAAGTTAAAATATGAATTTATTTAAACACTTGATTAAGTTAGTTAATTGACGAGAAACGATGAACAACACAACATGATAAACTAGAAAGCAATTGGTGAGAAACACGTGAGAGGGCGAGACCGCCACATGGCCACTTGCTACTATTTATACGGGATTAATCACAAATGGTTTGGTCTATCTTCTTTTAAATTTATTAGCTATTTAACTCCTCTGCGGCACTGTAGACTGGAATCGAACACTAAACTAAAGGTTCGAACTGGAATCGAACGCTATCCCACCGGGCCCAGAATAGATACTCTGTTACAATATTTTGGCTTCATCCTTCGACAAATCGTCACTTTCCACTGCACACAATTTTCACACAAAGAGTTTATACTGTCAACTAGTCAAATAGAATTGTAGAACTCGTCATTCTCTTCAATTTAAGCATGCACTCGCCACGACCCGTCGATTGGAATTGAAGTTACAGAGGTTAAACAGGCCAGTGTATGTGTGTGTGTGCCCGAAATTTAATTCATATCCCTCACCACGCAGTACAAAGGTTAGAGGGGGTAGTGAATTAGTGGTCAACCTGGTCGACGCGGCCCGCTTTTCTCTGCACGATGGCATGTCATTTATCCTCATAGGCTGATTCCCCTGGAGTTATGGAGCTTTGAGTTATCAACACTTTTCGTGACGCGCAAGTTTCTGCCGATGACCTCCATACTGATTTTAAAGACGTATTCACGTCAAAATCTAACACTGATACTTTGCCAGTGGTCTTGCAGGGATTTGATGATAAAAAAATTATATTTTGTTTAATTGCGATTATTGGCAAGAAAATCGCCAGGAAACCAACTCCCCGTTTTAATCTTGACAAGCCGAAATCCGAAACAGATTGTAATTTGCATAGGATGTTTACTAATATCAACGCTATCCATAATATAATTCCAAGGGACACGTTAAATGTCTATCTGATTGGAGACATTGGCCTCCTTCCATTGTATCAGTAATTGCAGGGCTAATTAGGCCTCGTGTAGCATAAAATGACAGTGACAAGCCAATCAAAACAGCTCACCTGTTCAACTGCTTAAGATTATGATTAAGTTATTAAATCAATCCGGGGACTAAGGGTATTGGAGTCTCGATATGATCTATCGGTATTTCGAACGTTTACCTTTTTTGCAAAACATCAGTTTAAAAGCGTTATAATCGCAATATTAAAGTTCGTCATGTGATCTTGGAAGTTAGCTGCAATTTTAAATCTGATTCTTTTCTATTATGCAATAAAAGTTAGCAAAAACATAAGGCGCTATAAAGTAATAGAAGAAAAAAGAATGAAAAACATGTAAACGGAAATAAATCTAATTTAGTAAAGAATTCAGATGTTTATACTGTGCTTGTATCCATTCTGCGTTTAAATGAAGATCCGAACTGTTCATTTTTGTCAGAAGTGTTTAAGTACACTGCTGGCCACCGTAAATGCAACACCCTGAAGGAAGCATGCAAATAATATGAAATTTACAACATGCATTAGCGGAGGTGAGATATGCAAATGATTAGAATTTCAGCGCAGACGCACATCACGCGCGCCTGTGGCGCCACTTCAAAGTACTATTTAAGGCTTGGAGATTTCGACGATTTCAAGTACGGCAATTGTGTTTTTCTTGTGGTTTTTTTCAAAAAAACGATCAATTATGCCTCGTAGAAAACAACGATCATCTTTTGATCAAGTATCCGAGTTCGACAGAGGAAGGATAGTGGTCTACCGAGATTGTGGATTATCTTTCAGGAAAATCGGTAGTCGTGTTGCACGAAACCAAGCAACTGTAATGCGGATATGTGATCGTTGGATGCAGGAGGGTACGACGGACCGACGTGTTCGATCGCATCCACCTCAGTGCACCACTTCACGTGATGACAGGCATATTGTGCGTATGGCAGTGACGGATCGCTCAGCCACATCACGAACCATAGCACAGCACATTCAGTCTGTACCGCATCATCCAGTGTCTGCGCGTACCATTCGACGCCGTTTACAGCAGAGTGGTCTGTCCGCAAGACGTCCATTGCTTCGTCTACCCTTGACGCAGAACCACAGACGTTTCCGCCGCCAATGGTGCGATGAAAGAAGGATGTGGACGGCAGAATTGAATGAAATTGTCTTTACTGACGAGTCACGCTTCTGTCTGCAACACCACGATGGTCGGATTCGAGTCTGGAGACACCGTGGAGAGAGGATGCTGAACAGCTGCGTTATGCACCGCCACACTGGTCCTGCACCGGGTATTATGGTATGGGGCGGTATTGCACTCGCACTCCTCTAGTACGCATTGCCGGTACTTTAAACAGCCAGCGCTACATCTCCGAGGTGTTGGAGCCAGTTGTCCTTCCTTACCTTCAGGGCTTGCCCACAGCCATATTTCAACAGGATAATGCGCGACCACACGTGGCACGCATTGTCCAAGGATTCTTCGCCAATTGCCAGATTGAATTGCTTCCCTGGCCAGCTCGCTCTCCGGATCTTTCGCCGATAGAAAACATGTGGTCCATGGTTGCTCAACGATTGACCCAGAATACATCCCCAGCTGCCACACCAGATCCACTTTGGCAACGTGTGGAAGCTGCTTGGTCTGCTGTACCCCAAGAACACATCCAAAGTCTCTTTGAATCAATGCCGAGGCTTGTTGCAGCGGTGATCTCCAACAATGGCGGCTACTCTGGCTACTGATTTTGGCAGGAACCACACTTCACAGAAGTCTATAAATTTAATCATTTGATACTTGGTCAACATGTTATATACAAAATAAATTTTGTTGTGATATCTCTTGTCTTTCTTGGTGTTGCAATTTGGGTGGCCAGCAGTGTATTTCCAGCGAATAAAGTAAATTAGAAATAGCATGCGATAAAGATTTTTATTAAATGTATATTAATGCTTTGACGTTTAATTACAGATTAAATTAGACAGGAACCGTCTTGTTACTTATTTAAATCTGGAATTCTCGTCATTAGCAGAGCTTCCCAGATTTTGATCTACGAGATATCTTTTCAATAGAAGCATTATGATATTTTAATTATTTTTATGACTAGATCTTGATCTGGTCATCATAAAAAATCGTCAATAGCTTGATGACGAGATATCTCGTCATTAGCAAAATTGATCAGATCTTGGTGGACGAGATAACTCGTCGAAACCACTTGGAGGGTTAACTGAAAATGCTGGGTTTTATTTTTAAAATAGATTTTTAGTCACGGCATATAAATTGCAATTATCTACCAAATGTACCAATTTTAAAATTATCGTATACATCCTTGATGTATGCACAACCCTATTAACTGACCAAATTGTTGTTTATCTTACAGCGATTTAAATATTGGATTTTATGTTAAAAAGAAAAGTTATAGGTATTTTGATAGTGTTATATTTAAAAGAGAGAGATTACAACATGACTATTTCTAGTCATGAAAAAAGCATGTTCATGATGTAAAAAATGTGTTAATTAGTTTCTTTTATATCGACGATACACAGGGTGTTTCGGAAATATCTGGCCAAATTATACAGGTTCGTAGAGAAGCCCTTTAAAGAATGTGTTTGGAACTGCCGCGTTTAGTTGGTAGAGGCCATTGTTTAGGTCAGTCAATAATATCGTTTCTTAGGTGTAAAGCGTCATTCCTCACTCGGATTTTCAACGAAGAGCTTCGAATTCGTGTAGCGATAGATACAGTTGAAAATCCGAGATGGGAATGACGTCTTACGCCTCAGAAACGATTTATCGACTGACTAAACAGCGCCCTCTACCAACTAAACGAGGCATTTACGGTCATACATTCCGGTTCCTCTACCACCAGTTACAATTTGCCAGATAATTTCGAAATACCCTTTATACAATTATTTTAAAACTTCTAATTTACACGTAAGTAAATACTTCATACCAAGTATTTAAATATTGCTATTTCAAATTAAATTGAAATGCACTCAAAATGGGGTAAGGAGTTCATTTCAATTGTGGTACATGTAGGTAGAGCAAATATACTACACCACTGATCCCTTCAACATTCGCTTTTACTGGATATCAGAGTAATGATAGTGTTCTAGACAGGCTCAGTAACTTACCTATGTAGGAGATCGATTATTTCACTAAACAGGGGATTTTCTTTCCTAACTCCAAAATCATGGTGGCCTAACTCTGTTATTTAGCTAATACATCAGCGGTTTGCTGTTGAGAAGGTATCTAAAAAACTTCTAACATATGCGCATACTAAGCCTGACAGGTTCAATTATGTACTTAGATAAATTGATGATTCTACAAAAAGGCAATTTTTGGAAGCTCACTTGCGTGCTTCTGGGTAAAGAAGATTTTTGTTAAAATGAAAGAAATTTCTTATGTAAACTGTAAAATGAATTATCATGCTATGGTGTATTGATTATTGCTATCGGTTCTTGTTTGGGATGTTATTAGTGCCAACATTTGCTTGAATGTGGGAAATACCGATAAGCAAAGGATCTGAAATCGGTCATAGAAAGAAATAGTGTTTATATGGGGAAGGATGTTCACTTTCATGCTGTTTTGTTCAGGTATATATTACCTTTCACAAACTTATCAAAGTATTCTGTAAATTTGCGTGCACTATTTAAAATGAATAAATTATACTAACTGGACTCAAAATCACCAAAATAATCGATATTTTTAGTTTAAGCACTAAAAATTACTCATAAGGAACTCTGGGTAGCAAAAATTATTCTTTGATTGCGATAATTTTTGATGAAATTACATATACAACAACATAAGGCAGCATATAAGTATAAGTCTACAACAAAAACGTGTTTTTCTACGATTAAGGTTTTTTATCATTCTCATTTCAAAGTATTCCATGCTCATCAAGTTTTAAATTGATTTCCTTAAAATTTGGTTTGATAATCCTCGTAATTTTTTTGTATACATCTAAATGCAAACGAGGATTTCATATGCTTCCAATTTTTGAATGAAATTTTGAAATTTCTATTCAAAATTTTACTCTTTTGCTTAAACTTTTTTTGCAAAATTTTGGGTGTTTTATTACAAACTTTTCTTTTCAATTGAGTGATATACTTACAAATTAATTTAATTTTATTTATTTGTATACTACAAACTATTCTATGGATTGAAATTTTGATAATAAATTGTAAATTAATGCGCATAGGACTTATTAATTTTTGCTGATTTATCAAAAGTTTTGACAACATTTGATTCAATTGTTCGGACCAAACTTTGTATACAGGCTTTTTATTAGAAAATAAATAGCCTCCAAATTTCATAACAATCGAATAATAACTGTAAATGTTTATTTTGAAAGTTCAGTCCCCTTAATAAGTTCATAAAATGTATTTTCTTTTTAATTATATTTATGTGAAATAATGAATTGTCTTCAATCTTACGCTTAATTAAAATCTTTATTCTTTCTTTGAGGAATAGGCAAATTAAACGGTCCTTTAGAATATTAATTTAGTTGTTTTAATTTAGTTGGAAAAAATTGAAATTTTTTTCAACTATGTTTGTCTACTGTTTTTACAGTAATTACATTATCTAATTTAATTGCTAATTCAAGCAATTAACTGGTTTTTATTGTTGTAAAATACTAATTCTAAATATAGAATTTTAGATATTCAATAAACTATTATTCAACATTTGAAATATAAAATAGTTATTTTGATTGCAATCAGTTGAATTGTCTCTAAATGAAATTAAAAATTGTAATCAATTTCTTAAATGGTTAAAATTGTCATGAAATTTTAATGGATGTAATACGAGATGTTGATTATACAATTATAGTATTCAATTTAAGTTTTGAATCAATAAGATTTTCTTAAAATTGCAGATAACTTGAAACTTACGCATTGAAAATTTACCATTTTGGAAATAATTTAGTTTTGTCCCATTCCATCATGCTTTCTATATCGATACTCATCCATTATGGTATGAAAAAGTAATTTATAGTTTCGGAGAGTACCTTAGAAAATTCTTTAAGGAAATATTACAGTAAAAAAATTGCGACATTCTATAATGAAAATAACATTCAAATTTCCTAGCATCACATGAAGCAAATCAAAAGGTCATAATATAAAAGTTGTGGATGAAATATCTTCGAGAGCCCACTTGATGGTTCTCATAAGTTCTTGTCATGTTATTGAATGGTTAAAAAGAATACGAAGCAATGTCAAGTTTACATCAATATTGTATTGAATATGAAATTTACGTTCTTATTCCTCTACGGAAGACCCTCAGGGGCACATCTCCTTCAGGTGTGTACAGACTTCACGGACCAGAAGAACTCTTGAGATCTTTCCTTTTCCCATGGGTTTATTGTCTGGTAAACACGGGGTCATGCTCCCGGGATACCCAAGCCATCTTTTTCTGCTCTCATTCCGCTATTATGTACCCCATTCCCTTTCTTTTGCCTTTCACGACATTTTTACTTGAAGTTGTCTCTTAAGTTTGGCGCAGCTTGGCCAAATATGGTCATGCGCCATAAAAGCTCTAAACAACCAAACCAATCTGTGAGGAAGACTACTGTATGCATGTATTTTTTCAACACGTTTCCGCATATGGCATTTTGAGTACACATTGAAACTCATTTTCCCGCCAAGTGATATAGTTTTGTATAATTTCGATACGAAATAAACTCATTTCTTGCAATTTGAATTGATGGTTTCAAAACTTTAATAATGAATAAATTTTCAGCTTACAAAGTAAAAATATAGATAATTTTTGGATATTTATCAAATTCTATACCGTGTACCATTTTCGGTGCGCATGACTTGAAAATAATGTGTACGTAATGGTAGGGTTTCGCTCGGAAATTGTTAAATAAATGCGTGTCCCTAAATCCTACGACGAGATGACGTAAAATTGAATTATTGAGTTATATACGTATATATATAGGTACTGGTATTTTAAAATTTACTAAAAAGTACTAGAAAACGATACAAAGTGATCAAAAGCCAGCTTGCATCATTTGTTTCGGATAAAGCAGACCCCCATTTATCACATTAGCCGAAATTACCCTCATCAAAAATACTCAAACGGCTCGTTCTCGAAGTTAAGTTCATGGTCTACCGCTCTTACAGGATTAATGCTAAGTAAGTCCTCGGGGTACTGTTGGTCTAGCAGAGGAAAAAGTCAATTTATTTTTCGCTTAATGTTTTCTTTTGGATGATTTTTTTCGGTTTCACTGAAAGAAACTTGAGTTTTCCAAGTAAAGATTTCGTTACGCTTGGGACCCGAGGACCAATTGGACAGTGGCCGGATTACCAATGTTTTGTTTTAATGTTGCTTGTTCGAATGTGTTCCAGTGAGGTTTTAGATATTAGGACTGGTGTTTCAGCACATTAGAGCGTGTTATCTATGGCAATATAAAAAGTTGGAGATCTGAATATAACACATTGGTGTACAAATGTTTGAGATATACATCGGATATTTATAATAAAAATTTATGCTGCTATTTTAGGTCTACCTAGAATAAATTTCACTACCAATTATTTTATTTTAAGCACATAACGGAATGAGTCAAATATTTCTTCTTTATGAGGGTTGCTGGACGTTGCCTTGTGTTTGGTGTAGCTTGGCCAAATATGGCCTTTGTACCATAAAACTCAACCATTCCTTATGGAGGTATCAGAAGATGGATTAACGTTTTTTCACAGAAAAAATAAAATTAGAAATAGGTCAAAGACAAGCTACTTATTTACATTTATCTGTTGTACCTTGAATTCTTATCTTAATTAATTTGATTGTATAGACTTAAGAGGTAGTTATTTGACAGAATGTAACGAAATTTAATAGAAGTTATCACGGAAAGTTCTGATGCAACAAATATAATTTCAGTTTATCTGGTTTTAAATTTAAGCTATGGTTAGATTGGGTTTCATGGCATAAGGGGCCATATTTGGCCAAGCTATGCCGAACACAAGATAACAACGATGGAGGAAAAGAAAGAAAAATGCAGAAGGGTAGAAGACAGACATCAAGTAAAGAACATACATATACACATGGAAAGTTTTACTAACATAGAAGAGAGAAATACACCCATGGAGGAATCGAGCCCTGCACCACCTACAACCCAAATTCAATCTGCGATCAATTCCTTAAAATTTCACATTTGCAAGCTAGTTATTCCATTAATAAGCAGTGGATAATAATTTTCAGATGTGCTTTCCTTGTATCATTAACTCTTAATTATGTTCAACCTTATGTTAAATATTGCACAAAAATACAAATGTTTTCATAATTAGCGTTAATATTAGGGTAACAGAAAGTCAGAATAAAACAAAAATAATCAGCACAATGGTAATATGAGAACAATAAAGTAAAATCTCTTTTAGAATAACAATACTTCACTAGGAATATTTTATTTAATTTAGCAAGACCAGAATTGATTCAAAACAATTGAATTGGATTAGAGTTTATTCATTCGTTCTGCATTATGAATTCCGCCACTTTGCCTCAGCGTCATCGAAATTAAAATTATGCATTTTAAAGTAAAGAAAACTGAATAACTTAAAATGTCAGGTTGCAGATATCAGACTTTTCCTGACATGGCTAAATGAAAATTACTTGTATAAACAACTCCTTTATTATTCAATCAGATTCGCTTTCATAAAGGTGCTTTCATAGAAATTTAATAAAAGAGGGAGATAATGCATTAACTTCATAAGAAATGTTAGAGCGAGAGGATCTGGATCTTGTAAAGTTTAGTGAATCTAATAAATGCTACTAGATCAAGTTAAGCTTGTTAGAGTCTAGAGATGCGATGTGTTTATATATATCCACTAGCTGAATTACCCGGCGTTGCTCGGGTTGAAATGGTTAAATGTTGCTTGAAAAGTGAATTAGAATAAGCACTTTTTTTCACAGAAAAATGCAATCATTTAAGTTGTACGGAAAATACATTTTAACTTTTTCATAGCTTCTACAATATACTTCGGACGCAAATATATGCATTTAATTCCTGAATATATTGCAATATGTAAAAGATTAAGACATAAATACGAACAGAAACGAAATTCCGACGAAAAAATGCAGAATTCTAAAAAACGAATGATGCGCAGTGTCGAATTTCGACTGCCTGAGTTTATTCTGAAATAGAGCGATTCGAAAAAGACATTTGAAAATATTGATAAAGACGATAATGATTTATGAAATTTAGTAATGCTCAAATATGACTGCAACATTTAGCTGTGCTAACTCAAACAGACAAACTCGGGATTCTAAATCAAATTTATAAAATAATAAAACATTAATTCTGGTTTGCCAAATCTAAAATAACAAAATTACGCTTTTATGATTAATGAGTTGAAGTTTTTCGTGTTCCATTACAAAATGTAAATTATGAATAATGAAATATTTTAACTATCCTTTTTTTATCAATCAAATATTCATAATATTCATGTAAAAATATAAAACTCATCATAGAAATAAAATAATAATTCAAACGTATACATCCAGCATCTCGGTACTCCAAATACATGGCTCTTTGTTATAACGTCAATCAGTTTCAACTGCTTCTGTTTAAATACTCTCGCAATCAAGTCGTGGCGCTCACTGGGTAATTGACCATTGGTAAGAACCTCCTTGATCTCCGTCCAAGTCGGATTGCAGGTGAAGGTGATAAATAAGTCTGGTCTCCCGTACGTCCTCGCGTACGTCATAGCATCTTGTGTGTATTCGTGCATGTGTCTGGGACTCCTGTAAATGTAGCTGGTAGTATGACCAAGGCACCGAGGTTTTCAACGTTCCCGTCATTTCCCACAGCATCTCTCAGGTGAATATATTCGTCAACTCTCAGTTTACGTTGATTTAGGCGAATGTAAAGGAGACGCTCACTCTCGACTTTTGTGTACATATCGACGATGAACTGATGAAACAATTGCCTGCAGTTCAATACGTGGTACTGCTCAGTATCTCGAACCATTAATCTGTACGCATATAAATCCATCACTGAAACTTTCTTGCTCGTTGTTTCACCTGTTCTTGGGTTGATCTGCCTCAGATTAAAATGATATCCATCTTCACCATGTGGGGGAATATCACTGGGTACTCCAGAGCATCATAAGATCGATGTGTTTCCGAAATGCGCTGCAAAGATTCACCTCGTCATTGAATAACGATATCCCGTTGATGGAATTCATCGCCTGATATAACCACCGCGACTTCATCTGCTTGAGGAGAGTTAAAGCGCCGCTCGTGTTCGCCTGCTGGTCTTCGGTCTGCTCTTATGACTACTTTATATTCATCTGTTGGCATACGTTCTAATGCTGTTTCAAACGTTTTAATAAGATTATTGTGCTCATGAAACATCCTCTGTAAGTTTAACACAATCTGACGTCTGGTTCCCGAGATGTAGGCGCACCTCTGATCAGTTTCCATTTGTTCGTTTTGAATAAAATATAGTTGTAGAAATTTTGGTGGTTGATCTGGCAGCGGAAGCAACGATCCCGCTCTATGGTAAATCTGCCCTTGCACCTTGAATGTCGACGGAAATCCGGGCTCTCCAACAACTGATGTGGCGCCGAATGATGTCATTTGGAAACATGAGTTGTATTTTCTGATGTTACTAAGAAAATGCTTCGACTCTGACGTATCTGCTGATGTGTAAGACAAAAGTTCTTGCGGTGGTGGTTCCAGTTGGCAGAGTTTAAGTTTTCCATTTTTACAGCAAATACCAGTAGACTCTGATTTAAACTTTTTGGCTTGACAGTAACTACAAACCATTTCCATTTTCCCGATGGTAACACTTGCATGCAGCGAGTAGTCTTTATGTGAATCGTAGTGGAATTCTTCCAATGCTAAGCTAAAATGGTGCGCAGTCCGTGATCGTTTGGCTCTATCTCTCTTATCCTGTAGTCGGGCCTCACGCTGCTGTGCCGTCTCTGTTGCTCTAGATGTAGTAGCTCTATCTCTCTTATTCTGAAGTCGGGCCTCACGCTGCTGTGCTGTTCTCTGTTGCTCTAGATGTTGTAGCTCTCTCGCAATTGCAAGTCTTCTTCTCGGAAGTTTCTTGACTACGCTCATCTTTCATCATCTTAGCCGTTGACTGCACTTGGCCGATCGTCTTCCCCTTCCTTGGAGGCATTGCTACAGCAAAGAAATCTGTAAAAAAATACAAAAAATGCTATTTCATAAAATAAGCAAAAGGACACTCACTGAGCAATGAAATCTATTATAGAATACAATGCAAAGCTAAAATTAACGAAAAAACGAATTTAAAATTATGTAGTACTTACATCCGTTTAGAAATATAAATCAAAAATGTACACTAACACTGTCGAAAAAAGTAGGAAACACTTATACAATCAAAAGAGCGAAATAAAACTGCCAGATTCACTGAAACATGATAAACTGGAAGACTTACCGAGTTAGCTTCCTTTAAATACGACCAGCTAAGAATCGAGTGGGTGCTGGAATGTTCTCCACCATGAGTCCAATTAAGTTTCCGTTTCCCCAACTTTCTAGAAAGTTCTACAAAGTTTTATAAAAAAGAGTAAACATTAATTCTGGTGCTGCCAGATACCGAGTAGCAAAATTACGCTTTTATGATCAATGAGTTTTTCGTTTGTGCTTTTCGGAATAACGGTGCTTGGTTTAGAAATAAATATAATCGGTGTAGACAAATTAAACTGAATAGATAAAAATTTTTCAAAAAGCAGAAGGTCGATTTTACAGAATTTTTCAGAAAGAAAATCAATGCTTTCAACGGAGGATTCACATGTATCTATTGCGGACATTTTAAAATAAGTTACACGCCTTACCTAAAAAGCCTCGTGAAACAGAATTCTACAAATCATTACGTATTCAATAAATTATTTAAGGAAAGTTGGTCGAAATATACACCAACTTTCCTTGAAAATAATCCTTGAACTGAAAACCTTTCCTTGAATTTCCTTGCAAACATAAATATTTTAAAATATTCTTTCCTTCATCAATAAAATATCTATAATTTATTTACATCATGGGAAGAACTAAAAAGTCAGTTCAAACATAAATACTGTAATTTAATTTGTTTTGGAAAAAATTGTTTTTCGATCAACAATGGTAAAGCAACCATCGCTGCCTAAAGCAATCAATCTATGCTCAATGTTATTTCTATTGCGATTTCGAATAGTTTTTAGCCCCCCAGAGCCAATAGAACGGGGGTTAAGAGTTAGCCTATGCTGATCGCAGTGTTCTAAAGTATAAGTGTACCAAATTTGGTATGGATTGGTCAAACGGTGTAGATTTGTATAGAAAATATACCCACATACACACACACACACATCCTATTTTATATATATAGATTAAAAGTATTGATAACAATATATTGAAATCCTCAGAAAAGGTTTGTGCATTTCCTCTTGATGAATTTTTGAAAGCATTATGATAACAGTTTTATGAATTTGAATGTGCAATTTGAAATTTATAGCAATATCCTGCTTTACCCTCAGGGTGTTTTATCTTCGCGTCAAAAACTGCAATGTAGTGGCCAGACTGGTGCAAAAATCTGTTCCAACTTGTCACCAGTTCTGGGAAAGCAACAATTTGTTTTTCCTACTTTTTACTTTCATTACCCCTTGGAGTATAGGGCAGTTTTGTCTCTCGACGAGATATCTTTTCCTTAGAAAAATTGACCAGATCTTGGACGATATATCTCGTCAAAACACTTGGAGGGTTAAACTTTAAAATGGTCCTGATATATATAATAAACAATCAAACATAAAATATTGAAAAAATTAAACCTTAAAACGTATAGTACCAGAAATGCAGACCAGTAAAAAGCCAGAAGGCCAAAAATGCAGACAAGCAAAAAGACAAAATACCAGGGTATAAACATAAAAAAACAGAAGCCAGAAAACAGAACTGTCCATGTAGTCTTAAATTTAAATTCCTAAATTCCTCCTTGTTTTGTATTATTGAATTATATATATATATGCATATGTGTGCATATATATGTATATATAGTATGTAAATAAATATATATATATATATAATGTGTATATATATGTGCATGTGTGTATATGTATATATGTATATGTATATCAATATCTTTAACTTTCTGAGCCTTATGAGATTTCTGACAAGTGTAGAATTGCTTTTTCTTAACACATATAAACACTAAATACGTGCATCGATTGGTTGAAAAAATCTTAGAAAGGATTCTGCGAGTTGTAGGGGACACATGTTCAATTCCTCCTTGAGAGTATTTCTGTCTATGTGAGTAAAATTTACTTGTATATGTATATTCATTACTTGACGCTGTCTGTCTCGTGTTTGCAGCAGTTTGGCCAAATATAGCACTTGCGCCAAAAACCCCAACCAACCTAGAAAGGATTTTATTGGTTAAGAAGTTTAAAATTCTAGTTCGTGGAACGTAGCAAGGTGAAATGAATTTCTTATTGTATCGTAAGATAACTATACCGGACAATGATTTCTCGCCAACTGCTAGCTTGCCAAACTTGAAAGCCAAAGCATAGAACCATTTAAAAAATTTCATTTGTCATCTATATTCTTCACTTCATTCATACTCTGGATGACAAATGAAATGTAAAAAGAATGGCTTTATGCTTTGGCGATTCAAGATAGACACGTTACGTTTGATTAGAAATCATTGTCCAGGACAGTTCTCATTCGATACAATAGGAAATTTCTCAACCAATCACGACCTTGCTGAGATCTACCAGCTAATGTCTAAAACGTGTTAGAAGTCCTTCAGGGGGAAATTGCAAGCTATAGAACGAATATTTATGTGCATGAACCCATAAAAGTGTTAGAATCAAACGTTTTAATTTGAACCTTTTTCATTTTACTTTAGACCGAAGCGGATAACACTAAACATTGCATGAAAGAACTCAACTTATTCAGAATACTGATTTACTTCACTTTGCCTACAACTGATAGTTTTCAGTTATAATTGTGTAGTTATAAAATGGAAAAAATGTTTATTAAATCACCGTTTAAATTCGAAAGTACTTAGTTGGAATTGTGTAGTTTTTTGTTCAGAAAATTCAACAGCGTTCTTTAAAAAAATACAGATGCCAAAGGAGATGAGCTTCTTAACTAAATGGTTGGAATAGTAATATTGTCATTAATGCTACTTAGCTAGTTCACGCAGAAAATGGAAATTCTTACCCAAAATTATTCGCTTTTAGCATTCATCTCCTGATTCCTTCTCAGAACAAAGGCATTTTAAATGCGTGATTACCCTCGTTTATTTCGCTTTAAAAACTCTTCAAAGGAGAAACTCGAACCTCTTCACGTTAAGCTGATTTAGATGTGTTAATTCGTTATGATGCGTCGCTTCCCTTTATCATTAACCGTACACATTACGTATTCACTTCTATTTAATTGAAACTCGTTAGCAACACTTGCAGTTCTTAATTTAATTTTTTCCTTGCAGGAAAAAAATTATATCCCCCACTAAAAGCTCGTAAGATGTTGCTCGTGTATTTATAATAGCAATTTTAGTACTGCAAAAAACTTTCCTTGACTTGAATTCTAATTCAAAATTAGATTACCTGATTAATCATTGAAAAAGGGCTATTTACTTTCGATGTCTAGCTTGAATTCTAATGAACGTTTAGTGGGGTTGATAGACGATAGTTTGAAAAAACTTTTATTTTAGTGAAGCACGAATCGATTCTGTAGATTTTGAATTAAATTTTAACATTTTAATCGAATATGTGGTGCATTTTCGGTTCCAGTTTTCAGGTTGTCGGTTTGAAAAGATTTTATTTTCGAGGTAAATAGCTAATGGTTGGATTTTATGGCACAAGGGCCATATTTGGCCATGTTGCGCCAAAGACAAGACAGTCAACATCAAGTAATGGACATACACATGCACAAAGAATGTTTTGCTGACACAGAATAGAGAAATACGCACAGGGAGAAATCGAACCTCTGCCGACTACAACTCGAAGGTTGCTGGGACAGAGTGGACAAAACCCACCACGGAGCAACAACGGTCCGTCTTATTTTCTAGAAGCAGGCGTTACAATCGCCAGTTTGAACTGAAGTGATTGTTTCCAAAAGGCATCAAGTGGACCGTGGTAGCCTCTTTATTAGGGTAGCTGATTAGCTATCGGAGGGTTGCGAGTTCAAAACTCGATCCAACCAAGATACCGTCGTGTGCGTGGTGTTGGTGCACATTAAATCTATTGCTCCAGTTTGACGTTAATTCAGCTACCTACTAACGAAAAGACAAAATCACATACCTAACTACTACCTTAGATCCTAAGATTACTATCATGAAAAATAAACTCCCTTTAAAAACATACCATCTTGTTCTTTAAGAATGAAAAATCATATAACAATTTTCCACATTACATTATGCCACATGATATTAAAAATAGAATCATTGATATGTAAATATTTTCCTCCAACTTCATGTTATAAATTTTTAAGGGGTTCAATATTCTCACAGGCTCCGAGTTTTCCTACTGCTCCAGCAGCCTGAGAACAAAGTTAATCCTGTAACTACTTTGGGTGCATTTCTCTCTTCAGTGGAAACTTTCAGTTGTGTGTCCATATACTTATAAACAAACAAAACATCACCGCCGCAGATTGCATCATAAAAAATAACTCAGCATAACCTGACGAAATAAAATCGCGTTGAAAAGGGAAACAATGTAAACAAACCAGCTTAAAGACTATTCAGATAATAGGTGTGTTGCAAAAGCCAATTATTTTTTTCTCTCTTAGAAATAAATATTTACTATCACATGAGTTTGTAAAATATGTTCCTGTACTTTTTCAGTTGAAAATTAATATTTTGTTTAAAAAGAAAAAAAATCTGAACTCGAGATACCCTGGTCTATTCTTTTCCCATGGGGTTTACTGCCTCTGGTAAACATGGGGGTCGAAACCTAAGGATGTCCAAGCAATCTTTCTCTACTTTCTCCTCTCCTTATCCTTTTTCTTCCTTTTCACAATTACTTGACGTTGTCTTGGTGTTTGGCTCAGCTGGCTAAACATGGCCTTTACGCCATAAAACACAGAACCAACTAAAGAAAACAATATACTTGTTGATGTATCTGCACTATTGAAAATGTGATTTCTTTCAGCCTTTACTTAGTCAAGTAATATATTAGAAATTGAGATCAAATTTAAGCTTGCGTAAAATCAAATTTAAAGAAAAAAAAATAAGGGAATTAAGTGATGAATTCGGTAACAGGAATTCCAGGAACATCATTTCACTTGAATACATCCAGGCATATTCCGGGAAAACATTATTTTTATTGTCTTCATAAATTTGAGATAGTAAGCAATTAGCGATCCTAATTCTGAGAGTGAATAATTGAAATATTTTCTTTGCAAAATATGATCCGTCTGTCTGTCCACAACATTCAACTTAAATTTAGTTATTCATTTTTTGATATTCTTTTCCAAAAATAAGCGAACAGTTCATTTCGTACAAAAAAAAACATTATTTTCAATAGTTTATCTTAAGGTAACCCGGAGCTTACCGCAACACCCTATGTTTTCTATGTTAAATTTGACAATATTCAAGGTACATTTTCTCTGTTCCTATTGTACTTACAAACTTGGATTATTTCATGGGAATTATTTCAATACTTCAACATATTTTAACAAGCCATTTTATTTATAGCTGTTTTACTTTTTTTAAAATTAAATTTAACCATAATACAAAAATAAGGTAAAATTATGATGTTTTGAAAACTTTGAAAATTTTTATTTTAATAATTTATTAGAATATCATTAAACCCTCTGGTTAAGTCATCAATAATGGTTCTCAGATTATGTAAAAAAAGTTTCAAGTATTTGAGAAAAGGTACCTTTTGTAAAAAAAAATCACCATTCTTAGAAATCACTATTTAAAGTTAGTGCATTCCAGCACCATATGAAGGATCTCTGTATTTTCGCACTCTAAATCTTGCAGTTTCCTTTTAGATTGCCTTCTGCACTACCTAGCTCTTTCTTCAGCCTCTTTTTCAGATTTATTTGCATTTCTTAGCCTTTTTTTTGAATAGCAAGCATTGACGAATAAGCGTAAGAACCTGGTGCAATACCCAAATCTTTGAGAATGTCCAATTTTGATATACTACCCTCATTGAAGGATAGTATTCATTTTGCAGAAGAACGCGCCATAATCAAGCACTATTTTGTAATGAAATCCAATTTTAAACAACTAATTTCAATTACAATATAAAACGGCTATACAAAAATAGTACATTATAACATAATACAAACTCGGAAAAATTCTGCAAATGATTAGAATATAGAACAACAAATGTAAACCCTAGACACTACGGTTAAAATCAGTTATAAGCACTGTTGCCATTTAGATGAAATATTAAATATAATTAAATTAACAATGTAAGAGAAACCTGAACAAAAATTAAATAGTAACAATTTAGTAGCGACCTCTACCTTTTTAAATGCCATTTCATGGCTTTGGAGACAAGACAATACATTAAAAAAATATTAAAAATACTTCTAATATAATTATAAACAAAATTGATGCATCGTTTTAAACTTCTATTATTTTTTAAATTATAAATTCAAAATAGATTTTTTGAAGATTTTATTCTCCGGGTTACCTTAATTTAATGATTATGTGGAATTTTGTACATTTCTTGGAGCTGGCAAATAGTCAGCTTTTAAAAAGCGATTCAAATGGTATAAATTAGAAATTAAAATCGAATTTAAGCTAGCATAAAATAGAATTTAAAGATAAAATAACGCTATTAAATCCAACGAAATCGATAATAAGCATTCCAGGAACACATTCCCTTCGATCTTATCCAAGCAAGTTCCGGGAAAACAGGAGACTTTTTATTGACGCTTACGTAGGTATTTGAGATAATAAATAATCCGTTCGTCCATGCAAATTATGAGAGGAACCCAATCCACCCCCTTTTACACAATCGAAGACATTTTTTTCTCCCGAAAACAGGAGGAGAGACCGTCACGAAGTTTCCCGTTCCCAAAACTTTATCTGGCGATGCAAATTACCATTCCGGTTTTACACGGGAAAAATCTTTCCCTTTTATTTAAAACAGATAACCCATGCACAGATGGGTTGGAAAAGGGGGAAAGGAATGAAAATAATAAGTAAAAATAATAATACAAAAACTTAAATAGAAAATATCTTTTCATTTCTTCCTATGCTTAAAAATCGATGCCCGAGCGTGATTGGCCCTTATGGAAATATCGCCAATCCACTCTAAATGATAATGCAGACACATTCTGATGTGGAAAAGGATTTGTTTTCAGAATGTTCCGGTAATAATAAAATCAATAAGGCGCTCCGGACTCTGAGAGAAAAGGGAAGTATATTTAAGAGATGAAGTGGAAGATAAAATATTAGGGGGGGGGCATGCGAGAGATGGGGTTGGGTAAAATGAAATCGGATTTTCGTTCTTATTGAAGCTACTTTCTCCTCACGCTGCACTTCGGAGGCCATAATTACGTGGAACCTAACACTAGTCGAGTGTTCAGTAGTCAGGTAACTATTTTAAAATTTGGCTGTTTATGTTTTCAGAGGAATGGTCGATCAATATAACGGGGAGGCTTTTCGTCTTGATCAAATGAGGCTACTTGTTGTTTTTGTATGCTGTTCCTGGTTCATTATGCGGAGCAGCACATGCCAGCACGGAATTAAGCGGTGTTTAAGTTCGTCAATGTTTAAGAAATTTCCGGTTTAAGGTAGCTAGAATCTTCGCCTTGCATTCCTGGTGATAATTGCATTGAGCTAAATTCTAACTATTTCGTCGTTGACTCTTGAGAAAAGTTAATTTTTGTTTCGAAAAAACACATTTGATACTTATTTTAACCCTCCAAATGGTTTCGACGAGTTATCTCTGATCAAGATCTGACCACTTTTGATGACGAGATATATCGTCATCAAGATCTAATGACGAGATACCTCGATAAGCATCGCACTTGCCTCATCAAGTGGGAAAAATGCGATCTCGTAAAACAGCATTACAAAGTATTTTTTAATCCAAAAACAGTGAGAGTTTAAACAAATGAGAGCGTAAAAATTAATAAAAGATCTAGGAGTGCAGTAAAAGTTTGAAAGTTATTAGGTATATAATTATTACTTGGTATGTAGTAATTAATTCAAATAAACTTTGAAGATTTGGGTTAGTACCTTACGCCAACTCACCATAAATAATTTCTAAACTTAAGAGTAGGCATGCAAAATGTTTTAAATAGTTTCAGTCCATCATTCTGGTTTTTAAGATAAAAAGCTGTTTTCTAAGTATTAAGAATTTAAATAATTTCTTTCTGTAAAGGAATAGAATACTAAAACATAATGCAACAATATATATAGCATAGATTCGACAAGAACTGAATGAAACTAAAATTTTAAAAAATCAAATTCTAACGACTAAAAAGGATCACCAATTGCTAATAATTTTCCATCGCCGCCAGGTAGAGATGATTTTGGAATATGGTCGTAAGTCTATCTAAATAGCCGCTTGGCGACGACAATTTTAGCCGCAAATTTGGTGATAGGCAGTACCATTTCCTTGAGTTTTACCAAATATACATTTCACTAACATACGTGAAACTAAAATGCACAAGATCTAATAAATTAAAGCATATTTTAGGTAATGAGTAAAATAAATTAAAGTGTCTTGAAATTCAGTGTAGTCTGGAAACGGTATAACTGGCAATGAACACCTTAAATACCGTATATTGTCGGTTTAGAGTAGAAACTCATCAACACTCTGAAGGGTTCTTCCGCACCTATTCCATCTCGCAACCTGCTATATTCCCTGCATGACTTCAAAGCAGTTTTGACTTCGAACAATAGAATCTTTCCAAAGGATTCTAATTTAAGGATACACACCAATATAACCTTCCTAAAGGTTGAGTCCATGAGTTCTTTCAACCAACAGATGCAGTTAATTACTCATTATGTGTGTTATAGTGTAAAAATAATAGTACACTACTCGGAAATATCTCGTGACGCTTAAATGATTAACAATCTATAGAGGTTCACACTCATATAGTCGTTCTGCAACCCCTAAAGTCTTCCCTTTATGATTTCTAACCAGGTTGACCTTGACCAACAGAATATCCTGGGAATTTTTCAACCAATCGATGTGGTTATATGTAATCATTGTTTGTGTGTTATAAGCAATACCACACTACTCGGAAATCTCGTGAAGGATAACACTTTTAGAGGTTGATACGCAAATATCCATTCTACAACAGCTCCAGTCTTCCTTTCATGACTTCCAACTAGGTTTGACCTTGACCAAAATAATATTTTGTGGGATTTTTCAACCAATCGAGATGTGGTGATGTAGTTACTTTTGTGTGTCGTGGGTTAAAAGCAATACTACATTATTACGAAATCTCGTGATCGAGTTAAATTGGGAACCGGATGTCGGACATTTACCACAGATCTCATGATGCGGCCATTTGGTACCAATGGGTAAAAATATTCGCTCAGTTCCAACATTATTTCACCCAATCCCACGAAACGAAACTTATCGAAGCCGGGATTCCCACCGAAACATTCGATCACTTAAATTTGAATAAATGGACGAATTTTTTTTACATCGGTCCATTTTTCACTGCTCGTAGCTGCGGGATCATTTCGCCTCGCAACTTTCCCACAAAGTTTAGACTCCCACCAAAAAATTCAGTTCAACCCTCGGTGGTGCATTCCTCCAAGTAAAGGGAAAAGAGGTTTGCAACCGCAGCGGCCATTATTGGATTTGGGATCGATATTCTCAGGATCCCGTTCGCTCTCTCTCTCGCAAACAATTCGTGTGCCTTTAGGTCTGGAAATTAAAGTAAAGCAAGGAAAAAAGTGTACAAGAAAGGAAAACGAAATGAATATATCAGCAAAATAAATAAAAGGCGCGGGAGGAGCGAAATAAGAAATTTCTGCTGTGTTTTGAAGAAAAAGTTTCAGATCGGGATACTGTGTATGCGGAATACACACGCGCGCGCACGGTTATAAGAAATACTCCGCTGATAAATGAAAGGCGGAATAAATAAGTTTGCAATAAAGGGAGAAGCGGATTCTTTTGTGCGTTAAAAAGCACACAAAGAGACAGGTTCGGGCAGCTCGTGTGTTTGCACGAACTTTTATTTTTTCCTTCCTACCCCGCAGTTGTTTATTTTATTTATTCCCCTTAATGTAGGGAGCGGTCCATCTGCATTTCAAATGACGTATTGTAGAAAATCTGCATTTTTTTCGGTTGTTCGTATTTGTATGCTATTTTGCTTCCCACCCCAGATGAGGAAACATACGGTATGCCTCGTAGCCGGGAATTTAGTATTCTATTTGCGACAGCAGACGGTTTTTTCCTTTGATATGTGGTCGTGGGGCTTCTAGATAAATTAGGTGAAATATGAATACCCATGTACGGTATGAGTATGATGTGAGATTTATTCCACGTGAATTCATTTCGTGAAGAATGTCAGCAATCTGTTTGGATAAGTTGCCTAATGAATTTCCGTGTTTATTTCGGTCCTGAAGTAGGTCAAAAGGGTGTGCCGACACTTGTTAAGAATTTCTTCCATTATTTACTCACCAGATATATTTGCTGTGGTGTCAAGATATTTTGGGCTCCCTAGTATTTTATACGTAAATGCTTTCGGTTATATGTAGATACTTATACCATGTAACAGAAATAGAAACTTTTCTTAACATAATACGTACTTCGGTCTCCAGTATCAAATTAGATGAAGAGCCCATAATTAATTACAAAAGAATGTATTCCAAATACACAAAGTTTAGTTCGTCCCCAAAACTTAAATTTTGTTTTGATAAGGACATGTTTATAAACAATGGAACTATTTCTCTTTAACTTGAGAAACAGACTAAAGTACAATGCAAAGGTCTTCGTTTTTTTTCAGTTCCCTCATAACTCTCAGATCCTGGTACCATGGTACTCGTGACCAGCCTTTTATGAGTGCCCTGGTTTTTGTTTTACTTAGTCATATTTCACACTCTTTAGTACTTGATAAATGTAGGAAGTTATCAAATGTCAAGGTGAAGGCAATGCAATATAAATTCTAGCTGTAAAATAATGATCAAGCAACTGAAATGCGTCAAGCAGAGTACAACCCTTTAATTACCGAACTCCGATTAACTGAGTGTCCGTGTTATCCGAGTTCAGTTTGATATCAAGTTTTTTAAACTTTAAATAAATCTTCGAGCACGAGCGAAGGAATTTTGTCCAAGGAAGCGAGAATGTGATGCGAAACAGAAAACCGTTAATCCTCCATGTAGGATGTCTGGACGATGCATCACGTCATTAGTAGAATACTCCCCATATCTTGATGAACGTGATACCTCGTCATTATAAGAAAACTGACCAGATCTTCATCTCTTCATAAAAAAATCGGCAATATCTTGATGACCAGTTATCTCGTCATTAGCAAAATTGTTCAGATCTTGACGGACGAGATATCTCCTGAAAACCACTTGGAGGGTTAAGAACTTTTTCAAGAGAATTTAAAAAGTAGCAACATTCACGTCCAGATTTATTGTAAAATTATCACAAAAAATGCGTACTGTGATACAATTCCGTATATAGATTATTCTTAATATTTGCTTTATCAATCTTTCAGTAGTAGTAGAAACAGGTTAAAGTAATGTGTGATTCGTATAGGCCGTTTTTCGCTCCTATATACTATGTATTGTACGACTTTCTGAATATCCGAGGTGGGCCAGGGCATTCATTATTCTTAGTCTAACGCCATGGGACATTTAGTTTTTTTGTATTTAATAGTTGATATTTTTCTTTTAATAAACGGTGATTTCCACGAGGATAGTTTTATTGAATTTAGAAATTACAATCTGCTAACCCCAAGTGACAATTAGTCAAACAATACAAAGTATAGTTTCGCTTAAATCTCACTGGGGTTAATTCTTATTTCCAATACAGTGCCTAGCTAAATATTCATACCATACCTCAATCATGTTACTACAATCAGCTTTACGACGTAAACTTCAATTGCATCTCATTCTCTCTCATTCACTTGTAAAGTGATTTGGTACGTTTCAAATCCATTGCCCCCAAACCATCACTCCACCACTGTAGTGGTCTACTTGTAGGATAGTGGAAGAATAGGCAGGTGCGGGTTCATACACGTATTGGCATGTTTCTAATCAGACGACAAATGATATTTACTTTCGTCCGTGAACAGGACATTGTTTGTCGGTCTAGTTGGCGTGTTCAGGATACCATCAAAATCTATGTGCTTCGTGTGATGTATTCAAAGGAATGCAGCGTGCTGGATTGCCGGCATACAAACCAACATGACTCAATCGCCTAGGCACTGTTTGGTGCGATATTATGATTACTGTGCTTGCCTTGAGACTCGTGCGAGCAGTTACGAGGCGACATCATTTCGCCGTTGGACCGTCGTAGCCCGGTTGCAAGAGCAACGGATTAGAAACCGGAGGGTTGCGAGTTCGAATCCAGTCAAAGACCGTCGTGTACAAAGGGGGCTGGTGCACGTTTAATCTGTCGTGACCTCAATTTCCCTCACATTGGCGTGGTGTGGCAGTTTGGAGAGTGGAGCGCCAGCTCAGATGGGACTTCGTCATCTGATCGTGGTTAAAAATTACGTAGTGTTGTCCTCTGATGTTTCCCTTCGGGTTTGATCCCGGACCATCGCCAATAGCCGGTTCTGTTGCTCCAGTAAGACGTTATTTAGAAATACCAACCTACCTTTTCACCGTTATAGAAATCTTCACTGGGTTTTTCTTGGATGATCGGCCAATGCTGTACCGTCTGGTAGCAGTTCCACTTTCGGAAAATTGTTTAGTCTTGTGATTTTGCTCTATGGCCTACTCTCGAACTTCTTAACTCCATATCACGCCCTGAAAGTTCTTTCAATTTCCCTGCAATTATTCCACGCATTAAATCATCGAAATGTGTTCTTAGTGATATAGTGTCACTCGCCACAACTAACATGGACAGTTGAACACATGAAATCAGTCAGATACTAGACACCCTCTTAAGCCTTTATCAAATTTTCGCTGTATTGTGCTGTAATGTGACTCCAAAGACGTTAACTATGGTGAGCCAATCGGACGTTTCTATTTTTTACGTCAGTGATTTTTCGCTATGAAAGATCAACTTTCGCGTCCGTAAATTTTTATATTGCATCTGACCCTCAATTTAAGAATATCAGTATATTTTCAAATTTATGCTAATTTATTTAAGTATACTTATATTTTTTAAACTGAACGCTGGTTTTTTGTTGGATTTATAACTTACCGCACTCGGTTTATTGAATTCTGTGGCATTTAAATTATGGTTAAACTTAGTTTTATTAAATCAGAAATTACTAGTTTTCATATTCACTGCTTTTAATGACAGTTTTTTTAATTTCGCTTGAAATTTTCGTCCGGTTTAATTAGCTTTGAATTAACTTTATTAAAATAATCGCAACTTAAGAATTGATTCAAAATAATTCATAAGCCAGTAATTGATTCAATTGCTTTTAATTTATCCAATCAAACGCATTTGTGGAAGCGACTTGTTTGATCCATACTCAATTTCTCAGTTTAATTAATAATCCAGCCGCAGAAGAAAAAGAAATCTCACAAAAAGTGAATGACCGTGGCGGGATCGGTATTTGTCAAATTTAATAAATTGTTCGCTCCATCTAAAAATACCTCTCCCATATTGATGAACCCGAACCAAATTAATGAGCCATCCAATTTCGGCCACTAATTACTCCTATCCTTATTCCTTCAAACTTGTGAATAATTAATACTGCCAATCGATATTTCAAATTCGCTCATTAGTGTGTAAGAATGGCGTGTGATGAAATGTAAAAACCGGATGTTTTGCATTCAACGCTCTCGGCATCTACTAATCCGGATTCCCTCAATGCGGCTTAATATCATTAGGTCCAGATAGATGATGTACTAATGAGATATCTGGCATGTGCTTAACAGATTAATTGCACTAAACGGACGTTCAATGGGAAATGGGTAGTGCCTGAAAGATTTTCTGAATTAGTTTGTGAAGTTACTGAATGTCCATAATATTCAAATGTAGGGATGGAACACAAAGGAAGAATTCGAATGATAGTGATTGAAAATTAATGTAGTTCGTGAAAAGCATGGACAGGAAAGACATGGATTAACCCTCTAAGTGGACCCCTTGCTCAATGGGTGCGTCCGCTGAGCTAGCAACCTGCGTATTGTAGGCTGCGTGGGTTGGATTTCATCCCTGAATGCATTTCGCTCTTCTGTGTCAGTAAAACTTTTCTTGTATGAGTCAATTTCTGACCATTGTCTGTCTTGTGTTTGGCACAGCTTGGCCAAGCATGGCCTTAGCTCCATGAAACCCCAAAACCAACCAACGTTTTGAGCATCATAAGATTTCCTAGTAAAGTATTGTTTTACGCAAATTCACATGTGTAATGTCTGAATAACCACACATGGATTAGTTGGAAGAACCTTAAGAAACATTGTATTGGCCAAGAAGGTTAATCCTGTTAAAAGTCAAATTGCTGAACGTATATATACGTATCCCCCTTAGAGCCTTAAATAGGCTTTGTAAAACAGGTTTCGAATGAAGGAAACGTATAATTTTCTAAAACAATTACAACTGCTGTCTCAATTTAGATATTAGTTGATCTCAATGTATAAGCCATTAAAAAATTTTAATTCAAATTTAAATTAGTGGGTTGGGATTGGATGGATCGTTTCAAACACTTAAATGTGTTTTAATTCAATATGCTTTATTTTCTTAAACTAAAAAGGATTTTAGACTTCCTGTATTAAAAAATTGTGCACAGAGGACAAATACATTTTATAACTTTGGGAACGCATTTATCGTATGCAAGATAAAGGAAATATTTGCAAATAGTGTGTATGTGGTTTTAGTATATTTATGTATAAAACAGTATACTCAGTCTTCAGTCATTGTTTTTATGAACTCAGTCTTTGTCTTGTGCAAAAGGGAGATATAGTTAGGAAATTTTTACAAGGGAAATGCAAATGACATAACGTTTAGTATTTTTACGTACATGCTTTTAGTATACATTAAATAATTCTTAATACTATGTATAAATGTGCTATATATTTCATTATACGCGAAAATCATCAACCATTACAAGTATTATTTTCGTGTTGATTAAAAGTCTGACAATCACAAAGTTTTATAAATAGGAAGTAAGATTATTTTAACGAAAGCTATATTTTAAAGTAGTTGCTTTTCGGTAGATCCCAAGTCAATGGTCCCTCTGGGGCCCATTTCTGTTTTTTTTTGTGTGTACAGGCTTCACGAACTCGATGTGCTAGAGTGATATTTTCTTTCCCATGGGGTTTACTGTCTTTAGTAAACACGGGGTCCCACTCCCGGTTACCGGAGCAACCTTTTTCGGCTTTCATTTCAATAATCCATCCCCCAATCCTTCCTTTTCTCCTTTCACGGCATTTTTAATTTGACGTTGCTTTGGGTTTGGCGCAGCTTGGCTAAGTATGGTCAGTACGCCATAAAACGACAAGACAACCAACTAATCCGTCGCTCGTATATATGGCAGTGAACAAGTTGCCCGATTGACTAAGGCTAGGATGAGTCACAGTTGCCCCAACCCAAATACGATTTGCCTCTACGTAACATCAAGCTTTCATCTCGTCAAAAAGGGTAAATATTTTTTTAATTTGTAAAGAGATGTCTACAGGAAAATACTAAAATGTTTATTGAGAAATAAAGCTCGTATCCCAAGTTCCTTTCCCAAAGCTTTTGGATTCGCTTGTTTTGACTTAACGACTTATCTACAAAGACACTTACATTGCATTGGAGTAGCGCGATCAGCTATTTGTCCTCTTTGTGAACTGGACGTTATTGATTGGAGGAGTGCTTCAATGACCTCTTGGACTAAAATTCTTGACAATACAAATACTGTAGATATTCCTTTTAAAACATTTTATCAGACCTCAATTGGGTTGCTCATCGAATGAAAACTAACATATATTGCTCTGTATGCATATTGCAGATGCGTTATGAATGAATTTAATTTGTATGAATTTCAATACAGGTGTCTTGAATAGCATGTGTTTTTAACGATGAAAATTAAGGCACAAATAATTTGTTCACCTGAAGAGATAAAAATTCTAATGAAAAGTACTTTTGCTGTTTTTTTTATAACTAATAATTTTAAATAACAGTTTTACACATTAATTGAAAAGAATGGAACTCTCGATTTCGCTATCTTATTTGGATTATCTTTTCACAGAACTATTTGTAAAACCTATTTTTTGTGAGGTAATACAATATTAAGAACCCAAACTAGTTAAGTTATGGTTTAGTGTGCAAATACAGAAATTTTAGAACTTTCAATTTGCTTTTCTGAATGTGTTTTAGAAAATATTGAGAAATTATATTCAGATTATGGGTAACCTCTGTAAACATTACTTAGATGTATGTATTATCGGTTACTTAAATATATTATCCCTCAGTAATTGTTTTGATGTACGCCACTTGTTGCTTGTGCAGCTATTTCAATCATTTTTATTTAAAATTATATTTTAATTTCTTTCAATTAAATTTATTTTAATTCTGTTATATTATCTTATTTAATTTTCATTGAATCTTAAATAGGTATTGGATTACTAAACCATGGAATTAATACCATTTGCCTAATAATATTGATTGATTCTTGAAGGAAAGCCTATAATTATTTGTTCTTGGAGCTATTTTATTAGTGTTTATAATAATACTTGGAGAGAAATTTTTAGTACATTAAGATAGTCGCACAGACCAGAAACATTTGGTAGGGTTTTCGTTAAATAATTTTTATACGTTTACTTTCTCAAACTATAGGATCTATAGTACCAGTGATATTGCTAGTCACAATTGTTTGATCTGGTCAAGCGGTACAGTTGACATTACTATGAACACAGAGGAACGCAAACTTGTCATAAGTGATTCATTATATACATATATACAGTGCACTGTTTACAAACTAAAGGCATCGCACCGTCCTTTCCAAATATGTGCTCCAAATTAAATTAAAATAAATACAATCGTCTATTTTGTTTTATGACCTTTATTTGAGTCCACACTCTGAAAGACTTGACAGCATTTTAAGTTTATTGAATTTTAATTAATTTATATTTTTATCCTACTAGTTATTCATTTCACCAGTCTTTATATGGAATATCCTCCTTACAACAGATCGCACGTGATGTGAATTTCATACCAATAGTAAACGATAACTTACTAGTTTTTAGTACGTTTTATACTTCCATGGAAATTAGCATGGTCGAAAATTAGGGTTTACTAAGCAAATGCAGTCGAATTTCTAAGGACCATACACCTCAAATTTTTAATCAACAAAAAACTCAAAGAACACAATTCCTAAGCAAGTTGATGGAGAAAACATATCGAGAAGCCTAATATTTTATTCCTGATTCTATCGAATTGGAATCCTCCCGTTGTCGAAGGAGTTTTTCCCCATAAAACCAGGCAACAGAAGATAAACATCGCTCTTCTTTTACTTTCTGGTAGTATCATCCTCACTTCCTAACGTTCCCTACGTGAGGTGACAACTAACCTTCAGCATTGACCGATACTAAAGGATAAAACCTTACATAAAGTCGTTAGTGGTCGGCGGCAAGCATAAAGCGGACATTACCAACCGAGTTATGACTGCCTTTGTTTACGATACGGGTGCCATAAATTCTGCAGAAGATTCGACTCGCGCATCACCAAGTGTCAGTTACTTCAAGTGGGGAATGGTTTCTTTATGTGTCTGGTATCTGGCACAAACTCGGAAGAGGATTCCTGGTGGGTGGAACAATGCAATGGACACGGCGGCGAAAGGAATTGCGTGAAGTTATGGTACATTTATTGTTTTAGAGTTGCGGGGATTCTGGGGTATTATGTCCTGTTGTGAAGTTTATTGCGACCGGTAGACTGTCTGATTTTTTAAGGAAATCGTAAGAAAGTGTGGGTCATTTCAATTCCGTGGAGGGGAAAAGTTCCCCTGATATGAGATTATATAGCTTTGGCGAAATAAGAATTCCTTTTCTGGTTAAGTTCACAGGAGAATCACTTACCAGTGTATGAAAAACTTGCGGGTTTTTTATGAGTTCCGGATTACACGCTGCAAGTTGAAGGCGGTGCGGGTTCGATTACTGTCATTGTGCATTCCTCTTGGGTGTATTCCTCTCTTCTGTGTCAGTAAAACTTTTATTGTGTGTGTATGTCTATTACTTGATATTGTACGTCGTGTGTCTGGCGCAGCATAGCCAAATATGACCCATGCGTCATAAAACCCCAACCAACCGGATTACACGCAATTGAATAACAGATTGAAAATGCGTGATTTGACTTAAATGTGTTAAGCGTCTCTAAAATCTTGCCAGTAGTTAAATTGGTTTTCCCTAGTTTAGTTTTGCGATACATTTAATTGTGTGGTTTTATTTCCCTTAGGCTTGACCAATATTATCTATTGGTATTTCAATTTTCAAAACAATATATTTCGAAAAGAAAAACATAATTTTGTAAAAACATAAATATAATGTTTATTAGAGATGTGAGATTCACGTGCACTGTTGTACGGAGGTTATTCCATATGAAGACTGGTGAAATGAATAACTGCTAGGATAAAAATATAAATTAATCAAAATTCAATAAACATAAATTGCTGTCAAGTCTACTAGCTCGTGGCATCAAAATAAATTAGGTGATTGTAGTTTTTTAAGTTTAGTTACGAACATAGATTCGGAATGGACGGTGCGTTATCCTTACTCTGTAAATAGTGCATTTCAAACATATGTAAATAAAATCACTTATGGTAGATTACGTCCCTTTCTGTGTTCACTACAATAACATCTAGTATACCGCCCGACCAGATCTGTTACAAGCGACTTACATCCTTTTTCCAAAACCCCATTGATATGTAAAGTAAAAAGACGTTACAAATCGTAATAATTTTTTATTTAAAATATTTTCCATAAAAATATTCAAAGTTCTTTTACGCCTAAACATTGTATATATTTATTTTTGTTATGAATCTCTTTTCCCAGAAAAACGAACAAAAGCATGAATAGTTTTAAATAATCACTATTTTCAGCTAGTTTTATAACTATTTAACTTCATTTACATTTATATTGAAATTCATTAAAATTTATTTCAGTTTTGAATTAGTTTCCTAGTGAATATTTCGGATATTTCCATTCTAGATTGATCCCGGACAGTCTCCAATAGCCCGTTGTGTTGCTCCATTGTGACGTTAACTACCTACATCCGAGTGATTATTAATTTATTGTTTGAAAAGGTTAAAATCGTATCTAATTCATCAACATTCCAAAATTATGCTCATTATTATGTTCATTTCATTGCTTTTGTTCATTTCATTAAAAAGATTTGAATCCACGAAACGTTTGTTTTTAAATGAGAAGTAAACATTCTTTCTTTTCTACTGTTTTTAAAACAGCAAATGCATTTATGTTCTTCTATTCCAAAACTCATAGGAGGAAGCGATAATTATAATTTTATAACAATTGACAAAAATAAAAAAACAAAGTTTGGATTGTGTTTATGCATAACAAAGTATTATTAAAGAACGAAAATAATTGGAATACTTTTAAATCTCTGCTTCCTTTGTCTTCGGAAAAATTCCACTGTCCGTAGAAAAATTGTACAAGTTCATTCATGCGTCTATTGTTTGAGTCACAAAAGACGTTGCTTTTGGTAAAGCGTCATCTGTGATGGTACTTATTTGCTTTCAGGAATAAATATGAATGCTTATTGCTTTAAATATTTACATCTTTTATGTTATTAATGAACATTGAATCGTAGCTTTAATAGTATCAGAAAGGAATGAATTTAATCAAAAACATTAAGTATTTTAATCCATACTTATTTGTGATATAAAATGTGCGATTCGATTTGCTTTGGAGACATATTTGTTATAACTTTCACTCGAAGCATGTCGAAATTATTACATACAAATCGATATGCAACAACAAATTGTAATTGCGTTTTCTATATTGTATCTCACGAAATGACAAGATTTATTTCGCTCTGGTTTTATTATTTTGAGATAGTTGTATTTCAATTTCTGAAAACAATAATTAAAATATTGCGTATACAGCATACATTTTTAAATAGTGTAATACAATTAAGATAAAACAATGAACGAGTGTGAAATACGTTAAATTGGATAATTGAGGATAATATTTTAATCCGTGTAATAGAAATATATTAATTTTCATTTGGCATGAAATCTGAAAGCATCAAGTAATTAACCACACACACATACACAACAGCATTTTCCTTAAATACTCTCATGTGCACATCTCCTTTAGATAGATATATTCAGGCTTCACGTACCCGAGATAATCTAGTGATCTTTTCTTTTCACATGGGGTTTATTACCGTTAGTTAACACGCGAGGGTCGTGCTCTCGGGTTACCCAAGCGATCTTTTCCTGAATTCTTCCCAATAACCTGCTTCCAATCCCTCTCTTTTCGCCCCTTTCACGATATCTTTTGTTTGGCGTTGTCTTGTGTTTGTAGCTTGACCAAATATGGTCCTTGCGCCATGTTACGCAAAAACCACCAACCAACCTTAAATTCTAACTCCAAAATTCTAAGTAGTACACTTTAAATACTGATCTAGAAAAGAAAATAGAATTAGGCAAGACACAGTACAGATATTATATAGATAAATATTTTGAAATATTAAATCCACTGTTAAGATTCCCCTAATCTATATCATGTGCATAATTTAGTACAATTACTTTTTTATTTGATAGATAAACCTTTACCATTAGCATAGAAAATTTCAAATTAAAAAGTAGGTAAGTATTTCTCCAATCAGTATTTCTTAACATTCTAATTTCGCTTCCAGTTTTTTTAAATATTTTTCACAAACGTGAGAATATTTACGAAGCATTACATTAATATACCTTGACATGGCTACCTTCTGGCAAGAACAAGAAATATATTGGTATAAATATTCGCTATAATTCCCAACAATGAAGTTTCTTGACATGATATCAGTTTCCTTCCTTTTCTCATGCATTAACTGGATTATAAATATCATTTGCATACGTTAATATAGCTGTCAAAACAAGTGTGCATTCCGTTTGAGCATCATTCCCTACAAAAATGCATTTAAAAATTGTTTTGCAAGATGGAGCTGATAAAGCTGGCGTTAACACAGTTATGTAAATAAATGTTTTCTGTGTACCAGTACTAATAAATGAAAAAAAATCAAAATTTAATCGGAGCTGAACTCTAAATATAACATTACGATATTTACTATGCAATGAGTTTTTATATTTAAATAAAAATTATAAATCTCTTAATAGTTTTTTCAGTTATAATATATTTGGTATTCGTCCCTAACTTGAATTTGCTTTATGCAAAATCTTATTTCAATATCATATAACAAACATTCAAGTTGATGTGCAGTTATTTCAGATTCCTTAATTTATATATTGGGGGGGAAAGGAAATGAAATATCCGCTTCTGCTTGAGTTCTTTAAAGGATTTTAATGTTTCTTTTTTGAACAATTTGATTTCTTTAGTTACTAAGAAACCCAAAGCGATGAAAAATTCTCATGAGTAGTATTTTCTTCAAAATGCCACTGAGGGTAAGATTTTCCCTCTTTTTAAATGGATCCTGTATCTGAACAGCGATTTTCTTTCTTAAGTTCTCGTTACGGATGAAAGACATTCCTCGAATTTAATAATTTAAAAGCATTTTCTGAAGCAGTCGGAATAAATTAAAACGAAATTATATTTCTTTCTTTGCTACGTTTTAAATCTTGAATAACGCATGACTTGATTACGAAAAAAAAGTTCGGGAGCACAAAAAAATGTAACAGCTGCTCTGTTCTACAACGACAAAGTTAAAAACTCTTAGATCAAAATAAGATTGAGAAAAGTAAAGAAACATTCTCTTTCCTCTCTTTTGAAAGCATTTTATCGCACGAAACAATTTATATCGATCCAAATATTTGAAAAATCTTTTTAAAAAAGCAAAATTTTCGTCAGCGTTTTATACGTTGAATGAACCTTTTCGTACCATTTTTATCGTTCATTTTTCTCGTTTCAATTGGAAAGCCTGAGATTTAAATGTCCTTTTAATATTTATAAGAGATTTATGATTCCTTTTTTATTCCTATTTCTTTTAAAAAGAGCAATATTTATATTTCTTTCAACTCATCCTTTTGCGTTTAAGTTCATCTTGGAGCTACTTTCCCAATGAAAACCTTTGTTTGAAAGTAGAAGTTAATTGGGTGATGCAGCTCTTTTTTTCAACTTGCTGAGCAAGAACTTTTATTTAAAGCTCCACTTTATACTTTTATGATTTTGATTTTCACGAGAATCGAAAAGCCGAATTTCACACCGTGTCCACGTTAAAGAATTAAGAATTCTTAAATATCACATGCTCATATGAATTTCTAACAATTTTTACAATTAATACCAGATATAAGAATTTATTTTTAGTAAGCAACGGATCTCAAACATTTCTCGTCTAATTCCCCCACTGATTAAAAGAGTGTCCTACGACCATAGTGTGACTTATTGTAAATTTTTGGTAATTTTTTCTACTTCACTTAACAATTACTAAACCTTTAGATTAAGTCAATACATTTGAAATAAATTGAATCAAAATAAATAAGCATAAATAAAAACAATATTAAAATAAAATAATATGATTTTATGCATATCTAACATTCTTTATTAGCATTCAATATTATGTTCAGACATAGGACATCACTTTTAATTACCGATATAATTAAATGGCAAAAAGGCCATAAAGAGAGACGAAATCAGAGCATCGTTTTTTACGCACTACTGTCCAAGTTAGTGGTTTAAGCCATACAACTTACTTCTGTGCAATAATTAATTCTGCGGATTTATCTGATTTTGATGTCACAGCTCTTGAACACAGACAAAAATGCTCCTCTAGTTATTTTCGCCTAACCCTTCCATGATGTATGCAACCGACATGAAGTTTAGTAAGCCGTAAGCATTAGAAAGTTAATTGCTTGATGCACTTTTTGGTTTTCATTTAACCTAGAAATTTTAAAAAATTTAAAGCTCCCGAAGTCAGTGTTCGATTGGAATGAGACTAAGCATGTCGTATAATGTACACAAAGACAATGAAATTATCAAAATACAAATCTTGATTTTTGTTATTGAAAATAAAAACAAAGATCATCAATTAGTTGTAAAGCATGGTGGCTATTCTTGCCGACATGTGGCGTGACATGGAATCCATATGCTTTCATAGCAACCCTTATACAAATTATGCCAAACATTCTGCAGCTGCTGCAGTAGATCCCTTATGTTCCAAGGGTGGTGCAATCGACTACAAATTTCTTTCTGCGAAACTAGGGAAATGATTTTTCAATAGTGAGCAGAATAAAAGCACATTTACATGGCATTTGATTGATTTTATTTAATAGTTTTATATGTCAGCATTGTATTTGTTATTCATGTAATCTTCAAAGATTTCAAAAGTTATTGCAATGCCTTTCTGATATTTTGGATTCAAATTTTCTTCGAAAATTCAAAGAGTATCTAAATTACATTTTGTTCCTTCAATACATTTATAAATTTAATATAAGCAGTTGAATTCAAAGTAACATTCTCACGTATGAAATAAAACATATTTCTATTGCATTAGAAAATTTTTTTTCCATTCAAATAAGATATTTTCTGTGGATTAAAAACGAAAAATTCAATTTAAAAACAACACATTTGTTGATGGCAGTTTGAATAAATAAGAGGACAGTAAAGTGATTATAAGATTTCCCAGGGTCTCGAAATCGTTCAGAGATCGTTTATAAGTATAAATGTTTACCAGAAAAAGAAAGGAATAAAATTTGCATTTAATGTTAAATAGACTGCCCAATTTATTTTAATTGTATAATCTGAATAAATAAAGTGCAATTTATGACCTAGATAAGGAGTTATTAAGGATTTGAATAATATTCTTATCTTTTCACTTGAAGGAGTATGAAAATTTTAACACTATGCTGTCCATTCATAAGTTCTTTGAAACTAATGTGTGTGTCAGTAGTTCTTTCTAATTAATGTACATAAGGATTATATTAAAATATTTTCTATTTTTACGCCTTTTTACCTAAAACTAAGATGAGTACATCAAATGAATTTGCTTAAAGCATTATGCGAATTTTTATGAGTTTAAAACATGTTTACCATTGCGGATTGAACTATTTATTAATATTTAATTTTTCATACAAAAGTGATTTTGAGTTTTTCTTCATCCTCATTAACAATAAAGTCCTTGACAAATCAAATCCTGCTGAAGTTTTGTTTTTTAACTATAAAGAGAGAGAGAGAGAGAGAGAGAGAGAGAAGAGCTGTCAATACTGGAAATGACAGTTAACGATTTGCAAGTACCCAATTTATTTCAAATATATGTTAGTCATGGTATATTCCATTCTGAAATGTGCCATGACTTCCTGTTTTTATTTCCAAGATAATGTCCCTCGACGTTTTCCTCCTTTTTCGGAACATTTATTTGATTATATTTTATGAGATAAATTTTATTCTGTCAAACACTGATTATAACATACATTTGAAGAATTGTTGGGTTTCTTTGGAACTACGATTCTGACATTTCTAAGTACTTTAGGCTGATACCTTGGATTAAAATCGTGTTGCTGATTCTAATCGCCTTGGTCAAGGTAAAACCTAGATCACGTTCAAAAAACTTTGTTTTCATGTCGCACAGCGAACCAACACCTGTTCTCCCAGGAACTGTCCCACATAAACACCGATACAATCCCAAGTACAGAAAAGAATTACTGAGGTCCCGGAGATGGACAAGTTGAAAGTTCTTAACTCCTTTAACAAAATTAATATCTTGTGTGCTTGCTTTTATGTCTTACCAGAGCAGTCTGATGATTTTTTTAACCAGTAAAATGCAACGACAGTCCAGACATGTTTCATGTTTTCTTGTACTGAGACTAAATTTCGGGGTGGTGGATCGCTATTTGCTGGGATGATCTGTTCACAATTGAAATCGTAGAATGCAATATGTTATAGAAACTACTAGAGGTAAGTTGATAGTTAACTACTCATAAATTGGTTAGTATACGCTATAAATAACAATCCCAAAAAAGGAAATCCTCAATAAAGTATAGTGTGTATAGCAGGAATTGTCGGTGTTTTAAAATATTTACACGTAGTAAGTTTGGGCTCGCCTGTAGTTAATGTTATATTTTATTAATAAGAATGCGTATATATGGAATTGAAAAAATAATGCTGGATTCAATACTTCTTACAATTAAAGTATAGTGGCTCCCAAAAGTGTTCGTACATTTAATTTCAATGAAATACTACTATATCCATTAATAAAAATTAATGTTTCAGAATGGGAATTTTTAATAATATCTATAACTTGTTCTTAACAAGACTACATAAAATATTTTAAAAACATAATAAAAGTTTTTTGGAAAATCAATAATCCAAAAGTAACAAAAAATGTACCTCACAAACGTCTTTGTGCACTGGGAATGGAGTTCACTAGTTTTTTTTTGCAATATCTGCATCAATGTTCCTCCATTCTTCAGTCATTACTGTTTTTAGTTTGCTTTTCGTTTTAATGTCGTGTCTTCGGGCTCTAACATCCAGTTCTCTCCAAATGTGTTCTATTCGGTTTAAATCCGACGACTGAGGTGGTGTTTTCAGAACTTGTGGACAATTATAGACACCAGAGGCAAACGTTGAGAGCCGTGTGCTTAGGATCGTTATCTTGATAAAAGACAAAGTTGTTTCTAATACCCAAATTTTGGGCTGATAATTTTAAATTGTCTTTTAAAATATTTAAATAAAGAGCATGATTCATTATGCCATCAATAAATACCAAATTACCTAGTCCTGATGCTGACATATGCACTCCCACACAAGGACACCTCCACCGCCATGCTTTACTGTTCCAACTAAGTTCTTGGGATTAAGTTCCTTATTTTTTCTTCTCCATACAATTATACGCCCATTGGAACCAAACATGTTAAATTTGCTTTCATCTACAAATAAGGCATGATTCCAATATATTTCGGGCTTATTTATCATGGATTTTATGAAGGAAAGCCTAAGCTTTCTATTTTTCGCACTTACAAAAAATTTTCTTCGGGCAGAACGCCCATTTAATCCAGCTGATCTGAGCACTCGTCGAACAGTTTCAGATGAAATTGAAGTAGAAAATTTTTCAGTAAATTCTGTAGAAATTTTTACAGCACTCAAACGTGGATTTTTCACAAATTTTCTAACTATACATCTCTGATCACGTTGAGTTAACTTTGCTCCGGACGACCTTTTCTTATCTTGTTTTCGATCCGATTTTCTTCTTTAAAGCGTTTTATCACATACTGCACCGTATAATGGGATAAATTTACTAATTTAGCGACATTCCGAACTGATTTACCACAACTATGATGAGAAAAATCAATTTTTGAATGCTGTTTGTTTCCTTGCGACTACGAGCCATTTTTAAATAATAAATAGAATATTACAAAGTAAGCAAGCAAAAAAACAATTTTTTAAATGTCACCACGATGCAAGAATAAATAGACGATAATTTTATAAGGATTTATCCGAAAATGTTTCGGTGTAAGATCACTTTTGTGACGTGTTCTTTCTCTGCCTCCTTGCATTTTTATTTTTGTAAAAAGAAAATGAGTCAATATTTCTTTTAGAAATGTTAGGTTTTATTCAGAATCTCATGGAGATGATATGAAAAAATATCGGACTTTATATTCGAATTCAATTCCAGGCTACAGCGCTTTTTCTACAAATTTTTAAAGTGTACGAACACTTTTGGGAGCCACTATATATGTTTTTAAAAAAATACACCGAGTTCGCTTAAAACCACAGGTGTAAAGAGATATTGACCAATCACTGTGATTGTTTGTTTACCACATTATGGTAGTAGTTATGCGAAATCATGCTTCAGGTAGAGGAAGTTTATTTTACTATTTGCTTCTTGGAAGACGGCTATCTGAAAGGCAAGCACATTTTTGAGGAATGTGAATAATTTTAGTTTTTAGAGATGAATTTAATTATATATTGATACTCTCAGATAGATAGAACAATTGTGATCTAAAGTTATCCAAAATACTGATCCTTGATCCTGTTAGGATAAAGCAATTCATCACTTCAGCTATATTTTTGAGATTGTATTGACCCAGCGCAAAACATTTTAAATAATAGCTTTTAGAATGCTAGCGAGTAAAGTTCTTTTGAAACAAGATTCGATAGAAAATTATTTTAGGATTGTCTATTTTCTCGTCTGCGGCTCTAGAATTCATCGTGAAATACAGGGTAACAATAAATAACTTTCACTATGTGGAGACATCTGTAGCTAAATCGGATAAACTGAATAATGGAACTAAATTTGGTATTGAGACATTTGAAGACATGGGGAGATGTATGTATCCGGGAAAAAAAATTCCGCGGAATGCATATCACTGTCTTCAAAATCTCAATACCAAATTTCGTTTCATTCCGCTTATTCAAATTAGCTACAAATGCATCTAGAGTTAAAATTATTTAATGACCACCCTGTACAAGCGTTAATCCTAAGGAACACTTATAGTTCTCAATGTAAACTTGTAAACTTCCTATCTATATTGCATAATTTATTAAAATGGCACACAGCAGTCATTTTAATTCAGAAATTCATCATGTAATATTATACACTATATAGTTAGAAGAAAAATTGACCTAGTTTTATAAATATTCGAATGTAAGATACAAATACACCACTATCCAATGTTTTTACACACTTATTAACTGCTTATTTGTACTACGTAAATTATTAAATTATTTATATTCCTAAATGATTAAATTACGCAAATTAATTCTGTACCTTGGTAGAAAAAGGGCCATTGTTCATTGCAAGCTTCTGATAATACTTGTTTTAGTACTTTTTATTTCTTAATTATTTAATACAGGATACAAAAGGTACTTCCCAATAATTTGATTCTTCCATAATGTATTGACGGGAGGACATTAGCTCTTCTTCTATTATAATTATTTCTATTATTCTTAACCTTTGAGTGATTTGTGGACATAACTCAAAATCAGTGAGTATGGGCATTGACCCTTTTCTACGAAGGTAAATTTATATTACGTAAATTATTAAATTAAAGCAATTTATAATCATTACATAAATTATTTGTATTACGTAAATTAACATGATATATGGTCGATATCATGTTAAAATTTTGAATGTAAAAAGTGCTTGATTCATATTTGTTATTAATATGAATCAATAATGTCCTCTCGTCAATACATTATGGAAGAATCAAATTATTGGGAAGTACCTTTTGTATCCTGTATTAAATAATTAAGAAATAAAAAGTACTAAATCAAGTATTATCAGAAGCTTGCAATGAACAATGGCCCTTTTTCAACCAAGACAATTATTTCTTGTTGTATTGGATGACACGCGTTCGGTGACAAATTGTCGAATTTATAATCCAGAAATGGTGGCAAACTCGAATAACATCAAAAAGCTTCAATTCCCAACTAACCCTCCTCGACGAAGTATCTCGTCATTGGAAAACTGACGAGGTTTTCATCTCGTCATCATCACGAAAATCGACAACATCTGGATGACGAGATATCTTGTCATTAGCACAATTGATCAGAAAGTGATGGACTAGATTTCTCGTCAAAACCACTTGGAGGATTAAAGCGTTTTTCCTCTCCTGAAAGTTACTATTTCCATATTCGATTATTAAAACATTGTATCAACATTATGAGCTCCATTTCTTGTATAAAATTTACAATGTATATTAAAAGTTTAGATCGGGGAAAATTCAACGAGAAAGAAGAGAGAAAGTATAAATCTTCGAATACAAGCCACGAATTAGTCCTCATCCAGTGTTGAGCATGCAGCTGGAACGGGTTCTTCGTTGCAGCTGCTTTTTTTTACGGTCAGGCAGTTTAAAAGCTTGGAAGGCGGCATATCGATCTTTAATGCTGGGTGAGGAATGAACATCAAAAGCTTCAATGATTTTAAAAAGCAATTAAGTCTCCCCGTAAAGAAAACGTGCATGTTAGATACATTTTTAAATCACCCTCTGACTTTCGTTCGGCTTGCATCGCCCCTGTTTTCACCTTCCAGCTTCTCTTACTGCAGTTTACTTAAGTTAATTAATCTCAGAGGATGAATTAATGCGCGCATTCATTAAATGGAAACTCTTGTTTGGATACATAAAAAAATATTTTTTTCACTTCGTGTTTTTATTCATCAATTTCATTTGGTCATTTTTTAATGTTTTAGCCAGAGTATTTCACAGCACCGAAAAGGCGCAAATTGCACACTTTATGTTTTCTTTTTTAATCTTATAACTTTGAATGAATGAAAGAAAAGTAGCGGCGCATTTATCATTAAAATTTTTTTATGCTTCATTCTTATGACATGAGTTTTTTTTCTTTTCCCATTTTATTCCTGTTTTAAAGAAAACTTAAGGAAGAGCATTATATAGATGAATAATTGAGCAGTGCTTTTAAGTTCTGATTTTACTTTAAAATCTTTTATGTTCCGAACTACGAAAAACTAAACAAATAACTTTAAAATTAATTCACTTAAAGCGCTCCTCACTGTTCTTTTTAAAAATGCTGCCAGTAAAGTTTCGGATAGAGAATATGTGCACAGTCAATTTTTCGAAATTCGAAAGCCTTTGTTTCCTTTTAATTAAAGGAGATATTAATTTTTAATAATCTTCATACACTCACTCTTGTGTTCTGCGAAGCTTGTTGTCTAGGACAACATTAATTCTGCTTCGTATTAACCGATTTGACAACAGCTGCTTAAATTTTTGGTTCTTTTTCAACTAAAATAAATTTGTAATGCTGTGCATCATAAACAATGCATTCATGTTTCAATTTTGATAATTATTTATTAAATTTTACTTTGTGGATTCATTTTTGATATGCTATGCCAACTTTTACGTTTAAATATGAAATAAGCTCCTTGTTGATTTTTTGCTTAAGTGATACATTAGTGTATTACTTATTATGCATATCCTTTTCATATACTATTAATTTCTTTTCGAATATTTTAATGTATAATAACTACTGAAGTTTTCTTTCACTGTCTAATAAATTAAAATATAAAATTTATAAAGCAGTTAAATATAAAATGTTTACTTCAAAAGAGTTTTCACAGCTTTTTTAAAATAATAATCTTAAGGATATGAAAATTTTATAAAGCATGTTTAACTCTACAAATCGACACACGCATTATTCCCTAAATATTAAGTTAAATATGTTTACATAATTTACATTTTTTAATACACAGGTAGTAATTCAATTCTTCCAGTGTTACTACCATTAATGAATAATGCTACAAAAGATTAGTATTAATAATTATAGCAAATAATGTAATTGAATATTTATTTTATTGGAAATACAACACATTAGTCAAGGAAATTGATCTTAGTCTGCTTCACATGAAAAAGTAAGGCTTTGTTGAATATATACGATTCTTTAGAAGTACATATATTTAATGTTTAAGAATTTTAAGTGCGAGTGTATTAAATTACTTCCTTTTAACATAAAAATGATTCAGTTATACTCTTAGTCTGTGTTAAGCAAGTGCTCCTTTTTTGCCCGGTGTAAAATAGCATTTACATTATACTAACAAATAGTTAGATATTCTTATATAAGGAATTATGATTTAAGAGAAGATTCGTTTGTAATTAATGCACTGTAAGACTATATTGAACGCTTTACTTAGGGAATAGGGTGAAACATTAGGAACTCTTGGTATACATAAACTCGGATTTCTGATTGCTATACCTAAAATTAGAATCTGCCAATTTCTGCTGGTAAAAATTAAAGCAACTTATGGCCACATTTTGGGCCAGATATTAAAGTATTTGAATGGATATTTATTTATTGCTGGTATTTCAATTGCTTTATTTGTTTTAACTTTACGAGGGCTTCATACTCATCCGTTAAGCAATCTGCAGTTTCCCTCCATGTTTTTTTCTAACCAGTTTCTAGGTTCGTATAACCTTTCCTAGGATTCTTTAAACCAATAGATGTGTTTATTTTTCATGTTCTGTATTGTGGAGTAAAAGCAATACTACATTACTCGGAAATCTCAAATCGACCAGAGTTAAAACAAAATAACTACTACATATAATGCAGCAATACACTAAATAACGAAGTTTTTTATTTGTTTTAATCAAGTATTAGGAGATTCTATTGGAATTTGATTCGATTTTTAAGGGGGGGCTACAGAAAGAGTATTTGGTATACATTTTTGAATAGCTTGTAGATATGGTCTGTAGAGAAAGCGATAGCATTTGTTTATTCGGGGTTAACTTTTCGGATTCAAAAGTAGCTTCGTTTTTATCAAAAACATTAATTAAACCAGAAATATATAACCCTGAGATGGAATTTCTCTGAGTTTATGAATTCATTATTAAAAACAAGTGCTTCCGATGGAACCAAATATCTTCCAGTTTCCATCAAGTACACACACGAAAGAAGAAACTTTCAATATAAATCCATAGTCTCGCCCAAATGCCTTTGTATTAGTTACACTGGAAGCTCCGAAAACAGAAAAGAAAACAAACTTAATGCATTTCTCCTGTATTCTTATTTATACCTCCGCACCGATATAACCAGGAAGAGAAAATTCTATAACAACAAACTAAACACACAGGCAGCAGCGCAAACCATTTCTTTCCGAACCCAGTACGAAGTCATTCGCAAACTCATCTGTAAAGCATTGGCTTTTTCCAAACGAAATGATAAGTTTCGAATGCCAATACTCAAGGTTAAAGGAAACGGAGGAAAAGGTAAATAAAAAAATATAAAGCACGAGGGGAGAAATGATGGGATATATATCTACAGCCGGAGAAAGAAAAAATTGCTTGCTTTATTATTTGGTGCACCGGACGATCGATCAGTAGTTTGACGACAACATCTCCAATATTGCTAGAAATTAATGGTCTACATCGCCGAAGGCCCTGTTTTGTCTTTTAACGAAATGCTTTGTGTAGAATAAATTCCGAAGCTATTAAAGTTACCCCATCGTGCGTAGTTATCTGCTTTTAAACTAGGAATTTCCCGATGGTAATATTTTAGATTTATTCTGTACGTGGCGGTGCTTAGTTTGCATCCAAACAGAAGTGTTTCATAAACTTCCGAAGAAAGCATTTTTTGGGGAAAAAAAGCAGAGTTTTATAAATGATTTTTTGAGAGGAAACATCCTGAATAACCGTGCTCGTGTATATTTTTAGGGAGTGGAATTTGTTGAAGAAAAGCAATTTAGTCTTTTTAAGAATGCAAATCAGAAGAAAGTAAGGCAAAAATGATACTCATTATTTACCTGTTATAATATTTTATTTATTCGGAGGAATATTTCTCAGTCTAGTTTTGCCCACTGGTTCTTCGTAAAGTAAAATTAGCATGAAGAACTAATTTTTAAAGCCTCTACGTCTCGGAAAATTTGTTAGTGAGTTTTTAGAGAGTCGAAGGTATTTTGATTTACTTTCAATATAAATATAATCCATGTTCAATTAATGCATACTTTTATTTCTCGAATGTTATTTTTATACAGATAGCGCCATATTTTAAGCATTTTTCCCGGGTGCGTTTCAGCACGTTGTCTCTTTAATTACCTCTTTATCTTCAGTTTAATAGTCATAAAGTATGACACTGACAAAATTATTTCTATCCCACCGCTGTAGACTGTACGGTAAATAATGCACGAAAGTAAAATAATATATCTGAAATCCGTTTTATATGAAATATGATATCCATTTTAATGTTTGTTTCAAGCGTTTCTCTCCCTTACACGCTGTCTTAAATCCTGCTTGCTGCCTCACCTTGGCAAGGGGTGACACTGCCGGAGTGGGTGAAGCACGTTGGGAGTGTTTACTCCTGGTAGGATCACCCAAGGCATGAAGACCACTCCTTTATGCTCAGCTAAAGCCTGCAGGTACAGGAGCTAAGTCAGTCCTCTACCCTCGGGTGCTCCTGTCCTTGTAACTAACAGAGTCTGCACTTTTCCTCCATCCATGAGTACTATTGTCCTATCACCACAAATTGACGTTTCTTGAGCTTTACTCTATTAGAAAAAATCTTGATAAGATCGTTCCCCCGGTACACTCTTTGTATCGGGGATCGCACCGGAAGATCTCTTGCTCTCAATTGTGACATATTCAGATAGCGCTCTCCCACTTTTTCAGTGGCCATCTGAGGAGTCTCACATTTTGCTATGGTCGCAAGATTAATTCTGTTTGTCTTAAATACCAGTCTGACCTGTGTAAATACTGTGCCTCCCCAGTGCACATTCTCGAGTACCTAGAGTTGTCCCGACACAACCTGTTTCTCAACCTCTTTTAATGCATGACTTTGTGCGGGTTAATGGACATGTGGATTTGTTCTAGTTGGAGCTAGACATGGTGATTAGCAACAACACGCTGCCTGTACAAAATTTACTTAGAAAAGGGTTTTGCTACATCCAATAAAGCGGTTGATTTATAAACTCAAGTTCTCCATTCATATGGGTCTCAAATGTCCTCACATTGGCGTGGTGTGGAAGTTTGGAGAGTGAGGTGACAGCTCAGGCGTGACCTCTCATCTGACCGTGGTTCAAAATTACGTGAGGCTGTCCTCGGATCTTTCCCTTCGGGGGATGATCCCGGACCGTCGCCAATAGCCCGTTGTGTTGCTCCAGTGCGACATTAATTAAAATACCTAGATACCTCCATTCATATACTTGGTGGTTTTTTTGTGCTGAATTGATCTGAGTTGAGCGTACCACAGAAATGACTACTTTACTTTTATCTCGCCACTCTTCTGTAATATTTTTAAAATTTAATCACCATACTATGTAATGCTTTAAAAATCTCGAATACCCTTCGTGTAAAATTAAAATATCCATAAATTTATGGGCAGAGAATGCACAGAAATCTCACATTTACATACTTACCTTTGAGGGGGCTGGGTCGGTGTGACTCAGTGGGTTCACCCGCTGCTCTAGCAACCTGCGAGTTGAAGGCGGCACAGGTTCATTTCCTCTCTGAGTGTATGTCTCTCTTCTGTGTCAGTAAAATCTTTCCTTGTGTACGTGTCCGTTTGATGGAAAAATACTATTTGGAGCAGATTGGCCAGATCTGACCTTTGCCATTAAACCCCAAAACAATCTAAGAGGTAAAAGGCCGTCGTGGCTCAATGGATATGCCCAATGCGCTAGAAACCTGCGAGTAGTAGGCGGCGCAGGTTCGATTCCATCCTGAGTGCATATCTCTCTTCTGTGTCAGTAAAACTTTCTTTGCTTGTATGTCCATTACTTGACAGTGCATGTCTTGTGTCTGGTGCAGCTTGGCCAGATATGGCTCATGCACCATATAAACCCAACCAACCTAAAAGATTATACTCTAAAGTTATTGAAGGTTACGTTAAAGTAAAATTCTTTGTGCATAACATGTTTATTATGACAAAATGGCTAAAAATAATACTGTATATTATTACATTATATGTTTAGGAGAATTTGCTATTTTGCTGGATAAAGGTTTGGGAAATTAATTATATTTCATTTCTAATTTCATGGAGACAACATTAATACAGAAAACTAATCGAGTTCTCCCCATTCCATACAAAAAAAGAAACAGAATTTATGTTCCTATCTATACTATCTCCACAGAATCAGCGTTGCTCATTTCTTCCAGATAGATATCAAAGAACCCACATTTTTTCTCATCTCTGCTTGTGTACGGAGAACCTGCCTGATTTGTTCATGAGTCCTGGTCATTCCGCGTGCCTCCCAGATATATGATTCCATTTATAAAGGGGGCAAGATCGCATTTAGGAACTATTGCTTTACAAGAGCGACGGACAAAGGAATGTCGGTTGTAACCACCTGCCTGAGTCCGGGGTCGGAAGACAAACAGCGGTTAATCGCCTGGTGCCGTTTGTTTCCTTTTAGACCCGGTAAGGTATTGATGGATGGGCTGTGATTGTTCAGTTTCCATCCTTTCGTTTTCAGTCTCTTTTAGGTATTTGTTACGATTAATCTTCCGCGTTCCGCAGAGACCGGTCCTTGCTGATTTGAGCTTTCAATTCTGACTTACGGACGGCTTACCGGATGGAATGAAGACGGATTATTGCATGGGATTGTGCAATGGTGTCCTGGATGTGTCGGTATCAGATGAGGATTTGTAAGCAACGGTTTGTGTTTTATAAGATGCTTTTCGTGAATGGGAGCCTTTGTTTGGTAAAGAATGACTCGTAGACTCTATAAACTGTAAGTTATTGTTCTCCAGATGCATAATTTTCATCAGATATGAATACTTTGCAACAGGTTAGACACGGGATGGTGTGCTAGTGTTCTCCACTTTTCGTTATCGGTTGAAGATTTGTGAGACACATTTTGGGTTTTATAATAGCCTCTTCGATATTTACTTGATTGGCAGATTTGTTCGTGAAGAATTGAGGAATTCCTTTATTTACAAGTTATGCCAGCTAATTTTCTTCGGATTCAATATTTTCATAGAACATCTAGATCTCCATAGATATCTACTTGATTGGGAGATTTATGTTTTGCAATGAACAACTCTTAGATTATGGAATACAATTTATATCAGTTACCTTCCTCCTGATGTATTTATATAGAATTTATATTTGCGCAAGCACTATACAGACTGGGCTCTCAAAATTTGTACTTTTGTTTTTACAACCTAAAGCACTCCAGAGACCGGTCCTTGATCATTTAAGCTTTCAATTCTGACTTACGGATGCCTTACCGGATGGAATGAAGACGGATTATTGCAGGTATTGGGCAATGGTGTTCTGGACGTGTCTGTATCAGATGAGGATTTGAAAGCAACGGTTTGTGTTTTATAAGATGCTTTTCGTGAAGGGGGCCTTTATTTGATAAAGAATGATTCTTAGACAACAAACTACAAGTTTAATGTCCCAGATGCATCATTTTCATAGAATGTAGACATTAGGTTTATAATTCTTTTGCACGGGATTGTGTGCTAGTGTTGTCCACTTTTCGGTGTCGGTTGAAGATTTGTAAGAGACATTTTGTGTTTTATAATAGCCTCTTCGTCGATATTTATTTAATTGGCAAAATAGTTTTGTGAACAATTGAGTAATACTTTAATTTACTAGTTATACCAGTTGTGTTTTTCCAGATTCGCTATTTTCAGAATATATCTAGATTCTACTTGATTGGAAGATTTGTTTTGTAATGAATAACTTTTAGAAACTGAAAAACAATTTATATCAGTTACGTTTTCCTGATGTTTTCATGTAGAACATAAATTTGTGCAAATACTATATACAGACTGGGCTCACAAAATGTGTCCTGTTTTTGGACATTTTTACAATATAAAGCACTCCACAGAATTAATCCTTGTTTATTTGCTTTCAATTTAGACCTATGGACGGCTTATCGGGTGGAATGAAGAAGGATTATTACACGTGACTGTTCAGTGATGTTCTGAACGAGTTTGTATCAGATTAGGATTTGTAAGCAACGGTTTGTGTTTTATAAGATACCTTTCATGAATGGAAGAACTTTGTTGATGAAGAATGATTAAAATTCATATTCTTATGTAAGTAATAAATAACTTATTGCTTTTATAGAATGTGGATTTCAATCATTCTTTACCAACAAAGGCCTGCCATTCACAAAAAGCATCTTATATCGAAAGCTAGTCCAGATGCATTATTTATTCCTTACATAGAATGAGGATACGGATAGGACTTTACAGGTTTAAGTACTGCTATTCTGAACGTGCCGATATGAGATCATGATTCACTAGACGACAGTTTAGATTTGTAAGACGTTTTTCTGTCATTGGGAGGTTTTGTATAATGACGGATCACTTTTAGACCATAAACTACAGTTCAATCGGATGTTACTTGGGATGCCTTAATTACATGTGTCTAGATTTTTGTAATAAAAATCATAATTTAAAGAAATGAATTGAAATTTCATGACTTATAATTAAGTTTTTAAGAAGTGCAGTGGTTCGTCGGAGGGTTCAATTTATTTTTATTGTAGAAATTGAATGTTAAAATATCGTATTGGTCGGCCAAAATTCAACCTTTCGTTTTCAAAACCTATTATAATCATCAGCATGATATAGAACAGAACGTGCAGATTTAAATTTTAAATTATAACCTACGGACAGTTTACCTAATGGAATAAAGATGGATTATTGCACGAAATTATGTGCTAATGTCCTGGCCGTGTCAGGATTAGATGAAGATTTGCTTTGGGCCTTTTAACATGGTTTCGACAATGGAAAGGTTTCGTTTGGTGAAGAATGATTACAAGTTGTGCTTCTCCAGATGCATTATTTATGTAGAATTTAGATACGAAGAAAGTACGACAGGTTTGAGTGTTTGTGTTCTCGTCGAGTCGGAATGAGATAGTTTGGTTAAAGTAAAGTGTGGTGAAAAATATCTTTTCACTGTAAATTACTACGCTTTAAAAAGCTATGGTATTGACGTTTCTCTAATGCATATTATTTAGAGAGATTAATTTGCAGGTTTGTGTGGCAGGTGTTCTTGACCAGAATTGGGTGAAGATTTGTAAGCTACATAAAAAATATAATTCCTGTCCCAATAACCTGGTCCTAAAACAATATTCTAATTCCCTATTGATTTTTGATGAAATATTTTTCCTGAAATTTTAATTTTATAAGGTGGCACTTTTAGGTAGACAAACTTGATAATTTGGTAATGAGTGACTAAACTCTAGTGTCATGTTTCTCTAAATGCATCGCTTACATAGGACTCAGATTTGTACGACGCATGAATATGATCCATCATTCAGTGAAGTATTGAAGAACCGGTGCATAAACGAGGAAATCATGGTATTTTATGTGATAGATATTTTGAGAGTTGATTTGTTAGGTGCTGTAATTGAATAGGAAAAGAGATCTTTCGAGATTGGCTCGTTTCAAACATGTGCATTCAAGTTTTGTGTTCCAGGAATCAATTACTTATCTTTTGTGTTCCAGTTATCGAATATCTGGCTTTTCAATTTACAGATGGCTTGCAGAAAGAAATGAAGATCTTAAGTTTTGCGAATTTCATGCAACACAATTCGTAAACGATAGTTTCAGATTTATATTTTTGTGTATAAAGCTTTATTTTAATAAGATACACCCTTTTCTGCTAGGCAAATTTACGCGTTGTTTAAGCGTTGATTACTTAGCAATGTTTGATTCGGCAGTCTTAATTTGGTTAATACTAATACTTGGTCAACTTAATTTAATGAGTAATAGCTTTTATATTTGTATGGGCTTAATCTTTAATGTCATCTCATCACGAACGGAATAAGCTAACTGCCACTTGAACGAGCTGCACTCTTAACCATGTGGCTGGCTAAAATAAAATACGACGGGGAATGTTGGGAAAATTGAGTGGTACTGCTATATTCTTATATATGTATATGTATATATGTATATATGTATATGTATATATGTATATGTATATATGTATATGTATATATGTATATGTATATATGTATATGTATATATGTATATGTATATATGTATATGTATATATGTATATGTATATATGTATATGTATATATGTATATGTATATATGTATATGTATATATATATGTATATATGTATATATGTATGTAGGAGCGGAAATCGCTCCTCACGAGCCAAGTAAGGTCCATGACCTCAAGACGCAGCCCGCGTGGGGCTCCAGAAGTTGAACCCGAGTGGGCGGTTTTGTGAATGTTATAAATATGTGTGTCGCCCAGGAGCGGGGGGATTCCTGACATGTAAGAGCTGAGTGCTTGAGTCGAGCAGATTCGCTCGCTATTATCCGGGTGGCGTCCCGAGACATATATGAATACCCCGAATATTTTTCTCATGCATCACTGTACATATCTCATCCCATCATTGATTGGTACAATAAAGTAGTTTAAAAACTTCGAATAGAAGTTCCGACTTGTGAATCATACCCCACCGAGCCATTAATACTTCTACATGTATATGTATATGTATAGTTGTTTTTTTATGTAGTATACCTACATCTTTTATATTTAACTTTTATTATTGGCTAACTATTTTATTGGGTTGCATTCTGTCTTGAGTGGCGAAGCTCATACTTTTCTGGATTTTGCGCCATAAAACCCAAACCAACCAAACATCATTTACTCGGAGATACATTTGTATTGTTTGCTATTTTTGTGGAAGCTCCTTGTAGAAAACTTGCGTATGATCAAATTAAGTTGAATTCTAGTAAAGTTTACTAATTTCTTGCAATTTCTGACGAACTTAGTGATTGATTTCGAATATTTAAACAAAAGTTGGCCAGTTAATTTTTGCAGATTATGCCGTGAAAAACCTTATTTAGAATTTTTTTGGCCTTTTGTAAGCAAGACCATGCATTGACTTCCAAAAACAAAGTTTTGCTTGAAATGCCAATAATGGGTTAACAAATTGAAACAACACCTAGAATATTTTAAATGTCTTCACTACACCACCTGATTGAAGTTTTAGGTTTGTGCGAATACATTATTCGGAATGTAACAAAAGAATGGATTGCATCTGCATAAGAATTTTCTTGAAATCGTTATTAGATTGAGAGAAGTCTGTTAGATATTGGAAAAAGGATTTGGGTGCAGATATTCATGGTGAATGCAAATTAGAAATGATTTACGGATTTTCTCTTTGGACGCAGGAGTGCTTAGAATTCAGTTTCTCACAACTAGCGTTAAAATATCCTATTTCGCAACATAAAAGCCTTCTCAATAAATAACACTGTTATCTGTCGACAATATGTAAAACACTGAATAACCTTGGATTTCCTACGAAGTATGTTTAGGGGAATTTAGGTATTATAAAGTTTTGAAGATAAAGATTTGATAAATGCTTCTGGAAATGCGAAACTTCTGTCTGAAAAGTTACATTTATAACAATTATATTCACATTGTTGCATCGAAATGTCTTTGGTAGAAAATTTGTAGAATATCAAAATTATATACAATTGTATGATATTTCGCAACATGAAACCTTATTTCAAATTTAAAACAATTCTGAATCTAGCATAGACAAGGATACCTCAGCATAAGTTTAAGAATCCTAAGAAAGAGTTTATTGGTAAAGAAGGTTAAAAGGGTCATGCAAGGAATCAGGTTGCAGAAAGGGTATGAATGTGAACCTCTCGGAGGGTTGAAATAAAATAGGTTTGAATTTCAACAATATTTTTCTTATTTGACAGTATAAAATGATAATGTTTCTAGCTGTTCAATTTCCGTCAAATCAAAATCCATCACTGAATTAGTAATACGCTTAAATAAAGCTAGTTACGCTAACATAAGTTTAAGAGGCGAAAGTGGCCAGACGAACAATGTAGGTAGAATCAGCGTCGCACGATAGATCGTGTAGTATCACCATATTCCTGAGCTAATAGCTTCGGTAAAACGATAGGGCCTCCGTAGCCCAGTGACTGGCAACAGTAGGGGTTTAACCAGAGTTCAAAACTAGGTTCAACTAAAGATCGTCGTATACATAGGGATTGGTACACGTTAAATCTGTTAAGGCCACTAATGTCCTCACGTTGGTGTGGAAATTTGGAGAGGGATGCCAGCCCAGGTGTCGACCTCTTCATTTGATCGCGGTTCAAAATTACAAGATGCTGTCCTAGAATCTTTCCCTTCGGGTTTGATCCCTGTCCATCGACAAGAGCCCGTTGTGTTGCTCCAGTGTGACATTAATTAAATTACCTCACCCTATATTTTAAGCAATTGGTTTACTTAAATGTGAAAATGCAATCACCATCAATTTTTAATCCCGTTTCCACCGTTAAATTTAACAAATCCGTCAATCCCATATCTCAAATCCGAATCAAATCGCACCAAAAACCTAACCACGCTTTTTTCCGCCGAACTAATCCTCAGCCAGCAACTGCGCGAATCGAGAGCACGTAATGATTTTACGTCCATCCCCTTGCTCAAAAGCGTCCCCATAATTAGGAATTAACGCCGGCCAAACATCCTCTATTTGTGTTGCTGGCATCTTCCATCAAGGACACTGCGATGGCCCGTTATGCCGCTCCTAAATGCCACATTTCATGCCGCCGTAAGCAGGATCTTGTGCAAGGAAAAAGCGCCAACTCTCGCTTTAATTAAGAAGCACCCCCCCCCCCATCCCGCAATAAAAGAAACACCCTGATGAACGTGAATTAAGTAGCGCGATAAAAACGGGGCCCCTACGCTCTTATTTATACGAATTTATTCATTTTGCGCTGTCCTTTGCACAAAACGAGTATTTCTGTTTATTCCGAATATAATGAGTTCTGGGATTAATGGTCTTTTTTGAGGATATATACTGTGCTTTTTTTTCATCGCAACCGCGCAGTGTGAATTAAGGAAAAAGGGAGTATAATTTACCATCTTATTATGCCAGAATTTCATTAGGCTGAGCGATTGTGTGCTCTCGTTAATGAGCATTTGGATCCGTAATCGTGGAACTCTCGAGTGAAGCACGTTTAAAACGCGATGTGGAGGCTTTGTTTTCTTTTAATCTTGGGATATATTTACTGGCATTTAGTTAATTTTTCCGAAGCCGCGGCAGTGATTTTTAAAAATGCCGATGTGTGGCCCTCAAATTAATATGCGAGGTATTTGTGGATGGATTTTTCCGCATTTCTGAGTTTATTAGTTAGTCTAACTAGCTTAGACCCTTTTATCGTATTGTTTGCTCGAAAAAGTTTCAAAATCCACCACTGCAGGTGCTTCGGGGCACATCTCATTTAGGTGTGTAAGGTCTTAATGGACCCGAGGTACTCCAGTGATCTTTTACTTATTGTATTGTGTCTAGCGCAGCATGGCCAAAAAGAGCCCTTGAGCCATAAAACCCCAAAACCAACCAACTTTTCTTTTACTATGGGATTGAATTAGATGTTGGAGTTTTATGGCACAAGGTCCAAAATTGGACAAGCTGCGCCAAACACAAGACAAAATCTAGCCCAATAAAAGTACAAAACATTTAAAAAGCAAGTCCAAGACAAAGATAGAAGGTAGATTTAAAACATGTAAAATGTGTAAATGAGAATAAAAATATTCGGAGTCAGATGATGAAACCAAATTCATTATCTGCAGCATAACTAATGAATTTAATTTACATATGCATAAAATTTGGAAGTGTCAAATTTAAAAGATTGAATTATAAAAGAACTTGATAAAATAGATTGATGAGTTATTTTTAATTTGGAAAAAAATAGACGAGATTTAAGAAACTAACTGCACGTAAAAACGCGAAAAGGTTTGAATGGGGATTTTCCCCAATACTAGGGGGTTTACTGTCTTTAGTATATACATGGGGATCGCGCTCCTGGAATATCCAAGCGATTTTTTCTGCTTCCTTCCCACTACTCTGTTCCTCCATCCCTCTCTACTTGACGTTTTCTTGTGTTTGGCACAACTTGGCCATATATGGCCCTTGCGCCATGAAACCCCAAAACAACCAAATCGAAAGTGTCCGTTTTCCGACTGGAAGTGGCATTCCCGACATGCGTATCTGCAACTGATAGTTTATGGTGCACATTAGGATTTGTATATCCATCTGGTGCTTTATTTTAGATCGTGTATCACGATATACTATCAGGTAGCACTGGAAAATCTTCAAAGGACTTCGTCCAACCGACTGGGTATATTTTCATGAAACTTTGTATACTGACCCCAGTGATTTCCCTTCCTTTCATTTTCATCCTGCTTTTTCTTCCTTCCTCATTTTGTTGTCTGTCTTGTGTTTGGCACACCTTGGCCAAATGTGGCCTTTGCGCCATAGAACCCAAAAACAACCAACCAGCCATACTCTGAGTACTTACAATAACTCGGAAACCGAACTTCACTGTGCCAGTCTCTCTTCCTGTCTTATTCCTGTTTTTGTTTGTGCAAATGTCACTTAAAATTTATTCAATATATTTTCATAAAATATTAATTTTCTATAAAGCTTAATTCAACTTAGTAAATACATTATTTAAATCTTCTTTACCTACATTTTAGGTAAGTTCCAAGCTGAAATAGTTCAATAATTATAATTAAGTTAACCTTAAGTTGACAGTTTAGTAGAATCTGGGATGTAAATTGAACATTGAACTACTTGGATTGGTTTGTCAGTATACCTGGAAAAGCAATTATTTTTACAGAAATTAAATTCTAATAATTTACTTATTTTGAACCTTATTTTTGCTTTCCGAAACAAACAATATCCAAATATTTGGGGCAGATGATACAGAGATAATAAACACATTAAATTTTGCACACTAGAGTGGGTGATAGAAATGAGTTATTTTATGTCCAATATTGCTAAAGACGTGTGTTCATTTTCTGGGCGGCATTTACATTTCAAACAATTTTCCAAAAGCCTTTAAGTTAACACGTGTAGTTGTAGAATTCCGTTTTATGAATAAAAGTGAAACACAGCACAAAACCTTTTGGTCCAAGATAGGTAGCTAATCAAATTTGCTCAAAGTATTTTAAAATTATTAAATTCAACCCCAGTACGGTCTGGTAATCTGTTAGTAAGTGATATGTCAATTGTTTAGTGACATTTTAATACAATTTTAAGCTACCAACTTATTATAATTAATTATAAAGCATGATTAGAAATGACTAGTTTGCGCTTTGATAGCGAATCTGCTCAAATCGATTCCCAAGCCCACGTGACCCGGAAGTAAAACCACCATGTTCGGGTGGTTTGTTTACTCTGAAAATCCATTTCAGGAATTTATCACGAAATCCTCCACAGGTTCAGCATGTGGTATTTTTTTTACTGCACGAATTTTGACCTCACACCTACTATTCCAACTATCTCATTGACGTCGACGGTAATTGTTGTCAAAACTCGATTTGCTATGACCATTGACAAATCTCGCTGTCGAACACTGGAGAAAGTAGGTATCTACGTTCCTCAACCAGTGTTTAGCCATGGATAACGTCGTTGCATTATCAAGAGTTGGATGTCATAGTTAAAGTTGTCCATGGACCAAAACAAGAGAAATAATACAATTACAAAAAAATCGTGCATAAAGAAATTTTCCTGCGCAACATTGATTTAATTGATAAGTTAAAATAAAAATCACATACGCACAAAAGAAAACATAATACAAAAAGAAAAATATTCATGGGTAATGCGCGGAAGGGGCTCTACTTTCCTTTCTATGCAAATATTATCTGACAAACGCTTTCGTATTTTTTATTTCTGTGCATGAACTATGAAACTAATAAGGGTATGTTTCAACGCACACTAATTACACAGGTCTGAGATGAAAAAATTGTCTTAAAATAATTAGTGTTTTTTTATAGTTTTTTGGATGCTAATTACTGGAAAAATAATTTAAAAATTCCATCACGTACAGTTTTATCACAAATCACAGGTCTAATGTAATTTTGTATATTTAAGAGCAACATAATATATTAATTGCATGAACTTTTTAAACATATTTATGGATTTTAAATAATAATTTGCTCTATATAAATTCTATACAAGAAAGAATAAACTATTATTTATTTAGGATTTTCCTCTAAACTGGTAAACACAACAGTAAAGCCACAGAAAACAAGTTAAAACCGGATCACTAGCCTGTCTGTGTGTCTTCACTTCCCCTCCATCATTCCCCTTCCTCCTGCCATTTTTCCTACTCCCAATGTCTTTCTTGGTTCAGTGCTGTACATGTGAATATAATTCCGAGCTTTGAGTAGAAGTACTTTTTACTTTTAGTTTCCATTGGTGTTGGGAGAAATGGCTTCCAGAGGATGTGTTACTTCACATGATTCTTTCTGCTACATTTGTGGTAACTATACAGTAAAAAACAACAAAGAAACATTCAAGATTTTGTGGGAAAAGTGTACTTGGCTTATTTAGGCATGAAATTGGGGGATCAAGACAAGCCTTGGGCCCCACACAAAGTTTGTTCCGTTTGTGTAGAAGAATTAAGACAGTGGTTTCAAGGTAAAAACAATCTTTTCGGTTTGGTATACCAATGGTTTGGAAAGTCTAAAAATCATATTGATGACTGCTATTTTTTACATGCAATGTGTAAAGTTTGAATCTAAAGAATAAAAAGGATTTATTTTATCCTGACATCCCATTTGCCATACGCCCCGTCCCTCATGGACCTGGTATACCGGTTTTCCGTCCCCTCCAGATACATTGGAAATTTTTGGTTATTTAGAAACAGTACTTCCATGTGGAAGTGATGATGATACATATGACGCCGGTAACGATGAACCTAAACTTTTTACCCAATCTGTGTTAAATGATTTAGTCAGAGACTTGGATCTTTCTAAGGAATCGGCACAAGTTTTGTGTTCCAGATTGAAGGAAAAAATTTGTTGGCTCCTGGTACGTCATTTTCTTGGTTTCGGAGGAGAGAGGAGTTTGTTCCGTTTTTCTCTCAAGGGGGTGAACTTGTTTATTGCAGCAATGTTCCAGGTCTCATGGAAACTTTCAATATGCAATACAAACATGACGAATGGAGACATTTTATTGATTCGTCAAAAAGAAGTCTAAAAGCAGTACTATTGCATAATGGAAATGAGTATGCTTCTGTACCTGTTGGGCATTTAGTTCATTTAAAAGAGTGCTATGAAAATCTTGAATCGATACTTAATAAAGTTTCGTATTCAGAACACAAATGGGTAGTTTGCGGTGCTATGAAAGTGATATCATGTTGCTTTGTCAACAGAGTGGTTACACGGAATTCCCGTGTTTTATTTGAGAATGGGGCAACCGTGATAAAAAGAACATAATATAAAGAAAGAATGACCGAAAAGGAAGACATTGGAACCTGGAGTCACAATATTCAAAGGGAAAGTTTGATTAATCCAAAAAAGATTTTACTTCTACCGCTTCATATAAAATTAGGCCTTATAAAACAATTTGTTAAGGTATTACCAAAAGAAGGTTTCAAGTATGTTTGTGAAGAGTTCCCGGGTTTATCCGAAACAAAGCTGAAGGAAGAGGTATTTGTAGGACCTGACATCAGAAAACTGATGAAGAATGAAAATTGTAGCTCAAAATGGAAACAAACAAGAGAAAAGCCTAGAAATCTTTCAAATTAGCATTAACCAGCTTTCTTGGAAACCAGAGACCCAAACTACAAATCTATTGTAGAAGAGATGTTAGCAAATTTCAAGATATTAGGGTGTAATATGAGCTTAAAAGTTCATTTTCTCCATTCGCACCTGGACTGTTTCCCTGAAAATTTAGGTGCCGCCAGTGTATAGACTATTGTCGCGAGGTGGCGTTGCGAACAGTGACGTAACGCCAACGAGGAAGTGTGCCCTGCGAGGCAAAGTTTTGAAGGAGTTGAGAGTTAAAAATAAAGTGTATTACAGTCCACGTGTTTTCTGAGCTAACGACGAAACATGGTCCGTCGAGCCGGAGGTCCTATGGATTTATAGGATCTGTGTGTGCTGTTTCATGTGCTAAGTGATGTGAAATTAATAATGCTTGTGGTTGGTTGTTCATGAGCTTTGGGTTTAGTGAATACCTGAATTTATTAGTGGGATCGCTGAGTGAGTACCTCTTTTTCCCTACCTTGAGTATTTTGTAAATAAGTTTGCAAAATGTTTAGAGCAAATAAGAGAGATCTTTATTATGTGGCCGAAGAACTCGGTGAGGTCATAACAGATGAAATGACCAAAACCGAAATCCAAGATAAAATTAAAGCCAACCATAAATATATTTCTGATCCCCAATTTGTAAAGGATCTATTAGAATCCGTAATTTCGGAACGGAAAGCTGACGAAAGTTATATACTTGAGTTGGAAAAGATTAAGTTGCAAGGGATAGAAGCTGAGCTTGAACTTACTAAAGCTCAGTATGAGATAAAAGTGCATAGGGATTCGAATTTATTAGTTTCGGAATCGTTGGATTCAATTATAAAAAGTATCAGAACGTTGACCCTTAAAGTTCCGAGCAAACCGGAAGCGTGGGGTATGTTTTTTAATTCATTAGAGAGAGCATTTGACACTAAAGGTGTCCCGAAACAATTCAAGGCTGAGATTTTACTTAATTTACTCGGAGAAAAGGCCTCGAATGTTATAGTTTATATAAGGGATGATGAAATAAGAGATTATGAAAAAATTAAATCGATCGTGTTAAAAGAGTTTGAGCCGACACCTCAGAAATGCTTGGAAAACTTTAAACTTGCTAATCGCCAATCAAACGAAACGTACGTGCAATTCGCTTCTAGATTAACTACAAATTTCGATTACTATCTTAAGTTGAGAAATGTAACTGATTTTGAAAGCTTAAAACAGCTTACAGTTTCTGATAAAATGTTTGAAATTTTAGATAAACATCTACCCATGTCCGTATTAGACAAGGTGAATCTTGGATGAAACCACAAGAGTTAGGAAAGGAATGTGATGTTTATTCCTCATCTCGAGGCACGTCGTACTTCCCTCCGAAACATCCAGATAAGTTTTCAAAACACGTTCCAAAGGTTTTCCTTTCAGATTTCAGATCATCAAAATGTGATTTGTGTAAATCAGGAACTCATCCTTTGCATAAGTGCTATAACTTTAAGAGGTTATCGGTGAAGGAGAGACTTGAGATTGTAAAAAGAAACAAACTCTGTTTCAATTGTCTCTCTGCTAATCATTCGGTTTCGAATTGTGAATCATCGACTTCTTGTCCGCAGTGTAACAAGAAGCACCATGATAGTTTACATTTTTCGCGTGAGAAAAAACCAGTCCTTCAAGAAAGATCTGAAGTGGAGTATCAATCGGCGCCAGTTGTTGAGACTCCGAGTGCTAATAGGCTAAACGCCAACGCAATTCCTTTCGAAACAAACATAGTAGATCAAACTTTCGTTGGTGCATCAAATTTGCAAGCTACTCATAAATCTGTTTTGCTCTCCACAGCGATTGTTTATGTTCAAAGTAAAGATGGACGATTTATTACTTGCCGTTGCTTACTGGATAGCGGTTCAATGAGTCATTTCTGTACAACTAATCTAATTGAGTGCTTACAGATTCCAAAAGAGAAAATTAATGTGGCAGTTTCTTGTTTGTCAGGCGCCTCATTAAATGTAAAGTCCAAAACATCAGTCGTTGTTAGTAATAAAAGTGGTAGTTACCAGCAAAAACTAGAGTTTCTTATTGTGCCTAAAATTACGCATATAACTCCCGCGAAGTTAATTGATATCTCCAAATTAGATATCCCAAAGACCGTAGATCTGGCTGATCCAGAGTTTAATAAACCTAGTAGAATTGATTTATTATTAGGATCGGAAGTTTTTTTGAGTTTATTGAGGTGTGGGCAATTAAGCCTTTGTAATTCCAAATTAATACTACAAAATACGGTTTTCGGATACACTATGAGTGGGAGTATGTATGATAGCTTTGATACGAATAGAATATATTGCGGCTTAGTTAGCAATTTGGGAAACTTAGAGCGAGAAATTCAAAAGTTTTGGGAATTGGAAAATGTTGAGGAGTCCTTAACAAAAAACGAAGAAACTGAATATTGTGATGAGCACTATGCGAGAACTCATTTGAGAGATAGTGAAGGAAGATATATTGTGAAAATGCCTCTCAAAGAGGATCCCTCTTGTTTAGGGGAATCGAAGGAGATCGCGCAAAAAAGGTTAAACTCTTTGATTAGAAAGCTATCTAGAGATCTTAACTATTATAATCTTTATAAGTCTTTCATAAGTGAGTACGAAACTTTAGGTCATATGACAGAAGTAGTTGAGGAACAACAACCACGGGTTACTTATTATATCCCGCATCACAGCGTTTACAGAGCAGATAGTGCAACAACCAAGCTGAGAGTTGTGTTTAACGCATCAACAGTGACAACAGCTGAGAATTCTTTAAATTCCATTCAGCTAAATGGAGGCGTGATACAAGACGACCTTTTTGCAATCATGTGCCGTTTTAGAAAACATCGATTTGTTTTTACGGCAGACATAAAAAAGATGTTCAGAATGATTCTCATTAATGAGGAACAAAGAGATTTGCAGAGGATTTTGTGGAAATCCGCAATAGACGCTCCACTTAAAACCTATCGTCTGAACACTGTCACGTACGGGACAGTTAGTGCTCCATATCTCGCCATGAGAACTTTGAAACAACTATCTATTGATGAGAGGAAAGATTTTCCTGAAGCATCGTCAACCCTAGTTACAGACGTGTATATGGACGACATTCTGACTGGTGGTGATGACCTACAGCAAACTAAAGTACTTCAGCAGCAGTTAATTGGCATCCTTAAGAGAGGTGGAATGGAGCTCCATAAATGGTTCGCCAATTGTCCTGAACTGTCTATACAATCAAGTGCCGAGTATTTGTTCGCACATCCAGAAGAGACCAAAACGTTGGGTGTCTCCTGGAAGCCTCACAGTGACTATTTCTCGTTCAACCTTCTTGATGAGAATATGGGTGTCACTAAGAGAGCTGTGTTATCTACTCTAGCTCGTATTTTTGACCCTCTTGGTCTTCTGGGACCAGTCATCTCAGGGGCTAAAATATTCCTCCGACGTCTTTGGCTGCTGAAATTGGGTTGGAATGATCCATTGCCTTCGACTGAGGTAACGGAGTGGAGAAATTTCATTGCAGCGCTTGCGGCTATAAAAACCTTACACATCGATCGTCGAATCCTAACAGATCATCCTGCTTCGATCCAGATGCATGGATTCTCTGATGCCTCAGAGAAAGCATATGGTGCCGCGTTGTACCTTCGATCGACAAATTCTTCAACTGGTGCTATATTGGTTAGTTTAGTGGCTAGCAAGTCCAGAGTTTCACCCATAAAACATGTGACGATCCCTCGTCTTGAGCTGTGTGCTGCCGTGCTTCTAGCTAAACTGATCAATAGAGTTTTCAAAGCCTTAAAGCTAAAGGTGTCGTACACCTACCTTTGGAGTGATTCCACGATAGTTCTTTCATGGATCCAAAGAAAACCCTGTGATCTCAAAACTTTCGTGGCCAATAGAGTTACCACAATTCAGGAGTTGACGTCTGTTACCCAATGGCGTCATGTACCATCCGCTGCAAATCCAGCAGACCTTATTTCACGAGGTATTGATCCTGACAAACTAATCCGTAATGAACTTTGGTGGCATGGACCCAAGTTCTTACACGAGTCAGGTGATCCTGTTCCCGAGGATTGGGAAGTTGTAACTCCCAATGTGAAGAGATTGAAAGAGAACTAAGAAGAAAATCTAAGGACAACAGTAACTGTTTAGTGAATTTAAATGTTTGTGATAATTTTCTTTTAAACAAATTACTTGATTTAAGTAACAATTATGTGCATATTTTGCGAGTTATATGTTTAGATTTTCATACAATCTTAGAAACCCAACTGAAAAAAGGCAAGGCCCTCTCACACCACAAGAGTTGAGAGGTGCTGAGGTAAGTTTAATCAGATTATTACAGCAATCTGAATTCAAGTATGAATATATTGCTTTGAATAAAAGTAAGCCTGTTACAGGCAAATATTATATTCCTTAAATTGTTTTTTGGATAATGATCAAATTATTAGAATTGGTGGACGGTTGAGTAATTCTAATTTATGTATTAGTGCAAAACATCCTATGCTGTTACCTGCTAATCATAAATTAACTAGTATTATTTTCAAATATTTTCATTTGAAATATTTGCATGTTGGACCAACTTCCTTGTTATATCATGTAAGTCAAAATTTCTGGCCTTTAAATGGTAGAAACGTGTGTCGCAAAATAGTACACGAGTGTATTACTTGTTTTAAAAACAAGCCTGTTGCAGTGAAACAAATCATGAGTGATTTGCCAAGTGAGCGTGTTATATCATCCTTTCCTTTTCATTTCACTGGTGTTGACTTTTGCGGACCCTTTTTCATTAAGTTTAAGAATCAAAGAAAAGGTGTGCTAAATAAAATTTATGTAGCTATATTTGTATGCCTATGCACTAAAGCGTTACACCTGGACTCCGATTTAACATCTGATGCATTTATTGCATGTTTAAAGCGATTTTTCGGTCGTAGGGGCAAATCTGCGAAGTTGTGGAGTGATAATGGTACAAACTTTGTAGGTGCCAATTCTGAAATGAAAAGATTATTTCGTCTAGTTAAATGCCCAGATGAAACCTTGGCAAATTACTACACTTGTGAGGGTATAGATTGGAAATTCATTCCTCCAAAATCGCCGAATTTTGGTGGCTTGTGGGAAGCAGGGGTGAAATCCTTTAAGTTTCACTTGAAACGTGTCATTGGTAACTCAAGACTCACGTTAGAAGAATTTCGAACAGTGATTTTAGAAATTGAAGGAGTTCTAAATTCGAGACCCCTTACACCCCTATCTCCTGAATTCGACAATTTTGAAACATTGACGCCAGGTCATTTCCTGATTGGTCGGCCTGTATCAAATATTGTAGAACCTCAGTTAATTAATATTACTGAAAATAAATTGTCCAAATGGCAGAGAATTACGAAATTCTCGCAACAAATCATAAAAATTTGGAAGCGCGACTATCTAAACACTTTACAGCAGAGATGCAAATGGAAATTTTGTAAAAACGATGTCTCTTGTGGAACATTGGTGTTGATAAAAAATGATTTACCTGGCACTAAATGGCTTCCGGGTAGAATAGTGAAAATATACCCAAGTTCAGACCAAAGAGTAAGAGTCATTGATATCAAAATTCCTAATGGAAATGTATTAAAAAGAAATGTCCGTGATATTTGCATACTGCCTTTAGAAACTTAAATATGATGGTAATTGTAAATTTAAAGGTATTTGATTTATTGTACATGTTTAAGAAGTTGTATTAAAATGTGTTTGATTATATTTGTGCGTGTTAATTTTCTGTTAATTGAGTTGTAGTTTGTTATTTAGTTTGAAACCCCACATGTTTCAACGTGGGGAGTGTATAGACTATTGTCGCGAGGTGGCGTTGCGAACAGTTACGTAACGCCAACGAGGAAGTGTGCCCTGCGAGGCAAAGTTTTGAAGGAGTTGAGAGTTAAAAATAAAGTGTATTACAGTCCACGTGTTTTCTGAGCTAACGACGAAACAGCCAGCGAGGAGCAAGGTGAAAGATTTCATCAAGATATAAAGGAAATGGAAAGACGATATCAAGGAAGGTTGGATATCAGCATGATAGCCGACTACTGCTGGATGTTGAAAAGAGACGATCCCGGCAAGTTCACAAGAAGAAAAACGAAAAAAGAAGTTTTGAGAAAAAGAGAAAACGCTACTATATGGATTTGTAACCTTTTTCATAAACTCATTTATCATTTAAATCATGACAGAGCTAGGATATAAATGTAAAATATGTATTTATGAGGTGATAAAATAAAAATAAAAGGTCAAAATATTTTGATTTGAGTTATTTCCTCCAAAATATAAAAAGGTTTTGTGAAAAAAACCTTACGTGATAGAAAAATGGATTTCATTTTTTGAATCAGCACTGAAAATAATATAAAATCATTTATCAAAACAAACAATTTTCAAAAAGTATTTTTTTGTAGATCTGTGTTATTTGCGACTACTCCGCAAAAAGTAATAAATGATTTTCTAGAACCTAGTGTATTCCATCACAACAAGCTTTATAACTAGTTTATTATGAAACTAAACTCTATTTTTTTAACCTTGACACTACATAACTCAACTCTATTGAGAAATACTGACTTCGAAGAGTTTGCATTAAACTAAATTCCTTCAACGCATATGATTAAAGACAATTTTTTCCAAAATTTAAAACCAAAATTTCAAGTTATTAAATGCACATGCAGGTGCTGCTCTTAAAATATTTTACTGGGAGGCTTTAGGAGGCAAGAGATGCTAATTTTTCGGATCGTTATTCTAGATGAAAAGAAATATTTTTAGGTGTAAAGGAGATTTTGCACATTAAAGATGCCTTAATTTAAATTTGTTACATCGGTCCAAAATCCATAAGAATGCAAATATTCATGTTCTCATGGTACCGTAAGACCACGGTGCTATAGAAACGATGGCACTGCTTTGTTGGAAATTTGTGGTGGTTGCAAGTTTTATTCTTTTAACTTACCCTGGTTGTATTCCCCCTCTTTTGTGTCATTAAAATTATTGTCGTGCCATAGCCTGTCATGTTCAGAGCAGCTTGGCAAATAGGCCCTTGCGCCATAATAAACCCCAAAACAATAACAACCTGATGTGAGCCTCGTCTTAAAGCTCAGGCAGTTTTTAACCCTACAAGCGATTTCGACGAGATATCTCGTTAATCAAAATCTGCCCAATTTTGCTAATGACGAGATATCTCGTCATCAAGATATTGCCGATTTTTTTATGGTAACGAAATCAAGATTTGGTCAGTTTTATTCTAATGATGAGATATTTTAGCCATCAAGATTTGCTAATGTTTGTGCTAATAACGAGACACAGTCGAGACAACCACCAGGAGGGTTAAGAGACGCAATTTTGGAGTATAGTATGACCCTAAAATAAATCCTCGCAAGGGAACAACTAAAACGACTACATCCAATTTCAATACCTGATATACTATTTCCATTTATTTGCACCAGACGCGGTGAGAATAAAATTAGGAAACAAAAGTGGGGGTTCCTCTTCTCAGACCCATAAAATAGATTGTTATTGCAAAGGGAAGGTCATGGCACAGTGAACCATCTGAAAATTCAATATTCGTCAAGGGTGATTGATGAATCCTTTCGCCATGCGATCGGTTATAATGAAACATTGATAAATTGCTGCCGGAGTGAATTGTTACAGGGAGCTCCAAGGTTAAGTACAGTTTCTGCATTGACAAGATAAGATAATGATATTCCTTAATTATTTACCACGCAAGAGTGGTAAGCGAAATACGTTTGGAGAATTATTCTGCACTGAATAATCGATACCGCAACTTAGCTTTGATGTTCTGTGGGAATTTATCGTTTCTTTCGTTAAACTAAAAGTGAATTTCTGTAAATGCGCCTCTTAGGAAAGAACAGTTTCAAATATTCCATTTTCAACGTTTCGTTTACTGCACTCATGCTGGTTTAGAAAAATGCACTTTATATAATCAAGTTTTGTGGAATTTGTTTTAGCTTGTTTCGTGGATAGTTTGCCTATTTGATTTAAAAATGAAAAACATGAATTCAATTTAGTTTTTGTGAAGTACGAATTTTTTTGTATAACATGCCTTCTGCTGAAGGTCTATGAACTTTTATTATATGGATATTTCTCCAATTATATGTTCATTTCCAATTACACTAAAACTGCAAAAAAAATCATTCTTTAACCACAGGAGAAAATATTTTTTTATTGAAATATTATTTCCCTTTTAGTATATTAGTCTATTTTGAAAATAATGGCTACTGATTTTAAAATTATTTTTACAGCATTTGTGGAGTAATATATGTATCCAATGTTAAGATATTTTAATGCATTTTAAATTAATAGGGCTACTCTTCCAATATCACTCAGTCCATTACATATATTTGCTATTTAAAATTTTTATAAGAACTAAGAGTTAATAAAGTGGTTATAAATCTCAAAAGCATACCAGTCGATTTTTTACAAAATAAGCTATAAAAATTAAAAATATAATTGCATGTTAAATAAAGTGTTTTAACTTAGGTTATGTAGGTAGGTAGTTGAATTTACTTGGCCTTGGAGCAACACAACGGGCTATTAACATGGTCTGAGATCAATCACGAAGGCAAATATCTCAAGTCCACTTCGTAATTTTGAACCACAGTCAGATGACGTTTTAATTTATGATAGAATATCAATGATTCAATTTCATTTCAAATTTATAGGTTACACTTTAAATTCCATTAGCAGTCTATTGTGTGTTTATTATCAAGATTCATTTACACCTGCTTTTTTGGATTTATTGGTTTCATTTTTCAAATGTAAACACGAATATTAACGTAGCACCCTCAAACATTCAACAAAGTGCCCTCTGGTTTAAAATTAGGCTTTGAATATATTTCCACTTCGGATTGTGTATCTAAAAAATTTCGATTTTGTTTGGATTTAATCGCAACATCAGGGTTAAACATGAATTAACACTGAAACAAAATATTTTGTTCAACGATAATTTTTAAAAACTACAGAAGACTTGAGAAAAATCTTTTGGAATGTGCTTCATTTAAATTCCGTGATTTATTATATACAAGATCTTCAAAATACCAATCTGTTGTAAAAAAATGAAGTATTTTATCCAGCAAATAGGTTGTAGATTTCTGAAAAAGTATTTTCCACAATTGCTTTTCTATGTTTACGAGACCTTTGATGACAAGAGAATTTTAAAAACTGGATTCTGAATCTTTTGTCTTACGCACAATCAAACAATACTTATCACAATTTTATTCCCATTGAAAATGTTACTCTGCCTTAGTTTCAAGAACTCAATGGTTGCTCGTCTTCATTGTCTCGATGTTATTTGTATGTATACATAATTGCATAAAAGCTAATCACTACTTTAAAAATCTATTATGCATTTTACCCAGCCTTATGTTTTGGAAAACAATGATAGTTATTTAAGTTCAAAAAGTGTAATTGTTGTAAAATAATAGAATATTTTACTAAATGTAGACGCTAATTCTCAAACATTCAATTTTTACCGTATAATATCTTATAAGTATTATGTTTACGGAGACTGTCAAACAAGTTAATGATTAATGTAATACAAAAGTTACTTAAATAAATTGGATCAAACGACTCGGATTCAAGGGTTTTGTTAAGATTTTGAAATTTACTTAATCTCTGAAAAGAAACAATCTGGAAAATACATATTATTCTTTGATTATTTAAATATGAGCATTTCCTTTAAAAACGGGGTTGTAGACGGGTGCATGTTTCGTTACTGAAACTTACCCTGAGTGCATTTCTCTTGTCTTACTAAACCTTTTCTGGTATATATCGTTACTTGATGTTGTCTATCTTCTGTTTCGCGCAGCTTGGCTAAATCTGGCCCTTGCGCGCCATAAAACCCAACCAACCTTCTAAATCGCTTTCGTTGTTGATTATAAAAGACTTTCCTTTTTAATACTAACTAAAACAAATGCATATTTTTTCTATTTCATTCTGTCGTGTTGTAAATTTTGCTCAGATTGATACAGTTGTATTCCTTTCGATTTACTACTAATATGGCATTGCAGTGCATTGCTAAAACAAAAAGCAGAAAAAATTTACTTATGCTGGTCTATCAAGTGACTAGTTCTATTCAGTTGAGTAAAGTTGTCTCACACTTAAGAATCTAAATGTTTCACATTAGAACCATCTAGACTTATGCATAGAGCTAACGCATAAAGCAATAATTAAACATCTTAAACACGTTGTAGAAATGTTAATTGTTGGATATATAACAAGAAAGGTCAATGCCTGTTTAGTTCCATCAAAATGTGTCTAGATATCCTCCTCTTTGTGTTATATCTTCAAACAAATGGAAGATACTATGGTCTTTTAAACACATTTGACAGCAAATTCTTGTTAAATCTCAACAGCATACCATGCATTTGTTTTACAAAATAAACTAAAATTAAAATAAACTAAAATAAACTAAAATTAAAACAAGCTAAAATGTTTATTAAAATGCATTGTTTTAATTTACGATATTTAATTACCAATAATGTGTTTATCTGGGGTCTATTGGTATGTGCAAAATATATTGCATAATAAACTTAAGTTCACAATGGAAAATTTTGTCTTCATGATGAATTCCGCTTAACCCACTGAGGAGTTCATATGCATCTGTTCTGCACCTTGCTGTCTTCCCCTGAGTGGCTTCAAATTAATTTTCACCTTCTTGACCAATTGAATATTTCTTAGGATTCTTTCAACCAACAGATGTAAATAATTAGCCATTACGTATGTTGTGGAGAAAAAGCTATACAACAATACTTGGAAACCTCGTGACGCTCTGAGGGTTAACCCTCCTTGTGGTTGTCTCAACGAGGTATCTCATCATTGGCAAAACTGGTCAGATCTTGTTGGACGAGACATCTCGTCATTTGAACAAAAAACTGTCCAAATCTTGATCTCGTCATAAAACAATCAGTGATATCTTGATGACGTGGTGGCTCATTATTAGTAAAATTGGCCAGACCTTGGATGGAGCAATATCTCGCCATTAGTAAAATTGGTTGTTATATCTTTATGGATGAAATATCTCATCATTAGTAAAACTGGTCAGATCTTGAAGGACAAGATACCACGTAATTAGATGAAAACTAACCTAATTACCGTCTCGTCATTATAAACAAATATTTTCGATATCTTGATGACGAGATAGTTCATCAGTTATAAAATTGGTCAGATCTTCATGGACGAAATATCTCGCCGAAAGCACTTGGAGGGTTTTGCATCTCGGGTGAGCAAATTTCAACCATTTCTTTAGAGGTGCAATAAAAATAAAGATTTCCTGTTTTATGACTAGTACAAGGCTTCAATTCTCCTCCTATGCAGTGCTCACTAAATTTCCTACTAATGCACTAATCCCCAATACTTGTTACCACTAAACATCAATTTATCCCCGATATTCTATAACGGGACCCCCTCCTCCCGAGCCATAGAAAAGCACGCATTTAAGTCCAGTGGGGACGGAAGGGACCGACATTGGAGAAAGTATTTTCAATTATGTAACCCCATCACGTCCAAAAATCCCCAACCCCATTCATGCCATAGAGATAACATCTAAATGTCTTTTAGAAACTTCCCCTTTTTTTCTACCTCGCGGACCTTTTTAGGGGAATAAAATAAGAAACAAAAATCGCCATCTGTCATTCGACTACTCTAAGACAGTTTTACCCGGGGTCGCTGTTTTTTTCCCCCTTTCCTTTATCTTTTCTTCCCTTTTCTACAGAAAGGGAAGATTTTGGAAAGGAAAAGAGAATGACGCAAGACCTAAATGTCCAATCTATAACCCGATATGACAAGTGAAGGTTAGTAGAAACCTTTTTGTCATCTCTTTCATAACTCTATCTTGATAATAAAATTGATTCGGATGGATGGTGTTATTTCATTTATTTATTGATTCGGTTTGGCGTTCTGTTTTTCAATGTGTATCTGCTTTGCTCTGCATTCAGTATCGGCTCTAACGTTTTGTGCAGGAAAAATTATTCACATTTTTATGACTGCGCCATCTGTAATTTATAAGAACTAGCAGACATGCATATTATCTGCGCTTAAGTTTCCTCTTCAAGTGGTTTCGACGAGATATCTCGTCCATCAAGAATGCAGAGTCAATTACGAATATTGAAGGTGTTGCCGTTTCTTGATGATGAAAAGATCAAGATCAGGTCAGTTTTTTCTAATGACTTGATATCTCGTCCATCATTATCTAGTCAGTTTTGCTTACTACGAGATCGCTCATCGAGACAACTACCAGGAGGGTTAATTGCTTATATCTATTGGCAAAATGTCGTTATTTACATTTTATATCAATCCATTCCTAATGAATATAGTATTTATGTTCTCAAAAATTGATTTCGTACCTCTAAATGAAATAAAATTATCGAAAAATATAAAACATCATTATGTTTATTTTTACTGCTGACAGTTCTTATTTTCAATAAAATACTTGACAAGAAGCACACCTCAGTCATACAACCACAATCAGATTCCGAACGTCTACTTCAATTTCATCCCATACCCAAAGGCGATTCGGCATTATTTGACGCTAAACATATTTACGCTCATATTTTCTTTTCTCTGCCTATTTCTATATACCAGATTTCATATCAATTTCTGTAATCAATCTGCTGAAGAATTTCATTAGAATGGCGAACAATTCCTTGTCAATATCATGCAGCTCAGAGCTCTACCCAGGCATATTTCTAGAAAACGGCAAAATTGGCGAATAAATCACGTAGGGTCAATTTTATATTTATATCCTTTGCTACCGTTGGACAGTAAGCAAATAATGTCTATTTCTGTGCTACATACGTTAGTTAAAAAAGATGTTTTCTATCATGCAAGTAACTGCTACCACAAAAATTGTGACATCAAATATACAAATTTTTAGCCTTCAATTACAGATTTGATTCTGGTGACTCTTGAATACTTTGAGGTTCCCTGGAACCTAATTATAGTACCCCGGACAGTCTATCAACCAATAGTTTCCATCGCGTGTGTTTGAAGGGTTCCGGGAAAATGTTGACTATACAATATTAAAATTCAGTAGAACTTTGATTATCCTAATCGAATTTGATACCCTAGTTTTTTAAGCTCTAAATAAGGCTTTGAACACTAGTGTGCGCACTTTGTCCATAGAGGCGAAAAAGTGCTGCGAAGCAGTAAACCTATGAAAATTTTTCAAGTGTTCAAACGGGTCCGTAACTCACGTTCAGGTTTATTGTTGTAAAGTTTTCACAATAAATGCATAATGTGACACAAATCGTATGTATCGTTCAGTAGATTATTTTCAATCCTTGCTTTGTGAATCTTTCGGTAGCTGAACATGTAGTGCAGTAAATTTTTTCTGTATTTCGTATAGGTCGTTTTGTATTACTACGTAAATCCGATGGCATACTATGAATATCCTGCGTACTCTGTATTACCCGTTTCTGGTTATTCAAGGGAGTCTTCGTTCATATGACCTCGGGTAATTAATGTTTTACTGTACTGTGAAAAGTAAAACGCAGCAAAATTGTACCGAATCGGATGATTTTTATCAAATGTACTGTGCAAAATGCTTTGAGAAATTTTTAATTCCCGTTTTGGTCTCAAGGTAATTCATTGTTGCTGAGGCTATGAATATTTGAACTTAACTTAAAAAGGTGGTTTCACGCACGCAAAGAACGTAAAGGAAAATGTATATTCAAACAGAATGTATACCTGTGAGTGGTTATAGAAATTTAACTGAAGTGATTTTTAGAGATCGGTGTTTTAGGTGCACCATTTTACGATGTATCAAATGCTGGTGTACGTAATTGTCTATGTTAAGAATTTTTATATTCAATATGTATAGTTTGATTATGCCCCCACCGCTGAGTAGCGATTTCTCTATATTTGGTTTTGGGTAAAATAGAACACAGTATTAGAATAGGATTGCAAGGGGTTTGGTATTTTGATTTAACCTTCAAGTGGTTTCCACGAAATATCTCGTCCATCAAGATCTGATCAGTTCAAGATATTGCCGATTCTTTGATAAGATCAAGATCTTGTCCGTCTTTTTCCTGAATGACGAGATGTAGTCCATCAAGTTCTGATCAGTTTTTAAAATGACGAGATATTTCGACGAAACTACCACCAGAAGGGTTAAAAACTTTTATCCGTTCAATAGCCGTAAGCAATTGAATTATGGGAACTGTGATAGCATCAATGTTTGCAAATTAAATATGTAGAAAAATAAATCTGAAAGAAAGTAGAATGCTTTCCCACATTGGATTCCCCCAGTATAAGAGCAATTTGAAATAATTGTTTGGATATGAAGAAATAAAATTTGTGTTCTGATTACACAAAAAGGCTATTTGATAGAGCAAAATAAAATGTAGATAAATAGTAACTTATATGAAAGTGAAAATTAATTAACTAAATCAAATGTGTACATTTCAAACGCTTCAAATTTTCATGAGGTTATTTATAATTTGATAAATTGTAATTTTCGTGTGTTTTTCTAAATCCAGTTAGTTCCATAGTAGTAAAAGGGAGTGTTCACAGTGTAGTATAACATGACATGCAATTCGATTCCGTCTGCTTTCATTCAACATCTCCTGACACGAGAGCTTTCTCTGTTCTTTTCAAAAGATCAACTTTCATTCCATATGAAAGCCGTTTCGACACACATATGTCTCACCAAATATGTCGCATTCGTCCGACGTACAACCGGAACACCACACAGACGTAATCTGGGACAACATCCGACAGCCAACGAACACGTGCCAACGACTTTCGTCCCAGAAATTATTAAAATTCAGACCAACAATAGATCCGAACACCACTTAACTAAGCAATTCATTGTCTGCGGTGTTTCACTTATATCTAGTTTTTCCATCCCCTGCCCTAATCCTTAGCACAAACCACCCCCTGATGCCGCCTAGGGGTGTCAGAGAAGGGTGCCAGATGCCAGAAATTGGCACAATCCTAGGCGAATGCACTCGTCGAAGCGTGGGAAATTGACGGGGGTGTCCGTAAGCCCCCCGCAATGACGTCACGCGGTTGTTGAGTAATCGTGTTACATGCTCAATCTGTGCTTCGAACCCTCGAGTTTGATGCCCTTTGTTCTTTCTGATCCCCGCCGCTCGTTCCTTGACAGAGGGTTTTTTTCGGAATCAGAAAGGGACAAAGAATTGGTCTCCGAAATGCACAACTAACTCATTGAGATTTTCCGCTCAGATAAAATGAAATTTCGGGGCGTGAAATGGATTTTTTTCAAGTTGTGTTGCTCCCCGGGTAGTTTAAAGTTCCTCGTATTGCAGCGAGTGCGTTTCATTTTCTTCTATTCCAGCGCTGTTTTCGGTTGCCTTGTTTCTTCTGCTTTGTCATCCGTTTGTTTCTCCTGAAGGTTTTTGATGTCTCGGAAGGTTTTCGATTACCGATGATACATTTTAAGGAGTTCTTAGCATTGCATAAGCAGTTGACTTGACTTTGCGGATCCTTTTAACTTTCTGAAGGGTTCAAATGCATTATTCAACCTTGCAACCTGCAATCTTCCCTGCATTTCTTCTAACCAATACAATTTTTCAAAAGAATTATATTCTAAAGAAATGAGCAATAGAATCTTTCCAAACGATTTTTTTCTAAGGAAATGAGCAACAGAATTTTGTAAGGAATTCTATTATAAGGAAAGGAGTAATAGAATCCTTCTAAGGGATCGTATTCCAAAGGAAGGAGTACTAGAATCCTTCCAAGGGAACGTATTCTAAAGAAGGGGCTAGTAGAATCTTTCCAGAAGGTTTTATTTTACACAATGGGTCAATGGAATCGTTCCAAGAATTCTATTCCAAGGAAGGACTAATAGAATCGTTCCAAAGATTTAGTTTCTCACGACAAGAAACAATATAATCTTTCCAAGGAATTCTCTTTCAAATAAAGGACCAATATAATCTTTCCAAGGAATTATCCTCCAAATAAAGGACCAATATAATCTTCGCTAGGAATATTCCAAGGAGAGCCATACAATATTTCCAAGGGATTCTGTTCCAATGAGATCAATAGAATATTTCCAAGGGATTCTGTTCCAAGGAGATCAATAGAATATTTTTAATGGACTCTTCCAAGGAGAGGACCAATAGAATTGTTCTAAAGGTTGAAAGAATCCATGGAATCTTTAGAAAGATGTGGCTATTTAGGCATGTGTATTGTGGAATAAAGGCAACAATACACTGCTCGCAAGTCTTACGACGCTCCGAGGATAAGGGACATTATATTAATCTACTTTGTCAGTTTTGGTAGTGAATTTAAACATTTTCAAAATGTTTGTTATTTTTTAGTCAGTTCATAACTTTGAAACTATTTTATCATAAGGATATATAATTTATTTTTCATTTCCTCTCACAGTGCAAGCTCAAATAGCATAATTTAAACTTAAAAAAGTTACAAAAATAAACAATGGAGTGTCCTGAATTTATAAAACATTTGCAAAACAATTTGTTTGCACTCAATTGAAGGTAATGTGAAAATATCGAAATGTATCCAAGAATAAATAAACATCTTTTTGGTATGCGACAACATGAAAGGAATAATTTTCCCTTCTATATGATTCCAAGAATAGAAAGAGGAACACTATTATTTTAATCAATAAATAAGAAAATAATAGAGAATCGTATGCTCCCAAACAAAATAGCATTATACTGAAAACAAAAAGCACATACAACTATGAAAATGTCATTATCGAAATTCTCATCCATCAGACACATTTTCTTGAGGTAGCCATTTCTCAAGAAAACATGACGTCATTTTGTTGTCATGGAAACTTAATAGATTTCTTATAAAATTCTTTCTGACGCCATTAGAATATACAAGAAAATTTCGAAAATCCTACTTTGCTTAATTCAGTCCCGCTTCAAGTATTACAAAATCAATTAGGTTTCTTTGCGGATGTAACGAGCTGTTTTGTTTTCATATATCCGCCACCCGCTCTTACAACATATTGAGATTCATCGTAATAATTTGCAAATGTTTTATTTATGCGAGATGATTCTTCAACAAGTTCGTGTGTGATTACACGCGTTATTTTTCACGGTCTGTTGAGATTCTCAATATGAATTCAATTTGATTGGAGCTATTTTTGGAGTTAACTCCCAGTTGATTTACCTGTTCATTTTCAGGTTTTTTTAATCTTTTTTGTAAATTTATTCAGCAAAAGTTCTTTTCTGTTTTGTTATAGGTCTTGAATTTCATGTGATTCTAGAAAATATAGAATATTAAAGTACAGTAACCCATCGATATATCGTGATAGTTGGGATACAAAATAGCACAATATACCACGAGAGGCGATGTAGTAAGGGTGGCATAAATGATAATTTTTAAATTAAATTATGAAAGCCCACAATTTAAACACAAAGTCGATACTAGCTCATTTTAATGACACGAAGCATGAAAGAGTATTTCCGAATATAAATTACTTGTTCACAATTTCAAGGCAATCAAATTTTTTATACTAATTCAGTTTGGACAACTATTTAAAGTAACCTCTGAACTAAAGAAAAAGATCGATATTTCCTTGACTGCTCAGTTGGAAAAGTAGCGTATTAAATACCGGAGGGTTGTGAGTTTGAAATTCGATCCAACCAAAGACTGTCATGTACATGACTGGGTTGGTTAAATCTGGGGGCTGGTTAAATCTATCGTGGACTCGAATGTCCTCGCTTTGGCGTGGTGTAGAAGTTTGGAGAGGGGTCAGCTCATCATTTGACCGTTGTTCAAGATACAAGGTTTTGTCCTCTGATATTTCCCCTTGGGATTGATACCGGACATTCACCAATACCCCGTTGTGTTGCTCCAGGGCGACGTTGATTCAACTACCCTTCGCTGCTCACAAAAAGGATTAATTAAGGACAAGTAAAAATAAGAAACACGGTACCTTATTACGGCAACATTCTACCATACTCTTATGCGGTGGAACATATTTTTGATTAAGAGCATACCAGACGGGAATCAAATTGACTTCGCGTTGTACTTTCGAAGTAGCTGCTGAATTTTTCTCCTTTGCCCAATCCTTTTAATGCGTACTATCTGATGCTGTGTCTGGAAGGACCCAAGTACCCTACAAATTTCTGAAGTGGATTGTATTGTGAATGTTGCATTTACTAGTTACACTGGAATTCATTACTATTAGAAAACAAAACGTTTATTAAAACTGCATATTTACATGACGCTGAGTGATGAACTGTCTTCTAACACTTATTTTATCGTTCTTCCAAAATCAGAATTTCATATTGTGGTTAAGGTTAAGTTAAAATTTCGAAAAACACGCGTGGGAAAATTTGCACGTGGAATAAATCTGAACGAATAAAATTATAACGAAACATCAATCGCACGCTCGAACTCGCACGCTCCAACAATTACCTTTTATTTTACCTTTGGGTAATATGCTGGCAAAAGTTCAAGAATGAGCACTTGTTTATAGCTGTCATTCATTTTAAAAATTATCGTTGCTTTTTAAAAATCAAATTGACTCCATGTCTCAAGCTGAGCGAAAATATTGTATAATACACAACATCCGATTTTCTCATTTAATTCGTTCTATATCAAATTAAGGGTTTGTTTAAAAATACGGATGCTCAACGTGTTATAACATCGTGTATGCTGCAATATATTCTCAACAAACATGTTATGTAACAGCTTTTAAAATTTAATCTAATATTTGGAAAAAAAAATCATTTTCAGACTCATTTCCAAAATAAACTTCGAAGGGAGTTTAAGGGAAGCAAATAGAAAAATATAAATTAAATCAGAGGATTCATTTTGATTCCATGTCTGAAAGCGTACCATAAATCCACATCTGAACTTGCAGGACAAATTAAATACCGAGCATATATATTTGCTCTATTTTATATCATAATCCGTGGATTCATTTTAAGTCGATGCCTGGACGCGTTCTGTAAACTCACATCTGTACTTAAGGAAAAAAATTAAACACCAAATATAAAGCTCTACTCCATTTTGCAAAGAAATTCCCCAAATAAAGCAACGTCAGATAGAAAAAAATGAATTTGAATACTAGGCAGAGGATCCACTGCATTTAGCCACATACGACAGAGCATTATTCCATCATGCCCTTCCATCTTCCCCAGCTGTCGTTTCCAGCCACCCCACTGCGCGAAAAAAAACCGAAAATAAAGCACCAGAAAATGAAGGGTTTCGGAAAACAGCTCCCTCCCCCTTCATTATTCTTTTTTTCCGTCCTGCCCTCTATATTTTTTTAATTTATCGCAGCATAATGTAAAAGATTACCGCCACACGTCCTTAACCCCTAGACCAAAACAAGGCGAGCACTAAACCATTGGACCGAAGGAAATGAGATCTATTTGTATTTAATGCCCAGGGGGTGTAAAGGAGGGGTGTTGCTAAATGGCCTTTTTGATTTTTAGCCCCTTTCCTTTCCCCCGCTGCCGTTACGGTAGGCTAGTCTTGCCTGCTCCCGTATGCGGCAATAATTGGGTGATGAAATATCGCCGCTATGTTTTAATTCGGAAACAGGGTTGGGCTTTATTTTATCTTTTCACCTTTAGAGGGGAAATGTGCATTAGGCTGTATTGTGCTGTCGGAAGGTGTGGAAGGATTTCCGTGATGGTGGATCTTTCCCGTAAAATTGAGAGTGGATCTGTAGTGTATGAAACTGAAAATATTCCGTAAAAATAGCAAGCACATTCACCACAAAGAACATGAAAATCGTAATTTAATTATGTTTAATTACCATGAGCTTACAATTTTCATGTATTACAGAATGTACAAAAGAGTTCCACGTTCCATTTGTTTGCAGTGGATATAATTCCACCTTGGTTTATTTGGTAATGCGACAGCTGATTTGCTGCCAAAGGAAAGATGCCAGCAGATCAGCAGCAGTGATCTCACCATCACAGAAATTTACTCATTGTACAAGTCGAAAAACCACAAAGCATGATCTGTTTCTCGCCGATATTATTGATTCTCGATTTTTAATTTTTAGCCCTTAGCTTACCTTCGCTAACCCTTGCTATCAATAGTTTAATCTATCTAATAATATCTTCCTAGTCAGGGCAAAACGATCTTAGTCAAAATATCTACCTTTTATAATCTAAAGTTGAATATTTCACTCTTTCTCAATTATTCAGGAAGAAAATGAAGCATGCCATGATACAAATAATTGTATTAGGTCGAGCCATAAATAACTTCCAATGCAGCTAGGTAGAATCTATGTTCGTATCTACCCACTATAAGTCACGGGACAAACGAGTTTTTGCTTTCACTAAATAGATAAGGGTTCAGTTAGTCTTCTGACAGCTGTTTGTGTGGTGCACGTTTCATTAAACTGCTGTTCATAACCCCTAAAATGGATAGTGAAAAAGTGCATATTCGTCATGTGATACTTTGGGAATTTAAACAAGACAATAGTGCTAAGGCGACAGCTGAAAAAATATGCAGTATATACGGTGAAGTTCTAATAAGTGATCGGGCAGTTAGTAATTGGTTTGCCAAATTCCGTTCTGGAGATACGACTTTAAAGGACGAACCGAGGACGGGACGTCCTTTCGACCTTGACGACAACCTTTTAAAGGCAATATTGCAGCAGAATCCACGTCAATCAGCAAGAGATATAGCAGGAAGTTTGAATACATCACAATCAACTGTTTGCCGCCACCTGGAGAAATTAGGGAAAGCCTACAAGTTAGGAGTATGTGTACCTCACAATCTCAGTGAACGGAAAAAAGATCTCATGTCAATCGCCACAAATCTGCTATCACGGGTAAAAATCGAGCCTTTTATAGACAGGATTATAACAAGCGATGAAAAATGGGTTACCTATGACAATATCGTCCGTAAAACACAGTGGCTTCGTAAGGATCAACCACCCCTACCAGATCCGAAAGCAAACATCCATGGAAAAAAGATTTTATTGTGTGAATGGTGGGATTGTCGAGATGTAATTCATCACGAGTTTTTGAAGTCAAATTTAACGATTACTGCAGATACATGCGTTCAGCAGCTGCAAAGAGTGAAAGAAAAACTCTGAAAAGCATCCTGCACTCGTCAATCGCAAAAACATCATTCTTTGAGCGATCACATACAGCAAGGGCGAGTCCAGAAAAAATTATTTAACTTGGATGGTCAGTTTTACTACACCCACCTTACTCCCCGGACCTTGCCCCAACAGACTATCACCTTTTCTTTTCTTTGCAAAACTTTTTGAATGGAAAAACCTTCTATTCTGAAGAGCAAGTCAGTCAGGCTGTCTAAAATTTCTTCCGGTCCAAACCAACCACATTTCATAAGGAAGGAATTGATAAGCTGCCAGGAAGATGGGAGAAGGTCATACATAATAGTGGTGAATACATAATAAATTAATATAGCTTTGTTATTTAATGAAAGCAAAATAAATGTCTGATATATTAATAATGACATTTATAAAAATAAATGTAAAAAAAATACTTATGACTCGACCTAATAATTTAGATTAGTAGATTCATTTTGTTTCAATTTTAAGCATGCTATATTTTGTAAATCAATGAGGCACTTGACTCCTTTGGACCAAACAAAAGTCAGGTTTGATCACGCACCGTCGCCAATAGTCCATTGTGCTGCTCCAGTGCGACGTTAATTAAGATACATACCTACCCAACAAGTCAGACAGAACCCCTTTTGCCCTGACACGGAAGATATAATCTAGAGTTGGTTTTCGGACCTAGCGCCACAAAATCCCAAATCCAATCCTCCATTATTGGTATCCCGCAAAGCGCTATGTACCGTCATCGAATTTTAACCGTCCTGGTGGTTGTCTCGAAGAGGTATCTCAACTGACCAGATCTTGATGGACGAGATGTCTCGTCGAAACCACTTGTGACTTTAAAAGCTCAAGATTGAAATGTCAAGGCTAAGAGATGGACGTGCAATATGTAGGACTTTTGTGAGAGAACTTTCCATCTTATCCATGCTCTGCAATTAATTCCCATATTTTAGATTGCATCGGTTTCTGTGTACACGACCAACTGCTGTTCTGCTAGAGCTCCGGTTGAACAGGAGTTGGTCTCTGCAGTTTGTAAACTGTGGTGTTTTGGACTTGGTATAGATTGACTAGGGGATTAGCAATAACACCACAAAAGAATTTAAGGATGAGTTTCTAAAAGTACATGATATTAGCCACCATAAAATACACCAGTACTTGCAGCATCATTTTTGCATGCATATTGGCATTTATCTTGAAAGGGGCAAGCAATCTTTAAACAAAATATGAGGAAACTGAAAATAATTTCTTGTATTCATGTTGTTGGAGGTCATGTGCTAATGGGGAAATCATGATATGATTTGCATTCACTGAACGATGTTGAGTCCGTATCCTGAAGGGTCTGCAGAATATGCTTAGGAGTGGATGAAGTGGTAAAGGTTTTGTGCTTGTCAAGAATCGTGATGGTGAACGAAAGTGTTACAGACCTGGACGAAAGATTAAATATGTGCATTTGAGTTTTACAAATGGGCATGTGATTGGGGCTTCCAAACCCTTTCGTGCCATTCGTAGATCCCGAAATGCCCAAATCAAATTACCGTTGAACAGCGATTTGCAACCGGTGTGCCACAATAATGGTACTGATGTGCCCTAGAGATGGTGAAATGTGTTAAATTGTGTAAGATTTATTTAATTTCAGCTATTTTGTTTTAAACTTTTGACAAGTGTGTGACAAATAATTTCAAGTACGATCCCAAAAATAATTTTGAATATTATTTTTTATTACAAAGTATAAATAAATTGTTCCAGAATTTAAAAAAGCTACTTTGGTGCAAAAATGATAGATAATTATTGTATTTTCGTAAATCAATCAAAATTATACTTTTTTCCGTCAGATTGATAAAATACATAGCATACTTTGGGTTTGTCGCAACGTTTTAGTAGTTAATTTGTGTGCCATGAGATGAAAAAGGTTGAAAAAGTAGCAACAAACCAAATCAAATACCCAAACCTTTTACGGATTCATTTTAATTTAGCATAGCAATACTGATACAAAACACCAGTTCGCTAGTAAATGAACTGGATCCGCATTTTTAAGATAGCGGCATCTTTAGTTTTTGAAATGACCTAATAGACATATTGATGTCAAGGGAGTGTTCAAAAAAATTAAAAGAATATACTTTGTAAATAATATATTTGGTCTTAACAATAAGTTTCTGTAAGTAGAAATGTCGCGAAACTTATTTTAGTTCTTACCCTTGTGTGTAAGAATAAATATAATCTATATTTGATACGTCTGAATTATTTTTAGACTTCCAGACGCCATCGACAAATATATCCTTTAGTGTAAATTGTAATAGTATTTATAAAGCATATAATTTGCAAGGAGTGAAGAAAAGGAAAGAAATAAAGAGTTTAGTAAAGTTGTGATTGCACATATATAACACTTTCGACTGATAGTTATCTAATGCGAGGTATGATATTTATAGCAGAAAATGTATATAACACCTTTTTCTTTCATTCAGACTGCTTAAGTATTAAAATCAACGTAAATAGGTTACAAAGTGTCTGTTTGTACACTATGTAAGACTTCTTTGTGGAGGACAGTAAACAAAAAAAATAAAAGAAAAATCTAAAAAGCACAATTATAAAATACATTGCACATATTTTGTTAAAAAGTTACCATCGATGGGCATTTCAGGGTATGTTGAAATGTTTCCATGCTATTTTTGCTTTAAAATTGTTTTTATTACAAGTGATTTGTCATTAAGACAGTATTCGGAGAGACAAGTAGTAGTTTCTTGATATTTGCATTCATATCTATCTTGCAAAAATATTCAGAAAACTTTAACTGCCTCTTTATAGGTCACGCTGATTCTTGGAGCTGATATGTATATAATGCACTGCGACGTAAGCTTGAGTTAACGAGGATTTAACAACCCGTGACTTCATTACTCATGTAAGTCTTAACTCTATTCTTTTCTAATTAAATTCCTTTTTTATATCTTCGGGGGTGTCTTTAAAGTGTTTCTCAGCGCTTAGAGCAAACTTTAATAAGATTCTCGAGGTCACATGCATATATGCTTCCGCGAAAACCAATTATGGCGTTCTTATTTGTTCTCGAAAAGAGATTACACTGGCGCTTAAAAAATAGTTTCTATGGAGAGTAACAAGTAAAAGTTATTCCGAATTAGAGTACGTACAGAATGCAATTTGAATTACAATAGATACAAATTACTAAATTAGAATTAAATTAGACTGCTAAGCAGATAATGTATTTCGTTTTCCTGATTCTTGGAAACATTTTGTGTTGAAAGAAGACTGGAGTGTTCTCATGTTGAGAAAACGAGTACGCCTCGAACTTCATTAGTACTAACATCTAAAGGTTAACACATAAAGTTACTATTTGTAGGTGCTTGTGTTCTATGAGTGTTTGTAGTATTATACGATTAAGATTCAATGGTAAGCAACACATTTCTTTTTAAATTTAATTATTCATAACAAGAAATGATTACAGACAAACCTATTTTTGCTAGTTTTTCTAGTTAAAAGTTCTTTTAATTCTCTTTATTGAGATCAATGACACGCGCGATCATTTTTGGGAATGTACTAACATTTTATGTCAGGTTACTATAAGGGACATTGAATGCATTCAACAGTCAAAGTGAGTTTAATTATGAGGAAGAGGCTATTGTGTGTATGAAAGCAAATGTTGGTGTCAATTTAAACACTTTTGGTATTAATTTAACCCTCCAAGTCGTTTCGACGAGATATCTCGTCATCAAGATTGATCAATTCTGCTAGTGATGAGATATCTCAAGATGTTGCCGAGTTTTCGATGATAATGACATCAAGATTCAGTCAGTTTTTCTATCAACGAGATATCTCGTCCATCCGGATCTGGTCAGTTTTGCTAATGACGAGATACGTAGAGGAGACAACCACCAGGAGGATCAAGATTTATTCGCAACTGTCATCGAAATAGTGTTACTTTAAACTAATAAGTTTTTCGAGTCAAACTTGCCCTATGGGACAATGACTTCACAGATGAAATTTTTTCTTTCTACTGACTGATCACTGACCTATTCTGCCTTCGACATTACAAGGGGCGAATTGACTAATATTTTTGAACGAGCTCCAGTGAAGTAATTCGCCACTACTCCTAACAGAAGCAATTACCAACAGTCATCCAATACTCTTACAAACCGAGATTTGGAAATGGGACCTATTAGGTGACATATAAACATTGTGAACATTAAACACTATACCCTTTTCGCGAGGTATTTAAGACAGTATATATAATTTATACAATTTGACACATCACTACAATGCCTTTAAACTGATTTTTCATCGAATTTACAAATTCCAGTTACTCTTCAGGGAACTAAGATTTCGATTTTTTTAAATTTCAAGTTACAGTTAATATAACATTATCATGCCATTACTTATTATCATGCCATTTAGTTAAAAGTAATGTTTAGAAATTCATGCTGATACTAACTATGTGTTAAATTAGCATAACTAGCCGAATGAAAATTTTATGCTAAGAGCATACGTCATATCCCGACTTGTTTAAATCTTATTTTTAAGGTGGTATGTATACACTAGAAATTTTTTTTAAATTTTGACTTTAAAAATCCAATTATTTCACAATAGTTCATTGGTTTGTGCTTAAACTCATTTCAGTGTGAAAAATTCTGATTAAGCTGCTCATTAATAATCTGATTTAGATATAATTAGCATATTTTTTTAACAGTGATATCTCAAATTCTAATGTGTTCAGAAAGACAATTCCTGTTGGAAATTATTCCTAATATCATTCTTCATGTTTTGACCCTCATGAAGTTGCTAGAGGGAATAGGTTATTTTTTACAATTTTTTTTCACGAAGGAAGTCTAAAAAATCAAGATTTTTCAGGAATTTAAAAATTTAAAAATCAACTAAAAATTTATTTCTTAACCAATAACTACGACTGAGGGTCAAAACATCCACTGTATTATATAGATTATAATTACACAAAAGTAATTATAATAGATCGATTCATTGTTGAGTTATCACTGTTCGAAAGGAGTATCCTATTGAAAAAACAATTATTCAGAAATCGAGTTTCAAGTTTTGTAAACGTGTTTGTCTAAGGTGACAGTACCTAACCCAAACCCTTGTAACTTGAAAACTATTTCGAATATTTACAAGATCTTGGTATAGTTTGAAAGCTAAGGGGTTAGACAATATCTTAAATTATTAAAAAATAGAACGATATTTTAGTCAATTTTCTTGATTTCTATTGTATACATACACTAAGAACTCTGAATACGCTAAATGCTTCAGGAACTTGAGTGAAACTCGAGAATAAGGTAGCGGTCCATCGCCAAATTGGTGACTGAAATTTTTGTGACCAAACAATTATTTTGATAAACTAACGACGGGCTACCATATTTCAAAATTATGGCCATTATTGGTGATGGTAATTATCACCAATTGGCAAAAACATAGTGTTCTTAAGTCTAACCAAGAACTTGTTTTGTTCTGGACGAGGTCTCTTCAAAAGCAAAAACTGACAAGGTCTTGATGGACACGATATGTTGGCATTGGAAGAAAACTGACCAGATGTGGGTCGTGTCATTACCAAAAATTCGGCAATATCTTGATGACGAGATATCTCGTCATTACCGAAATTGGTCAGATCTCGTCGAAACCTCTTTGAAGGTTAATCATTGCTTCTACATTTTCACACCTGGTCATTTTAAAAAACGCTATTTTTACTGATAAGTACAAAAATATCCTTCTTTCGGAGTTCATTGCGTATAAACGTTGACACATAACGAAAGACAAAGGGCTTTTGTTATTGAAAGAGTTTCGTGACAAAAGAATGCGGGGCGACAAAGAACTGCGGAAAGTTTGTAACGGCCCGAAAAAGGAAACGGACAAAGAAAAGATCTCGAACAATAAAACAAGTTCAGACTTTTCGTGCTAAAAGGTGCCAGCGATCCCTGCGTTGATCAATCGCCGCCGACCCCGCTCATTGCGTGGAAAGTAAACATTGATGGCAGTTGTTCATGCCCAGATTGCGATCACGGTTGGCCAATTTTTCAAAACTAGGGACATTGTTCCATACTTTTAACGACTGTTTTCGCACCTTCATTCGAAGGGGTTGCAGAACGTGCGACACGATAGTGAAATCGTGTTGCTTGTTAGAAAAAAGTTAATGTTTAAACTAGTTAATGTAATGCGGGGACGGTATGTTGCTGTTTTTCCTTCGGCTACCGTAGCTGTTCGTGACATTTTCCGGTTGCTTATCGCTGCCTAATTTGTCCCTCAACTAGTGGAACCTATTCCGGTCACGTAACTGGTACGAATGGTCTGACTCGTTATTTCTTGGTCATAGTTAAAATTATAATGCAATATTTTTCTGAAATTATGTTGAAATTCTTTTCATGTGCGGTTAGCAGAATAACGTAAACCATCAGATCATATTGAAGAACTTGCATCAGTACGAAGTTTCTTCCGATTAATTTAGCTTATACACTTCGACAGATTGAATATGAAATCTATCTTTTCTGTTGGGTCACGGTAGCCCAGTTCGTAGAGTCGCGGATCAGCATCCTAGGGTTCTGAGTTGGAGATTGCATCCAACCAGACCGCAGTGTACGTTGGGGCTGGTGCACATTAAGCCTATCTGCACGTTAAGCCTATGTCCTCAAATGTTCTCATGTTGGCGTTACATGGAAGTTTGAAGAGTGGGGTGCCAGCTCAGGTGCTATCTTAGACTCAGGTTATCTGACCATGGTTTAAAATCACGAGGTGTCCTCGGACCTTTCCTTTCGGGCTTGATTTCGGACTCTCACAAATAGCCCGTTTTCTTGCTCCACTGAAACGTAAATTCAGTTACCTAGCTAACTACATATCTTTTTTGTCATCGCATGTTTGGTATGCAATATATAAACGCTTTCCTTAATTTTAAAACAAAACTTCTAATGTATTGAAAGTCTTAAATTCCTTCTCTCGATTATAATATTTATACTATTACGCTGATTCAGGAACATATTCCATTTTAATATCAGGTCAAAATTTCACTTTATATTTGGTTTTGATGTTTCAAAGTGTAAATTCCTTTTCAATTTAAATACACATTTTATTAAGAATGATCGATATTTCAGATTTATTTACATTTTATTTTTATATACGTAATAATGGATATAATTTCTCGATTAACTAAAATTGAACTACATTAAAACATAAAGCACATTTATTTCGAATTAAAATTTTGTGCGTGGATAGTTCAAAAAACATTTTTCTACCTTCTGGCGAGAAAATAAGTTCATAATTATGCATATCTATACTAGGGGGAATAATTTACAGACTAACATTAAAATCAAACTTGTATAGAATACTGTGCAATCATGTACTTTTTGTTGTGTCGGCAATTCAGGAACTGCTATGATGTTTCAGGAACTTTGAGAGAGGAACTTCATCAGAAGATCAGATAAAAATTGCACTCGAGTCTTTTTAGGTTTCAAAGAATAAGCCTCTTTTCCATTTAAAGATACAATTTACTGATGTTGGGTCTATATTTTGGAGATAGTTCTAAACATAAATTATATGTGAATTTAGAAGGTGGTTTGAGGGGGGAGCTCCCTTTACTTGAAAGATAATATAAAGCGAGAGATCGAGAGAGATGAATATGAGAGTTCGAACCTGAGGTACCTGGTTTTACTCAAGTTACTCAAATCCGTTTTACTCAAATCTGTCCACGGAATACAGTCAAGGTTCTTCCACTATCTCCGACGACATGCCTTGTATCCGTCCACACCACTCCGACCGCTATCACTGCGCCATTTGTTCATTTACGGACCTGTCGCCATAAAATCCAAAATCCGATCCGACCACTGGGATACTGGAGCCCAGTTAGAGTTGCGGATTATCAACAGGAGGGTTACGATTCTGCGAAACTGGACCAAACACCGTCGTGTACGTGGGGGCACGTCAAATCTGTCAAGGCCTCAAATGTCCTCATGTTGGCATGGTGTGGAAGTTTCGAGAGTGGGATGTCAGCTCAGGTGTTGACATCGTCATCTGACCGCGGTAATAAATCTAGCGTGAAGCTCTCTCCCTTTCGTGACAACCTCACCAAGTTTTCAAACTAAGCATAAGGAAAAGAGAAACCCTTCGAATCACAATACACGCATAAGAAAATATATAAGAAATAAATAATACTCTTATAAAATTACAGCAAGTTCAGTTTCTGTGACATTTCAATAAGTAAATGGTGACTTAAGCTATGGATATGGGATTGAGATAATTTAGATTGACTATACTAGTTGAATTTTAAAGAGATTGCTTACCCCTTTTTCTAGTGGTTTCAACGATATATCTCGTCAATGAAGATCGGATCAATTTTACAAGTGACGAAATATTCGTCATCAGGATATTGCAGATTTTTTTTATTACGGGATCAAGATCTGATCAGTTTTCTATTGATAAGGTATCCCGTCTATTAAGATCAGTTTTGCTAATGAGGGAATACCTCGTTGAAACTACCACTAAGGATGGTTTATGTATCGTCCTTGCCCATGTTGTCTAAAAGCTAATGATGGTTTGAAATTCTGGCAATTGATATTGCACCGCTAACCCCTTTCGCCTCAGTATTAAACACACAAATTTAAGTTGCTCGTGTTCTACAGTGAGTAGGTCCAACGTATCTGGAACTACTCAAGAAATTAGTTATCGGTAGTACATTCTGCTTCAGATATGTACTACTACTTTAGTCAACGGCTTCGTTCGAGAGTTTTAGCTGCTTCAGAGTAACCAAGTCGCGCCTGTTTCCTCAGCAGTTTTGTTCTTTTTTATTCTTTTTTCGCTTCAATGATAGTTTTCTTTCCTGTTATAATTGCTCGACTCGTATCGTTTGGTTTTCAGCGACATACAATTTAGTGTTTCTAATAACAATGTAAATAAGGATGTAATTCTTTAAAGGTAAATATAAAATCTAAAAGGTGTCTTTGTATTAAATATTTGTTGATCTGTTGGTTAGAGAGATACAAATGAGTTTGATGAGAACCAGTTACAATAATACAGAGTTCCAATATCCACAAATTTATTTTATAAAACCAATAGATTGCAGATGTACGTGTTGTATCACCAAAAAATAAAATTACCCATTGTTTTGGCAAATTAACAATCTAGCTTTTTAAGTGAAGACAAATTATAAAAATGTGACATTAACCAAATGAGATATTTAAAGTGTAAGAAAGGTAAAGTGTATTATAGTAACACACGAACCATATGCTGTATATATTTGGAGGTTAAAACTAATGATCAAAGCTGTTACAAATACACGTTCGTAAATTAAGAAATACACATGAAATTGAATTACAACACCCAACTTTATACTGTACACAAGAACAGTACAAATATAATATAGAAAAATGTTATATTCTGACTTTCTTTTTTATTACATTATGCCAGTAATCAATTAATTATGCCATTACTTAATTTTTTTCTAAGATTTGATGAATTTTAATAATTAATTTGAAATTCTTAGAGGCATTATTTTAAATACAATATTTTTTACACCAGATAGTGAAAAATAAACTTTCAGTCACACTGCACCCTAGCATCAAATATATTTTTGCTCTGTTAAATAAATAGCATAGAGATTCAATTAATATCATTTGAATTGGTGGCTGAAACAACGTTGGATGTGACTATTTTGACAGTCTCTTTTTGCGATGGAATAACGTTTGCTGTGAATCGCTGGATTGGAATGTGTAAAAATTAAATTCTGAAACTAATCGCTAGATAGTGCTGATTTGGTTTAAGAGCACAAATGCGCTCTTAAACCAAATCAGCTCATCAAAAAGGCTCTACTGTAAAAATTGCACTTTGTAACATCCAACTTTCCACCCAACAATTCATTTGACAAAATTAGAATGAATCTTCTCAATTACATAGTTAGGATTCAAAGACATACTTATAGACTTTTGGCTATGAGGATATGTTGATCTGACGATATATCCAAAATGAGTGACCTTTTCATAGGAACCAATAAATGTGAAAATATTAACAACATATCATTCCTTAACATAATTGACAATTTTTAACAACTTTTTCAGATTTTTTAATCAGATAAATCCAATTTTTTAAGACATTAACCCAATCCAGTTATTTAAGAAGTGTTTTCCATCAAGATACCGTTCGTGCAGTTAGAGAAAAATTCCTTCAAATCCAGCAGAAAGCTCCATAAAATGTTTCGATATTTTAGTATTATAACATTGGAAGTACACACGCTGTCTTAAAACCCTCTGAGGGGATCACACGGATATATCCGTTCTGCAAATTACAGTCTAATATACATGACTTCTAAGCAGTTCTGACAATTTTGACCACTAAAACAGTCTTTCAAACAATCGATGCTATTATTTAACCATTATTTGTTATGTGGGGTAAAGCAATACTTACACGGAAATCTCGTGACATTCAGAAAGTTTAATTAACATTTCTTAAATCTATATATTCACCTTTCAAATCTCTAATATCCCACTCGTTTATTACAGCTTTATTTGTTATGTATATACTATTTGACATAGAAATTTGAATTTGTTTTCAAATTTGAAACTGATTATTGCATTTGTTTTAATTTCTATCTCGGGGAAAAGTTTATTTTTATTATGAAGCAGATTTGATTCGTGAGCATAGTTGCATTTGATTTAGCAGCTGCCACACATGCGAGTTGTTGATGGCGCAAGTTCCATTTCTGCAATTTATACTAAATGTATTTCTTTGTTCTGTGTCTGAAATTTTCCCTGTGTGTATGTAAATTACTTGGACATTCTGTTTTGTGTTTGGCGCAGCTTGACCAAATATGGCCTTTTCGTCATAAAAACCAACCATCAGTAGTTGTCAAAGTACAAATGGCTTCTATTTTCACTCTGCAGGTGGCGCAGCTTCGATTCCTCCCTCTGTGTATATCTCATTTCTGTTTCAGTAAAACTTTCCTTTTGTGTATAAGTCTATTACTTGATATTGTCTGGTGCAGCATGGCCTAATATGGCCCTTGCGCCATAAGAAACCCAACCAACCCCATTTTCACGCTACGTAAGACACCATTATGAAAAAAAAAACGGTAAAAAAAGTCAGTAAAATCTATGACGCTCATAGGACAGGTTAGGTTTTGGTTCGTTTCTATGGGGCTAGGGCCATATTTGACAAAGCTGCGCCAAACAAGGTTACGTGAATGAATAAACGCGCCCAACAAAATTGTTATTGATACTGAGACGAGAGAAATACACCGATGGAGGAATTGAACTCGCAAGAACAGGTTGGAAACATTTAACAAAGTTGAAGTATAATTACAAGGTCGAAGATGTAAAAGTTTCATTTTGATAAGATCGAGTTTGAAGTTCCAAATTTGAGTGTCTGTTTATTTTCATTTTTAAATCTTCTTGTATAAGTATTGAAACTAACTTGAAATTTAATTTAAACTAAAACCTCAATCTATCGAGATATTTTTGAAAAAATATTGTCCCAGCTCCCCTCCAGCTCCAGCTCACAACAAATCGGCAATGATAATCCAAATCAATTATAATTGGATTTAAAATTGAAACAACACTAATTTCAAAATGAGCTGCAACTGCCCTTTGATAGTAGAAGCTCATTTATGATCAGAGAGACGGAAAAGTCCGACGACCCCAACTACCATCTCAAACCACACACAGCTTCATATGCTTCTCACAATTTGTGCGGAAAGGAGAAATAAAAGCCTGCTAATCATAAAAGCCGAGAGCGTTTCCTCATGTCCTAAACGGCAACTGCGTGACTATAGGCGGGCAGAGTATTGAACCGACGGCACTGATGTTTGTTCTGAAAGCAGTTGTTTCCTCAGCACGTAGTTGGCCAAAGGTAAATAATGGGTGTACAAGAGACTTTTTATTGGAAGTCCTCGATGTGACAGGGCAACTCATGGGTGAAGTCCCAATTTCCCCTCCAACCTTAAGATGATATAGAACTCATAAGATGGAACTTGGAGAGTGATGTGTATTCCTCCACTACAGCTTCGTGATTTAGTAGATCGACTATTTTTGATATTTATCTTTGTAGATCATTCTTATCTTCACACTTGCAGATTTACGTTTCGTTAATTGGTTCGAGCATATATTAGGATATCAATCACTAGTGCTTGATATAGGAAATTAAGATATAATTTTCTTCGTTTTGAAATAAATTAATGTACTTTTGAAGAGATGCCAGGTTTTGGGATTGAGCAAGGTGCTTGCTTCAGTTAAAAAAATATCGGCTTCTCAGTTTATGCAGGGGCTGCGGTAGTTCATTTGGTACAGGGGCGGATTGGAGTTGTGAGTTTCAAACTTGGTCCAATCAGAGACCGTCGTTATTTAAATATATAATGATTAGTTAAGTTGCATTTATCCTCATCTTTGTTAAAATGTTTGTTTTTGTTTAGAAAGAGGTCTGTTTTCTCTGGAGTTTTAAAATTTTTATTATCCTGTACCAGCTTGTAGCAGATGATTGTAAATATTTATGTATGAAACATCTTTGAATGTATGTAAAGGCTACCTATATATATATGGATTCTAGTGCTGGCACCTGTGGAGCCAGGGGTTCCCACCCGGCCACCCCTTGTAAAGCCTTAAACCCTTGTTGGTAGGCTGGGTGGCCTAGGTCATAATAAAAAAATCAAAGACCGTCGTGTACGGGGAAGCCGGTGCACTTTAAATCTGTCAGGACAACAAATATCCTCACGTTGGCGTGGTGTGCAAGTTGGGAGATTGGGATGGAAGCTCAGGTGTTGACCTCGTCATCTAACCTGATTCAAAATTACGAGGTGTCCTCGAGCCTTTCCATTCGTGTTTGACACCAGACCGTCGCCAATAGCCCGTTGGTTTGCGCCAGTACGACGTAAATTCAACTACGCACCTCAGTTTATGCTTGCAAGAACGCACTCAAAACAAAGCATCAGGAGGGACATTTTGGGATGAGAAACAATATTTATTGTGTTGGAAAGAAAGCTGTTGCAGAGTACATCAAGCGATCAACAGACCAATTGCGTGCTGGTTTCTGTTTTTAAAACCAGGAGCTACTGTTTCCTAACAGGCCCATGTGTAAATGAGAGCATTCGCATGGGCAAATGCAAAACACTGATATGGTCTCTCGATACACTAGGGAGGAGATAGCTATTACACGAATAAGGATTATTTCTTGTTCAATAAATTGCTTTGCACTACTGAACTGTAAAAAGTAAAGCTTTCGAAATCAAATAGGTTGAATTACAGTTGTCTTCATTCTATACCTAACTCATTCTAAGCAGATAAAAGATAGATCGTCGACATTAGAAACTCGTAGAGTCGAGAGTTGAAACTCATTAACTGACAAAAAAAATTACAGTAATTAAAGATTTAGTTTTTTAGGTCAAAATTAAAAAAATTTTGATAGTATTATATTTCCTTTCAAACCGAATGCGATATGACAACTTATGTTTCATGAAAATAATCATTTAATGTCAAGAAATGCTTTTCCTAAAAATGTCAGTTATGTAATGAGTTTCTGCTCTGTCGAAAAGAAACGATATGGAATACATCCAAATAATTCTCTGAAGGAATTGAAGTTAGGACAAAATGCCTTATGACAGATATGATTTTCAACCATTTTAGTACTAATATAATAAAATATAAGCCATGAAAGATTTAATCTACCATGACGATAAACGTATTTGTGTATCAAAAATTTATTTTACAGTATTTCACTTCTCTTCGAATCTTTGACAGGAAAATATTAAAAAATATGGATCCTAAATCCCAAGACAAATATATCAAAAAATATTAAACTTAAATTCCCAAATCAGCACAGTTAGTTACTTTTCTGGAAGTGTTTGAAGATTAACAAACTCATAAGCCCCTTTTTTCAAGATTGGATTTTCCTTGATTCTTTTGAAACTTTTTAATTAAGTTTAGAGATTTCGTCTTATTTGAACACATATTATTAGCAGACTGCACAAAAAAAATTATCCGCGATCAAGAAGCAAAATCTCAGCGAAATATCTGAAAGCGGTGGGGCATGAAAAAATGTGTGTTAAAGCTACAGATATTATTTTTTGCGTTTTGTTCTTTGAACACTCTTAAGAAGATGTAATTATTCCTTTTTGGTAAATTGAATCAGATCTTAATGAGAGCTTCATCTATCTATGCACTTAAGAAATTGATTTTACTAGAGTGTTTCTATTTAATTATTTATACTTTGTTTCGGAATTTTCGCTAGTCTTTCCACTTGTCTTTGTCTACTGTATTAAACTGAGTGTTTTACATCATTATATCTTGTCCACCAAGGGGAACGTGAAACTAAAGCTTGAGACTCAATCTTGGAGTATAGTACAACTAGAAAATGCATAATGTCAATCAAAAATATAAAACTGTTCAGTTTGAATAATTTTTTGTATCATTGACTTTCTGCGCTGGATAATGATTGGGAGATAGTGGTATAAAGTTCGAACGGAGAGTATAAATCTGGAAGTACAAAGAAAAGTATTATGAGCATGTTTAAAATGTTACTTGTTATACATACTAATGAAGAAACTGATGTATGAAAAAGAAATCTTAAATCACGAAATATATTAAAATTTATTTTTATGACACTAAGTGCAATCCTTTGACCTAAAATTGTTCAAGTGACGAATTAGTCGAGCCAATTATTTTGAACATTAAAACTACCAAGTGTTTCAAGGGCCAAGCTAGCTTGGTCGGTAGAGTAGTGGATAAACAAACGGAAAGTTGCGAGTTGTGATCCAAACAAAGACCATTGTGTACGTGAGGGCTAGTGCACGTAAAATTTGTCGGGCCCTCAAATGTCCTCACGTTCTCGTTCTGTGGAAGTTTAGAGAGTGGGGTGCCAGCTCAGGTGTTACTTCGCCATCTGACCGTGGTGACCAAAATTACGTGGTGTTGTTTTCGGATCTTTCCCTTGGGGATTGATCCCGTACCGTCGCCAATAGCCCGATGTGTTGCTGTGCGACGTTAATTCAACTATCTATCCAAGTGTTCTCGAGGCCGCCGTGGCTCGGTGGGTTTGCCCACTGAGATGCGAGCAGTGTAGGTTCGATTCCTCTCAGGATGTTCCTGTCTACACTGTCAGTAAAACTTTCCTTATGTGTATGTCCATATACTCGACGTTGTTTGGTGCAACCAGACCAAATGCTGTCCTCGTACCATAAAATACAACCTAACCAACTAACCTTTTCAGGTTAACTTGTTTTTCAAATCAGATCTTTAATCAACGTTTTTTCTTGCATGAGATTCATTTGATCCAAGTTAAATAAAAAATTTCCTTCCACTCTATTTTTTTCGTACAACGCTTTGATAGTCAACCTTTTGACCATCATATCACTTGTTGGTCTGTAATTCTAATGAAAATTCACAAAAAGTATTAACTCTGGATACGGGGACCGGCCGAAAGTTTCGAGTCCCCTCGATACGAAAGGCTTGGATTCTTTTAGTCCTCAAACTCCTGAAGAATCACCGCAGCCCTTTACGATTTCCATCCCCTCTTTTATGTGATACAAAGAGATCCGCGCGTGAATAGCCTTATCTCCCCGTTGACAAAGATGTCAGGGTTATCGACGGGGAGGCCTCTCAAATTGTTTATCCTTCTAGCATCTAGTCTGAGAGGTTGAGTAAATGAAAAGAAATACATTTAAAAAGTAACCGCCGCCCCTTTCCGTTTACCCGGGAAGAATCTGTCCCTTCTAGGCATACCTACGACCCGACAAAAGAAACCGGCACATTAGATGATAATGAGACGACACATATTCCCTCTCCTCCTGGGGGAAAGCATTGTAAAAGCCGTTTCGGCCGGTTTCAGTAAGTTGCCTGTAAAACCTTTGGGCCGGCTGCCGTAACCAGAGCAGAAAATGATATTCTGCCACGACGTATGCAGAGGGTTAAAAGAACTCTGAAGATGAGCCGTGCAAAAGCCACAAATCCAACCCGGCTGCAATACCGCCATAATTAAATACGGAATTACTAGTTTTATGTAGAAAAACTAAATACATTCTACGTGAGTAAAACTGCCACAAATGTGAATTCCAGTTGAGGATAATTGTGGCAGTATGCAAAAGCATGTATCTGCACTCTTTCTATACGAGAAACTAGAAATTCAGTTTTTAGTCATTGCCGTTTGGATCCGAAATGTTATTTGTTAAGGTTCACTTACACAGAACATCCTCTAGAAAAAGACATCTAGCATATAGAATATTTTGCGTACCTAATAAAATAGACATTGTGACGTCATTTGAACTTAATGAAGATTAATAACTACGCAGTACAATTTTATTCAAATTCATATACGCGAACACATTTACAAATGCAAGACACGACCGTTTTTAGTCTCATTGTAAAGACATTTTCACCTCTGACGTTTGTGGGAGTTATTAATACACTGCTGGCCACCCAAATTGCAACACCAAGAAAGACAAGAGATATCACAACAAAATTTATTTTGTAGATAACATGTTGACCAAGTATCAAATGATTAAATTTATAGACTTCTGTGAAGTGTGGTTCCTGCCAAAATCAGTAGCCAGAGTAGCCGCCATTGTTGGAGATCACCGCTGCCACACGCCTCGGCATTGATTCAAAGAGACTTTGGATGTGTTCTTGGGGTACAGCAGACCAAGCAGCTTCCACACGTTGCCAAAGTTGATCTGGTGTGGCAGCTGGGGATGTATTCTGGGTCAATCATTGAGCAACCATGGACCACATGTTTTCTATCGGCGAAAGATCCGGAGAGCGAGCTGGCCAGGGAAGCAATTCAATCTGGCGATTGACGAAGAACCCTTGGACAATGCGTGCCACGTGTGGTCGCGCATTATCCTGTTGAAATATGGCTGTGGGCAAGCCCTGAAGGTAAGGAAGGACAACTGGCTCCAGCACCTCGGAGATGTAGCGCTGGCTGTTTAAAGTACCGGCAATGCGTACTAGAGGAGTGCGAGAGTGATATCCAATACCGCCCCATACCATAATACCCGGTGCAGGACCAGTGTGGCGGTGCATAACGCAGCTGTTCAGCATCCTCTCTCCACGGTGTCTCCAGACTCGAATCCGACCATCGTGGTGTTGCAGACAGAAGTGTGACTCGTCAGTAAAGACAATTTCATTCCATTCTGCCGACCACATCCTTCTTTCATCGCACCATTGGCGGCGGAAACGTCTGTGGTTCTGCGTCAAGGGTAGACGGAGCAATGGACGTCTTGCGGACAGACCACTCTGCTGTAAACGGCGTCGAGTGGTACGCGCAGACAATGGATGATGCGGTACAGACTGAATGTGCTGTGCTATGGTTCGTGATGTGGCTGAGCGATCCGTCACTGCCATACGCACAATATGCCTGTCATCACGTGAAGTGGTGCACTGAGGTGGATGCGATCGAACACGTCGGTCCGTCGTACCCTACTGCATCCAACGATCACATATCCGCATTACAGTTGTTTGGTTTCGTCCAACACGACTACCGATTTCCCTGAAAGATAATCCACAATCTCGGTAGGCCACTATCCTTCCTCTGTCGAACTCGGATACTTGATCAAAAGATGATCGCTGTTTTCTACGAGGCATAATAGATCGGTTTTTTTTAAAACCACAAGAAAAACACAATTGCCGTACTTGAAATCGTCGAAATCTCCAAGCCTTAAATAGCGCTTTGAAGTGGCGCCACAGGCGCGCGTGATGTGCGTCTGCGCTGAAATTCTAATCATTTGCATATCTCACCTCCGCTAATGCATGTTGTAAATTTCATATTATTTGCATGCTTCCTTCAGGGTGTTGCATTTACGGTGGCCAGCAGTGTATTTGAAAATGGGGAGGAATTTGGGCGAAAGTCGGCGTCATTTGACTCATCAGCCTGATTCGATTATGCAGCATCTCTCATGATGACGCAACACTATGTAATACATAGAAATTTATGATAAATGAAACTATTTCTGATCATTTCTCTACGTCAGTAAGCCCTCAGGAGCACATCTTTAGGTGTGCACTGGCATCACAACCCCGAGGTACGCGAATGATCTGTTCTTCCTTCTGTTTTACCTTCGCCTACCGTTCTGCTATTCACCTCACTCGGTTTTTGTTCGATACGCAAGCGATCTTTTTCTGCTTTCATCCCACAACTCCGTTTCTCAATCCTTCTTTTATCCCCTTCCATGACATTGTTTACGTGACATTGTGTTCGACCAAATGACCTTTCCGCCATAAACCCCCAAAACAACCAACTTTCTGTCCGTAAACTTCAGAGCATTTCATACTTTGGTTTACTATGACTTTATAGCGATATATATTGTGAACATAAATTCATGAAAATATTGAATTGGGAAACCAAAGTCAATCCACGGAGAATGCTGAAATACTATGCAAATAGATAGATTCAAACTGCCGCTTGATTGAATGAAAGTACATCAGAGTTTCCGTAAACACGGTAATGCGTATGTGAGTACCGGTACTAAAACTAAATCAATCCAGACTGCGAAAACGGAATGAAGAGATAAAACCCCAGTTCTTATCTCGACGTCAGGAACCCTCGACGCAAGCACGTGGCATGTTCCATGCCTCTACCCGGGCAACCAACTTGATTTATTGCACTATCGGGTAACTCCGGAAGCACCGCAAACAGCTCCCTGTTGAACTTTCGGGGATGAAATGCGGAATTAACGGCCGGCCGTTGGTTTGTTGCTTCCTTCCCACTTGGGCGATCGGCACACACTTGATGAATGTGCCCGGTCGGAGTGTCGAAAAGGGTTTGACATGCGCGTGTCATTTCAGAGTGGGTCGCAGGGATTGCTTGACCGGGCTCTCGGGATATGAACTTGTGTTTAGTGGATTAATTAAATATCTCGCGTTATCGGGACACTGGATGGTGCTTGGAACGAGTGCGTCGTGTTGCGGATTCTATTACAACCCCTCGTGCCGTGTGATTGAGTTGTGTAACTATTCAGCTTGTATATCTTGTCTTGAATTGGACATTTCATAGAGCATAAAAGCGAGAGTTCAGTCGATTACTTTTCCCGTGATAAATAACCCTCAGGGGCACATCTCCTTTAGGTGTATGTACGGGCTTCACGGATCCGAGGTACTCTAGTGATAATTTCTTCTCCCATGGGGATTTACTTTCTTTAGTAAACATGGAGGTCGAATTACTAGGATACCCAAGGGTCTTTTTCTGCTTTCATACTAATACTCTGTTTCCCCAAATGCCTTTTCCCCTCGGGGCACCTCTTTAGGCGTGTACGTGCTTCACGAATTCGACGTACTCTAGTGATCCATTCTTTTTCCATGGAGATCGCGATCTCAAGATGCCAAAGCGATCTTTTTGTTTCTTCTCTCCATCCTTGATATTGTCTTTTGTTTGGCGCAGCTTGCCCAAATATGACCTTTGCACCTTAAAACTAAAAAAACAACCAACCCGTGGTAAGTAACCAGTTTGTGGTAATTAACAATCCACACTTTTGGCAGATTAAATATTACAATATATTTAAACGCAGGCTATTTACATTCATTCCAATTCTTAATTATCCTATTGGATGTTCTGGTAGAACCGAGAGGGGGTGGTTCGTTGATCTGATCTGATGATCCTAGCAGATGGGGAAACTTCAAGGACGCAAAGCCTTGATAAGGGAACGCTACACCAGGGAGTGATAGCTTGGGGTATGTCCTACCCCCAGCCTCGATTAGAATTGGAGATATATGCAAGTGGCTGATGATTGAGCGAGAGTGCATGCGCAGAATTTCCGGCTTTGAGATGACTTCACGCACATTGCTCTGATTTCAACGGACAGAGGCGACCGACGCATTCTACGGTGACAGACGACGATAGGGAAGCAATGCTTTTATGATGTGGAATTTACACTGAACATGATTTACTGTAAATAATTATTCATCTAACGCATTTCGTTTAAATCATGAAAATATTGCTGATGTGCTTCCATGTGATCTCATTCCCATAGATCAGAATTTTAAGCAGGTTTACTACGAGAATGGGATGATATCTCATTAATAGTGACTTAGGCTCACTTGCACTTGAAAAACCAGTTTCTTCCAAAGAGGAGTAATAAGTGTCTCTTTCCTCTGGTTTCAATCCCGCCACAAATTTCTAACAAATATGAAGGTAGAACCACATCCATTTCATCGTGTCAAGTGTATTTGAACTCAAATAGAACAAAACTACATGAATGTTTGCTGTGAGAATGGAGTGATAACCCATTAGCAGCTGACTCATGCTTTCGTGCATCTCAAAAACCAGTTTCAGCTTCGTCTAAAATGGGAGTTCTCATGGATTTCCAACAAAGCAGTAGGAGGTACCCCATGTGCCTCTTCGTTGTGTCACGTATACTTTAACTCATTAGAGCGAAGTTATACGAATCTACAACAGTTGTGCTTTGGTGTCAAACTTGTAGCCAACGTTTATCTGTCCTTTAACCCTAAAAACCTTTTCCAGATTTTTCAATCTTTCAGAGTGAAAGATTGCACGATTTGTAAATCTAAGAGTAGATACAATTCTGTACCTATTTCAGCGTTCTTAGTGCAAATGGAGCCCTGGGATAGGAAATACCCTTACGCGATCGTTTATATTCTTTTCCATCAGGTTAACTCTCCTGATGGTTTGTCTTTGAGTCGAAATCTGCCCTGCAATGGTTGCCCTATGGTGCAAAAACCTGTTCCAAACTGTCATCAGTTTTGATCGAGAGACAGTTTATGCTTCCTACTTACATTTTCACCCTTGGAGTAAAAGGGAATATTTGTACTGACGTGGTATTTAATCATTAGCAAAACTGACCAGATCTAGACGGACGAGATACCTCGTCCTCAGCAAAATTGATCTTATCTTGTACGAGATATCTCGTCGAAACACCTGAAGGCGAAAAATAAATTAGGTTAATTTCGGTAGATTGCAATAGTAAGGTGGTATGTGAACAGAACAAGAATGCATTCAGAAGGGGTACTAGGATGGTCCTGGCACCTCCTACAATGTTCTTGATGTTCATTGGTCAGTGGTTCAAAATTACTAGGTGTTGCCAGACCGTCGCCAATAGCCAGATATGTTGCTCCAGTGATAAGTCAGTTCAACTACCTCAAACACTTGATGTAACAAATATGCATTCTGAAAATAATCTCATCCAAGTACATCGAAATTTCGGTAAGCTTCCAAGTATAGAAAATTCGTGGTCAGGTAAGAAAATAGTCACATTTATTCTTTGTAAACAAACTGCTCATACAGTATTAGCAATTCGATCGGTTGTTAAAAGCTGACGAAAAATCAATTTGTGTTGCGTGACTGTTTAAATGGCAAAGCGATTAAAACAAGAGAAAAATATCTGGTATGTTCGTTTAGACGCTCACGGTGTTTGGGTCGGAATAGAAAACTCGGATAGTGGATTGGGCCCCTTCGAAACTCTTTCTCTAGTACGTATCTGGAGCAGAACTAAAAGCACACGAATTTTGAGACAGCTGGAGTTCAAATTATCAAAATGTCGAAACATAGTGTAGAAACAAATTAATTATATTAAAGAAATTAATTATTTTTACGATACCTAAAGCGAAAAATATTCGGCTATTACATAGATTATCCCAAATTAATTGAATTTGACACTCATTGTTATGGTGCAAGGGCCATATTTGGTCAAGCTGCGCCAAACACAAGGCAGATAATGTCAAGTAATTGTGAAAAGAAAGAATGGAGAGAAGAAAGTATAGAAAATGTATAAAGGGCGTACTCTTTCCTTAAACGGTGCTACCTCAGGATAGTTTTCTATTCTCCTTAAAACAATTGATGAACCTCAACCCAAAAAACTTTGTTATTATCAATTAATTCAACATATTTATCACTGTTTTCATCCATTCTACATCAAAGTTCTAGGCATGAATTGTTTGGATTTGATTGGTTTTGGTTGGTTTTGGGTTTTATGGTGCAAGGGCCTTAGTTGACCAAGCCGCACCAAACGCAAGACAACGTATTTGTGAAAAAAGAAAAAAAAGGATAGGGGAGGGAGAAAGAGGAGAATTTAGAGGAAGATTGCCTAGGCATTCAATAGTCACGACCCCCCCTGTTTACCAGAGGTAGTAAACCCCATAGAAAAATAATAGATCCCTTGGGTATCTCGGGTTCGTGTATCCCGTACACACCTAAAGATGTGCCCCTGAGGGGTTGTCACTCATGGCAAATCATTGAATAATCCTCTCGTTTCCTCACCAATTTGTTATTTAGGAACATAAATGGTTTAAACTATCATTCATATGATAGTGAAAAGTTGATAAGTTAATTCAGGCTTGAAACGTTTATTTCCGAAGATTATCATATGCACAGACAGAGGCTGTTCGGATATTTTTGAACGTTTTTAATGGACTGAAGCTCAATTTTTTATATGAATTTTTTGTGTTCCATTTGATAGCCCTTATTGTTAACTATCTTTCTACACCTTAATTTCCATGATAATAATGACTTTTGTAGTATCGACAGTGGTATTTTATCCCATTCTTGTTCCACAGTTTTCCAGTCCTTGAATGGTTTTCGGTCAACGTTTCGATAATGCCCTTTTTAAAAGTCCAAAAGCACAAAAGTCCATGGGTGAAACATCAAGATTTAGCAGGGATATCAGTAAAGGGACTTGATACCAGTTTCTTGTTCCATTTTTTCCAAGAATTTAGTAGTCGATTAAGATGTGCGGCTGTTTGCTTAACCCTGATGCAGTTCTACTGATTGTTGGCACTGTGTGTAAAGATATGGTATTTCTTTTTTGAATATTGGGGATAAAATATGGTCTTAATAATAGTATGTGGGAGTCGGTTTTTACATTTTTTCCCCACCTTTTACTCTTAATTTTCCATTCTATGCAAAACCGGCAACAATCAGAAATCTCTTTGAGAAAGTTCTCGCTTTCACTTTGCTATAGTCCTTTGACTTGGCGAATTCTCTTTTAAAATTAAAGATCTTACCTTACAAATATTCTCAGAAATTTTTTCTTTTTTGGATACTTTTGGAAGTATTTTTCCACTTTTACGTTTTTTCCTTTCTCATTGATAATATTACTTATCGTACCTTTCGATATCGAAAACCATGACTTTTACAGAGTTTTGAATAATTGAATAAGCACAATTCTCTTTGGAAAGAGGAAACAGCCTTCCATCCATTGCTTATTTAAAAGCGCCATTTTGAAAGTAAACAAAACTCTGAGTTAGCAGACGATAAGTTATGCTTTAACTATTTAACTAGCTGTGAAAATAAAATTATTTCGTAGCATACAATTTTTTACAGCTGATCAAAATTGTTCAAAAAATGTCCGAACAGCCTCTATATGTGTGTGCATACTCCCAGTTATAAAACTAAATGTATAATTGTAAAAGTAAACAAATGTTCTAATTTGTTAGACCAATATTCTCAAGAAGAGTTTAAAAAATGTTCCATCTTTTGCTCTCCCAGTTCCTTCAGGCTAGATTAGGTAAAATGAGACATTCGTCTAGTTTATCTGTAAATTTATGTTATTACTCTATACATAGCCATTTTTTGTTATACTGTATTTTTTGTTATGCTGTAATTGGAAAGTTCGGTCAATTCTTTCTAGTTGAGAAGACCGTGTTTGAAAATTTAAAAATAAATGCTCAAGAAAATCGATAATTATACCTTAACAGAAAAGTTATGATGCATCAAAGTTGCTATTACAAGAATGGGATAATTTACAGTAGAGCAATACCAAATTAAATTACAAATTTTCATTTGCTAGTCAGTAGTATCCAATTTTAATTTATTAGTAAATTCTGATTAAAAAATTTTTCCTGAAAATATTCAGACTGATAAACCCTTATAAATTTCATAAAAAGCATTGAAACAGTTCATTTCTGGAGCAAAAGTTCGTGTTCTTTAATCGAGTTCAACTTTTAGTTCAAGCAATGAGTTTTGTAAGTGTACCTTTGGAATAAAGATTTATGCTTAACAAATAAACCATATTCTTTGGGCTGAGGTTTCTTAAGACCTTTAAAATTTTTGCAAAGTCACTTCATTCAAAAATTTATGGAAAAAATAAGTTTCACGTTGTCTTGATCTTATTCTTCTTTGCCACCATCACTCAATCTTAGGGAGGCATCCTATTATAATAGTGTTGAAAGAATTTATTTTGCATTTCTAAAGTCGCGGATTGAAAGGCAGGCAGCTCACTCCAAATCCTTTCCAAGTAACTTCGCAATACACCTTTTAACTGGCCGGCTTTTCAACTCCCCGGGAGTATGTATTACCAGTGTCAACTAAAGCTGCGTCTATGGGGCTTTTGTGTTGACTCTTGAATGCACTCCATTAAACGCGGGGGACGTATTGATGTCCTGGAAAAGTTTATTTCAGATTGGGGAGAGTGGTTTCTGATAAGGATATCGAGAGCAGGATCTGGAGATGGGGACACTTTGTTGAGTGCATTTCCTGAAGCATGACTTCGAATAAGTTTCAAGGCTGCCTGAAGAGTTTTGAATCAATTTTCTCAAGTGAATGCAGAGGCGTGGACTTCCAGAAATTTTCATTCTGTTAATTTGATCGATAAAATATTTAATTTTCTCACTAATGATATGTTCATTATTGTTTCCTAAAGGCATCTCATAATCTTCAAGATCCTAGGATCTTCATAATTCCTAGAAAGATGTTGGCTGGTTGAGCTGTTGTATGGCGTAGGGGCCATATTTGGCCAAGCTGCGCCATAATGTCAAGTAATGGACAGACAACAATGGACATACAATGAAAGACTCAGAAGAGAAAAATACACCCAGATAGGTATTGAACCTGCCCCGTCTACATCTTACAGGTTGTAAGCTCAGAGGACACACCAATTGAGCCACGGCGACCCTCCTAGAAAAATGATAGGCGTTTTTATGTATGGTTAACACCATATTCTCATGACCACATTCATATTCCTCCAGTTGAAGTGTTTGGCCAAATATCGATGTAAATTTTTCAAAAATTAGACTTGAATTGCTTAATAGTCTGAAAATATTAGACATCGATTCCAACCATTAATTCCCAATGAAACCACTAGATGGTTTTGTGGGTCAGCAGCTAGTATCATGAAATCATGCGCTCGGGTATGGAGCAACTGTCTATGTGGAACCACATCTCCTGTTAAGGCAGAATTCGTATTTGTTTACGGGGAAAGTTACGAAATCGCTAAGCCTCACATTTGTTATGGGTAGGACTTCTAATTATTTTCTTTGCATTAAACGGGGAAGTTCACAACTTGCAGTTGGAAACGTGGATGTCATTAACGAAATTAAAAGACGTTTCGTAAAGATATATCTTTTGTAAGCTTTATTTGTGTCTTTAACTTGCAGAATCTCACATAAATGCGTACGATATGCGACAAAGAATTTTCACCGCTAACTTCCCTTTCACGCTAGACACCTCACGTCCTGTAATACAATCCTTCAAGGATGCACTTCCTTGACAAAGGACTTGAAAAGATAGATTCTATTATCTCGAATATATTTCTAGACGCAGTGAGGGCATTGGGTTTATAAAGCTAGTGTCAATGAACAGGACAAATATACGAATCTGAGAAGGTGTTGGAAATTTGTGGCAACAACACTTTCAGCAACAGTTCCCGATGCAGTATGCTTTTAGAATTCCTAATTCCGAGAATGTCTTGAAAAAGGAAATCTTAACCTCTAGTTCATAAAACGGATTCTGAATGAATGAAGTCACATTTTGAGTTGGACACATTTTTATCCTTCCATTGACAAGACTTTATGTTGATTTCCTTGTGGAATATTCTTCAAACATTGTCGATCCTTAAAATATATTTCAAGACCAAGGGAGGAGGGACATTTTATAACTTTCACCATGTGACTTCAATCGTCCGAACAAGCTTAGCCAATTTACAAAATGGTGAATTGAATAATTCTCTATGGGTCGCCTAAGAAACACCGACATCCAAGATATTTATTCCTCTCAGGGGTACGTGTTTAGGAGTGTACGGGCTTCACAACTACGAGGTACCCAAGTGATATATTATTTTCCAATAGTTTAATGCATCTGTTAAACATGAGAGTCGCGATCCCAGAATGCCCAAGCAATCTTTCTTTTCTTCCTCATACGTCCTTCCTTTTCACAATTACTTGACATTGCCAGTCTCGTGTTTGGTCAAGCTAGGCCAAATGATTTTGTGCCATAAAAAGAAAATCCAACCAAGATATTTATATCAACTAAAGTCTAGTGTCAACTAGCTGAATGTTTTACAATTTAACACTATATAGTCATACTGTGTGGCCCTTACCAATGAATTGGATACGTTGTTTTATGACTTAATTATTTGGTACGCTCTTGTGTATCTAAATATTTTGCCCTAGCCTTCATAGAACCGGAGATATAGGAGCCATATCACTCCTGACATCACTATCTAGACGGCTCGATGTTTTTATTATTTGTCTACTAGTCGATCATTCCAGATACGCAGACATTTATTTATGAGTGAAACTGCTCTATCGTGTCATTGCCATCAATCTATAATCACACGCCATACTTTAACTTGTTCACATTTTAAATATCTTTATCGTCGATATTTTAATACCTCATCACCAATTTTATCTGATTTGTTGGATCGCCCCTCATTTATTACTTTTTATCTTCCTTCATGATTCTGGATGTTTGCCACATTTATAATCCATCACCTTTAAAATAGCATTTCATTAAGTTATCTTAAAAGAGGGATAACCTATCAGTTCTTATTTAATATTAATAAGTTTATACATTTCTTGTGAATAAACTTTAATCTTGATTACATTTCAGGTAACTCATTTTATTTATTACAACTTCACATTTAATGTTGATGTCTGGTTGTTACTCTAAATGACTTTTAAACCTCCAGAGGTTTCGAGATATCTCGTGTATCAACATCTGAAAATTTTTTCTAATGACAAGACAACTCGTCATCAAGACATTGCCGATTTTTTTATCACGAGATCAAGACCTGGTCAGTTTTCTAATGACGAGAAACCTCATCGAGACAACCACCAGGAGGGTTAAATCTATTTTATTGCCTTATGTTTGGCGTAAGTTATCCATCTTTGGATCTTGCTCCATAAAAATAAATTCAACCAACCGGAGATATAGAGCCATATACCCAGAAAGATAAGGCCAGAGTGGCCCTATGGAACTTCAATCACATCGCGAAAATCTTCCCGTTTGGGGACGATTATAACCAAGCAATGACATTCAAAGTAGTTTCAGACTGTTTTCTCCCCTTTATATTCTGTTTACAAACGTTACGTTCCCCTTCCCAGCTATGGACATAGATAGTGAACAGGCGTCAGTCCATCGTCTGGCTAGTTTTATGAATATTTGGAATGTCTGACACCTTACTAACGTGACATTGATTAAGAACATAAGGTCAGTGTGACATAAATTTTTAATTTGAATCTATGATCTGTTACCTAATATAATATGCCCAAATTGATCCAGCGATCTCTAAGGACGTAGGGCCACAATGGCCCTCTCCGTCTTTCGAGTATTAACCTCCCTGTTTTTGTCTGGACGAGGTATCTCGTCATTAGCAAATCTAATCAGATCTTGATGGATGAGATTTCTCGTCATTAGAAAAAAAATGACAGAAACTTCATTCGGAATCATTCATTCTTCTCGGGAATATCTTCATTCGGACAATCGGCATTCTGATGACGAGATATCTCGCCATTTGAAAAATTGGTCAGATCTTGATGGACGATATACCTCGTCGAAACAACTTGTACGGTCAATTGCAGCTATTAGCGAGAAAGTATTATTCTTATAAGCTGTATTTCGCGAGTTCAAGATAATTCAAGAAACTAGTCATTCATATAAATAATCTAGTAGCTGTAATAAGTCTGAAATTTTGTGTTTTATCTATAGAGTTAAAAGAAATTAAATACTAGCAGTTAATACAATACTTCCATACCAATAAAACTTCACAAAGTAAGATAATAAAATATTATCAGTGAGAAAAAGAGTTCTAAAGAGAAAACAAATCGTCAATTTATTAACTGACAAAAAATGTACAGAACAGCCGTTTAAATACTAACTATTCATTGTTATTTCAAAAATAAAAATTACAAGCATTGTGATAGAGTTATACTTTCTTACAGACAGAGTCAACATATGTACAATTGTCATACAATATGACAATTTCTCATGAAAACAAGTATTTAGTGTCAAAAAACGCATTTCCGAAGATTGTCAGTTAATGAGTTTCTGCTCTAAGCTGACAAAATGTGTAAAAAACTTAGGACTTACAAATTAGGGCAATTTCCTTTTGAAGCCATATACGTATTTAATGCGGAAACTGAGTGATTACTTTCTCCCAAGTAAAGTAAAAATGTCTGTTTAATTCTTTCACGATATCATTGTAAAATTAATTATAATTAAATCTTGATAGTCTTGCTTATAACAGCGTGTGATTCTCTCATTGTAACTTCCAAATACCAAACTACCATACTAATTAATTATAAGGATATCTGTAATTAACCATCAATTCCACATGAAGCAATGTTTGATTAAATACTGGAGACTACTAATTCAATTACGTTTAAACACGTATTGTTTGACGTTTATAAATGAAAACGAAACCTAACAACATCGATATGCTTAGTAATAGACGCCTAATTTGCGTTATTCATCCAGAGACTTTTTTCTAATCTCACGGGAACACGTCAGAAATAAAGCAAGCTACCTCAGACTCAGCAGTCAAAAACAAACATATTTTCATTCCTATGGGCTCTATTTCTGTTTTACTGATAAATGCTATACGATCATTAATGCATGAGCACTCCATGCGTTCAGTCATTCGAAATGCTTCTCCATTTGTGCTTCATTAATCCGTAAATTCATTAACCATCCTTAAAGAAATAATGTTTCGCTATTCTCACGTCTCTTCTTTTGGCGAAGCATATAATTCCAGAGTCTGATAAATGGATGAGGTGAAACATCAAACCTTAGATCAAATGAATATACGTTTCTAGACGCCATTAATCTTTCGGCAAAAGAGAAATGCTTTCTCTGGGTCTCATTTGAATTTGCTATTAATCTCAGAAAAATCATATAGTTAAATCAATATGGCACATATATTTGGTTCTGAAATTTTTCATATTCTGGCGCAAAGGATATCATTGTGAAATATTGAGGATAGGATGGAGGAATTCAGTTAAATAACAATGAATGTATCTTAAAATTGATTTGTAAAGATATATCTTTGGGTATATCATGAAAGGCCTTCAAGATTAAACTTGAATTATAAATAAGAACTTTTAACCTTCCAGGTGGGTGTATTGACGTAGTACCTTGTCACTTGCAAAACCATTAGTAGATCTTCATGGACGAAATACCTCGTCATTAGAAAACTGACTAGATCTTGATCTTGTCATCACCAAATAATCGACAGTATCTTGATGATATATCTCGGTATTAGTAGAAATGGTCAGATCTTGATGAACGAGATATCAAGTCGAAACCACTTGGAGGGTTAATGACTGTAATTAAAATGGGAAGTATTTTTGAATTACCTTAAAAAATTATCAGTGCTAGCTTACAGTTATAATAGAGTAACGAATTAAGTTTAATAAAACCTTTTAGCAACGAAACCGCATTAGTAAAACCTGAAGGCACGAAAATTCTAGGTAATGGTTTTCATTTCTTCGAATGTATAATAGAAACTTTGCTAGTTTTATAGGAAGTTTTCAATGACATGTCACACATACAGTTCTTTGAAAATGAACGTAGTTGTACGATCAGGGAGTTGACAGGGCTAGACTGGATATCGACAGATTTAACTGAAACTGTTATGAACTGATCCACTGGAAATGTTCGTAGAACGACAGTTATAATACGGCCTAATAGTGATATCATCAAATGAACTTCCCTTAGGTTAATTGGTCGGCCGTAACTGAAATTCCACTTAAAGCACTTGTAAAGAGTTGTACTAGTCAACTAGCACCATTGTGTTAGGGATTGTAACATCATATACATATCATCCAGTAGATCCTTATGCAATATGCCCCATAGAGCCTGTACCGGTTGGCTTATTAAATGCATGTAGAGCAGGGGATGTAGATTTAACCTAGATCCGTCATTGCAAATCATAACAGAAAAATTAGTTGTTTCAAAGTCTGTTTCATGGGTTTTTAAAAGGATCTGCCAGCATTTTGTGTCAGTATCTTATAACATCCGATCATTGATGACTAAATAGTAGATCCGTCGCATTTCACAACCATGGAATAGTTTTTAGATTTAAATCTTGGAAACCTTTTTCTTTCATTAAGAACAGAACATTAGTTGGAAGTCTGGTACTGCCTACATTAGACCTCTCAAAACTTTGTAGTGCGCTTCGTTGCTCCAAGATTTTTGTTACTTGAAATATCTAATTTGGAATAGATTCCTTGAAAAGTTGAACATTTTTGCTGTTTTGTACATCTGATTATTTGTATGTATGTCATTGATTTCGTGACTAGATGTTTGAATACAATCTAAATTGTTTCAATCTTGTATACATTGCCTTTCATTTTAAACAATATTTCGAATCGTGCATTTATTTTAAACATCAGAGCAAACGTTAAACTTATCCTTATTCTTGAATTTATAATTTGCAATTACAATGCATTTCTTATGCAGACTGAATAAAGTAAATTTAAGTTCGTTTATTTACGATACATTTTACAATGAATATCGGTCAACGAGATGTACTTACATGTGATTAACAATAAACTAAAATAGTTAATACAAAAACAAGTTACATAAAAGGACAATGATAATAATGTATTAGATAATTAAATTAAAAACAGCTTTTAACAAATGAAAAGGTAAATTGAAAAATTCACAAAACAAATATAAATTTATGAAGTTTATGTATTTTTAACTTCCAAGTTAAGTTCTGTAATTTAAAAATTATGTTAACTATTCAGCGTTGTTTAGTGCGCAGGTAAAATAGAAACACTTTCCGTCGTTGAATAAATACAATTGCAAATTAGTTTGGACTGAATATTTGAAAACCCTTGTGACTCTTCGAATTCATTTATTTTAAATCAGTTTCCGATATTGCATGAGGATAAATAGTAATTAATTATTTGTGCGAAGTAATTATTGTGGAAAATGGGATAGACTTCTGAACTGTTCTGAAAAATGATAGTTTCATGAAATTTTCTCAATATACCAAAAATTTCAAAAGAAAATATTGAACACGTTGTTTGAATAGGACGTATGAGAGGCATTTTCTGTCAAGTTAAATGCAGATGGCGGTAATATTTCTGCGGTAGAACGTGTTTCATACCTGTATTTTGATCGTGACGTCACTTGGCTTGCTTTTAGAATACAGTTTCAGAATTTTGCCAAATAAACATTCCGAAGAATGAATTACGAGTTGATGCATAATTTATTGATCAACGATAATATATTAAACGCTAAATGTTGAGGCAACCCAGATATGTATCATACGAGACCATTGGGTTGCGGAAGTAAAATCTTCGTATTCCAGCTGGTTTGTTTACACTGAAAATTATTCTCATATATAGCAAAATAATACGAACGAAATTACATCTTGAAGTTACATTCCCGATAACATTTAAGGCTAAAATACTCTAAAATATATTGCGCAAATTATAAGAAGTAGAGTTATAAAACGAGTAGTTTTATGTAATACAATCTTAAACACTCTGGCCAAAAATTTTACAACCATAGAAAACGTAGACATTTCCAATTCATTTTGAATCGATTGAAAATTCTAATGGAATTGTGCTCATAAAATTCTCTTACAAAACAGTGAAGAATAATAAATTAGCTCTTCTGACAACAGCTAAAATAATAAACATATATATTTACTTTGGCTTCCTTAGTTTTCACATTTTGATTGAACCTATCACTTAATAACCTAACCATATAGGAAATTTCCTTAACACTTTACCATTCTCTTATTTATATAAAACAAATTAATAATATATTGACTCTTGTGATAAGAACTAAAATATTAAACAAATATATTTACTTATACGCTTCTTTATTTCCCACACTTCGATTCAATGTATCAGTATAAGCGAAACCGCCATAAAGTCTTTAATTCCAATTCATTTTCCATAAATTAATTCTATGTTTAATCAATGTTCTGTTAATTTATACATCTTATGCATCTATCAAGTCTTGACTACCAGACAATATTTTTCAGCAGTATATAAAATGGTATAATTATAGTGATAGAATAGATTTGTAGTGACTTGTTTAGAATATCGTTTTTCTTATTCTATTATTATGTCAATATAGTACCGGGTACAAATATTTTTTAATACAACTATTGCATCAGATATAACTTTACAAGAACATCAAAAGAATTTTGGAAAAGAAAATATGAATGAAAACAGAAATAATCTTGTTAACAAACGAACCAGTAAGTTAGATCTTTACGTTGCAAACAAACAAATTTTAAAAAAATTTTGATGTCTGAAGGTTCTTCTTTCAATGAAACGTTGGAAAAATTAATTTGAAAATGATTCATTACATTGCTATGTACTACAAACTAGAAGAAACCCCTTGTAACGCATAGAATTTGAATATAATGGAGAATAAATTTTACGTGTCTCGAAATTCTTGGCGAGCCAGACAGTATTCTTCTGCAGTATATAACATGGAAGTAGTGTGATATAGTATGTAATGACGAACAAATTCAAACATAATCTTCACTGAGGATATTATATAAGTGAAAAATATAACATGGCCCTCTTCACTGAAACAAAGTATTAATTTGAAAACTCATTAATCTCTCCATTATGCACTACACATTGAAATCTCTTGTAATGCATAGAATTTGAATAAAATGGAGAAAGTAATTCAAAGTAAAATCGACTTAAAATCGCTTGTGTGAGTACTTCAAAAATACCGAAGACAATCAATTTTTTACCTCCGGCATCTAAAAGGCGGTATATTGTCCTCTTAAAGCAAGGCATTAGCCATTCTTTCCTCTTGGAGGCTCCGGTTAATTTAGTTAACAAGATGACTGCCTTTTTGACATGCATTTAGCCGCGAAAGTTGGCACCGACCCCCACCTACTCCTCTTGATCGAATTATCCCGAGGAAAATGTACATACGGAAAAGGGCTGTTTGTCTTCCAACCGTAGCAAACAGCCCTTTTCCGTAGGGGCGTACAGTACCAACTCCGGCCGCCCTTGCTATTTTTATTTACGGCCCCTGCTTCACTGTAAAAATTCAGATTCGAGCGAGAGAGAGCCAAGAAGCTAATTCCAGACTTAAAGGCGGTAATCGAGTTATCGTTCTTTTATTTGCTACATAAAGTTCCGTTTTACGTTCCTACGTGATCTACTGAAGCGATCCCAGGGAATCAGGTGAAAAAGCGGCGTTTTACAACGTCTTCTGCGTTTGACGAGGAATTATATGACTGCCTTCTTCCCTTGCTTTTTGAATTCCCCCAACGGGTCGGAGTCGCGGAAGAATTGGTAATTGAAAAAATGTTTTGATCTTTCCCTCGCTGGGGCGCATGCGTGCCGGGTGGCCATTTGGAATGCCTTTTACGGTTAAACATTTATTTGTTTGCTTTTCCGGCGAGGTAAATCTTGCTTTTGCGTCGTTTCGCCTAAATGCGCGACAGAGGTGGCACTGTTCTTAACGTGGATTCGTAAATTTTGTAGGATCGCGCTCTGTAGTCCGGTTGGGAGAGTAGTGGATTGGTAACTGTAGGTTTGCGAGGTCGAGACTAGGTCCAACCGATGACCGTGGGGGCTGGTGCAGGTTGAATAGGTCGTGGCTTCAATTGTCCTCATGTTGGCGGTAGTTTGGAGAGGGGGTGCCAGCTCAGGTTTTGACCTCGTCCACTAACAATGGTTCCAAGTAACGAGTCGTTTTGGTATCTTTCTCTTCGGGATTCCTCCCGAGCCGTCACCAATAGCCCGTTGTGTTGATCCAGTGGAACGTTAATTGACTCCCTACCTAAATAACAACACAGGTGTTGAGCTCGTCATCTGACCATGGTTCAAAATTACGAGGTGCTATCGGATCTTTTCCTTCGGGATTGATAACAAGCTGTCTCCAACATCCCGTTGTTTTACTTCAGTGCGACGTTAATTCGCCTACCTACCCATACTACCACTGGGCTGGTGCGCGTTAAATACGTCGCAGCCACAAATGTACTCGCGTTGACGTGTTGGGGAAGTGTGGAGAGTGGGGTGTCAGGCGTTGACCTCGTCATCTGACCGTTCAAAATGAAGAGGTGCTGTCCCGTCTCTTCGGGATTGATCCCGGACCATCGCTAATACCCCATTGTGTTGCTCAAGTGCGACGTTAATTCAACTACTTACCGTAGATTTTGGATTGAATGCAATTGGCATTGTGTATAAGAAAATTTTATATCCCAAGTTTCATTTTTGAGCAAGCATGCTTGATCTTGTCCATTGCTCTCCACCATACAAATATACAGGTCTGGTGGCCAACTGGTGAGAATTTTGGATCTTCGCATACCTTGAAATTCCGGTTTCATCATATGGTATTCGTACTAATTCGGAATCTGCATTGAGTAATAGAGTTTACTTTTGCTCGAACAGATATTATCCTTGAACGACGAAGCCCACAACCCTACTCATGCATCAGCATTAAATATTATCGTAGTATAATATAGCTTAATCTCTTGGTGATAAAAATTAACCCTACTGGTGGGTGGTTTAATCTTCGAAAATCACCCAGTAGTGGAATACCTCTGATACAAAAACCTGTTCCAAAGTGTCAGCAATTCTAGGTAGGGAACAATTTTTTTTCTTGGAATTTCATTCCTCTTGTTGTAATATTGAAGTTTTTCGACGAGAAAAATTAGAAAAAAATTGATTTGATTTTGGACGAGATATCTCGTCGGAGCCACTTGGTAGGTACCCGATGCAGCCTTATATATTGCAAAAGGGAATTTCATGTTAGACCTCATTTAAGATATAAAATCTGTATGAACTGGAGCAGTCCAAAAGTTAATGTCTGGTTATTACTCAATGTCTGGTCATCATGCAACATCTGATCATCCATCAGTGAATTCAATGACTGGTGTTAACCATCTTGCATGATCTCATTGGGCCATTTTTCTATAGGAACACATTTACTATAACATTTCGTTTTTCTCAGATTAAAAACATGCAGCTTCTCATTTTCGTACAGAAAGAAGTCGATACATTGCCCACTAAGCAACGATCATACGGATTGTGTTCAATACCCGATGACTGGAAAAATAAGAAGGAAAATATTATGATTGGTCATCTCAATAGCTTTTAAAATGGTCAATGAATTTCACCTTTTGGAAATATTTAAAACCATTGGACGTCAAAGTCTTATTCATTTGCAATAAAGAATAAGGCACCATAGAAGATATGTCCATGATTTTGCTTATCCTAATACTGATTATCAAGCTAGATATAAATTATAAATCTTGACTTTTGAGGAGAAAACTTGAGAACAGATAACCACACAACAAATTTTTCAAATTATGGAAACACATTATGACAAAAGACTTCAAAAATAAAATTAATGTACCGATTTTGAACAGATCAAGAACAAAAATTAAAAAAGGACGAGTCAAACTAATAAAACATAAGCTGATGCAATTTTTTGAAAATAGTAAACAAATCTATAAATTTGGTTAGTTCTGATTCATTATGTTCTATGTTACAAAATGAAGAAAAATCATGCAATTTCTTAGTAGCCGTTACTTGTCATTTAATTATCTTAAATTTTCGACTGGAACTTTTACATAGCCATTGTGTGGTATTTTAGTAATTGACTTTTTACCTAGATCTGTCTTTTTTGTCCAAGAGTACGTGTTTAAAATTTTGATATTGCAAAAGAATCCCGCTCAATGAAGCTTAATTATGTAATGAAATGTTTCTTCCGTTCAGATAATTTCAGTTTATATTTTTTAAATTAATAATAAACCCTGTGTCTCAACGAGACAGATTTTAAATCTTTAAAAACATTTTGATCCTAATGTGGTGTGAGGGGAATTTGATTTTAATATCTGTAGGGCAATGAGTTCAACAATCTAAAGAATAACGAATAGCGCGTTGCGCTGCTCAGTTGCGATGTTAATTGTCTACTTGCCAGTTGCAATGTTAATTGCCAGTTGCCTGTTTATCGTATGACATTGTACTTTGGTACAATATCTCAGAAATCATGGAGCTTTTTGTCGAGCACAATAATTCAATTCAATGAATGTGGTGAATCAATTAAATGGAGTTAATCTTGTTTATTCATTCAGCCATTCGTTGGCGTGGTGTGGAAGTTTGGAGAGTGGGGTGCCAGCTCAGGTGTTGCCTCGTCATCTGACCGTGGTTCAAAATTACGTGGTGTTGTCCTCGGATCTTTCCCTTTGGGATTGATTCCGGACCGTCACCAATAGCCCATTGTGTTGCTCCAGTGTGACGTTAATTGAAATACCCAATACCCATTCAGACATTCAAATTGTAAATAAATAATACTCTTGGCTATAGATATTTTTTATTCGTTTAAAACTTATTCTGTACTTAGTAATTCGTGATTAAGCTATTAAACGACTTGAAATAATAATTTATTTAGAGTCATGAAATCCATCTAGTAGGAATGAAATCACAATAAATTTAGAAAAAACACATTTAAGTATATTAGGAATTTAATATACTTATCTAATTTTAAGTTTATACGTAATTTTAGATGCAGACACATTAAATATAAAAACAATTCTGAGCATTAATAATTTAAGATAGACAAATATGATTGTAACTATTAATTTGCAGAATGGTTTAGAAAATTTCTGTTCAATCACTGAAAATTGAATAATTTTGTCAATTATATCTAATGAATGTTTGCAGATCATGTTTTGTAATTACCTCAATTAGTATATATTTAGTGAGAATATTGGGACACCCATAATGAGGACGAATTCAGAAATAAGAACAATTATTTCGGTACTTAGTTTAAAAAGAAGTTAAAGAACGACTTAAAGTTGAAAACCTACAGAAACTTTTCAGTTATATATGTAAATAAAATTAATGGACTTATTGACTTCATTTGCGTGGAACCACATCTTTCATGCTTATACCTTAACCGTTTGATGTTTCCTCAAAGCCCGTCTAAATTGTGTTAATTACATACTTTATAAATCTCTTCTCACTCGTTTCAAACTTTTCCGGATGTTTTGAACATAATGGATTCAAGAACATCCTTAAAGCATTTAGATAATGCTAAGTACCGACGTTTCCTTTCGACAAAAGTTTCTCCAAAAACGTTCCTCGAAAGTCCGAGACTCGTCTCGAGCGAAAATATTCGGTGGTATTTCTCAACTTCTTATATAGATACTCTATTTAATGGCTAAAAATAGACTTGTCATTGAATCTTGAGCTGTTTTCCTATTGATTTTAAGCTTATTGGAACCAACCACAGAATATTCAGCACAAGCTAATGTACGGTTTTCCATAAATAAGACTATCGATTTAAGTCCTATGAGGCACAGGGCCTCAGGACAGCATCAAAACTCAGTGGGTAAGCCCACTGCTCAAGTAACCTGTGAGTTGTAGGTGTTGAAGATTCCTGTGAGGAACCTCAATTCCTCCCTGAGTGTATTTCTTTATTTTGTGTTAACTTTCCTTGTGTGTGTTTATTACTAGACGTTATCGGTGTTGCGTTTGGCACAGCATGGCCAAATATGGCCCTCTCTATAAAAAAACCCAGAAACTCAAATCTTATGATACATATATGAGGTTATAAATGCATATGAGGGAACTACTATTCCTCAGTGGTTTCCTTTTGTGCCCAAGCCACCCGAATTACTTGACACTGTGTCTTCTGTTTAGTGCAGCTTGACCAAATATGGCCTTTGCGCCATAAAACCCAATAACCAACGTTGATGTACAGCTATACATAGAAGTTTGGCAGATCTGCCATCTCTTAAGCCACATCGTGGTTTTATATCTTGAATGTTCATTTTTAATAATATTATACCAAGCCAATTAGTGACGGTGTCATCGGTTTGTGTGATGTGATGATTTTTTGTGCATACGCAGTTGAATGATCTGCAGTTGAAGTGGTCTGCTAACGCCTACCTCATCACAAGAGCAAATGTGACTTTGGTTTATCCTGAATCTATTCAAATAGTGAATAAAGGGACCATGACCCTTTTTAAACTATTTTAAATCTTTGTAGTGAGTCGATTAACCCTCCTTGTGTGTCTCTCGAAGAGGTGTTTCGTTCGCTATTAGCAAAACTGATCAGATCATTATGGACGAGATATCTCGTTCAATAGAAGAAAACTAACCAGATCTTGATGAATGAGATATCCTGTCATTAGAAAACTCATCAGATCTTGATGGACGACATATCGTCATTAGAAAACTGACCATACCTTGATCCCGTCATCATAAAAATATCAGCAATATCTTGATAAAGAGATATCTCCTCATCAAGATTTCGCTCTAATGACAAGATATTTCGTCATTAGCAAAATTGGTCAGATCTTGATGGACGAGATATCTCGTCGAAACTACATGAAGTGTTAAGGTTCACTAAGGGGATAATCTTTTTGGCATGTTTGTTCCTTGAATATCCGGTATAATATCCTTGCCACTTCTGTACTAACACTTTAGATGGTTTATGTTCATGCCGGCAACTACCCCGTAGACGATAGCATCTGATGCAAAAACCTATTCAAAATTATCACTAGTAGTGGCCAAGGACCAGTTTCTTGTATCTTCATCCTCCCACCAGTTCTGAGTCGACTAGGTATCTCGTCATTAGTAAAATTGATGAGTCCGTGAATGAGATGAGATATATCGTCAATAGCAAAAACGTGTGGATCTTGATGGACGAGATATGTTGTCGAAACCACTTGGAGAGTTAAGTCCAGTTTAAACAGTCGCGGTAAATATGAATATGGTGCGAGGATCCCAACCCAGAAAACTTCAATCTAAATCACACATGTAGTCCATTTCTTCCTATGGAGCTTTTATCCTCCTGGTGGTAGTCTCGACGATGTATCTCACCATAGGCCAAACTGACCAGATCTTGGTGGATGAGATATCTCGTCATTAGAAGAAAATTGACCAGATCTTGATTTCGTCATCAAGAAATCGGCAAAAGCGTTAATGCGGTATCTCGTTATTTGTAAAGTTGATCAGATCTTGATGGACGAGATATCTCGTCGAAATCACTTGGAGGGTTAACCTGTTGCTGAGGTGGCTCCTGTGGGCATCGGTTTCAGTTGGGTATTCATTCCCATCTTCCCATACGTTGAGAGTCTTTCGTTGAGTCGGGAGGCGTGAATTATAAAAAAACACACTCAAATAAAACGTCAAGACCTGTCACCTTCGCTGAAAAATCCCTGTCGGATTTCGTAACCTGAAGAGATGAAGACCATCCTTGCATAATGAAGCACATCCGAAGCGCGTCAAGACTATCTCAAGACATCATGTTGTCCTTCGCCGTCAAACATCCTCGAAGCCAGGAGCTGTTTGTTCCGTCTTTTCTCAGCAAAAATGTCAAAACCCCTCAGTTATATAAGAGCCACCCCCCACCCCCCGAGTAGAGAGCCGCAAGAGCTCGACGATCATTCAAAACCGCTCAGGCTGATAATGCGCCAAGCATCCGAGACCGGCCGATAGAGGGCGCCAGCATCGCGTGACATCTTTTCTAACGATGGCGGACGGTTGTCTGAGCTAAGCGATGCGTGGAAACGGAATGCATCTAGTTTTCCCTCCTTTTTTTCCCCCTGCCCGTCTTTTTTCCCTCGGTTCCTTCCTATCTTTCTGTTTTTCTAGTTACTTTGTTTTCCTGTTTTTGTTTTTCGCCAGTTATCTGTTTTTGCAGGGGAGAGAGCAGATACATGAGAGGAGGAGAGAGAACAGTGTATTGGATCTTCATCTGCTCGCAGTCATTATCATGATTTCGGTATCAGTCTGCGGTGTGCAGAGGAGCTGGTCTCTGCGAGAGGGAGATAAAATGGAAAATGCTTTTTTTTTGGGGGGGGGGGGGTTTGGTGTTATTGTTTTTCAGGTTGCTTATTCCATGCATTTTGAAGTGGAAGAAATCGCCAGTTGTGATGTCTCCAAACGTAAAAATGTATTAATTTCTCTGAAATATTAATTAAAATGTTTCAACCAGGTGGATTGAGGATAATTTTACAAGGTGTGTACAGGCTTCATGGACCCGAGATATTCTAGTGATCTTTTCTTTTCGCATGGGGTTTACTATCTTTAGTAAACACGGGGGTTGAGCTCCCGGGATGACCAAGCGATCTTTTTCAGCTTCCATCCAATTACTCCATCCCAATGAGTTTTTTTCCCATTTCACGATATTTTTTACTTGATATTGTCTGTTGTTTGGCGCAACTTGACCAAATATGGTCCTTGCGCCATATAACCCCAAAACAACCAATCAAACCTGTATTTTCGAAATAAATTGATGGTCAAGCACATATTATTCCATCATGAAACCCGTATTAATTTACTGTCCTAGTCTATCGAATTTTATATTCAATATCCCTGTTCAATATTCAATAAGTCTGCACTTTATATATTCAATATCCTATATTCAATAAGTCTGCACTTTTCCTATTTTAACCCAATTCTGAATACTTAAAATGTATATAATTACTATTTTTTAAATATGTATCAAATCATACTTTTTAGCTTTCCCTGTGGACCCACATTTCCTTGAAATCTTTCAAAACTCAAATCTTTTTAAAACTTACAGGGCATTTTAAGGCCAATTCTGTGTGGAGTTTTGTATTTATCAAACTGCATAATATAATCTATTTTAAGATTATTCTTTGTGTTGAAAACATTTCGTTATTTTCATTTACAGTTTTCATCCTTTTATAATGAATTATCATTGTTTTATAACCATGCTGTTCATATGCATGAATTTTAGTCAACAGTTATCACCATATTGACTGTTAGCATTTTATTGGGTAATATTTAATTTTATTTTGTTTGCGTTGTTTGTCCGCTATTGGATCTTGCGCCATAAAACCCAAACCAACGAAACCATCCACTATGTAACTTGTAGTTTTTCCTGCATGGCTGAGGCCGTCATGTGAGTTGTAGGTGACCCAGGTTCGATTCTTCCTTGTATTTCACTTCTCTGTCAGGACAACGTTCACACTGCTTTTGCCCATTATTTGACGTTGTCTGGCTCCTAGTGTTTGATGCAGTTTGACTAAATATGGCCCTTGCACCATAAAACTCATTGCAAGCAACCAACCCCGCATGGCTACAAACAATTTTGGATTTCTAGAGCAATATAGTATATCCAGGATTCTTTCAACTATTACATATGCCTATTTAATCATAGAATGCGTTGCAGTCTAATTAGCACTTGTGTAGCAAAAAAATTATCGTAGAGTGACAAACCAAAGTTTGGTGTATTTAAAGCCTTATACAGTATTGTGTAACCTGGTGAGGCTGAGAGGTTTGTTCCTCTAAATATTATGTAATATTATAATTTAAGATACAAGATATTTATATGTTAATCTTAAATAATTTATTTATATATATATATAAAGATTTATATTTAAGATAAATATATTGAAAACTATCTTGATCAAAGATATGGAAGGGAGAGACATCAATGAGATTGGCAATAAAATTAAATATCTTTAACCCTCCGCCATAAAGACGGACAGGCGTTGTGAAATTAAAGGTTAATTTGTATTCATACATTATAAAATTATATACACATTAAAATTCTTTACAAAATTAAGGAAAATCCTTTTTTTTTTAATAATTTATGTTCAATAGAACTCTAAACAGATTATCCGAGCATGCAGTTCAACAACAGTCCATATCACATAATCCATTACACATTAGGAACATCGTAGTGATAAATTTGTGTTGTGACTGGTCAGAAATGAATTGTTGGCGGTTTTAGGAGAGTGGAATCCACAAACTTTGGTGTCTATCATTTGATCTGGTTGATGTTATTCACAGCTGCGATGATTCTACGAGAACCGGGTTGTGATGAATTCTACCAGAGATTCTGCGATGATTCTACCAGAGATGATTCTACGAGCCCCGGGTGTTGCCGTTTTTATTTTTGCTTCATGGATGAACACGTGTACACTCGGCATTCCCAATTCTCTCCTTTTGGCTCCACCCCAAGTAAAATCCACCTTCATAATCAATGCTCTGACCGATGCCGGCAAATCCATTCATCCAATAGTCAATTATTGTGGTTGTTTGGCTCAATTGGGTATAGGTAGTGACGTGTCCTTCTATTTTGTACTGGATCACGCGCAAGTCCTTCTATTTTCTACATCACGTGAGGCCAAAATGACAATATTCCCCTATTTTCTTTAAGATCACGTGACGTCATGGTGATTTTGAGCTTTGCGGGGTTTCCGAGTAGCTAAAAATTGATTTACTCTACAACATACATGACTAAACAGCATTGGTTGAAAGAATCCTAGAAGAGATTGGTTGAAAAGTTTAAAACCGGTTAGAAGACATGTAGTTATAACACTCAGAGGGTTAAATATTGTCCGTCATAGAAAGGTAGCCTACTTCAGGAAAATCTGATTTATGCAGGAATGGAAGTTAAATGAAAAAGTTATCCAAGAAGTGAGATGAAGAATTGATATGGAAAGAGAAAATTTCGATATAGACGAAATCGTACTTCAGAAAAAGCTTTGATTTATTCAGAAATGGAAGTACTCTTACAATTAAGATGAATGAGTGTAGAGGAATGTATAAGTTCTGATGTAGATTGATCCAATTTTTAAAGAAGTGCTAAATCAAGAAATATTTCGTCCGGAACTTCCAAAAATTTCCTTATTAATCTGAAAGAACTATTTCCTAAGCGCATAAAGAAAGACTTTGCACCACTTCGAAACTTCAAATGTGATTCGTAATATTTAGACAAGTCCCCATAGTAGTTGAATGTTAAATAAATTAGGCATTAAGTAAATTTATTATGAAAAATTTGAATTTTAAAGTGAAAATGAAATGAAATTAATTTTTTATTAGATTTAATGCATTTTAATTAAATTAATATGACGTATTAAAATTAAGAAAACATCAAATTACATTGATGCGTTGTAAAATAAATATTATTTTCCTTTAAATGAAGAAGTACACTTTTGGGGCTTGTATTGATCTCATCATTTTTTTTCGACTTTTTCTAAACAAATCATAAAAATTGAGGACGCACTGTTTATTTCAAAGGAACCCTTACCCCGTCGAGACAACTACCAGGAAGGTTATCTTGTCATTAGCATCTCATCATTCATCAGATAAGGTCAACGCTGACCAGATCATTATGAACGAGATATCTTGTCATTAGAAGAAAACTGACCAGATCTGATCTCATCATCAAAAAATCCGCAATATCTTGATGACGAGATATCTCGTCATTAGCAATATTGGACAGAACTTGATGGACGAGATATCTCGGCGAAACCACTTGGAGGGTTCAGCCGAAAATGACAAATATGGTATTAATATAGTTTTAACTAGACCCCTTTCAGAACTTCTATATACCATCATTCTTCGTACTATGCAGGTAAACATCAGCCCTATGTTGAGGTTTTCTTGTTCTGGGTTCGCTTAATTTTACGCCCTAAAACCGTTCTGACGTCCCCATTGTTAGTGACTAGTTTGCAAAACTCCTCGGCAAGAGTCCAGTTTGATAAAGTTTACAACTTTTAGGGGTTCGTCGAGCATTAACATCAGAAAACAGCACAAAGCCACATCATCTATTATGCTAGTTAATTACAAGTCTACTGATGTTATACGCGCGTTTAAGTTAATCGACAAACAAGATAAATTATGGAGGGGTAATTACTGGAAACTAATATTGTATGAAAAATTTGCACGTTTTAAAGTAACATCGGAACAAACGTGGAGGACGGTAAAATGAGTTTGAAAATTGAATGGGATAAATGAGATGATCCTCTATAGTATGTTTATTATACTATAATAGCACTAAAATAATTTTTGGTTTTATTCATTAACAGTTCTATGCATTTTGTCTTGCCCCTGTACTTTTCAATCAAGCAAATTATATTCTGAATAACAAGACAATACTTTTCTCTGAAAAAAATGAGAGCTCATGAATTTAATGCTGACAAACTTTTGTATATGCCTAAACGTACACGAATTTTTAATGCCCCTCGGGGCATATCCTTAGGTGTGTACTAAATTTACCCGACGAACCCGAGGACGACTGAAAGACGTACCCGGAGACTTTACACGCAATTGGACGACTTTAATAAAGATCCTACAGGCAATTGTATGACTTTGAAAGACGTCGCATCACCGGGCTATTAGAATCAGGTTCGTTTTGTCGATAAATCGCGTGTCATTTGGATCGCACTCGAATTGCGGTGACAAGATGCTTGTAGGAATGGATTGGTGGTGCATCTGGTGGGTTGGGTTTTTATGGCGCAAGTGCCATATTTCGCTATGCTGTGCCAGACGCATGCAGTATCAAGTAATGGACATACACAGGGAAAGTTTTATTGACACAAGAGAGAAATACACCCAATGACGCATCTTAAGGGCCCAGAAAAACAAATACAATATGATAGGATGATGGTGAGACAAGCTGAAACTGTTCCAATAGCTTCCTTACAGTACCATCCAACGATGCATATCGTCCGTTTGCGTATCCCCAGTACCACTATGGGCCCAGAAAAACAAATACAATATGATAGGCTGATGGTGAGACAAGCTGAAACTGTTCCAATAGCTTCCTTATAGTACCATCCAACGATGCATATCGTCCGTTTGCGTATCCCCAGTACCACTACGAACCATTGCCAGACGCCTGGCAAAAGAGACTGCATACTCGTCATCCCTTAAGACATCTGCCTTTGACTTCCGAAAATGGCCGGATGCGTCTGGAGTGGTGCCGCGAACGAGACGTGGTCAGGCATTGAATGCCAGGTATGTTTAGTGACGGCTCTACCTGGGATCAGATGATCACCGCATTCGAGTGTGGCGGAGAACCGGCCAACGCTATTCTTAGTTTACTACCGACTGGTACACCATTTCAACTCCTTGTGCAATGGTATGAGGGTCATCAATTAGGACAGCTGGTCCTCCTAGTAGTGGTATTGGGTAGTTTAATATCACACCAGTAAGCCCTACAGACTGTCGCCTTTCATGTCTCGGTGCTATTTATCAACACTACTTCCGGCTCGCCTCTGCTAGTTCCCTCTGTTGAAACCCTTCATTTCCCAGATATCCACAGATTGGTCTCCCATTGAGGTTTGGGATATATTAGTTGGGGCGCAGTCCCTTCGCTCCGACTAGCTGAAGTCCTACGGATGTAGGGATGACCCCGAGGAAAATTTGGCTTAAATCTCGACAAGTTTCGTACCAGAACCGTTTCTCGCAGGGGTGGGAAAACGAAAATTAAACATCACTCTCCGACCACAGGCAGGTAAATTATCTCATTGTTCATATGACCAGAGTTAGGTGCCCTTCAGATCAGCCTGGGACGGATGGACCCTAATTGGTGTCTTTAAAACGGGGGACTGATAAAGCCTTATCTCTATTTATTCGTCCTACTATTTATAATCTGGATCGAGCTTAAGCTTACATGACGTTGAGTGAAATTTCCACATAGGCATCAAAGTCTTATTTCAGTGACCGTCATAATTCGATTTACGTGAACCTACACGCCTTGTTATGGTTCTGATGCCTGAAGCATTCTCCGAACCCCGGATTATGAGGGATTTGGGGAAGTAGTTGCAGAATGTTTGGCATAACTTGCCACAGGATAGCACAATGACTCCGTTTGACTCTGCCATACCGTAAATCGGCATGTTTCGCCGTCAAAAGGAGTTTTACAGCTTACTAATTTATGAGCTTTCTTATATAGTTCTATAGTAATAAAGAATTCTAAATTTGATAGTGCGATAATTTCTTTCTCTCCTTTATGCACCAAAATGCTGAGTTTCATTTCAAACAATTGCGAATGCTGGCTTCAGTTGAATAATTTTGTAGTGTATTTTGGATAGTTTAAATGATAACAGTTTTGAAAGTGCCTCGATGTATTTATTCCTCTTTGGTCCCCTTGAGCCATAGCCAAGTCGAAACCGAGATACCAAACCAATCTTTTTTAGTCTATTTTTGATTTATCTGTAACTTTGCAAAACTCTTTCTTGTTATAACACTGGCGCGTTGAAAAATTTCTTTTTAATTTTGCTCATATATAGAATTTTATATAAGAGCATAATGTTATCGTTAGAAATTTCCCTTCTGAAATTTATTTGCAACGACAGAACTTTATAATAGTTTCGTCGCATTTAAATAGAATGCCTTAGAGGGTAGCTGATATTTTGATAAATGTACACTCTGTTTTTTTCAAAGAAAACTATTTAAATATTGGTTAATAACTTTATACATTAAATTTAAAGAATTATAGAATATTTTATAAATATGATATTTGTTGTAAGGAATAAGTCGCATTGATTTCTGCAGCGTATTTACTTGAATAAAAATAGTAAAATCTGACTTCAAATATGCAATTTATCCATTCAAATGTAAAGTTTTATTTTCATAGAATAGTTCTTGAAAATATTTATCCGTCTTTTGAGATTTCCTGTTTGGTAAGAATAAATTCCTTTTACATTTTTTACATTATAATCAACACTTTTGAATTCGAGAAGTTCATATTCGGATTGCGCTTTTATTTATTAACAGATTTAAGAAAATGACAGTAAAATATGGAAAACAAATCATAATTTCTTGGATTTTGTATAGTACTAATTTGAAGGAACAGTATTATTTCTTTCTGATTACCTCAATTTAAAATCGCCTTAGTCTGAACATCGCTATCCTTTGAAAATGCTTAATTTAAAAGAAAATTATTAAAATGAAGCATGACTTTTTATATCTGAACTGATATATATATATATATGTATATATATATAGTATATATATGTATATATATTGTATATATATGTATATATTGTATATATATATGTATATATTGTATATATATATGTATATATTGTATATGTATATGTTGTATATGTATATGTTGTATATGTATATGTATATATTGTATATGTATATATATGTATATATACATATATATATATGTATATATATATATATTGTATATGTATATATATATGTATATTGTATATGTATATGTATATATTGTATATGTATATATATATGTATATATTGTATATGTATATATATATGTATATATATATATATATTTGTGTATATATATATATATATATATATATTCCAGTCTCATTCACCATGTAATTGGCAATTTGTTTTGATAAATTCAATCTGAAAATGAGCCTAAACCACACACATGAGTAGAGATGCATTACAACATTTACATCTACCTTTTCGGTTACCAACTTCTGAACTGACAAAACCTAGCACAATCTCAGTTCGTTTCAAACTATTTCTTTTTCGTTTTCAGTGACTGATTAAACGGCTTATTTATCACATTAGAAAATCTGAGACTCTTGGAACGCTCGGTTCGGATAACTCGTACAACCGGTGCGATTTATTCGCGTTTACGAAGGAGCCCAATGTATTAATGTTTTAAATAAAAGTATACATAGGGTTTTTATGTAAGGGCGTCATTATGTTTTCAAATAACTTTTAAATAAAAATTGTTTTCACGCATCGTTTACTCAATGACATTATTCCTGAAATATGACAGGACAAATGATCGCCTCTGGCCTCGCTTTGAATATGGGTTTTTTAGACCAGTTTTTATTAAATTGCTTACATTTTCAGAGTGATTTGTCCAATTTCTGCGCGAATGTTTTGCTTAAGTTGAATTGTTGTCGGCTTGTTAGCAGATACTCGTTTCTCTAAGTAGCTCAACAGAAAATACCTGGCATGGTCAAATCTGGGGAACGAAGGGCCAATCGACACCACGAGATCTTCACATTATTCAATCAGGAAAAACATCCCTTAGAATACGCATGGTTGCACGAGCTGTGACATTTTGCGCGATCTTGTTGCAAACGCATGTGCTGTAGACCTTTTGTCGATCCATTTCAGGCAAAAAGAAATTTTGCAGTACAACGCAATATCATTCACAATTGACACTAACTGCATTTTCTCATTAGCTTCATTGAAAAGAAGGTTCACTAATGCCTCCTCCAATTGCTCACCCAATAATTGCTCTACGCGAATGAAATAGGCGTTCATGAGTTATTAAATTTCTTTTATCAATAACGGCTGTTCCGTTTACTTATCTAGTGATGTAGAAATGAAGCTCAAGGAAAAACTTGGTTGAAAGAGTCTGTATTTACAGCTCGATCAAAAACTATTATTTGACCTATGTCAATCCATAAATAATGTCATTAATCGAGAAAACAATGTACATAAAAATTAAACAAAACCGTTTTTATTTAAAAATTATTCCAAAAATGCCCCTCAAAAACGAACCCGGGGTACTCTAGTGATCTTTTTATCCCACGGGGTTTACTGTCTTGGAAACACGGGTGTCGAGCTTCCGGTATATCCAAGCAATCTTTTTCTGCATTCATTCCACTATTCTGTTCTCCGATCTCTTTTTTTTTCTCTTTTCATGGCATTTTTACCTGATGTTATTTTGTGTTCATTGCAGCTTGGCCAAATATAACCCTTGCGCCATAAAACACCAAAATAACCAAACAATATAAAAAACACCATGTATATTCATAATGTATTCGTGAACAAAAGTAAGTCTTGATTTTGCAAAGGCGTTAAGTTGAAATCTATAAAACATCTTTACTTTTTAATTCAAGACAAAAATAATTTGAAATTTATTTATTGAATTTAAAATTATTTAAACGGAAATAATAGTTCTTTATTGCAATATCAAATGGAAAAAGCAAATTTACATAGCTTCTTTTTTCGAAATTAATCAATATATAAATGATTCTGGGAGCTTCAAGAAAACTAAGATCTTCTACGGAAGTCTTTATCATGTTCTCGTTTCATGCAAGAAATCCGAGAATTAAAATGAAACCTGATTTAATTGTGATAAAATGTTAGAAGCCTTGTAAATATTTGAAACTCTAACTCAATATTTATCCTTTTTCTACCGCATGCATATTTGCTCTTTGATTAACGGAGAAAAAAGTTCTTTCTGATGCACTGATTAAACTGAATCGTGAATCAGAAGTGACAGTGCAAAAAACTGTCTAAACGTCTTAAATTCGAAGAAAAGCGAACAATTTATAGCAAGAAAATAAAATGAAATCCGCTTGTGCAAACTCAACGTAGCTATTTACGAAATAATAACAATACGCTTTACTTTGTTCGATTACTTTGACACGATATTAAAATAGAAATAACTATTGTGTGGTAAAATTTTGAACCGTGTGTAATTTTAACTCCATCCTTATAAAGTTCAAGAAAATTGTTAATGTAGGAATACTTTTGTGACCCACTTTGCATATTTCACAAAATAAGTTGCTTCTTCATGTCTTCACCAATATATCAAAATTTTCCCGAATACGGAATACTTTTTGTTAAAAGATGTAATGCAAATTTCTATTATAATTAAGTACAAAATTAACTATTCATGAAGGACTCATTTCAAAATATTAAGGGTTTTGTAATTTGATAAAATATAATTTCATTGGAAGCAAAGCACAGACATCAAACCTGTAAAAGGACTAATTATAATGATATACAATTATAGAGAATTTATGAAAATAGAATGGTACACAAAAAAATTTTCATTAAAGTTTTAGATTACTTAGGTTTACAAACACTAATTTTTGTATAAAAACTAATTTTTATATACGATAAGAGGTGTGAAAGAAACTGCAAAAATATAGTACATACCTGCCTCGAATTGAGTACACTGACAACACAATAAAAAAGTAAACACAAATTCTACCATGTGCTGCTTTTCTCTGAAAAAATCTTCTCTTTTCTCTTTCTTTTCTACGTTCTGAATGTTTAGAAGAAAATGCAATTATAACAGATGATTTTTATTGCTTTTTTATTAATTAAATACTATTGAAATGAAAATAAAAGTAAAACAGATTAATTACGTTTTAATTGCTTTTTTATAAATAATTTAACACCGATTCGACACAATACTACATTAAAATCATTATAAAAATTTGATATAAATTTTGTCTTGTGTTAGCGCAAAATGAAGTTCTTTAAAAGAAAATACAATTATAACAGACAACTTTTATACTTATGAAGAATTGCGAATGTTCGCGAGAACTGAAGCATATAAATGTTTTGAGAGCCGTAAATGGTCTGCAGTTTCAATATACCTGTTCAGAGGACCACATATGGCCGGCGGGCCTGGTAAACCCGTCTGGAGGGCTGTATCTCATCTGCGGGATGCTTATACCTACTCGGAAGGTCATTTCTGGTTAATTTATCTTAAATCTGGTTTAATTTCTGGTTAATGGGCCTGATGAAAAATATTTGAAGGGCCGTGTTTAGCCTGCTGTCTGGTGAAACTAACCCATAGGGACATTTCTGACCTGAGTGCTGGGTAAACCTGTCCGGAAGACCATATCTAGACTGCGGAAGGGATAAAAATATTTTGAGAACTATCTGGTATCCGGGCCTGAGATCACTGTATTCGCTACAACAGGCTTTTCTTACGCGTACGGTTTATGCTGTTTTTTGTGACGAACTATTTAAACCTCATTCCGACGAGAACAGCTACTTACAAAATAGCAAAAAATTAGAAGGTTTTTAAATAGTATTCTTTAGTCATTTAATCCCGTTTCTACTTAACCTGCTCTTTGTAGAGGGAAGATTAACATCTATTTATAACTTGTAAATTTTGCAACGTCTTTCCGCACAAAATCTGTTTTTTTTTACCAAGGAAATAGATCTACAAAGAATAATTCAATGTGTTTTATTAAACTGTAACCTAAATTATTTGCAACGTTTTACGAAAATTAGTAATGTTCTGAAGAGAGATGAAAACAAAGAAGAACCACGCAATATCTTATTTATTTTGAATTAATCTATCGATTGTTTTATATACAGCTTACTTTAAATCACAGTTCATCGGAGAAATTGACATGTAACAAACTCATAGAAAGCGAATTCAAAATTAACCCAAATTTAATTCAACTTCCTTGAAGCAGTTTAGCCAAATACGGCCGTTGTGCCATAAAACCCAACCCCAACCTAATAAACTAAAATACTCCCATGATTCAAAAATGCCCAGTTGATGCGTTGTGCTTGGTACAGCTTGGCCACAAATGGCCATTGCGCCATAAAACTAAAACCAAAAATGATGACGTAAATTGTAAGGTAGTCTTAAGAATTAGTAGTGTATAAATATTAGTTTTTGCCATTAAATTTAGTTATTTGAACTATTATTTTTTAAGTTTTTAGTTGTTTTATATTGATTTGTGTAATTTACTCAATCCGAATCTCTTTTGACACAACTCAACGTTCAATCTCAACCTTGTTGACGATTTCATTTTAATTTGTTCTTTACAAATCCAATAAGTATTTGGATCAATCTTGTACTGACGCAATATGACCTTTGAGGTCCTTGTGCCCAATTCTATTAGGTTGGCAAATACCGGTCAATTGGCTGGTAGACCAATAGACCACGTCTTCTACAATATTTTTCGCACTGCAATTAGAAACACGAATGAAGGACACTCGTTCACCAGCCATAGGCTGTAATATGTCGCACAAACTACAATCTGGGGAAATCAGCGAGTCATACAGTTAAGATGGACTTTAGAACAGACATGTCCAGTATTCAGTCTGAACTTGTCTAATTTTATAATAAATCAAATAAGACATTCAAAACCCTAACCCTCCTGATGATTATATCGACAAGATATCTCGTCATTAGCAAACCTGACCAAATCTTGATGGACGAGATATTTCGTCATTAGAAAAATTTACTAGATCTTGATCTCGTCATCATGGAAACAAATCGTTAATTTCTTGGAACGAGATATCTCGTAATTAGCAAATATTGCCGAGATCTTGATGGACGATACATCTCGTCAAAATCACTTGGAGTGATAAACATTTCCCCCAAAAATACACGCAAGATCAGAATTCCGTATCTAAACATTTTTCATTCTATTACACAGCCAACAAAGAAAATAAATCATACCTACACGCGACAGATCATGAATATGTCACCAACCTCCTCACCGAACCCACAAAACGCATGAAAACTTAATTGACGCATAAAAAGCATCCTCGGCAAAAACAAAACCAATCCGGATGACGCCCAAATCCGGGGAAAATGCAACGCGACACCCAAAACAAAACCCAAAAAATCCGCGCCTCATCCCATTCAGCGAGAACATCTCTGGGAATTCAAATGACTGACACCTAAAAGCGAGCTTTTTCCGCTCTACTTTGCCCGGCTCTCCGAGTGCAAAATGACGAGCGGAACATTCAGTAGGGCTCCTTGTGTGTCGAGGATATGCTCTCGTCGTTGGTGTTGTCGGGGTCGTGTGCACCATCTGGGCGGCCACCCTTCTAGCATATGCATGAGTCGCGTGCCCGGGCACACAAAGGGTCTTGACAGCGGTGTCACTACCCTGTTCCATCGACTTTCGCCTTGGAAAATTCTTATGAAATAAGGGGATGTGCGCTTAGAGAGAAAGGATTTTTCGTAGGTTGTCTTCTAATAACAGCTGACAGAGCGTAATAAGATTTACTTAATCCTCCAAGTGGTTTCGGCGAGATATCTTGTCCATCAAGGTCTGATCAATTTTGCTAATGACGAGATATGGAGACATCAAGATATTGCCGATTTTATGACGAGATCAAGATCTGGTTAATTTTTTTCTAATAACGAGATATCTCGTTTATAAAGATCTGGTCCGTTTTATTAATGACGAGAAACCTCGTCGAGAACAAACACTAGGAGGGTTAAGGTAACCCCGATATGCATCATTCGAAAGAATTTGCTTACAGGAAGTAAAATCGTTTTCCGTTTGGATTGTTTTTAACCCTCCTGGTGGTTTAGACGAGGTAACGTGTTATTATATTGCAATTGATCAGATATTGATGGACGAGATATCTCGTCATTGGACAACAGATCTCATCATCAGATCGTAACTTGAGCGTTAAAATTGGTGCTAGAAATGCAATATAAATAAACCTTCAAAAGTTAGTCCTTCAGATTTAGAATCATTGAAGGCAAATTATAATAAAATTAAATACTTCTGTAACATGGTAGGGAAAGTGCGAATGTCCATGATGCAAGTTTTTGGCAATTATGGTTTATAATATTCCCAATTATCAAATAGAGTGGAGGCAAGAAATGTGAAATTTTAAGATATTTAAAGTAGCGTTTTCTTGTTAGCTTCTATGCTGATGAGAAATGGGGAGCATTTTGTTTCATCAAAATAGCTATTGACCATTTATCACGTTTCAATCTATTATTCTGATGATTAAAAATTGTTGAATACAAGTTGACTAAGGTTTCATCTGTGTATCTACATTAGTAACATTGCCTAATGTTGTGATCAGATGCAAAGTAAATCGCCAGTCCAGGCCTACGATTACTCGCTTATAAATCCTTCAGCTATCCAGAACGTGGGCTCGTGTTAACATGGTACGCGGCACCTGATAGCTGTTGATCTTAAAGTCCATTTCACCCATGCAGTCGGCTATGGGGGCATTAATATACTCACACGTAGGAAACGATCCGAATCGGGTGCTACCTATGCCCCAGAGCTCACTCTGCCCGTTTAGCTGCGGCAGAACACACATTAAGTGGTTAAGCAGTAGCTGTAACTGCTGGATAAAGCTGTTACTTCTAGCAGAACTGAATGCATTTATATCATGCATTGTCTTGGTAATTATGATTTAACCTTTCAAAGAGTTTCGGGGTGCGATAAATAGTCCAAGATCTGTTTGGTTGTTTAGGCGTTTTGTGGCAAAACGGCTATATTTGGCCAAGCTGCGCCAAACACGTCAAGTAAAAAAGGCTCCGAATATCCAGATACCGCGACCCACGTGTTTACCAAAGAAAGTAAACCTCATGGGAAAATAAAAGATCAGAATATCTATGGTTTGTGAAGCCCGTGCACACCTAAAGGATCACCCCTCGGGGCTCCAAGATCTGGTCAATTTTGCTACTAGATCTGGTCACTTGCTAATAACGGGATACCTCGTACCTCGTTAGTACAAAACTGCTCTATTACTCCAAGGGGAATTGAAGTCCAAATAAGAAAACAAATTGCCCTTTGCCAAAAATTGGTGAGTTTGGAACAGTTTTTTGCACCTGGAGTTAACCAACATATGGCAGTTTTTGACGCGAAGATAAACCCCAGGAGAGTTAAGCCAAGGTGAATTAGGAATTCTTGTCGGAAGTTTTCTGCGTTTTGATGATTTTAGTTATTTGATAAATAGTTGTTTCCATCAAGACGAGCTTTAACCATCCTGGTGCTTGTCTTGACGAGGTATCTCCTCATTAGCAAAAGAGTATGTATTAGCAGATCTTTATGGGCGAGATATCTCGTCATTAGAAGAAAACTGACCAGATCTTGATCTCATCATCAAAAAATCGTCAAAGGGGACGGCGATCATCACCAAAAAATTGGCAATCGGATGACGATATATCTCGTCATTAGCAAAATTAGTCAGATCTTGATGGAAGAGCAGTCTCATCGAAGCTAGGAGGGTTAACTAGTCCGTCCACATAAAACCGTATATGAATATAAATCAGTTGTAGTAAATGGATTGATCTGATGCCAGGAGTTCAGATACTGCCCTCCAAACATTTTTTATCAGACCCGCAGTACGGATGCTGTCCTCCAGATAGGTCTGAATGGCCCTCTAAAAATATTTTTGCATACCAGACTCAAGACGGATTGATGGTGTAATTTGTTATCCTCATGGATGAAACCACTCCATTGTACTATCGTTGTCAACAGCCTTTTTTTGAACGTCATATTTTAATTTCCTCCCTGTCTTAAAAATTTTCACCTATTTTTTAACACTTCATCACTTCTTAGCAAACTTGTCTGGTCAGCATCTCCCTAGACTCGTCGCTTTTTATCTTTTTATATTACTCAGGCTTCTTAAAGCATTTCTAATTCATCATTTGAAACTACATCTGATGACCTATTTAATTATTAACTAAGATGGGAATGCCCCATTTTGTCATTTCTTAGCCTTTATTTTTCAAGGATCATCGATATATTTTAAAGTATCTGATCTTTCAACAAATACCTTTTTATGTGTTTTAAACTGCATCATTTCTTCAATTTTAAATCAACATTTTCAATTTGCATTTGTTGTTTTATGTACTAACATTTTGACCCATTTGAATTTTTGAAATTTGCTTCAAGTTCACCTACGTTTTTATCACCCTTTTCATTGCGTGTTAGTCTGATATTATTTTCCTTCTATTTTGAATTGAATTTTATTTCTTGCTTTTGGAGCAGCTCATCCATCTTTGAATCTTGCATTTTAAAACCTAAATCAGCTAACCGCAAACCAAACTCTGCCCTTGAAGTAAATTTTCACGGCCCGCCGACCAGATACGACCCTTCTAAAAGGTTTACTCGGCGCACAGACCAGATACGGATATTATATATTCCTAGAGGATACTCACTCATTTATAAAATTATATATTTGAAAATATCAAATTAGAATCTAGCGTTATTTCAAAAATAAGTTACGTTGAAATTTATGCAAGCAGATTTGTTTATTAGTGTGTTTTCAATTTCTCTCTCTTTAAATGTTTCAACCTTCCTAAGTACAGCAGAACCTTCCGAGGTAAAGTAGACCGCGGACACCATGGATAACCAGAAACTAATAATACGGACGTAGTAACACAAAACAAGCCGATCGAAGTACAGAAAAAAGTTTGCTGTACTACGTGTTGCTCAATACTGCTATTGAGAGTCATGAAGCAAGGATTAAAAATAATGTATGCTCGAATTTGTGTTACAGTATGTCTTTATGTTCAGATTTATTATAGGATTATCACAATGAGTTACGCACCTTTTTAAGATCTCGTGAAAACTTTCTTGGCAGTTTTCTGTTTCGCAGCACTTTCTCGTCTTTGAACAATATGTTTGTTAATATGGTTTATTGAAATCTTAAAATACATCGGTATCAAATTCGGTTCGTATAACACGGATACTCTCTTAATTGGAGTTCGTATAATCAAGGTTCTACTGTAGTGGTTTAGCAAGTCGACTTTAGACAAAATATTGACTATTAAATATTCAGTCCAATACACTCATTAAAACTTTGGTGACTTTCAAAAATGTTCTATTATTTTCCTAGCGTGAATGGGATAAACTTTCTATTAGTGGCTTTCCCTATAAAATTTCAGCTATCCCAGTTAACATCTTGATATGGCTATAATGGTTTGAGTATTCAAGCAAAAATGTGTTCCACTATTTTGTTCGTTGTTTAAGGTGTTTAAGAACAAAGGCATACTTTTCAAAAGCTGGCTAAAGAGGGATGTAGGTTTAGACTTTAAGGTCTTTTAAGGGCTAATTTCCTCATGTTTGCATCGCAGCGAGATGAAGGAGAAAATCCCGGTCAACCTCCAAACAGGCTGCCAATCTGAGTTTACAGATTTGGGTTACAATTTGTTTGAAACTCCTTGCATTTTAACTGGAGTTGTTCCTGAAATAAGCCAGATTATTGAAGCTTTCTAAGTTACTTTTATATTTGTAAGGTATAAAAGAAAATTTATTCTGAAAGCTTTACATTTTCATCCGATTTTCTTATTCTCTCAAATTTGGACACTATTCAATCGCAATTCCTAATCTGATATTTATCACCACTAATGTACCGATTGTTTTACTAACCGAGAAAGACGTTTGAAGTATTGTTTTATGAAAATTGATCAGGCATACCAATAATTGATAACAGAGAAGATGATCAGTGCGATAGTAAAAGTAATGATATTTTTATCACCTATTTATTCCGCCAACTCATTCTTATGAATCAGAACACAATGAAAATATTGAGAGATGGAACAGAAAATGCTAGCTTTACTTGTGAGTAAAATGTTCATGATATATATAAACAAGAATGTTTTTTAAATATTTTCTTATATGGAGTGTGAGTGTTCTCTTGTGGTTCTTAAATATCTCTTAGAAGGTGACTGGTATACTAATTTAAATAACCTTCATTGATTTTGAGTTATAATCTATACACTATCTACTATTTTTACATTTTGTTCTATTTTCGTGTCCCATCATCTCTTTCTTCCAAATCATCTAAATCTTTGTCGTGTTCCAAAATGACCGCAGACTAACAAATCACAAACATTTTTTCCCTAGTCGCTTGGAAGTAACGTTTTCATTCATACACTTGCACACGAACGAAAGAAGGGAATTTCCCCCTTGATATCTTCAGATGCTGCATAATGAGTAAACCTTCAAGATCACAGGCAGTAAAGAATGAGTTTTTCATTTTATGGTTCGGGCCGCTGTAGCCAGTTTGGAAAAGTATCGGAATAAGCAATCGGAGAGTTGCGAGTTCGAAACTAGGTCCAGCCAAAGATCATCGTATACGCAGGGGCAGATGCACGATAAATCTGTCGTGACCTCAAATGTCCTCGCGTTGGCGTAGTGTAGAAGATTCGATAGTGTGGTGCCATCTCAGGTGTTGACCTCGTCTTCTGACCATGGTTCAAAATTGCTAGGAGTTTTTTTGGATTTTTCCTTCGGGAATGATCCCGGACTGTCGCTCATTGTGTTGTTCCAGTGCAAAGTTAATTAACTACCTACCTAGGAATGATTCTTAAAGTATTACCTGGAGAGAATGTTGCATTCTTCTGCGAAAGCTCAACCTTTAACCCCGGATTGCATTCTGATCTAGATGACTTGTTTAATGTAGAAATCCAGCTATAAATTTCATTAAATATGTATTTTCAATTACTTGCATTAATTATTTGAAGCAATATGTTTTCATACACGAGCCTCTACCTGGATTTAATATGGCTGATCCATAGTAATAATCCATTATCTCAATGTTGAAACTAATTTGAGCTTAACGTTTGGTGAACTTAGTGATTTAAGGTAGGTCTTAATGGAGGTCAATGGAGGCCCGGATCACTTATTTTTGAGGATTCCTAGTAAATAAAATAAAGACAGTCCAGGAAAAAATGAAACTTATATTAAGTGTAGAGTTAACGTCGAAAACATAAATTTGATGCCTCCTAGAATGAGGCACTGCTGACATTTGAATCCCGATTTGAATGTACATTGTATACAATAATAAGCGATGTGTGATAACTCAAATCCAGTGCGTCTCAGATTGGCCAAAAACCGCTCGTGAGTTTGGGTGCACGAGTGGCCGGATTTTCACGTCATTATTACGTCATGATTTAACCACCGTTTTAACATTTATTGTGCGCGTGCAGCTTTGCTCATGAATATATTTAAATATTTTATTTTCACTCTAACCATGATATGGAATAATAATTTTGTTAGTTGCACCATCATTATTCCGGTTCAGCTTTTATGTTCCGTGTTTGTAATATCATGTTTGTTCCGTCGCATTATTTTAAATTTTTAATTAAAGTCTTAAGTTATGATCACGGTTGCCTCGTTTCGTCTTGATTAAAGAACCCTTCTGAATCAAAGAATAGTTAGTGGTTGACTACGGTTATATATTCAACCCTCTGAACGTCACCAGATTTCCGAGTAGAGTTGCTTTTACCCACAACCCACTCAATGACTAAATAGTCATCTTTCTAAAGAAGCCTTGTATCATTTCCACCTTTAGAAATATTTTATTGGCTTATGTGTGTCATTTCCTTAGATTACAATCCTTTGGAAAGATTGTATTGCATTTTTCCTTAAATAGAATCCTTTGGAAAGATTGTATTACACTTTTCCTTAAATAGAATCCTTTGGAAAGATTGTATTACATTTTTCCTTAAATAGAATCCTTTGGAAAGATTGTATTACACTTTTCCTTAAATAGAATCCTTTGGAAAGATTGTATTACACTTTTCCTTAAATAGAATCCTTTGGAAAGATTGTATTACATTTTCCCGTAAATATCTAGAATCCTTTGGAAATATACAGGGTGGCTATAAAGTTTGGAATCATAGGAGAATTATCTCCACTCGTTGGTTTTTCGTCAGTGACTATTCACCTGTAAACAAATACAAGAATATAGTTACTTCTCCTATGGTTCCAGACTTTATAGCAACCTTGCTCCTTTCCCCTTAGAATAGAATCATTTAGAAAGATTTCATTGGTCCTTTCCTTATAATAGAATCCTTTGGAAAGATTCCAATGTTTCTTTCCTGAGAATACGATCCATTGGAAAGCTTCAAGAAGAAAGGTCAAGAAGAATAAAACTACTTACAACTCATGCAAGGAAGACTGCGTGCTGCATTGGTGGAATTATGCGTCTGAATCCCTCAGAGGGTTAAAGGCTAGCTTTGTGCACGAGTAGCTCGTATATTAAAATAAACATAAATTAACATATTATGCGTTTGTGTTTTATGTGTTTGGTTGAATTTGGTATGTTATGTTCGTTACGATGTATGGTGTCAGATCAAAAAGGATCTTTTTAAGGACGAAACGAAAACACGAGTATAACATGACAGCAGGGGACAGCACGTCCATCCTGCCTCGAGCACTAACAGGGAATCCCCTCCACTCCTTCGAACTCTCTCTCCACCCCTACCACAACCCTTCGGTTACAGTTAGAAGTGGGGTTCTCACATACCTCCTTTCTGAAATTGGACGCAGAGGTCCTAAGACTGAGACCATACACAAAAATACAATATACAGAAATATTTAATTGACTGATATATATATATATATAAGTTAACAAAGCTAGAGGGAACTCTGGTTTACTAAATAATTGACAGGATAATTTACGCACGAACTTAAAAGTAGAAGTTTAATTTTCAAGTAGGTGAAAATGACATTAAAGTACAATTCGAAAGACATTTCACCGATCCGTATGTTTTATTAAATTAGTTTGTAATTTATGAGGAGATTCTAAGCTAACAATTAAACTCAAAGTTCAGAAATAACCACCCACACGCAGAATGTCCCTGTTCATCAATTTGGATGCATTCAAATAAACCCGCTTGGGCTTTAAATCTAATTAAATATTTCCTTTGAGATCCAAACTTCATTTCAAATCTGGAAGTTTTCGAAAGGTTTATTATTTAGATGAAAACTTGGAGATAGAAAAGGGTCATCCGGTTTACTTTCAAAGCTGGAAGGACAGTGTTATTAGCTTTGAATCATTCATACGCTCTGGTTACACTAACCTAATTCGACTGAATAACCTAAATCAAACGTATAGTTAAACTTTTGAGAGTTGTGCATTTTATATTAATTTGCGCACCAACTCAATTAATTCTGCCTTACTTGCATAGTTGTCTATTGTAAAATGTATTCATATGCACAGAAATTGTAAAAGCTATATCAAATGAATTTAAAGTTTCATTCTCACACAACCCGAAGACAGAAAGCACAAGTCTCAAATAGAACGAAAATCAGTTTTTGTGTTCTTAGCACACAGTTACTTTAACCCTCCAGGTGGTTTTGACGAGATATCTCGTCATCAAGATATTGCCAAATTTTTGATGATGTCGAGATCAAGATCTGGCCAATTTCCTTTTAATGACGAGATATCTCGTCCATCAAATCCAGTCAGTTTTCTTCTAATGAGGAGATACTTCGTAAAGACAACCATCAAGAGGGTTAAAATAATCTCCTTGAGAAGTATTCTACTCTGAACGCAATGTATGATTTTTATATGTAATATATGATTTAAATTTGTATTAAAAAAAGTGCAAAAATAATTTTTACATTTCGATATTCTGTGTAGGTTCTTGTGTATTCATAAATTTTGCCTATTATCTCTGTATGTCTGAGTTTCGCCACATCGTAATCACTATTACGACTTCTGGCATTTAACGGTAATTGCCAATTGTGGAAACGCATTGCTTACGTTTCACTTGCATCCTTAGTTAACGAATAGACTCATCGTAAGCCCACTCTAATACCAACTTGCCGGAGCCAGATTATACCTGATTTTTACCCATGCCAAAGTATAATTTCTCTCTCTCTCTCTCTCTATATATATATATATATATAAAGAAGAATTGGCGTCTATCTGTCTGTATGTTCTCTATAAAAATCTACACCGTTTGACCAATCCACACCAAATTTGGTACACTTATGTGTCGATTGAGCTGAAAAATCGCTCAGTATCATATCGTTTATGTATCCTGTCTAAATTTGGACATGGGATGGAATTTTCAAGTATAAAGTGTAATTGCTTGAAACGTTGATCATGATATCGTATCAACATGCTTTGTCAGTCTTTCATAATGATGGTGGAATTCCAAAATTAGCATTCCTGGTCAAGGTGCTACAAATGAAAAAATATTGATAAGAAAAAAACTGTTTGCAATAATACGATGTATGTCATCATTTTTAAGAAAATGAACTTAAAAGGCATTCACAATCATCCAAAACTCAAAATCGACTTTATATATATATATATATATATATATATATATATTATATATATATTCATCTCAGTATCAGTTTTTGTTGGTTTGTCTTACCTATAGTAAGTAAAATGGATCTAAAGTAAATTGTAGAACTTTCTTGTACATATTTGCATTTTCTATGACAGGAAAGTGATTTTTTGGATCACTTTTAATCGACGTTTAACCAGTTAAACCCAAGCAACGCCGGGTAAATCTAGCTAGTTATCTATATATATATATAAAGCAGAGTTGGCCGTCTGTCTTGTCTATACAAATCTACATCGTTTGACCAATACACACCAAATTTGGTGCCCGTATTCTTTAGAACCTTTCGGGTAACGTAGGCTACATATTAACCCCTGTTCTATTTGTCTTGGGACTGTAGAGGGGGCCAAAACATATTCGAAATTCCAATAGGAATAACTTTGAGTATTTTTACGATCACTGTCAGACGAACACACCAATTTTGGTACATTCATCCTGTAGAATCCTGCGGGAAACATAAGCTATATATTAACCCCATTTGATTTGACCTGGGTCTGCAGAGGAGGCAAAAAACAATTCATCCCCATAGGAATAACATCCTTGGTATCACAGTTAACCAATTCCAATCAATATTGGTACACTCATCTTTAAGAATTCTGAGGGAAACATAGGCTAGATATTAACCCCCGCTATATTTGTCCTGAGTTTGTAGAGGGGCTAAAAGCAATTTTAAACGTCCATAGGAATAATATTGAATAATATTACGATGGATTATAAACAATTCAACCCGAGCAACTCCGGGTGATTCAGCTAGTATACATATAAAATTACGCTGACACTACTTTCCATTCATAAAAGTACTACTAAAAACAAGTATTTAGAATTTTCTTCGGTACTTTATTAGTATTGAGAATATAAGTCATTTTCAAATCTTAGAATGGCTAAGTCCTCAGGGATATTAGAACAGGTTTGATTCCTCCCTGGGTGTATTTCCCTCTTATGTGACATTAAAATTTTTCCTTGTGTGTGTCCAATACTTGATATTGTTTGTGTCGTGTATGGCGCAGCATGACCAAATAGTGTCCTTGAGTCAAAACAAAAATCCAACCAACCTCATGGATATTAACCCTCTAAGTGGTTTCGACGAGATATCTTTTCATCAAGATATTGCCGTCTTTTGATGATTGCGAGATCAAGATCTGAACAATCTTGCTAATGACAATATACTATCTCGTCATCTTGAAAAATTGCCATTTTTATGATGGCGAGATCAAGATTTGGTCAGTTTTCTTCTAATGACGAGGTATCACATCCATAAAGATCTTGTCGATTTTGCTAATAATGAAATGCCTCGTCACAACCACCAGGAGGGTTAACATGAGCTTTAACTCTTTGAATAGCTTTTGGAACAAATTTTAGCTTTGTCATGCATTGAATCGCAAATGAAAGTTGTCAGAAGTATTATTACAAAGTAATGATAGGTCTCGAACATAGTGTCATCTTTCGTTTCCAGGATACCTGGTTTTAAACTTTATCCGAAGTGACATCATACCTAACAATGTTTCATTTCTGGGGAACAGGCGTGCCAAGTTTCAGAATCTACGTCAGATTATTTTCACTTAACATTCAACCAAACCTCGCGTGCGGCGCATGCTAAATTCTCTGAGCTGTAACAAACGGATGCTACTCAGCGCTTTAAGTAATCTATTCTCATCACTTCACACTTCTGAATTATTCATTTTGCCAGCTTGCCGCTTTTTTGTGTCGTAATAGTAATAGTATGGCTGTGGTTTCGGTTAATCAAAAATGCTATTATTTTATTCGTTCTTAGAATGGTGTCTGCGTATGTCAGATAAAGAAATGCATTAGGATATTCCTTTTTCTAAGGATTTACTGCATTTTGCTTTGATTCATTCATGAGAATAAACTTTTGTAAGCATGTTTTTATTCACTTCAGTAGTAAAGTTTTTCTGAATTCGTAGAAATCAAATGGGATGTTTGAGAGTGCAAACATGTATACAAAATTACTTATTAATAAGTACTTATATTTATTAGGACAGACAGTATCGAAATGGAAAATTGTAAGGTTTCATATTACTCTCCTGTACTAACTAGAACCTATTGTATTAAGAACAGTGGATCGGTATATTATGCAAAATTTATCATGCATAATATACTGTTCCACATATATTATGCATTATAATATATGCATATAATATATGTGTGTTATACATTATAATATATGTGTGTTATGCATTATAATATATGCATGTGATATATGTGTGTTATGCATTATAATATATGCATATAATATATGTGTGTTATGCATTATAATATATGCATATAATATATGTGTGTTATGCATTATAATATATTCATTATAATATATGCATATAATATATATTATGCATATAATATATTCCGTTTCATAGCATTGAAATTGAATTCTTTTATTGTTTTTAGTAAGGAATGCTTATATATTTTTAAACCGTATCTATTTAATATAGGGCCATGGTAGCCCGGTTGGAAAAATAACGGACTAGCAACCGCCGGGTTGCGAGTTCCAAATTCGAAACTCAATCCAACCATGCACCGGCATGTACATGGGGGCTGGTGCACGATAAACCTGTGGTGGCTTCTAATGTCCTCACGTTTGCGTGGTGTGGAAGTTTGGAGAGTGGGGTACCAGCTCAGGTGGGACCACGTCATCCGGACGTGGTTCAAAATGATAAGATGTCGTACTCGGCTCTTTCTCTCTGTGATTGATCTTGATCCCGGACCGTCGCCAATAACTCGTAGTAGATGGAATGTGCGACGTTAATCCCACTACTACTATTTTAAAATATGAGTCATTTAAAAATTCTTCACAGTACATTCTGGGCACGTCCATAATTTAAAATACATACTACCAATCTCATACTTTAATTTCATTTATTCATTATTAATTCTTTTATGAAGCTCAGTTATATTATAACTCTTCATGTTCACTTATAACTACTCGACATACTTACGAAAATCGAGTAATAACCGATATTTATTTTCATAAAGAAGTTCTACACAGTTAAAGCAAACTAAATATAGTTTACTTACATGAAAATTCTCCAAAATTGATGGATTTTTACATGAAGAGCAAGCGAAGTCACCACTCGAGTACCTTCTAAGTTCTAAGAATTTAATTCATTACCCATCAGGCCATTATTTAACAAACTCTATTGAGCTTAAACAAATTTATCTTAATGCCTTTTCTATACGAATTTGTATCTAACTACACTAATTAGCATCAGGGGAATTATTCAATATCTCTATTTCAAGGAAAGAGGTAAATACCTAAGCACAGCTTAGAAAAGAGAATAATGCATAGTGATGTCACGGATTCTAAGCAATCCATCAATGTCCTAAGTTTTGTCGTCATCGAAACCATCCGTCTTTGGATGGAGTATCCTTCACTGGACAATGGACAGAAGAGCAAAAGCTCTTGGGAAATATAATCCTACCGGCTCTACGTCACTGAGATGACTGCAGTGGACGAGAACTGGACATTCGTGTTGTATAAGTAACTAAGTAAGAATGGGTTTCGAAGATTGTCTGGGTTCATCGCGCTCTGCCAGTTTCTGGGTGCTAATAATAAAGCAAACTTTAAAATAAAATATTGGGAAATAACGTTGAAATTGTGAGTTATCTTTTAGGAGTTTATTACCATTATTTTAGGAAAATTATTGTATAACAAATAGAAGTGTTTTAGTAAAGTTGTGTGTGTATCAATGGGCATGTATTGATATATACTCTTGCTTACAGAAGTCTATATAGAATATAGATATAAAGTGTAGCAAAAGGTGACAGTACAGCAAAAGCCTCAATTTAAAAGTAAGAAAAATGTGAATTTAAAATATGAAGCGTTTATCGATTCTTTTTAGCGTATACTCATTCAATAGATTGACCCATAAAGACGAAAACAAGGAGATAAAATTATAAATAGCTATTTGCATGGTGAAAAATGTCCACCAGCATCAGGACAGTTATACTTTTGTCCTCATCAAGGTGGACGTTTCACTCCAACAAAATTGTTGCAAATTATATCAAATAATTTTTACTCAGGTGTATTTGTATGGGTTTCATCTTGTGGATTTGGTAATGTATCTCGCTTCTAGGAGTGAAGAGGAGACCATTGAAAATTCAGATACAAAATTTATTAAGTAGGTAATTGAATTAACGTCGCCCTAGAGTGACACACAATGGTCTATTGGCGACGATCCGGGATCAGTCCTGAAGGGAAAGACCCGAGGACAAAACCTCATAATTTTTAACCACGGTCAGATTACAAGGTCAATGCCTGAACTGGCACCCCACTCAAAACTTTCACACCACCCCTACGTGAGGACAATTGAGGCCACGAAAAATTTAACGTGTACCAGTCCCTATGTACACGATGGTGTTTGGTTGGATCAAGTTTCGAGCAAGCAGCCTTCTGGTTGTTAATCCGCTACTATTCCAACCGGAATATCAAGACCCTGAAAATGTATTGGGATAGGTTTATTTAGGTCTAATTAAATTTGTTAAATAAAGGCATAAAAAATCTTAGAACTCACAAGTACTTGAGTATAATATTTTGGGAAACATTTTGACAAGATTGTGTACCTCCCAGTTGATTGTTACTTTTTTGTACACTGCTGGCCACCCAAATTGCAACACCAAGAAAGACAAGAGATATCACAACAAAATTTATTTTGCAGATAACATGTTGACCAAGTATCAAATGATTAAATTTATAGACTTCTGTGAAGTGTGGTTCCTGCCAAAATCAGTAGCCAGAGTAGCCGCCATTGTTGGAGATCACCGCTGCCACACGCCTCGGCATTGATTCAAAGAGACTTTGGATGTGTTCTTGGGCTACAGCAGACCAAGCAGCTTCCACACGTTGCCAAAGTTGATCTGGTGTGGCAGCTGGGGATGTATTCTGGGTCAATCGTTGAGCAACCATGGACCACATGTTTTCTATCGGCGAAAGATCCGGAGAGCGAGCTGGCCAGGGAAGCAATTCAATCTGGCGATTGACGAAGAACCCTTGGACAATGCGTGCCACGTGTGGTCGCGCATTATCCTGTTGAAATATGGCTGTGGGCAAGCCCTGAAGGTAAGGAAGGACAACTGGTTCCAACACCTCGGAGATGTAGCGCTGGCTGTTTAAAGTACCGGCAATGCGTACTAGAGGAGTGCGAGAGTGATATCCAATACCGCCCCATACCATAATACCCGGTGCAGGACCAGTGTGGCGGTGCATAACGCAGCTGTTCAGCATCCTCTCTCCACGGTGTCTCCAGACTCGAATCCGACCATCGTGGTGTTGCAGACAGAAGCGTGACTCGTCAGTAAAGACAATTTCATTCCATTCTGCCGTCCACATCCTTCTTTCATCGCACCATTGGCGGCGGAAACGTCTGTGGTTCTGCGTCAAGGGTAGACGAAGCAATGGACGTCTTGCGGACAGACCACTCTGCTGTAAACGGCGTCGAATGGTACGCGCAGACACTGGATGATGCGGTACAGACTGAATGTGATGTGCTATGGTTCGTGATGTGGCTGAGCGATCCGTCACTGCCATACGCACAATATGCCTTTCATCACGTGAAGTGGTGCACTGAGGTGGATGCGATCGAACACGTCGGTCCGTCGTACCCTACTGCATCCAACGATCACATATCCGCATTACAGTTGTTTGGTTTCGTCCAACACGACTACCGATTTCCCTGAAAGATAATCCACAATCTCGGTAGGCCACTATCCTTCCTCTGTCGAACTCGGATACTTGATCCAAAGATGATCGCTGTTTTCTACGAGGCATAATTGATCGTTTTTTTTGAAAAAACCACAAGACAAACACAATTGCCGTACTTGAAATCGTCGAAATATCCAAGCCTTAAATAACGCTTTGAAGTGGCGCCACAGGCGCGCGTGATGTGCATCTGCGCTGAAATTCTAATCATTTGCATATCTCACCTCCGCTAATGCATGTTGTAAATTTCATATTATTTGCATGCTTCCTTCAGGGTGTTGCATTTACGGTGGCCAGCAGTGTATTTATTATATTTGATGACCATTGCTTTTGTATTGTATAGTAGACGCAGCAAAATTGGACTCGCGCAATAAAGTTGTATTGTATTTTTTGAAACTTCTAAATTTTTGACTAAAAGTAACTTGGCACGGAAAAAATCTTGATCAAAGTGGTATCAAAGATTTCATAACTTCAAACCATAACTAATTTAGAATAAAACAAACTTGTCCTGATGATAGAAGGTTTGCTCCATCGAAATAGCTACCGGCTATTTTTCGACATGTTTTAAACTTTATTAATCACATTTTCAAGTTTTTAAATTTTTATTGAAGAACAACTAGTTTGACAAGATGTATCCTAAATTAACCCGAAACCAACTGTTCTTTGACTGCTCTAAACCCTACATTATGTTATCCAAATTTAAACTAAAGTGCACTCCCCATGCAATGCGAGTGATCTAAATGAAAATTATTAACCATTATATTCACGCGAAATAGTTAGTTTATCTCCGTCTGGTGGAATTGAATCCAACCATCTAAGGAAAGATGAATGTGAACAGGAATGCTTATCCCTTTTCATAGAGATTAGTCCGGAACAGTTCCTAATTGGATTCCTCTTTTATGTTCCCAGTATGTACAAACAGACAAGCTTTTCGAATGGGGTCCATTGTGTGCTCCCATTCACGTAATGCTCATTAGAACGTCATTCCATTTGTTCGCATACTTCACATCCAGGTATGCCTTAATTGGGTGAGGTCATACACTCATTTCATCAATGGCCAACTGCATTTAGGCACACACGTTTGTAGGGACCCGTGATTAGAGGAAAATAACAGAAATGGGCTCTTTCTGAGCTTCGTGTTCCTAGGAATAGAAGCAACAAAGAGGAGAGTGTTCTCACGAAATCCTTTCAGTGTTTTTTGAGAAATTCTATTTGGTCTATGTGTAGTAATTAAATGGAATTCGCTGTCATGTATGGATCACACATATTTGAATCATGTCAATAGTTGTATCTTTTATTTTTTATAACCCTCCTGGTGGTTTTCTCGACGAGGCATCTCTCGTCATTAGAAGAAAACTGACCAGATCTTAATCTCGTCATAAAAAACCGTCAATGTGTAGACAAGATATCTCGTCATTATCAAAATTAACCAAATCTTGATGTACGAGATATCTCGCCATTATATAAAAACTGACCAGATCTTAATCTCGATGTAAAAAATCGCCATTATCTTGATGACGAGATATTTCGTCATTAGAAAAATTGGTAGAATCTTGATGGAAGAGATATCTCGTTCAAACCACTTGGAGAGTGAATCAAAAAACCTTTTCGAACTTAAACTATCTTACCTTTTAGGAAGCTTATTTCAAATTTTGGGCATGATTCATTTTTTTCTGTATAAAAGAGATAATATCAAATCGCCAAATTGAGTATCTCAATGCGAGCAGATATTATTTATCAAACGTGATTGTTTGATATTAGCTCTTTTTATAAAAGAAATGACCGGTGTACACACAAATTTGGGATGCGTTTAGTAGATAGGTTAAGTTCAAAATAGTTTTTGGATTAATAAAGAATAAATTATACAGCTATTTTCATTACTAAAAGATTTTCCTATACGTGCCAGTGATGACTTAATGTAGGTTTCCTTTAAAAAATTATGGCTGGGTTGGAAGTCTAAAAGTAAATAATATATATATATATTAAGGTTTCATTATTATTGGAAAAACTACACGCGTTCATTCACAATTTCATACTGTAAGGTAAGGTGTACCTTCCCTTACCTTACCAAATAAATAATTGCATTGCGGTATTTTAAGTAATGAAAATGAATTAAATAAACAAATTAGATTAATTATTTTTTGACTTATTTCAGCATTAGAAAGTATTTATTACTCTAGTACAATATGTTTCTTGTTTCATTTATATTTTAAAAAACTAGTCAATTTTTATGATAAAAGTATGTTGCAAATTGTGTTTAATTAGGTTTCATTTTCTTTTCAAATCTATAAAATCTTTACTTCTATTTTCCATTACTTTATCTTCAAAACTGGGAGTTCATAAATGTAGTTCTTATTTATTCCTTCCCTGATAGTAGTCTTACGTTTCATTTGATAACTGTCTTAGAACAATTTCGTTTTAAATATTTAATAAGAAAACGATAAAGTGTTAAATTTAGTTATAAATAAATCAATAGAATTTTAAATTATCGGAATTTAAATTACTTATGAGGTGTGCATCTCTTTGTACATGAATGGTACATAAATTGTTTTAAATGTAATTCCTTTTCACCAGATTTTTCTTAAAACTGATTTATGATAGCTTTACCATATTTCGTAAATAGACGACACACATAAATCAATGTATATAGCAATTTAGTTCCCAATAAATCTTGATGCTTGAAGGAAAATTTATAATATATGGAATAAAGCTCTGGCTTAGAATTTTGGTACTGTTTGTCTCATGTTTTGAAAGAAAAAATAATTTAAAGCTTCCGGAAGGAAGGAGCCTATTACATAAAGAACCAACCAATTGACATCCGGAAGTGTACGACGAAATAAGACAGTTGGAAGTATTATTTATCAAACCCAAGTACAAAAAATAACACAATTTAAAGAGATATATAAAATATTGATTTCAGAATCATCCATCTTACATAATTGGCATGGAAGTAGAAATTTAAAAAGAAAATATAGAGCAGGGATGGCGTCTGGCATAGAGCCACGAAGCCATCACTCCACCAATATGCTTAGGGAGAAAAGTTTGAGACCGATGTGATTCAATTATTTATTACTTTAACTTACAGATTTGTTCAGTCTTTCAGAATAATATAGTTACAGATGAAGCATTACACAAACCAAGAGTATTTAAATGCAAATAAAAACGAATGACCAAACATGGTGCAGTGAGCAGTTTGAGATAAGTTTTGTTCTATCTTTCTGCTTAGCTGAGAAGTCTCAGTGGAATGGAAAAGGTCCTTTGTGCCTTGTAGGGATGCAGAATAAAATTTTCGCTGGATAAAATTTGTGAAGTTACTTTAGTGAGATGTACGCGGTTAAGTTAATGAAACTACATCTTACTACCGGGTAATTAGACATTTATATGTGTACAGATTGATCAGAATCAACCTCACAATAATCATATCCGCGATTCTTTGTCAAAAGCTAACACGAAAATGTCCGGTTTTTGTGTGGGCGTAGCATTCAGGTAATAGTCCTCGAAAGTTTTATGGTGTTGCTACCGGTCATTTGGAATTTCTGCTCCAAAAATACTAAATAATCATTTTAGCATCCATGAGGTTGCTGGTACCTGAGTAAATTCAAATATATGTACAAAAATAAAGCACCAGATCTATGAGCAAATCTGAATACATATGACCGAATGCTACATCCAATCGAAAAACATGCTTTTACGGGCTTGTTTTCCAAAAGGAATCGATTGTAGGCGGCGCAGGTTCGATTCCTCCCTCATTGCAATTCTCTCCTCTGTGTAAGTAAAACGTTCCTTGGGTGTATATGTCTATTTTATGTTATTTGTATTTTGTGTAACTCAGTATGGCCAAATAGGGCTCGTGTCCCATAAAACCCAACCAACAGAATCGACAAGGAATAGCGTGGTGTGATCGATGTGCGGTCGATTCTGACCACTGTAAAAATACCACAGTATATAATGGTATTTTTTACGTTGTCTGAGTTGTGGGTGAAGTGTTATAGCACAAATATGGCCCTTGCGCCATCAAACAAACGACCGAAGCGACAAGGAATCGCGTGGTACCACACAATATACAATGGAAAGATAGAAAAGCCGGGGTAGAGTTAGTTTTTAAAATTTGTTGCTCAGAAGGTATCATTTCGATTTTTGTCAAACAGGAATTTCCCGATCTTTATAATAAAATCAATGAAATCAGTGAGAAAGTACAATTTAAAGAGCGCTTGAAAGTAGACTCCTTCTATTCGTGAATTTTATTAGAAAAACTTCCAGTGAAAAATAAGCTGCATTATCTGAATGGAAAAGGATAATCACTACAGTTAAAAATGGCATTGTGAGAGCTGGAATCACGAAAAAGACGGACGAGTCAATTGATATTCTTAGCATGGTTTGCTCCATTTAATAAAAAATTAAATGAGTTTTTTTCTGAGTCAAATTTAGACTTTCAACAGCGTATCTGTTTTATTTATTTCTTTTAGGTTTTTATTTTAAAAATTTCCAATTCGCTTTCGCTTAATCATTGGCAGTTGATATATCTTGAAATATGAATTTGTTTAAAAGTTTTGAACAAAGCAAAGCATCACCACCTTTCTTTAAATCATTTCCTTTTCAAATACTTAATGTTAAGAAATTTAAATTACTCATACTCAGGAAAAATGTTCGAATCAAACATTCACATCATATTAAGTGTATCGAAAAATGTTAGATGATTTGAATTTGTATAGTAACCTCTTCAGTACTATTAACATTAAATATTTTGTTTTTGCACTTGCTACTTTGCGGAACTGCAATTATGAAAAATTATTTCCATAATTTAAAAGGAGCAATTTATTGGCAGAAAGCAAATTAGTCACAGTATCGCTGGTGAAACAGCACTTATATTTACCCTACTTCAATTTACAGACAATGTAGTGACTTTTTACTTGTGAGGCAAAATGATTTATTTTAGAATATGCATATCAATGGCACTTACTCGAAATAGTCAATTACCTTAAGTACTGTTAATAACACTTAACACTGTACCTTTGTTTCGAAATTACTGTAACGGATTATTTTAACACACAAAGGAAGTACCACAAGCTCTAGGTAAACTCCAAAGTTTTAATTACATACACTTATTCCTAATTCCATGATGAACCTATTCTCCATAACAAAGTGATTGTCGCGAACTTCTATGTCTAATGAAGTTTTCAGCCTGTCCGATCAATAGCAATAGCTCATTTCGTGTAGTATGAATCCACGATGTCTTAATTATTATCTGGAACCCAGATAATTCCATTTAACTGTATGCTGCACTGACATTTTCTCGTTCTAAGAGACTGAGATTAACTGAAATTTCCATTTTCCAAACATTTATGCGTAGCTACCTTAAGTAATTGAATTAAGTAACGGTTTGATAATATTGTAAGTGGTTCAAGGTCTTTTGTGATGCAAGCATTTTATACCTGGATGACTTGATTTATGGATATATGTCGAAAGACCATACCCAGGACTTTAAGGAAGAAAAATTAATTGCGTCCATCGTGCAAAAAAGTATTTAACTGAAATAAACTTCATTCCGCTATACATACCATTTCTTTCTTCAATTCCATAGAATTTGTAAGCGCACAATTTATTTGCTTGAAGTATATTTAAAGATGAGAACCGTGAACGATTTCAATGGATGATAACTGCGTAGCTTAATATAATACCGTTGCACTTATAAGTACTTTAATCAAAGTGTTCAAATTTAAAAATTTATGATATTACTGGATTTTCCAACCGAATAATTTTTGCTGCTTCACACAATCCAAATAGCCCCTGTTGCCTCAGTAGTTTTTTGCGTCCTCGAAAAGTTTTGGGGCTTTGTCCGCTCCACGTGCTTTTGTTCTTTCCTCTTCCGATTGCTTGGCTCGTTTCAGCTTTTGAAATTTTGCGTTGATTCAACTATGGTTATTGTTATCTCTTGCTTAACTTTCAAAAGTCAATTTTACTTCTGTGGGTGGATGAGAACGACGCAGCGAGCTGAATATGATTGCGTTTACCTAGAAATTGCAGGCACATTTAGTTGTGCAAACTTTATGTTTAATAAGCTCAGCATTCGAGAGTTTACTGCTTTGGACAATTTATTTCTGCTTAATATACACGATGTGTAATTCAATATAACTGTTATCTAGCACAGCAATTTTATCCTTTCAAGAAACTGAAAATAGTCAAAATCGCCATTCCAACCCACACGTACAATTCCATCTTGCAACCTGCATTCTTTCCCCCTGCATGTTTTATAACCAATTTTGATCATAGCCAACATCATCTTTCCAAAGGATTCTATTCTAAGGAAAGAACCAATTGAATCTTTCCAAAGGATTTTATTCTATCGAATGAGTCAATAGAGCCAAAGGATTATATTCCAAGGAAACTACCAATAGAATCGTTTTAAAGGGTGAAAGAATCCATGGAATCATTCAAACAATAGATCGAATTATTTAGACATTCAGTGTGCATAGTGAGGTAAAAGAATATTACAATACCCGGAAATTGCATGACGCTCACTTCTTAACTTTTATGCATAAATGTCCTTAGTGATTTAACTAGGTCACAATATAGTATATGGCACGAGGTACGATGCTGATATTATTTTTATAATAAATGAGTACAACATTCATTTTACAAATCTTTCTGCTCTAATATTTTTAATTTCCTCTAAGAATAACTTTAATTGGAATAGTTGCACAGCACTCAAATAATTTAAAAATTAGTGGTTATTTTTAAAATCTAACGATAAATGCTCGTTGTATATAAAATGGTTTTTGTACAATTACGTCATAACTACAGTGTACATTAAGATTTAACTGAATATATGCAGTGTATTACATTCATAAACTTCTAATAATACTAGTACGACAATGTTTCGTTTAGAAATAATTGAAGCAAAGAAATACTAGTCAATAAAAGTGATATTTCTATTTCTTCCTATATAATATTTAAAAGATATATGAACATATTTAGAATTTAGCAAATTATTTCTAAAGAATTATAAAATAGAAATAATTTTGTTCATTGTCAGGGGTCAAACTATCTTACAGCTCTGAAGTAGCATTCATACATTTAACATTAAATATTCTACGAAAGTCAAATATTTCTCGAATCTTTCTTGAAAAATACCGTAGAACAAAGATAATGTAGTACATCCGTTAGATTAACACAACTTTAAAAATAATTTATTTTACTGAAAACAATTTTATAGAATAGCCTTTAAAGAATCTTGCAGGATGAGACAGATTTGAAAATTTATTTCATTTGTCGATCCTCTTGAAAGGAATTTTTAAAGCAATTATTTCAATATAATCTTAATGAATAAGACTTTATCATAGATCAAATTGAGGTATGCATAAACTTTTAGAAGAACGATTATAATAATTCAGTCTTGGTGATTTAGGAAAACTGAAAACAACTCTAAGCCCCAGAACGAAATTATACTAAACTACTAACTGCATTAAAAACTCAAATAAAACTGTAACTCTAAACCTTTTATGCATATAATTAATTTTGAGTAGATTACCAATAAAATTCATCTTTTCGTAAATGTTTAGTAAAAAATTTCACGATTCCTGGAGCATCTCTGGGCACATTTTTAATACACTTGATGAATGTAAATGAAATTCGTAAGTATTTCAATTAGGATAAGATATTGAAACGAAAAAATAATTGCATTAAGTAGACTCTTAGGTTCTGAATAAATTCAATTTAAATTTTTTCTTAACATTAAAAAACATTTTAATAGATTGAAATATATTGGATGAGTTTTGTAATTTGGCACATTGATTGAGAAATACGTTTTCATGTTCGAGGAATAGGTTTTAGAAACTTCTCTTCTCAGGAGAGCCCTGAATTTATTACAAATAAAATTTTTTTAGAGATCAATAAAATATTTTTTACCTAATTTTACGCAATAACACAACTAGAAAAGTCATGTGAATAGATCAAATAGGGTATATATAATTTTTAAATATGAATGCTGGTGTTGAAATATTAGCATTATTTTCAATAGCAGTAAGAAATATATTCAGATGATAAATAAGCAGGTATATTAGAAATCTTTAAAGTTCGCTTTCTTTTGCTGAATTTATTTTTCTCTAAATATTTACCTTGTGTGAATAATAATTTAAGAATGCAAAGTATAGCAACATTTTAAAACCTTGATTTTTTTTGTTTTCAAATTGGGAGTACTTTGAAAAATTGAGGACTAAACACGATCCCCAAATATCCTAAATGATTGAACACTAATGCCAGTGCTTACTGTAGGAGCTGTAACTGCTTCTAGTAAACAGATATCGAACCATGAGGCAAACAAAGTTTGTAATGTAAAACTGGGTGCACTTAAATCATGCAAAGTTTACTAAGTAAAATTGGGTGTATTTCTTAAGAATGCAACATAGACCTGTTGAATTTAATGAAATGTAGTTCTTAAAGCGTTTTTTGGATAATTTAAAAATAAGTATTTATTACAGTGAGGAACTATTTGATGTGATGAACGATATAGTTGTAAAGCTTCCAAGACCGTTTAAATATGACGCATCAAAGAGACGAATAGCAGTTTACTTTTGAAGTTAATTTTTGCACTAGAAATGCACTATTAAATGATAAATCTACAAAATGTTAATTATTATGACTTTATTACCGTTTTTTATCTCTATTAAAATGTAAGTAATTACAAATATCTGCATATGCTTTTTCTGAAGTTATTTATCAAAATTCCCTTTAAAAATTGAAATGTTAGTATGTTGAAAGGCACAAGATGGTACGTACAAAAGTATATGACCATCATATACCATTGAACAGATATTTTGAGTTTATATTTGTCAAGATATAATATTTGTTTAGATAGAACCAAAGTTCGAATGTGTCCATAGATTAATAGGAAGTAGTTTTTTGATGTAAGCTTAACTAAAGTTGAAAAAATGAGAAATTGGTTGAAATTAAGAGAAAAGTAAATCATGTTTTAATAGATTCAATACCCATCACTGAAATTGTTATTTAAGTGAACACCACATTCAAAATTACCATCTGCTATACTATATCAAGAATCAAGATGATATATAACCATATTGCCTAAAACTCTGGACAGTATTTAAAATTAAGCTTTGACATTCCCAAATGATAAATTATAAAATGCAGTTTACAGATGAGTCGAGAGGTAGGAATGTTTATTTAGAGAATCTTAACCCTCCAAGTGGTTTAGACGAGATAACTTGTCCATCAATATCTAACCTATTTTATTAATGACAATATATCTCGTCCATAAAGATCTGACCTATTTTACTAAGGACGAGATATATCGTCAAGATATTACCTATTTTTTAGGAAATTACGAAATCAAGATATAATCAGTTTTCTTCTGATGGCAAGAGACGACGAGATCTTGATGGACGATATCTCTTCCATCAATAGGTGGTTAGTTTTGCTAATGACAAGATACCACGCCAATCTAATAAACAAGAGGTTTAATAAGTATAATTTTCCATCTGTATTTTATTTTTATACAGGGCAATTAAAAATGCATAAATCTTAATTTTAAGTATTTGCCATCAATGAGCAAACTAAGCGGTATCACGAACTTTATTTTTGTAATGATTGTGCATACAATTTAGTCTTGAAATGCAATCTCATAAATAGATGTAATGTATCGGTAGTGCGGTAATCCCTGTTACGTTGCACCCTATGTGGATGTTAAATGTCATCGTTATCACTATTCGGAGAGTTGGGAAATTCACTTGTAAGACACGGGTGTAGCTAGGCCTGTTTAGTTGGAAAGCTGTTAATGTCCTGGGGTTCTATTCTGCTCGTGATCACGAGGTTTAGTACCTGGTAGATCTGTTATAACAGTATTATGTATGCAGCTACTCGCGGGACGCTGGGAAGGACTAATTACTGGGAGTAGTAATGATTTAATGATTTTCCTGGAAACCCCGCCTTTGCCCAAGATCATGGAAGAAATACAAAAGCATGGTAATTGGAAACTGTCCGGATCGTGTCAGGAAAGACAACTGAGTGCTTTTCATATAGAAAATAACTGTTAAAAGATTCCATTTCTATTTCAATTGAAATAGATAATTCCCTGTTGACTTTAAAGTCAAACTATGTATAGCGTTATAGTAGGAAATGAAAAGCAGCAAAAAGAAAGCTGTTATGTATAATTTGATAGAGAAGTAAAATGTCAAGCTGTGTCAGTTTGAGAAGAGTAGAGGATAAGGTCGGGTACACCAAACTTAAAGTTACTTGGAACTTTGGAAAGTTACAAACTTGGAAGTTAAACATTTCACAAGTAGTTGGTAAGAGAGTATTGAATGAAAGTCTGGTCTCTGTACCATGCTGTTTGCTTTAGCCTTCTTGGTGATTGTTACGACGAGATATCTCGCTGCTAGCAAATAAAAAAATCTAACCAACCTAACTTACTGGAGAGTAACACGTAAAAATTAACCTGGATTTGATGGTCGAAAAAAATGAATTAGTAAATAATAGAACAACGTAAAGGATAACTGGTATAGGGGACACCGTACCCTAAAAATGACTAAAAAGTCGAATTTTTTTATTATCTTACATTAATTATACTACTTTTAAGAATATGTGTGCAAAATTTTATAGCTGTAGCTGCAATATTTAGCGAGTTATGAATTTTTATAAGTTAATTCTTTCATTTATTTAACTGCCATTTGAAACTTTAAAGTACTTTTTCTCAGCTTTTTATTTTTCGTGACTACAGTGTATTTAAAATGCTAAGGCGTTTTTTCTAATTGATGTAGAGTTTTGAAACTTTTTGTGGTTGTTTATTATGATATATTTAATAACGTTGTGCATGGAATAAGGATTTGGAAGAATAGTTATTTTTTCAAAAATTGAAGAAATCAACTATGACTGTTTTTCAGTGTTTGTTACAAAACATTTGTAAAAAGTAAATAACAGTGATACCCATAATCCCATGCACAAAATTGTAGGGAACACTTTATGGAAGGTAAGTAAATAAAAATATTTGAAAAAATTAAAATTTGAAGACGGAGTAGGAATTTTAAAATAGTGAAATATTTTTTATAAAAATTTAATTTTTTAGTTATTGTAAATGTAAAAATGATTTTTTTTCTTTTGTAATGTACATTTAATGTGTATTGGAACAAGGTACACAAAAACATTTTGTTGTGAATATGAAAACAAAAAAAAATGTTCAAAGGGTACTGTGTCCCTTTAAGCAAGCGAAAAACTTAGTTCTACGCAAATTGCTCTGAAAAGTTTAGTTTTTAAAAATCTTAATTAAGGTACTTATATACTTTTTATTGGATGCGAGGCTTAAAAGAATTTCACTCACTCTTTGTAACACATGTTTTCGTTTTATCATAGCATTGAAGGTGAAATTTACGACTTAAACTGCTCTCAGGTGTAGTTACAAGAAATAATGAATATTTAAGTTTCAAATTGCATATACTTTTCAACAAAACGCTTCAAATGAGAGTGAACTTCAAGTTAAGTCCTAATTTAACGTTGTCACTAAAATTATAATAATCTGTTTTGCACCACCAGAACCATTTTGAGGTTAAAAGTAAGATTTTTATTTTATATTTTCCCTATCTAACTTTGAGTATCATCTGAAATACATATAACTGGGATAGATACTTTAATTTGAAGTTCAACAATAAGTACATTTCATTTTATTCATCAGTTTTTAACGCAGTGACTTTTTGCCCCATATTGGGTATTTTAAGTAAGATTTGAATTGCAATCCATTTGGGTCTTCAATATGGGCTTAAACTTCATATATGTTCTAAAACACAATTGGTAGTTTGTGACTAGGGCACAAAACTGTAAGTTCTGACTTGAATACTAGGACCTGATTTTGTATTGTGGAATGAATGGAGCAGACATGGGAAGTTTGAACGATTGCTCATTGTGAATATTGAACAAATAATTTGGAATTTGAACGATTAAAGTACAGTTTTATATCAATTGTTGAGAGATTGTTGGTCAACATTAATTGTGGCGTAGTTTGGTAGCTTTCGAATGACACCACTCAATCAGTCCTCACTCCACGCAATCTGAATTACAATAGCCCAAAGCTCGCCCAGCACTGTAGAATTTCGACATATTGCGAACCCCCTCCCCATATTCATTGTGAATTGAGCACGCGGTCCGAATGCCATGTCAAGTATGGACATCCTTTGCCTACATGACATTATGAATGTTTTTTCTAGTTCTGAAATCAAGACAAAATGAGTGTAATGATTTTTTAGGCTTTTCATGCATACTCCAGTACTGTTTCGATTTTAAAGATGTGTTTACGTCAAATAGTTTCCTCTAAACAAGAGTTCTATCACAATAATTTTCTTGTGACTTCCATGCAAACGCTTCAGTCTAGTTTTCTTTCAAATTAATTTAGCTTTCCTATGAATTTCTCGAGTACCGAGCAATAGGAAGGATTTCAATAATTAATTGAAGTGTTTATTTGAATAATATAATAAGCAGCGTGTCGTGGAAAATGTTACTTCATTATAATAATTCTGAAGTCATTTGAGCTTGCTGTTTTCGAAATATCTGTTATCGCACCCTCTTAATGAAATACTTCCCACCCTTTTTACATTACCCCTCCTAATTTATTTATACTTATAAACTTAAAATTTCTATTTATAATTTTTCTTTGGTAAACAATTTTTTTAATTAATCAGGATTAAGTTGAAAAGATAGTCGCTAGTGTGTGTGATGATAAATATAGTTATTTTTTTAACTCTAAGATAAGAAGATATATTTTAATGATAAAAATTCTTGGAAATATGAGACTTCCTTTTTAATCTTTCGTATTTTCTCCCAATCTTGATGCCTATTATGGCGAAGGGAATAAAATAGGTTTTCGGATTACAATGTTCAATTCCAATGTCATATTTAACACAAGCTCACGATAGAATGCAAAGGAAAAGAATAGAATGGGATCACTCATTTTTAAAAATGCTCCACAAATCACTGAGAAATTAAATTACTGTATTGCATTGCCACTATACACAAAATGTTTTTAAACAATTTTTCAAAAGAAACATTTGAAAGGATAAATTGATTTGATGAAGATTATTACCAGAGAATGGGAAGTGTCTGGCATATCCTTAAAAATTAATTTACATTTATAAATCTACATATCACCGATGTCCTAAATCCCGTTCTTATTCAATTTGTGTAATCAGTGAAACTTGGGTTATATTTATACCACTGGTTCTCAAACACATCAGTCTACGAACCCCTTTGAAAATTACAAATTTTCGAGAAGCCCCTGATATCATGAAATTAAATAGGGCATATATAGACCTGCATAGTAATATAGCGATCTCTATTTCTCACTTAATACAAGGAGTGTAAAATATTTAGATCTATGTTAAATAGATTATAAAACATTAACACTTCAAATTCAGGATTAGTGATGAAAATTTAACCTTTTGTTTACTCAACGAGGTCTCGTCATTAATAAGACTAGTCTAATAAGACTAATCTCGTCCAGATCTTGATGGACGAGATATCTCGTCATTAGAAGAAAACTGACCAAATCTTGAGCTCATCGGTATTATATTGACGAGATATCTCGTCATTAGTGACATTGATCATACCTTATTCGACGAGAAACCTCGTTGAAAGAGGACTAAAGTACTGAAACAGGAAACTAGGAGTTATATAAAATAAACAGTGAATACTATGCAAACTTTTATTAATAAAAATCTTCATTTGCAAAACTGTATTTATGGTATCAAATATGCACTTTAATTTTAATGTGAACAATGAAACTGCTTTTTAACAATTCGCTTAGGATTGTTTGGTTTATAGTGCCCGATAATTTCGATATTGAGTCAATCTGAACTTCGAGGCTATTTCATAACTTAAATTTCAAATACGTGGGCTGAGAGAATGCAGTTTCAACCAAATGGGGAACACCGTTAAACAGTTCATAGTTTTTTCTTCCGTGTTTAAGGAACTAAGTAATTACAAATAGCCAAAAGTCAATAGTAATTTTTTCTCGCTGCTCAAAAACTAGTTTAATACTGATGTAACCCTATGGGTTCAGTATGGATGGTTAATTGTATGTGATAAAAACTTTTATTTTAATGATCTGTCAGTTGAAAGATCTCCCAAAACAATAGGATCCAAGGTAGCCCAGTTGGAAGGATTAACAACCGGAGGATTGAGTTCGAATCCCACCAAATGTACAAATGTACCAAGGGGACTGGTGCACGTTAAATCGGTCGTGGCCTCAAATGTCCTCGCGTTGGCTTGGTGTGGCAGTTTGGAGAGTGAGGTGCTAGCTCAGATGTGACTTCGTCATCTGACCGTGATTCAAAATTACGTGGTGTTGTCCTCGATCTTTCCCTTCGGGATTGATCCCGGACGGTCGCCAATAGCCCGTTGTGTTGCTCCAGTGTGACTTTAATTTATACCTCCCAAAATAATCTTCTAGCATAAGAGAGATCGGTTGATCGCTCATCAACAAAAAAATCATTATCTACCTATCGCATCCCAGCTGCAATACTGGCGCAGCTTGTCTGCTTTTGGACCTTGCGCCATAAAACCCTAACATCCAATCCAATCCCATCTGCAATACCACCATAAGGAGAACGAATTATTTCGCGTTTGAATTGTAGAACGACTACATACATATTTCTGCCTGCTGCCAAATTGCCCGACTATTGATTTTAGTAAAGGAGAGTTTGCAGAAGTACGTATTTACATATATTCTACAAATAAAACTAGAAATTATTTTTTTTTTGAGTAATGGAGTTTTGCAGTCGGAGTGCAATATCATGATCACCATCAATCGCTGGAAAAGACTGCAAGTGCAGTTCTCAAATTTAAGAACAGATAATTGAAATTTTTGTAGTCATTATTAAAACATAACACATAACATATAAGAACTGGAGAAAATAGAGGAATGTTTTATTTCTTGTTCTTGAAAGTTCTCTATTTTGAGTAGTAAAATGCGTTTTCTGCAGGCTCCCTGGAAACTTGTCGTGGACCTCTGGGGAGGGTCCACGAACCACACTTTGGTAACCATTGGTCGATTAAATTGGTCGAACGACCACACTAAGCAAACCAAAGCCTAGCTGGGAACAAATACAACTTGAGAGATAGTTGATTCTTTTTCATCCGTTATGCATTGAAATATTTTCAAGCATAGAACGCATAGAAACTAAACGCATAGAAACTTAGCATCAATGAGGATCAATATTCATCTAAAATGGTAATTGGATAATTACAGATGAATGAACATATATGGGATGAGAGAATAAAGCAGACCAATTACTAATTTATTAGTCAAAACGCGTATCTAATCCAATAAATGAGATGAGCACCTACGAGCCCTGCCTTTCGTTGCAAATTGAGTGCCAGGTATATTTTATGAACCACATTCGGGAATATTCAGAAGTAATGTACCATGAGTAATTCTGTCCTATAATGACGTCTATTCTCTGAAATGTAACCAACCAGATAAATACCTATTTATATCCCTAGCCATTGCTTGTGTTTATTGTGCCTTCTTATCACCTTTCCTAATCTCGTTTGTCTGGTGCAATGAGTGTTATGCCTTTTATTCAATTATATTAGCGAAGAATTACCATCACTCTTATGAACTACCCTATGAGATTGCTATCTAACAGCAATGCAGAATCTGTGTATATGACAGTATTAGTACTACTTTTAGTAGGCATTATTTAGAAATATTTGTTGTAAATTTATATCTGGTCGAAGAAATTTGTTTTCTCTAATAAGATTTTATCCCAAGGCAACTATATATTAATTTTTCTGACTTTACATATTGATCTGAATTTTTTATACTTTCCCAATTTCTATAATACTTTTTATTAAAAACAAACAACATTTTAATAAGCTTGAAAATAGAAAATTACTCATTGAAGTTTGTTTTGATGATAAACTTGTAGGCACTAACCTCTCAAGAGGGAAAACTATATTAAGAAGTGAAGCTTACAAAGAGCGTTTGGGGTTTTTACTCCACCTTCAAATTTGCTACACAGGATTAATTAATTACACCCTTTTCAGAGATGCAATATAGAATGGCCATAAAGGAAATGTTTAATAAAATGCAAATTTGAGATAACCTCAAGCTGTTTTTAGGCTAACAGAACGTACTACTAAAATGTTTAACGATTTTAAACATCGGTAGGAATGTACACACATGTCCAAAAATTGAGGATAATGAAATTGAGATGAAACACGCACTAAAAAAATTCACCGTAGTACCTCAAATGACAAATGAATGGGGAATAGAATAACATCCACATCTGGTGGTGCTACTGGAAACTAGAAATTTTTTAAGAAATACAAGGTGAACAGGTTTCAGTTAGTGCAAAAAAGACATTTTTTCCTTGGATAAAAGCAACATAATAGATAATTGTTTGACCTTTATTGCAAGCCTCCAACGTAAATACATACTTTCCACAAGGATCTAAGAATTCCTGTGGCAAGGAGTTCGGACACTAGAGAACGTCTTCGCTTCTGTACCATCCTTGGTGGTGGTGTGTAGGCTGCTATGTGACGTCCGAGGGTTTTCAAGCACACTCTATTGGATTGAGATCAGGTGACCTTGCTTGATACGAATTCAGTATTATCCTTAAATTTCGGATTTGTGTGTACACTCATACCGATGTTTAAAATCAATCTCTTTATTCGAATGTGTTAGCTATAAACAGCGTAAGGTTGTCTCAAATTTAAAAACGCAACGCAAATATAAATGTATTCTTAAAATCATGTGTGTACGTAGTATTACATAAAATAAAAAATAAATTAGTCAGAATTAGAGTAAGGTATAAATTTGAGCATATTGCAGATTTGTTTACCTGAACCGTTCGGATCCGTTTAATTAGTAGCAGCACCCACTATGTGTCTAGGACCTTTAGAATTCGGATACGCAGTTTTTCAATGGGATATTTCCTTTCAACGGATGCATATTGGCTCTGATCACCGAGATTTTAGAGTAGTTGTAATGCTGCTTTTACTCCTCTACACCATTTTTATGCCCAAATAGACACATGTATTGGCAAAAAGAATCTTTGTCAGAAGGAACGCAGGTAAATATTGCAGGCTGCCTAAAGTATCCAGGGAGATTTAAAGTTCCAAGGCACACTGGGATGGTATGATGCACGAAAATAGTCGTTTTTTGTAATGAAATGTAAGCTCACAACTGATGCATGTAAGTGCTACAAATTGTACCTTTTTAATCCTATAAGTAATCGAAAAAATATTTCGTCAAGGCATTACTGATATTTTTATCCCGAGATCAAGATCTAGTCAGTTTTCTTCTAATGACGAGATATCTCATTTATCAAGATCTGGTAAGTTTTGCTAATGATAAGATTCCACATCGGGACAACCACCAGGAGGGTTAAACTTCATTCGCAACGCGGATTTTGCAACTGATGCAGCATTAATGAAATCGTGAAAAGGGCATCTAACGTATGGAGCTGTCTATGGATTGGTCCACACCTAGGTTACAAGGAACCGCACTCGTGCTGGTGTCCGGATTTATGAGCTTTTCGTAGAATATCTTCCAACTACTGGCAGGCACGCTTCATGTCTTCTCACATCAAATGCTTCGGTTTCACGCAATTGGCAGAGCAATGATCAAATGTTTGACGATTCTGCCCTCGCTTACCGAGGTACTGTAGAGGCTTTTGAGTAGCTTTTTCGTTACCACTGGTAGCCTCATAGGTTAGATGTATATCAGCCATCTCTGAATTCGGTTTCTTCAACCCTACTAGTGGTTGTCCCGATGAGGTATCTCGTCATTAGCAAAATTGGCCAGTTCTTGATGAACGAGACATCTCGTCGAAACCACTTGGAGGGTTAAAGTTTCTCCAGCGAATTTCGAATCACGATGTATATGCGTTTGCGCCCCTCAGAAGGTTAGTTTTCATATTTTAAAGTTTTCGAATATATTTTCTTTTCTATAAATTAATTTTAATTTTCTAGCACTGTTTGTAAGGTGTTTTCGGAAAAGAATTTGTTAACCAATTTCAAGAGATTCAAGTTTAAAGTTCATTTTACAGAATCCAGTGTTCTGTGTCTATCTATATGTTAATTCAATCCACTTGTATGCAATCTCGTGTCATGTACTTTTAACTAAAATAACCCACCGGAAGCATCAAGCTGCACTTTCCCTTAGTTTCCTGGTACTCCAATAGAACCAAAAGTAAACGCTTTTCAATAAATAAAGCGGCCCTCGAAGCATCGATTCTAATATCTACACTAATACTCTAGATTCGCGAGTAGTTTTCACGAGAAGAACAGTACACGCTTTCGGGACGCCAAGTGTTGTTCAATTTCAACGGAAGAGCTGTCCAATTTCAACGGGGATTTATAGCGCCCGAGTATCAACAGCGGCCAGGCGACCACAAAAGCTTCCCAAATATATCCCTCCCCTTTTCCCTTTATATTCCGTTTGGGAGAGGGCATGGGAATAAAACGGGAAAAAACTCCAGTTTTCTTCCGCAGTAATTTAAGACCGTCTCGTAAAATCCTAAATCCTGATATATGGCGTCCAATGTACAATTTCGATTCTTGACTTTGTTCTCTCGGCTCTGTCGGTGGAGTTTCTTCAAAATTGATATTTGGCTTTCGGATGCGACTGTTTTCCGGTACTTTTTTGATGGCAATGGTCGATTGAATAATGTAGGGGAAGTTTTGAGGTGACGTGACAATTATTTTAATGAAATCACGGTTGTTTTTATACGTATTGATAAATTGCTTTATAGAATGCTAAAGGACGTTAGGTAAGGTAAATTGAAATCGTCATACAATATAAGTAGATGGAATCAAGTAAATTGACACAAGATATGTAAGGTAAATGGAATCGGTTAAATTGACATTCGAGATATGTAAGGTAAAAGGGATCGGGTAAATCGATATTCAAGATGTGTAAGATAAATGGAATACGATAATTTGACATACGAGATATGTAAAGTAAAATGGGAAGTCAGGTAAATTGACATACAATATATGCAATGGTATCAGGTAAATTGACAAACAAGACATTTAAGGAAAATGTTACATCACTTAGAAACTCAGTAACTGATATTTCTTCGAAGACACTGCTTTTTTCTATGTTGATGAGAAATGCAATGCCATATTTTAATCTGTTTAAAAGATGTATAAAGCTAAAAAAATTATTACTTTTTTACCTAATAACTAATAGGGTCTTTTAACTGATGTATTCCATTTAATGAATGCCTGATCTAAGGCGAAGGTACGATAAATTGACATACAAGATATGTAAGAAACGTTATTACCTAACGAATTAACAGCACGAATATATGGCTTACATGTACATTTAGCTTGTATAATTTCACGATAAAGTTTTTCTTACTAGAATAAAAGAATGCTTATAAAATATGATCACTAAAAATGGATTTTGAGTGGAAAGCCTGTGATGTTCTCCACTCAAATCATAATTGCGCCTTAAGTAATCTGTCAAAGATAGTACGATGTTTACCCGAGTGAAAGAATAAGAGCTAAACATGAACAATCAGTAAAAATAGGTTTGGTAGCAAACAGTTTCCTTTGTATGGAAACTAACAAACAATTTATAAACTATTTCAAAAATAAATTAAACAGTTAATATATAGGTTGTATAATAATTACAAAAATGGTTAATCAAATATTTTAAATATTGCCAAAACTATTTCGTATACTAAAATGTTAACTAATGTGAACTATTGTTTATTAAGTAATAATGCATAAGACAATTTTTCAAGTATCTTTGGGGCAAGTAGGTCCAGATAGTTTCATATAAAGGTATCTGTAAGAAGATTAAGTATCTAAATTGGAGCGCTAGAATAAACTAGTGTCTTCCAAGACAGCGCCTCATTATTACGCAAGTTTTGTTCTTCCATAGCTCAGCAATCGTTCAAACATGCAAATTAAAAATAATTTGAAAAGAGCTGCGCTCATTTTATGTAGGGGATTATCATACACTTATTCCACTCCACGAACATCAATTCACATCAAATGTGTAAATACATCCCTAATCAATATATGTGTCGTACTTAGCATTTTATTCTATTGACTTGCATTTCATATGAAAATAAATTTAATTGGTAATTTTAATACAGAACAAAGTTTATTTTTTGTTTTAGTGTAGAATAAATTAAAATAGAATATATAACCTAGTGACAGTTCAAATTTCAATTGTGTATAAGTAGCACAACGACTAAATCCTGACCATCCACAGCAGAATAGAAAAGTGGATCAATACAGTCACAACCGGACGTCTTAAGAGCTAGCTGAATGAGCGCTCAAATTTGTAGATTTTAGAAAATATTTCGAGACAGAAGATTCAACAATGATTGGTCAGCCAGTATTATGTAATAGAAGAATCCCCCAATTTCCCAACTGAGCGAGTATTTTGCTATCATAATGTGTTTCTGAAGGGATCACATGTGCTTCATGAGCGATGTGATAATATGTGAATATATGTTTGATTAAAGAAATAGGTTCAGTCTTATACCTGAATATGCAAAACTGTTGTTGCGTATCTCCTTGGTGGAAGTATAACTTGTACAACATGGTCTTTTGGACTTGTTTTAAGCTCCCAACGACCAACACTTGATCATTCATGGCAGACTTCAACGGTCTGATACCAGCCTAGGCAAAACTGTTGTTGTTTATTCATATGGCGGAGATATAACATAGACCAAATCCAAGATACCATGTTCCATCCGCACAACGTTCAACAGTTGATTATCCATGGCAGACTCCAACGGTCTGTTACTAATAGACCGTTGGAGTCTGCCATGCTGCATATCCATGGGAGCTAGAACTATTCTAGAGGTAATTTAAACTGTTGCAAATCCCCTTAATCAAAGTATAGCTTAAACAAAGAACAAAAGTCAGTTTTGTACAAGACGCACAGCATACTTTTGTACCTCCATAGCAGACTTCAACTGTGATACCTACCTATGCATTGGAATTGAAGAGTTAATTAAAAATATTACTTTTCCACTTGATTTAAGGTATAACCTAGACCAAGTCCAAAAGACCATGTTGTACAAGTCGCACAACGACCAACTCTTGATCATCCATGGCAGACTCCAAAGATATGTTATTAGCATATCCAGGGAACTGGAGAATTCATTTAAAACTGTTGTGTATTTTTGGTCGAGGTAGATTAACCTAGACCAAGTACAAATGTCCAGTTTGTTCAAGTATCATAACAACCAACTCCTGATCATCCAGATACTATCCTACAAACATCATTATATTCCAAATGTGGGAAAGAGTTGCTGGCGGAGAGCATAGATACCATTTAGAGCTTGATGGTTGGTTGGGTTTTTATGGCGCAAGGGCCCATAATTTAAAACTTGAATCAGAAATAACAAAGCAGGACATTAATACAATGGTCATGTGCTTACATTATTTAACCATGAGGTCAGGTTCAGTTAACTCTGATCAATTTTCGCTAAACTAACCTGAAAGGATCTTATTACAATCCTACTGACATTCAGCAAGAAAACCATCCATAAGGATAGACGTTGCTTTGAATGGGTGCCCAGAGAGCTTAACCATTTTTGCACAAAAGTTCCGCTCTCCGCAGTTGAATGCCAAATATAGTGCGGCTCCGGTGAGAAGACATATAACCTTGGCGATGTCCATTTGTAGAAAGATGGTAAAACTCTATGGAAAAGGGCTACCATACGCGAAATCAAGTATGGCGATCGTCAAAGAGGATTTTTTTGGAGCAGGAAACACGCTAAAGACGTCGTGGAAACGTGCATTATATACGTATAACCTGCTCCCATGATCCAAGTAAGAGACTCGTTTCTAATCACGTGACTCAAATTCCAACTCATAGGAGTGGGACAATGAAAAAGATTTTCAGCGTAAACAAAGAAACCACCGGCAGGTGAGGATTTTACTTCCGATTACCAAATCCGACAGAATGAGCTTCTTGTACTGTATACGTACAGGAAAATGTCCCAAAAATACTTTCGCCATCTACATTCAGAAGTATGGAAAAAGCCTTTCATTCTGAAATCTCGCTTTTAGATTTCAGAAGTCCCATAGGTCCAGAGTATATTCACTATGGACGAAGAGTAATATATATACAGGTCAGGTGGTGGGGGACTTAAAGTGACAATATTCAACAGGAATGTGTCAACGTTTCCTGAAAAGATCATGCGTGGAATAACCTAGGGAGATTGAATAGTTTTTAGTAAGACTTTCTCAAGGACCATGAAATCCTAACTTGACTTTGCTGGGTTGATACTTGTCACTCCTACAAATCTTGTAGAAGATAAGAAATACAACTGTGGTAAGTGGTTTCACAGGATAATCACAGTTTCGGTTAGATTAGTCAGATTTTTCTCTTTTACTTAAAACGATGGTACTGTGTTCACGTTTTGGTTATGATTAAATGTAGCAATATTTCTGTTTCTGGTTTTCCGAGGGGGATGCAATTATTAGAGAAAAATGGCAGGACAATTCTAAGAAAACACGTATACATAAATTTATTTTAATACATCTTATTGCGAACACGTTAAAATATTCACAAGCATGAAGTACAGTGATTATACTTAATATTTGAAAAGTAGGTTTAAATAAACCATTTCGTAGAGAAATATATTATTTTAAGGGGAGGGGAGAATTATCTTAAATATGCATGAATGAATACTTTTTTATTATGTTATTGGATGCATATTTTATTTAAATTTTCAAATATGCGTCATTAATCTCCACATTATATTACATGAAAGTATGAAATATAGTACATAATCTCTATCTAATATATTAATATAGCGATAAATGCAACTTTAAAATGTTTTATGTATGTCAATTATAAAAGCATTTTCAATATCTTTCACAGATGAGAACTTACTTTCGCTACAATAAAACGAATCTTCGAATTTCTCTTTCTCATATAAAGGTAAAACATTTGTTTTGATTAATGAGTAAATATGTATTTTGATGCATTTAATTAATTTCCAATGAGCATGGTAATATTTACTATTTGTATTTCATCATTATTCTAAATTAAGTATCGCTGAAAAGATTTAATCTCCAAATCTAATGCATATATATATATATATATATATAATGTTCTTAAATACAATTCTTGATACGAGGACAATAAGTATTAAACATACGTATTATACTTTATTAAAAAGGAAGATCAAAATTTATTTGTTTCAAGGGCTAAGAATATTTGAAATAAAAATAAAAATTTATACAGTATCACCATAACAAATTACTAAATTATTCCCAAATCATTGATAAACAGTTTTTCTTGGTTTCGCTCATAGCAGATTTCAAGAGCACAACCCAAATTGAAAAGATACATCTTATAGGTGATTGATAATTTTTCTGAGAGTTTCTTCCAAACTAATTTCCGGGGTAGAAATAAATTTTCCACCTGCTCTTAGTTATGCCCAAATATGAAACAACACAAGGAAGTCTCATTACATTTAGTTGGTGATCGGGAAAACTATCATGGATGTATATTGAACAGACACAGGACATAATTACAAAACAGCAAAAGCATCGGGAGATAATCCATCGATTGCAGTGAAGCGTGTGTGTATAATTTCAGTAAGAACCGACGTATAGTGTTATTGGAATTTTCCATTGATTCATAAATAAATTACGACATTATATCACTAGTTATCACCGAAGCATTCGGGTGTTGAGGCTCAATGGTGGTAACTAATGAACGGCTTTTATTTTGCTTTTGTAAATAAGATAATTTGGATATGTCCGGATACTTGGAGGTGTGTGTAAATGTACTATCAAGGGCGCAGTGTGTCTAAGTGCATAGACGGTTTTGTCTTTATTTCAAACTACACATAAAAGGCAAAGGGAAAAGCAAAAATTAATACTGGACAATTTTTATGCGTTGGATGTATAACACGCTAATTTAATACCTGCAGACTGCAGATTTATAAATCCAATGAATGCAAAATTTTTTCCAATGGTTAATGATTTGAAGTTGTTATGGATACGTGGATATCACAAGTTTTATAATTACATAAGTAATAAAATTTACAAATATATTTCTTAATATAATAAATATAATAGAAGTTCGAAAGAAATTCTTTTATAAACTATTTTATAAATTTATTAATTCAATAGAAGTAGATGGGACTGAACTGACCATTTGGTCTAGTGGTCAGTGTTTTTGAATCGATATGCTTCAGGTTAAAAATTAGGTAAGTTATGAATAATTATCGATCTAGATTGAATGCGTGGCCTCTACGTGAGTAGTGCCTAGAATGTGTCGATGTAGCGTGAACCCCCTTTAGTATTGAACCAGGATAACAAATGTGGTTCACAAATCCGCCCTTGTAATACCATAATAATTAAAGTTACATTGACCAGGTATTAGATTAAAAAATTGGACAGCTTTAGGTTTTTCTTATCAATGGATGGAAATTTAGATTACTTGCATAATGACCCTGCAAAAAATATCTCAAAGTAGTCTCGGATTGTCGTGAATGTCCATCCATGACATTCCTTACGACTGAAGTACGTGGTAAGGACTAGCCCTAGTTACACCTACAGTGTGGACCTAAGTAATTTAATAAATTAAATTTGCCCTTATAAAATTTATGTAAATTTAAAAAGCGGAAGCAATTTGAAATATGCTTGTCTGAAATACTGTATCAATATATGATATTTTAAAATTGCTATATTTAAGTTTTAAAATAAATTTTGAAAACTAAATAAGATAAATGTTACAATGAATAACTGAACTGAACTAAATTAAATATCTCGAAATATAATATTTCGCTTTCAGTAGTTTGGATCGTATAAAAATGTGAAATTAAATTTATTTTAAATTAATGTTAATTCATTTAAAGAAAATCAATTTGAAGTAATTGTTTTATCTGAACTAATGTGTGAGTAGCTGAAAAAGTATGTAAATGAAATTAAACTTTCTTTGTTGTATAGGAATTTTAGTTTGGTTAATTGTTAGAGATATTGCAATAACTGACATAAACTACTTCAATCAAACTTCTAGAAGAATATTTTATTTTCAGCGGCTTGGGCTATTAGGAAAATATGAAATTGAATTGAGATCTTATTTTAAAATTCATGTTAATTTGTTTAACCCTCCTCGTCATAAGCAAAGATAAACATATTTTGATGGACGAGGAATCTGGTCATTAGAAAAGACTGACCTGATCTTGATCTCGTCATAATCAAAAACGGCAAGATCTTCATTCAGAATCATTCGGCATTCTTGTTGATGAGATCTCGCCATTAGCAAAATGGGTCAGATCTTGATGGACGAGATATCTTGTCGAAACCACTGGAGGATTCAAGAAAAATAATTTGAAAAAAGTTGCTTGATCGCTGGAAATAAGTACAAATAAAGCTTAAAGCAATATAGGTTAGGTTGAATGGGAATTTAAGCAATAGGTTGAATGGGAATTTTAGCTTGTGTATTTTGTCCCTAAACTCTACATTGTACAATTTACACAATTTGCCAAAGGTACTGAACTCTCCACAGATGATGCGGGTTACTCCAATAAATCACCGCTACCACATCTATCATCTGCTCCAATTTCAAGGAACCTCCGGTACGGTTTAAAATAAATCCTGAATATGCAAAACGAACGAACACATATCCATCCCTTGGCCCTGGAATCGAGCGCTGAGTGATACCCCCAGAAAACCGTACCTTCCAAATAAAATAAAACGAAACTTATAACTAAAATAAAAATCTCTTCCCATTCTTCTGCCTACATTTCGGGAAGGAAAAATACCCCAAGTGCGGCAAGCTCTTGGAAATAAATGATGGCAAAAGGGAAAAGGACAAAAGTAGGTATAAAAATACGAAGAAAAAAAGAAAATTCCGAGAATGAGCGACTTGGACGTATTTCAGTGACGGTTGGTGATGACTGATGAAAAGTCTTACTTCGTCCATTTTGGTTTTTTGTTGCCCTCACTCTACCTTTTTTTAATATTGCTGCTATTACTTTTCCCCCACTGGCTTTCAGGGAGTGAGCAAGGGATGGGATTTAAAAAGGGTCGCCGGGTGATGGGGAAAAATCTTCGGGGGTTGAGTGACGTTATGGTAGAGAAGGAAATATCGAAAACAAGCACTCTACCGAAATGCGGGGCGGGATCTGATTGATCCTGGGCACGATGATCGTTTAATTTGTTTCCTTGCTTGCAAAAACTTTCCGTTCCGTGAGATAGAGTGGGAGATGGGCTAATGCATGGTTTTGTGTGGGGATGGAACATGCGGAGATGTGACGAGTAAAACATATTCTCTAATCTGTCCGGCGTCAAGATTGTTAAGGGCATGGGTGGGATATTTTCGTGTAGGGACATGATACCATTTGAACAGTTATATTTGATTTTAAATTGACAACAATTTTTTAGTGTACCTTATTCCAATACACATGAGATGTAAATCACTAAAGGAAATAATTTTTATGCAAGGAATAAATGAAAATTTAAATATTTTGAAACATATTTCAGAATTTTGAATTCTTATTCCTGAATTTTTTAAAAATTTGTTTCGTTAATTTCCTTGAAGTGTTCCACCCTCAAGGGTAGACTCTTTTTTAGGTATGTACGAGCATCATAACCTCGAGGTACGTGATCTTTTTTCTTTTCTGTGTTACCCTCGCCTACTCTTTTGCTTTTTTTCGTTTTGTGTTTGGCACAGCTGGGCCAAACTAGAAAGCCTATATACACTGCTGGCCACCGTAAATGCAACACCCTGAAGGAGGCATGCAAATAATATGAAATTTACAACATGCATTAGCGGAGGTGAGATATGCAAATGATTAGAATTTCAGCGCAGACGCACATCACGCGCGCCTGTGGCGCCACTTCAAAGCGCTATTTAAGGCTTGGAGATTTCGACGATTTCAAGTACGGCAATTGTGTTTTTCTTGTGGATTTTTCAAAAAAACGATCAATTATGCCTCGTAGAAAACAGCGATCATCTTTTGATCAAGTATCCGAGTTCGACAGAGGAAGGATAGTGGCCTACCGAGATTGTGGATTATCTTTCAGGGAAATCGGTAGTCGTGTTGGACGAAACCAAACAACTGTAAAGCGGATATGTGATCGTTGGATGCAGGAGGGTACGACGGACCGACGTGTTCGATCGCATCCACCTCAGTGCACCACTTCACGTGATGACAGGCATATTGTGGCGTATGGCAGTGACGGATCGCTCAGCCACATCACGAACCATAGCACAGCACATTCAGTCTGTACCGCATCATCCAGTGTCTGCGCGTACCACTCGACGCCGTTTACAGCAGAGTGGTCTGTCCGCAAGACGTCCATTGCTTCGTCTACCCTTGACGCAGAACCACAGACGTTTCCGCCGCCAATGGTGCGATGAAAGAAGGATGTGGACGGCAGAATGGAATGAAATTGTCTTTACTGACGAGGCACGCTTCTGTCTGCAACACCACGATGGTCGGATTCGAGTCTGGAGACACCGTGGAGAGAGGATGCTGAACAGCTGCGTTATGCACCGCCACACTGGTCCTGCACCGGGTATTATGGTATGGGGCGGTATTGGATATCACTCTCGCACTCCTCTAGTACGCATTGCCGGTACTTTAAACAGCCAGCGCTACATCTCCGAGGTGTTGGAACCAGTTGTCCTTTCTTACCTTCAGGGCTTGCCCACAGCCATATTTCAACAGGCAATGCGACCACACGTGGCATGCATTGTCCAAGGGTTCTTCGTCAATCGCCAGATTGAATTGCTTCCCTGGCCAGCTCGCTCTCCGGATCTTTCGCCGATAGAAAACATGTGGTCCATGGTTGCTCAACGATTGACCCAGAATACATCCCCAGCTGCCACACCAGATCAACTTTGGCAACGTGTGGAAGCTGCTTGGTCTGCTGTACCTCAAGAACGCATCCAAAGTCTCTTTGAATCAATGCCGAGGCCTGTGGCAGCGGTGATTTCCAACAATGGCGGCTACTCTGGCTACTGATTTTGGAAGGAACCACATTTCACAGAAGTCTATAAATTTAATCATTTGATACTTGGTCAACATGTTATCTACAAAATAAATTTTGTTGTGATATCTCTTGTCTTTCTTGGTGTTGCAATTTGGGTGGCCAGCAGTGTAGATAGAGGTGACATAGGGAAAACGGCAGCCATGTTTTTCGACCGTTGCTGTGCCAACGCGGACGCTATGGAAATGGACGATTTCACTAGGGTTGTTAATCAGGTTATTTTGATATGAAGACTTAGAGTTTGGCGACAGTTTGGCGTTGGGTTTTAAATACTGATAGATTGAATTTTCTCATGGCATAAGAGCTACTCATTTAGACAACAGACCAGTTTATAAAACAGTAATATACAGGACTGAATCTGGTGTGTGCTTGGGGGTCTGAAATTTTTTATTATTTTTTTTTAAATTTCATACATTGAGTTAGATTTGGATTAGGAACACTTTCATGCTATTTCAATGTGGAGCAACGTATTTTGCCCTGTATTTTCCGAATAAATTATTCATATAAAATATTTTTTCATAAAATAAAAGCTTTAAATGCTTAATAGAAATACAGTAAAACTCCGATTATCACGACTGAGTGTTGGTGTAATCCGGATATGCAAAAATCCGGAGAATTGGGACAGTCATAAAAAAACGGTTATGTTGTGAAATAAAACGCGAATATTTATCTAATATAATTTTTGTTTATTTTTATTACATGAATAGAGTATATTTGAATGGCAACTTAACAAAAAAAGTAGGCCTAATGTACAGTATTTTGAAAATAAAGTGAATGATTATGTATTTTACATATCCATTTTCCATCATTCAAATATTCATAAATTATTTATATTGTGGAAAGAAATAAAAAAAAATCAGTTTAAATATAATTCTAATTTTAAATTGTTTAAATATAATGTTTCGGAAAAAATTGTTTTTCGAGCAATACTAGTAAAACAATTTTATATGCTTTCCATTATTGGTGGAATATCGCATCGTTTGACGAGAATGGTCGATAAAAATTTTACACATGTTTCTTTTTAGTTGTCTAAATTAATGTTAGCAACGGTTTACACCTTATTTTGTTCATTAAGTGTGTAAGTTGATCTATATTAAATGGAACAAAAAGCGTTCTTTCCTTCAAAATTATGTAAATTACAAGTGTATCCAAACAAAACTTCCAAAATCGCAATCAATAACCTACAACCGCCATGTTGAACTCGCCTGAAAAGGAAAAACATGGCTGCCGGCCGAATGAGCCAATCAGAAAATGTTGGGTGTATGTCACCTATCTATCTATATAGGCTCTCTAGGCCAAACATAGCCCTTGCGCCATAAAATCCAAAACCAACCTTGAAGTGTTTCCCACAATGTTGTCCATGGGTTTGAATGTACTACTGTTTGTTTTTGTACAAGTATTTTATTAGACACTAAAAAATAGTAAAAAAGCAATCATAACTGACTATCAATTTTTAAAAGTTAAATATTTTTCCAAACACTTATTCCATTCACAAAGATATCAAATACTTTATAAACTACACGAAAATTTTAAATTTTTATGTTAACTACAAAAAGGATTTAGCATTTTAAATAAATTGTAAGCCCTGAAAAACAGAAAACTAAGAAAAAACTTTATATTCGGGTTTGCTTCTGATCCAGTTATTTATTCGATGAACCTTGCTTAGTTATGTAACTACAGCTATGAAATTTTGCACAAATATTCTTTAAAGCTAAAATTAATATAAGGCAGTAAAAAACTATATTTTGGGTATTTTGTCCCCTTAAATTTTGAATTTCGATGCGTTAATAAGGGATAATTTTGTCTGAAGATTTTATTAATAACAGTGAATAAGAAAAGCATAAAATGCCATATCTAGTAATGAAAATCAAATATTAAACTCAATTCAGTCTATTCTCATTTAGATATTAAATGTAGGGTTTGCGTAACCCTGAGAGATAGACCAGGTTGTTCAAGGGTACACGGAAATGTAACTTGAGAGCTCAGATGAAGAGCTTAATTAATCATATAATAAATTGACTTATAAGAATTGACTACCCATGATAAAATATTCATTTGCTGATTTCTAAAGGCGCTACGTAAAAATCATTGGTATTATATTAAAAGGGAATAGGGGTACTTTAACATATCTACACATGAATATTTGGAAGCTAGATGATGCATTTTAAATGGGAGTCGAACCAAAAGTGCTTGATTAAGGACTGTTCACAAAATTTTCTTGTACACTGCTTTTTTATACAAATAGCAGACGAGTTTTCTTAACGTTTTAAAATTAAAATCAACACATTGGTATGTGTCATACAGCAATAAATTTATCCTTGTGAATTTATCTATTATAAATTAAGTACTATTAAACATATTTGTATAACGTAAAACCTTACGAGTATTTATCGTAAATCAATTGAAAAACCTATCGAAACTGTTATCGGAATTTCTGGATGTAATTTCTTTTTACATTGATTTTGAAGTAGGAGCACTTATTTAATGATGATACCCGATAACACCTTTGAAATCAAATTATAAAACTTGTTGAGGTTAATATATATAATTTATCGCTAGTTTAATGATAGAGTTATAATATTATAGATTTAAAATATATAGATATTTATAACCCTATATATTACATTTGGAACCTCATGCTTGTTAAAATTGGTCATAGGAATATAAATGCTTGTTATATAGGTTGATGCTTAAATGTTTTTTTCATTCATATATTTCAAAGATATGGATATAATTACAGTTGTAATTAGATTAATGAAATGCTTAAATAGTTATCTAACATAACATCTTTCGTTAAATGTGATAATGTTTCGTGTTGCAAAATACGGTTGTCGTGATTACAATGAAATTTAAATTGACTTGAAAATTATTCATGGAGTATGTTTCATTTCATTAATAATTCATAGGACGTATTTTATCATAAGGAACTAAATAAGCACAAATTGGTAAGTGATTCCTCTTTCTATTTATTTCTAATCTTTCACAATGAGTGTTTCAATTGTAAATAAACCGAGTTTGAAACTGGCTAAAGTTGACACTTTAATGTGTTTTCAAGATCAAATGTTTAACTTAATAAATGCAAAAGTCAGTAATGCTATTAATAAAGCTTACAACCTCCGTTCTAAAAATAAGATGTCAAATGCTTTTAGTAATTGAAAACAAATTCACATTCATTTCGATAGTTGATGCCTTTTTTCGAAAGTTACTTACACTCGATGATTTTTTACTTAGAAAGCGATAAAAAACAATTTATAAACATTTTATATGTCAAGATATCTAACATTTTAAAACCTTTTGTGAAGAGTGATTGTTAATGACAGAATGATGAAATTAAAAACCTCATGATTTATCCCTTCGTACCCTTTCTCCAAGTGGTAAGAAAATGGATCTTCACGCTTCTCTCAAGACCTCGAGGAAGATATTTGAACATATCCACATTTTAGAAAAGATTAATCTCATTCAAATAGAAATTTCTGGTAAAGAATACAATATGGGGAGACAATCTCGGGTTTCATTGATGCCAAATCGTGAATATAGATGAGTAAGAGCTTAAAGGGTTTGTGGCGTTTAAGAAATACCTATTCTAATGGGTAAATCCCAACTGAGACCGGAACTGCTATTCAGTGAATTTGTTCACTCCGTTAGAAACCTAGCTGGCTCGATTCCTATAACATACCCTGGGTGTATTTCTCACTTATGTGTCACTAAAACGTTTCTTGTGCGCGTGTCCATTACTTGACGTCATCTTGTGTTTGGCGCATCTTGTCCAAATAGGGCCCTTGTACCATAAAAGTCCATTAATACCAAGTGTTAAAGCACGTGGCAGTATTCGTTGCAATTCAGTGGTCACAAAATTTTCGAATTGCTCCAAAATCAAATTTTTTTGGAAAAAGTGCAACTTAATTTGGAATTTGGGGGCGTTAATAATAATATAAGGGTTGTAATGTTTAAAAAAAAAACAGTCTACCTACATACAGACCCAAGACTGAAATTCAATCAACATTCACAACACAAAGTTCATTAAACATTTGCGAAGGTACCGAAGGTTATACCGCTGAAGGATGGTGTTAACACTCCTGGAAGTTTATTTTCGTTGAAAATTATCCTGTAGTGTCCGGCCTATGGTGCAAACACATGTTTCAAACTGCCATCAGTTCTGGACAAGGGACAATTTTTTTTCTTGGATTTTCTTTCCCCCTTGGAGTAACATGGCAGTTTTGCATCGACGAGACATCTTATCCTTAGTAAAATTGCCTTGGTCTGGGACGAGATATCACATCAAAACACTTGGAGGGTTATTTTCATGTGATTAATCGAAAAATATTACAAATTGTGTCTTAGATCTAAAATCAAAAACTTTTGTAAAAGTGTGACTTAATTTAAAATGTGGAGCAGACCTTCCGTATGAATATGAAAGTCACGAATTTCTCAAAAAATATCAGATTCCACCTACCCACGTACAAGCTTCAAGTTCAATCTGCATCCAAGATGCAAGATCCATTCATACAAGCTCGCGCATAGAAGGCTGCGTAAAAGTAACGAAATAAGCAATAAGAAAAACATCCCGAAGAAACGATGAAAGTTTCCGACGCACTTTAAAAATCTGGGAAAGCTGGGAAAAGGCCGCTGAGTGACGTAATGATTGCCAAAGAGAAAGAAATGGGGCCGCGGTGGTGAAAACTTGCTCTCAACTGAGAAGAGTGCACCCCTGATGGATTAAAGAAAAGGCATATTTCCCAGAGTGAAGAATGGTGCTCCCCAGACGAAGGGTTTTGGCACTTTGGGAAGTTTCTGTCACTCAGCATATGGATGACTCTGAATCCGAGAAAGAACTGTCAAAAGAGGAAGTACGAGGAAAGTAAGTTAATTTTGTGTCAAAGTTTTCCTCCGAAAAATATGAGGGCTCTTCGATGGGTGCGATAATACATCCACTTCGAAGCTGTTATTTTTTTGTTGTCTTACATCTGTGGCAATATAACTTAAGTGCTGGCGTTGAAATTTCATGGAGTTGAAGACGTTACTTCCAGGTTGTAATGGTGCTGCAAGTTAAGGTACAATGACGCGTTAAGCATTCTCTCTAGTATTGTTGAATTTTTCAGTACTCGTAATCAATTATTTTTATACAGCATTTATTGGCCCTGATCAGCGATTTGGTAGTTAAATATTCATAGTTATGCAGTGAAGTGACCTTGAACATGTATGTGAGTGCAGTATAGCTGCTAGAAACCGCAATTTTTCGAGATCGTGTATTAACCCTCTTTCGCCTTTTTCTCCAACTCAAAGAATATTTAAGAAATCTGCATATAAGAGACTGCTTAGTATTTCTGTCTATAGCCAACATGCGCTCATATTCCCTTTCATGTATGACAAGCTCTTTAACCCTCCTAGTGGTTTTGACGAGATATCTCGTCCATCAAAATTTGACTAATATTCCATATAAAATATACAGTGATCACGATTTTACGGATTTTTTTTATGATCAAGATCTGGTCCAGTTTTATTCTGATTGGATATATCTTCCATCAAGATCTGCTAATGGTTTTCCTTATGACGAGATATCTCGCCAATACAGAAGGGTTAAAAATTATCTGTGAATTTTTATATTTTTTTGAGTGGATGGTTTTAGGTATGCACACTTTCCCACCAACAGATAGATTAGAAGACCTTTCTTTGAAGCCATCCGTGAATGGATTGTGCAAGCTCGAGCATTCGTATTACCCAAAATGGTGGAAGATAGCTTTAATGAGACTGGATTATCAAATGTTATGAATATAACAGATGACGATATGCCTGGGAAAATAAAGATGACATGTTGGAGACTGATGATGAAGCTACAATAATGAGTTCACTATTAGTTATTGGGCATTTTAATAATCGAAAGAACTGTGGTTTTAAATTACGATGAAATTTAATCTTGTGTATTAATTATATTTTCTCTTCCAAGATCCAATAAGAATAACAAGTTTAAAATACATTTATTCTGGAAAAATAACCTTACGGACAATCTGTACTATAGGAAAAGTCATTAGTAGTATGACTCAAACTTATCGAACTATAAACTAATGGATGATATGACTGAGACAGACAGAAAAGGAATACAACCATCCAGACGTAATGCTTTGAAAAAAAATAAGAAATGAAATATGAATAAAGTTAGGAATTTTAATAAAATAGTATATACAGTCAAATATTTTTATAATGATTATAAATTTCTGTTGTAAGAGCAAATGAAAAAGTCTAAAATTTTCCTATCAAAAAGTAAATACTATTTTCATATGAATTTACTTTTAGATGATTCTCATCTTTTCGATAGTTCAAGGAAGAAAATGTAAACCTGCTGAACTTAATGTTATTAAAATTTGTTCTATGAAAAGGTAAAACACACGAACTATCTGTTCTTACTTTTATAAACATAAGTGTTACTTTTGAAAAATATTTTTCTAAAGTAAATGTTTTTTGAATCATTCTTCGATAAAGGACAATTGAAAAGCAGAGAAATAAATTCTATCGTATTCCCAAGATTGCTTTGTCTAATAAGCCATCATGGAGCAAAAAATGTCTAAGAAACTGAACTCGGAATACCTGCAGACTTAAAAATATTTGGAAAACCTTGAATTAAGACACAAATTTAGTTTTACTTTAGACGAAAATGCTGAAAAATATTCACTTTTTGAAGAGGAAAGCAAAATCCATATGCATATCGAGCTAGTTTGCACTTTCCGATGCAAACCAAGCCAAGGGAAATATCAATTTCACACTGACTCTAAAGGAAGAAATACACAAGGCACGACACTTCTATGGTTCCGCCGACAGGAAATAAAAGCACGGAAGGAATGCGATGCGGTTTTATTATTTCCCTTCAAGCGCATGAATTGGGGCTGAATTTTCTCTTCTCAGCCTTCAGGTCGTGGAAGTAAACATGAGACAAAGCCAGGCTTTTGGTTAAAGTGGTTTTCGCGGTTTTGTACATTATCTGCCGTTGTCTGCATCCGCGAATGTGTCTAGCGAAAGGACGTATGACAGACATGGGACTCTTTTCCATATTTGCCCACGAGGAAAAAACACTCGAAACAGAAATCCGTCTGAGCTTGCTATGAAGGATTTTAGTCTGCATAAACTTCCAGTTCGGTATTGGTTGTATGGTACCTACCAGCGGTTGATATCTTCAGAAGATAATTATCAAAATGTTAAAATGTAATCTAAACAATTTATTAAATATTAATATTAACAAGAAAAACGTATGTTAACGAATAATAAATCTGGTATGTACCAAAGACAAGCTTGCTGCCGAGAGAAATTCGAAATCGAAATGGTGCTCAAGGACATATTTCCTTGAGTTCTCCTCGTACGAGGACATATTTCCTTGAGGTGTGTACTAGCTTCATGGATCCTATGTACTCTGTGGTGATCTTTTCTTTTCTCATGGGGTTCACTGTGTCTTCAGTAAACACAGGGGTCACGCTGCCGGCACACACTAGCGATTTTTTCCATTTCATCGTACTACTCTACTCCATTGTAGATCTCCTTTTTCCCTTTCACATTTTTTACTTGAAGTGGTCTTGTATTTGACGTTGCTTGGCCAAATAAGGCTTTTCCGCTATGAAACTCAAAACCAACCAATCGAAATTGAAAGAAAGCACAAAAAGCTAAGATACGGTCAAGAGTTTAGGTTTCCACGCGATAGTACTTCTAGTAGTTCAGTTAGAAGCACAATGAGTAGTTAGAATCCCACGGTAAATAGTTCCAGTAGTTATGTTTTTCAATTGCACTTAACCCTCCTGGTGGTCGTCTTAATGAGATATCTCGTAATTAGCAAAACTGACCAGATCTTGATCAATGAGATATCTCGTAATTAGCAAAACTGACCAGATCTTGATCAATGAGATATCTCGTAATTAGCAAAACTGACCAGATCTTGATCAACGAGATATCTCGTCATTAGCAAAACTGACCAGTTCTATAATTGGTTGCATCCAAAGTAATCTTGGCATGATGTAACCTCACCGTAGATGGAATTTTATCTGTTGTGTGAACAATCACAAGAATATAATTGTGCGGAAAATTACGCCACAAATTCATCATAATGGAGATGTGTACGAAGCAAGTGGTCCGAAAATGGGAGAAATGAGAAAAAGTAAGTGCGTTACGAGGTGATAGAATTTAAAAAAGTATGAAAATGCTGCTTTCTATAAATGGAAATGTTAAAATAGTCACTTGATAATATTGGACTAAATTTTCCTTCCGAAAAAAATTTTAATTTAAAAAGTAACTAACTTTTTTATTGTGGTGACATTTCTATATATTTTAATTTATGGAACTCTCACTTATAGTATCGTAATTATAACGATGATTGACTTGTGTTCGCATTTTGAAAAATTATCTCTACGTGAATGAAGTTTTGAAATCCGTTACGAGCGCGCTTTAATTAGTTTGTTAAAACAAGATTAAAAATGCCGTAACGGTACTAGACACTTTAAAATTGTACATATAGGACCTAATTAATCTAGCAACATTATCTTGTTAGTTGACTTATATGGTTTTTGTATTAAACAATACTGCTTGTGATTGGCAATTATCGCAGACTCATTTAGGCGTATCAAAATGAGCTACACCGGATGGAATGATTACAGGATATGATAGTAAATTTGGATGTTTAGAATAGGGTGGTATTATAATTAATGAGACCTTTAAAATTGTAATTATAATACAAAATATTGTTTTGAGTGTAGTTAAGTCTCCCAAAGCCATCCTCACCAGTTAATAGCCTTCATTTCTCTCCCGTTGAATATATCAAACATAAAATGCTCAAAAGATAATATTGTCAATTAACCCCATGATAGTGTAAAATTAAAGATTCAAATATTATAAAGGCTTGGTTCAACCTTTGAGATTAAACGTATGAGGTATTCAGCCATGAAAAAGAAACAAGATACATTGTACCTAGGACTCTTTTTTTGCAAGTTTCCTTCAAATTAAGCATCTTGGGACGACTTCAAGAGTTTCTTCCACTATTCAAAACACTACAGTCCATTGTAGGAATCACCATCAGCTCTCTCTTCGCGTTCTCTTGAATCGCATCCATGGTCTGAAATCTCCTCGCTTTCAGAGGTAATTTTAGATTTGGGAAAAGCCAGAAGTCACAGGGCTGGGGCGCTGAACCACCTGGGAGATTTGATAAAAGTATCCTGCTCGAGACGTGATGAATAGGCAGGCGCGTTTTTGTGATGAACCTGTTAGTTACTAATTACGCACAGCTGCTGCGACCTCGATGTTCGTCAGCTGAGAGATATGTATTGCATCTCAGCCGAAGACCCCTCGCGGGCATATCTTTAGATGTGTGCGGACTTCATGGATGAATGGTACCCTAGTGATATATCATTTTCCCTTAGGGTTTACTGCATCTGGTAAACATGGGGTCACGACCCAGGATGCCCAAGCTATCTGTTTCTGATCTTTCCTGTCCATCTTTTTTTTCACGGTGACGGTGTCAATTAATGGTGTCAAGTAATTGACATCGTCTATCTTGTGTTTGGCACAGCTTGGACAAATATGGACTTTGCGCCATAAAATCCAAAACCAACCAGTTGACGAAGAACATCGAGCTAGTACACCGTATTAATTATTTGATCTGTAGAAGAGTACTTGTGATGGACAACACCTTCACAACCAAGAAACACAATTAGCAAGCTTTGACGCTGCTGATCAACTCCCTAAACGATCATCTCCATCCATCTTAACGGATCTTCCTTACACTAAACACTGTTTTTAAGAACTTCGACATGAATATAATGCAATGCTTTTTAGGTCTTATTCATTTATATGATGCATTTCATTTGGTTTTTGTATTGAATATTTGACTCTTGAATTATGTAGGGTAAACTAGACAGTTATTGAGACCTCGGACAGCTATTGACATCCTAATCTTTAATTTTAAAAAATAAGCTTTCATGTCAATGTTCAATTTCAAAAAAGGGATGGAAAAATTCCTTGTGTATCATAGAAGTCAGCTGTGTTAAAATATTTTCAAACTGTAGGCATCGAGAAAGGCAATAAAACCGTAATCAAGAAGTATACAAACAAGTTGGTAGTTAAGAGGACGGTTTCTTCTGTTTTTGTTAAAAGAGAATGAGCACGTTTTGTAAGATAGATTAGCCATAGTTTCCTTTGCACAAGTCCACTTATACTGCAAAAATAAACTAAATAAGAATGAAGGGATGTCAATTTAGCACTATTTATTCTCAATTATATTGCAAAATACTTTTCAGGGATAATATTTTGTATGAAACCCTTTATCCAGCTTAAAGTAGAGTAATTCAGGAAAAAAAGTTATAATGAATTTCAACTTGATTGAACTATTTTTATTATTTTTCCATGAATTTATAGTATAAAGATTGCTTTAAGGGTGTCAATAACTGTCTTATTTACCCTAATAAAATATATTTAATACATGAAAAGGTAAAAACTACCAGTTAACATGGAGCTAGGCTCATATGAATTCGTTCTTTATTACAAGATATACATCGGTGTAAATTGCATATCGTGTAAAGATGAAGATGAGCATAGTGGTTAAAGTTATGGTAACCACTTATAGCTTATTGTATTACAATAAAGTCATTTTTCTCTAGTTTTCCTGATTCGATAAGAAAATAGTTTAAGGAGAAAAAGATGCGTGTATGGGACAAATCAAATTGTTGAGACTGGAAAAAATATTATGTTGCCAAATAAATTTATGAATCTAATAATTTATTAAAAATTAACTTTTAAGTGAGAACTAGATGAGATTTATTAACTTTTCAGAGGTGATTATAATGTATTGGTTTATTACGTTTTAAACTTCTGTAAAAATCGGATAAAGACTGAATTTGTCTTAAGAATCCTTCTGTAGAAAGAATTAACCATGAAAAAGTGCGCACAAGAACTAAATCTTAAACGTAGTGACAAATAAATTGCTTTTTAAGGTGGCACAATTCAAATTAAAACATGAAAATATCGATACTTGATGCACTCAAATGTGTCAGTGATAAAGCTATGACATAACGTCGACTTGGAGCATAAAGTTATTAACTGGTATTTTTTCGGAGACACTAAATGCTTATTTTCATGATGATGAGATATACATTGTCTGTTTAAATGATGCATAACACTTTCAAAGTGCTTATATATTTTTTATTTTTGACCTAAAAACTAATAGTTGGTTTTTAAACACCTATATAAGGATGAAAAATTTTGTTAGTAAATGAGATTCTGATCTAAGCTGATGATATAGATGTTTATTTAGTTACAGTTGAATATAAACATGCTAGTAATACCAGTGGTCAAGATATAACATAGACCAATTCTAAAAGAACATGTTGAACAAGTCACACTGCAACCAACTCCTGATTATCCAGCTGTCAAACAAACATACATTCTGAAATATGGAAATGAGTTTTGAGGTTGGGGAACATGGAGACATGTTGATAGTTAACTACTCACAGAAGTCATGTATCGGGTGTTCCCTCTTCTAAGTCTTGCTATAATAGTTTGATGCAGTCTTGAACCTTTACGAAGACAGTCTAGCTTTTATACGGTAATTTACATCTTTCAATTTGGTAAGTTTTGTCTCATAACATTTGGTGCAGCTACTTTTTGTCCGTTAGAATTTTTGAAATACTTGTATCCTCTTAACTTCAAGTGTATCTAAGAGACATCTAGGCCAAGATCTGGTCAATTTTGCTAAGAACGAGATATATGATCGAGGAAAAACTGCTCTATTACTCCAAAGGTAATGAAGATCTAAGTAGGACAAAAATTGTTCCCACACTTTGATCTTAAGCAAAAGGCCGAGAAGCGGAGACTCTTCCCTTGCCAGAACTGGTGACAATTTGGCACTGGTTTTTGCACCAGTCTGGACGCTACCGGACAGTTTTCGACCCGAAGATAAACCACCATGAAAGAGGGTTAATATTAAATCTAACAAGAGTTCAAAATTTAGTAAAGCAAAGCACATTTTTTAAAATGCTTGATTTTAGCTAACGATTGAAATTTGCTTTCAGATTTAGATTCTTCAACCTAATCAGAGATGGTAAATAATTTCCCTAAGATGAAGGAAACGCAAGAAAATTATATTTATTTCATAACAGTCAAATTAATGAGAATAATTAATTAGGTTGTATCGTTATCAACAATAATATTTTTTATAGGCAGAAACTCGTGATAAAATATCTTGTATCTATAAATATCCAAGAATAAATATTCTGAAAAGGGTTTCTATTGCCATTTTAGAAAGTGAAACATTTTGAGTCAAAAAGCATAGTTATGTGAAAACGAAGGACAAATTCTGCTCCCTAGCTTTACTCAATGTGCTTGTCAAAAAGAAATAATTGGAAATCATCTTCATGCAAAGAAAAAATTATTTAGTGAAAGAAAATTAACCAGTCTAAAGATTACCACATTCTGGTCTACAGTAGCTAAATATCTCAAATTTTGGAAATTTTAACTTCGTCTGTTTCACTTGTAAGCCGACAAAACTATATTAACTACTACATAGAAATATTTATGAAATGTGTTAAGATGAAAACAGTTTTGATACCTTTTCATCTATTTCATCGAGTTGATTACCTTCTTAATCATTTTTAACTCGATAACGCAAGTACCAATCAATAGTGCTCTTTACGTCACTCATGCATGTGTAAAGAACACTAGGCATTTGCCCAATTTCTGAGTTCCTCATGAGTGTGGAAAATTGAAGGGTATAACTTGTAATACATGTATTTTAAATAGTTTAAAAAACAAAGCAACATAATTAGATTAAAAGAATTAGTCATCCTTGATTTCTCATCATTTAAGTATATAGCTATAGAAACTAGTAAAACATTTCAAATGAGTTGCAGTTGTCTATATAACGCAATTTTTATAGCGGGTTACAGATAAGATTTAATATTCACACACTCATCTCAGCCTAACCTTTATAGAACTTGGTTTTATTGTTGGAACCATAATATGTGACAGGAAATGGGTTGTTTAACTTTTTTGTGTTTTCAGTTGTGTGGAATTTTATATAACTTACGATACAACAGTATGGCAATAATTAATACATTCAATAAAATCTGTTTCAAATATAATGCAAATAAAAGCATCATGAATACGTAATCAAACTCTTAACTAATATCTTCAAAAAGTATCAAAAATGACGTTTTGATATTTTGAAACACACGTTGATGTCCGTAACTTAGCATTCAGTCCCCCGTGCATTTAATTTATCTTTTACAGTAAAGAAAATCCATGTATTTATGATTTTAAGGTCATTTAAGTTTAAAGGAACTTAACAAGTTGTGTCACCACTCAAAACTTCATTGTTCCAGCACATGCAAATCCCACCGACTCTCCTACATTAAGTCACTAATGCTCCAACAACTCCGCTAAAGAAGTTTCAAAGAGAGAAAATCCAGCAACTACAAACACAAATATTTGTCATACAAATTCAAACACAAAGCATTCGGGGGAGAAACAAAAGTTTTCTATTTGTGGACACCAAAGTCTTCCTGCTTTTTACTTCCTCCCGGGAGACAAATATGGCGACTGCTCTCGACTTATAGTTGGAGAAAAGGGAGATTCCATATTTACTGAAAAAAAGAAGGGGGCACAAACCGAAACAACCGCGCATTCTCTCTCCATCTTGCAATATTGTCTTCTGAATGATAACTATTACGGAACGAGTCTGCCTAAAAGTGAATTGAAGGGAAGAGAGGAGGTTTACTCAAGTTTTATTTACTCTAAAAGAGGAAGAAAACAGAATTCTCGGAGAAATAAATATTACTTTAGTGCCAACTCCTGCCGAGGAAACTTGCCCATTTTTACGTTTCGAATCAGAATAAATTTCTCCAGAGGATTTGAGATTAGTCATTCGCTCGCTCTTTGGGGTAAGTTGTTGCCGGCTGTAGACTGGCTTTAATAAAACAGGAATTCGCCCGGGTTTATTCTCGCAGCGATGGTATTGTCTCTATTTGCCAACTTACTTAGGGAAATAGAATTGGTTAGAATGTAGATTCATTTGAATCTTTTTTCTCTCGACTCGATAGCGAGTGAAATAAAATAGTTGCGAGTTGATATTAAATTCCAAATCTTGCGCGATGTGGGGAATACATTGGAAAATTAAGTTAAACTACGGCTTTACAGTGTATCGCGTATAAGGGGAAATATTTTCGAGAAATGTGAGTATGGTGTTTGGAAAATGCAAATTTTCCTTTCCAATGACTTTTCTCAGTTTGTTCAATACAATCTGTTTATGGATTGCGCTAGAACAGTGCGTAAAAGGTCTTGTTTGTAGTTAAGCCTGTACTAGTACATCCTTTAATCATGAGTCATCTGATACAGTAAATAAAAACCGATTTTTATGCAATAGATTGAAAAAGCTGACATTCGCATCGACTTTAGTAACCGTACATTTTTTTTTGTTCTGTAATTTTATAGCTTTTATGTTCTTTAACCCATCAGGTAGTTTTGACGATACATCTCGTCCAAGATATGACCAATTTTGCTAATGATGAAATATTTCTTCAACTTCCTTTCCAATGACTTTTCTCAGTTTGTTCAATACAATCTGTTTATGGATTGCGCTAGAACAGTGCGAAAAAGGTCTTGTTTGTAGTTAAGACTTTACTAGTACATCCTTTAATCATGAGTCATCTGATACAGTAAATAAAAACCGATTTTTATGCAATAGATTGAAAAAGCTGACATTCACATCGACTTTAGTAACCGTACATTTTTTTTGTTCTGTAATTTTATAGCTTTTATGTTCTTTAACCCATCAGGTAGTTTTGATTATACATCTCGTCCAAGATATGACCAATTTTGCTAATGATGGAATATTTCTTCAACTAGATATTACCAATTTCTTTATTATGACGAAACATCAGGAGGGGTAATATTTGAAAAAGAGGATGTATGTGGTGACAAGTTATATAAAAGGGAAAGATAAAAGTTAAACGTTAAAAAATTTAAATATACACTTTCCTACAGAATAAAAACAATTGATCAATTAAGACCATTGCAGTGGAATGAGTTTTTGTTGCGAGTTATTTACGAAATATATTTAAGGTTTTAAAGATACTTTTTCAAAAGGGTTAATGTTGAATCGTGTCTGATTTTTCGTAAATGTTCAAGCATCTATAGCACTTGGTTGATATAGATTTGGCAATCCTAGAATGTGAATGGGCTACAAAATATTGTTTTAGAGACCTTTTTATTACTGCACCAGTTAGAAGGTAGATGGCCTTGGAGAAGTGTATTCATTTCTACAAGGGGTGTGAGGGAAGGGGCTGCCGTATAAAAATAGTATATGGACTGCCATATAGGTGGTTATTTGTTTCACCAACTCGTTATCACATCTATCTTTTCTAACATCGACCGATAAACTCGGAACTACGATCCGGAGTACAGACTCTAATCTTCAAAAAGCATTGTTTACGTATAACATGCCCCCTAAATTAACGAATATATTCGTTCAAACCACTTGATTTACATGTCAACTCGCCAGAGTCGGGCTATGATACTTAACAATTCAGAGTTAAATTAATAAATAATGTGTTAAAATTAATATGAATCACCTAAGAATGGTCTCTATTATAGTTTTAAGCATGAAAAAAGAAAGAAAAAGTTACACAACTTGCCGTTTACGTGAAAATTTACCTGATCAGACTGAATAAGGCTTCGATGTAAACTTATGATTCATAATGGGAACGAGTTTTATAAATGAAAAATTAAACACCACTGTACAGTATTTCCAGTGTGCAGCTACAAAATTCTGAGACATTTTTACGGTACTTCAGAGCAAACCTATTCATTACACAATTGTCTTTAAACTAATATAAAAAGTAACCTGCAGCATCAACGTAAAAATATTAATATTTATATAAGACACTGTACATATGAACGTTTACCTAACCGAAATTAATAGCGTTTAGATGTAAATTTATGAATAAGAAAGAAAATGAATTAAAAAATAATAATTAAACATCAGGTTTTAAAGAAACACATTCCAATAACAGATAGATAAGCGCTTCTAAACTGACTGCTAGGAATACATCAAACCTAAGCCCTCTCTAAGATGACAAAAACGCTCAATGACTTAATTCATCTCACGTCTCTAAATTTCTCTCTGCATATTACATTCTTCCATTTTTTCCCACTCACCGATTCATTAACGTTACAAAATAAGAAATTGCCCTCATTTTAAAGAAACTATGCGCTCGCTCGTGACTAAATCCAGACAAAAAGCAACACAATTTTCAAAAAAGTGTCGGAAGGTTTTAGGAAGCAGCCTCCGCGAATCTCAAAATGGCGTTATTAATTAATTGAGCTCTATGCATAATCAGTATCAGCGCAGGGACATGCCAGCCGATCCTGGAGAAAGAAATCCTATTACAACCTAAATGCGAGGTCCTGGAGGAAGAGGACACGCGTAAAAAAGGAAACCCTGTACCGATAGCGACTCCTCTTTCTGAAAGGAATGAAAAATGCCTGGCTGCTTGCCAACCATCACCATCTTCTGATGCTTTGGTTTATTAGATAAGTACCTAATGATGTTATAGATCAGGTCTCCGGAAGACGGTAGTTCACAGTGCGAAAAGGGGGTGCTCCACAGTGTCTTTTTATGGAGTCTGTTTACATGGAAGAGGGCCCAAACAAGATAAAATTACGCGCTGCTTCTTTTCTGGACGCATCAAATTAAACTTAGTCGCAGTCTTGTGTTTGAAGGTCCGCGAAAATGCAAATGGAGTTTTATGGCCTATTAGAAGCGTTGGAGCCGGGCCTATAGCCGAGTCTGGGTGTGGAGTTTCGTTCGTGGAATGGAGACGCGTTCGACGTTTATTAAGAGAGAGGGTTTCTCCTTTCGGAGTGCTGGTTTTGGTGCTCAAGTTATGAAAGTGTTATGACAAATTTATTTCCGGGAGGTGTATCGTGTTTTGTCATTTTAACCCTCTTGGTGGTTGTCTCGGAGAGGTACCTAGTCACCAGCAAGACTGACCGTATCTCGTTGGACGCGATATCTTGTCATTAGAAGAAAACACGATCAAGATCGTTAAAAGAAAACTGATCAGATCTTGATCTCGTCCTCAAAAAATTGGCAGTATCTTGATGACGAGATATCTCGTCATAAGCAAAATTGGTCAGACCTTGATTGCCGAGATTTCTCATCGAAACCACATGAATGTTGAGACGTGAGTAAATTATCAGGACCAGTGTTTCAAAAAAATCACATGGTAGTTCAATTCTCGAATAAATTGTATGCTAGAATATCTACAGGGTGATAGCACAGATTTTGGAAACGAAGGAAATTCTAAGGAATAGTCTTGAAATGTTATGAAAAATTGTAATCAGTGCCTAACCCTACAAGCGGTTTTGACGGTTAATCTCGGCAATCAAAATCTGATAAATTTTGCTTGTGACGAGATATCTCGTCCTCAAGATATTATCGATTTTTTTATAGTGACGAGATCAAGATCTAGTCAGTTTTCTTCTAATGACTAGAGATGACGAGATCTTGAGGAATGAAATATTTCCACCACCATTCGTCCGGGACCTGTCAGAAAAATCACGTGATAGTCCAGTTCTCGAATAAATTGTATGCAAACATATCTGCAGGATGGTCGCATAGATTTTAAAAATGAAATTTCTAAAGAATAGTTTTAATATGTTATTAAAAATTGGTAATCAGTGTTAAACGCTCCAAATGGTTTCGATGAGATATCTCGTCCATCAGGATCTGGTCAGGTTTGTTAATGACGAAATACTTCATCCAGACAACCACCAGGATGGTTAATGGTCAAATTTATACATAATCTTAACATATGCTCCATCGGGGTCACATCTTTAGGTGTGTGGGCATGACAACACCCGAGGTAGTTGATTGATCTTTCCCCCTTTTTATACCCTCACCTACCCTTCTGCTCTTCCTTCCTCCCTCATTGTGTTGTTTGTCTTGTGTTTGCCATAGCTCGGCCAAATATGGCTCTTGCACCATAAAACCCGAAACAAGCAACCTTAATAGATGCAATATCAGATGTCTATCCTATAAATATAATCACTTAAATGTATGCCACAAAATTATTTCTCAGTTCACACACATATTATTCATTTGAGACGCATTTGTGCATTGAACAATTACATCTTGGAAATAATTAAGTTGATTTTGTTATACTATATCATGTGTTTTTGTATTCATTACGGTACAAATAATCTAGTTTCTGAGAATAAAGTAAAAATTATTTACTCAACTATGTACTATGCAGTGAATAAAATCTATGGCATTCATTTATAAAAATTAAGTATCCAAATTCATTATTATATTTCGAAGTTATGAAAAAATATATCGTCATAAAAGTTATTGAGTAATGTTGGTATTGCCATGTTTTAGTGGGTCCGCTAACAACCTGCGAGTTGTAGGCGATGTAGGTTCGGTTCTTCCCTGTGTATTTCTTCTATTATGTGCGTATATCACTTTATTTGGCGTTATTTGGAGCAGCTTGGCCAAATATGGTCCTTGCGCTATTAAACCTAATTAAGCCAAATGAGGGGTTTACATCTATAGTTCTACCTTACAACCTGCATTTTTCCCTGTATGATCGGTAACCAGTTTTGTACTTCTTGACCAATGTAATCTATCCCAGTATTATTTCAACCATTGTTGTTAGTCATGTGTACTGTGGGGTAAAAACAATACTACAATACTCGGAAATCTCGTGACGTTCAAAAGACCTTACGTCTAACCTTATAATGTCCGAGCTCTCGGTTCGACAGAATCTGTTTCGAATTCAGGACCTAAGCAAGAGAATTCGTAGTGAAGATGGATCTTTCCCTTCGGGATTGATCTCGGACCGTCGCCAATAGCTCGCTTTGTTGCTCCAGTGCGTCCTTAATTAACTACCTCATAGTTAAGAATCGTACATTCTGGTCTATTTGGCCTTTATGTAGCACAATTTGGCTGTACAATGACAAACCAAACCTAACCTCGTACTTGAATTATTGGGGATTTTAGAATAGGGATATTTCTTCCAAGACTTACAATGATACTTATGGAATATCTAGCGAAATATTGAGGAATAATAAAAATGATTGCCTTCTGGAAAAGTGCAACTCTCTGCTATCGAAACAAAACAGGTCTTCGATTATAGTTTGGCGTGTTAAAATAGACGATATTTTTGATGCAATCGAGAGGATATTAATCATTTCTAACTGAAAAGATACTACTATTTGAATTTCTTTGTGTTTTATGATTTAAAAAACTAGACGTGTTAATTTTTTCAATTCTCCTGTAGTTTCATCAATCTCCACCTTCGGGATAGTCATTGTTTGCACACTGCTAGCAACCTGTGAATTGTAGGCGGTGCAGGTTAGATTCCTATCAGATTCCATTGTTTCATTGAGTGTATTTGTGTATTCTGGGTCAGTAAGACTTTTCTTGTGTGTATAACCATTACTTGATGTTGTTTGTATTGTGCTTGGCGCAGCTTGGCTAAATATGCTCCTTGAGAAATAAACACAACCAACCGTCTCTATCTTTGGAAGGTTTGAGTGTATAAACGTATAAAATGCCGTATGGAATAGAAACTGATTATTTCTAGAGTTATACTTATTCTATAGAGTAACGAGATATCTCATCAAAATATTGGTGATTTTCGATGATGACAAGATCAAGATCTCGTCAGATTTTTCCTAATGACGAAATATCTCGTCCATCAAGATAAGGTCAGTTTTGCTAATAATTAGATACCTCATCGAGATAATCACTAAGAGTTTTAATAAATAAATATTTCTACTCTGATAAGAAAATTCTCAACCTAATTTAATAAGCTTTAGGAAATTCACCCATCGAAGAAAAGACAACACTAATACAAATCTCAACGAAATTTTTTAATTTGCCCTTTCTTATTATTCGTCTTTAAAACTGCAAAATCGTCATCTAAACTCAGCCAAGGTACAAGTAAAAAAATTATTCCACACTAATTACTTATTAATGCCTGTTTTCAATTTATTTCGTATCAATCATGGCTATTTTTTTCAAGTAAAATAACCAGTGTTTAAACATTTTTGAATTAATATCTGTAATTTAATATTTCTGCGTCGCTTGACTCGGGTTTTAATGGTTTATTGAGAATTAAGAGTTTTAAAATTAAAAAACGTAATCCCCTGATCTTTTTCATGCATAAAATAGAGAATTTGCATAAATCTGGCTAATTGTATTGCCTCTTGAGATTGGAAACTCGTATTTAATTCCAGTTATATTTTTGTTTGGTTTCATGTCTAGAAGTAGAGTAGTTATTAAAAGGCCATTTATTACATTAACTATTTGAGAAATAGTTGTTCTGTCAGGGTCAGGTTTAACCAGTCCGTCCACAATAAACCGTATGCCTGTAAGATAAGTAAGCTGTAACATATCGATCTCAAACCCAGAAACCAGATACGACATTTCAAATATTTTTTCCAGGCCAAATCTCCCATCAGGTTAATCCGGCCTACAAACTAGATACGACCCTTGAAATGTTTTTTATCAGGTCCTCTTCGGATAGGTTTAACCGTCCCGCAATTATGATAAGGCCTTCCCAACAGGTTTTCGCGGCGCGCAGACTAGACACTGATTCTAAATATTCCTAGGGGATGTTCATTCATACAAACTATTTTAAAAAGTGGTCGAAGCCGAGTTTCATTTCGCAATAGCTACGTTCAATGCTCAGCAAGGAGATTTACAAAAATCATTGTTATACTTTTACTGTGCTCGTATAGGTTATTTGCGAAAAATGATCTAAAAGCCTTTATTTCTTTATATTCTAAATGTCACGACCAACTTTTACAATTTGTGTCTGTTATATCATAAGAAAGAGTCATCGAATGCTTTGAATATTTTACTGAACCCCTTAAATCGAATTTATTTAAACGGGTGCTAGCATAAAAATATTAAACATAAATTACGTTAGCAATAAATAAACTTTTTTTCAACAAAAACAGTTTGCCCACATGCTGTATGAGAGGGATTTTCAGTGTAAATAAACCACCATAAGACGATGATTTGACTTCCTGAAACTTAATGCAAAATACGCGTACAGGAAGTACGTTCTATCAAAAAATATTAACTCCGTCTACATTCAGCTTTTTAGAAAAAGCCTCTAATCTAATGAACAAATATTTACTTTTACTTAAAAATTCAATCAAAGGATATAAAATGTATATCAAATCTTGAAATTATAAATAATATGAACCGATTTATCTGTTTAATCATGATTGAAAACACCAGAGATTAGTTCTATTATTCAATTAAAATTATATCAATCTTTTGTTATGAAATTTGTTCCTCTCTAAGTTTCTAGTACATCTCGTAATTGTAATACCATAAGTGAAGCAATTTGAAAACGTTTACTTTGAAATATTCTGTGAATTGAAATATTTAACTTTTTCAGAGGTTTAATTACATACCTGAAGCATAAATTTTTGTCACAAGAAATTCTACGATTAATAATTATTCAAGTTTAAATGGTCCTTGAAGAATACTTTAATGTTCTCTAATATATAATACATATTCAGTAATGAATACTCGATATTTTGACGTACGTTTCGTGAAATATCGATGCAATGAAGTAGCCAGAGGGTTCTTGAGCATCAAGTTCCTCCATTAATTCTTACTTGCTTTATCAATAAAAATTATTTTATATAGACGTGTGTTGTGTTCTCGTAACATAATTATCATAACACGTTAATAGAAAAAGTAGTTTATTACAATTGGCTAATACAATTACAAATCTGAGTAGTTAGCGTAATCATTCAGTTCGCATCCTCTGCATAAGAGTTCATTAGATATAAACATCATTAGAACTAAAAAAGCAAAAGTAAACAAACTTAAATGCCATCTATTGACAATCTAGTAATTACGAATAATTACGAATTATTATGATGAGTTTTAGAGATTACGATGCGTTTTTGTTTTATATTATAAAAAATTTTCAGAATACTATAGTAATTATAAATGCATCAAATACTTTTGTATAGTCCAGCTCTGGATAGTTGGCATTTGAGTCACGTGGTATTGAAAGAGTCTATTTGTTGAATAAGGAATAGGTCAAATCAAATGTAGAATGTAAACAATGTGATTCAACGATTGGTGACCTTAAGAGGACACAGTACATTTAAAACCTTAAAAAAACGATTTTCCAATTTTGATCTATTTAGATAGTTTGAAATGTTCTGATTCTAGTTAAAAGAAACGCATGAAAAATTCGCATTCGTTCGTTCGTAATGAGTATTTTTCGAACACACCTATTTTTATTTTCAGCTGTTCGTTTCTTTACGTTTCTTAGTTTTGGTTTGGAATTATGCTATTTATTTTTTCGAAAGATTTAATAATAATATTTTTACTGTAACAAATGTAAGCAGAATATGTACTACTCAACTCTTTCATTTCACAAATCTATTTGTTTACTTGAACACACGTGAATGCTAGAAATAACTATTTCAACTTTAATTGCATTTATCTCAGAATGGTAATTTTCAAGCTTGCGCGCACTATAACTCTGTAACTAATGAACGTAGACTCCTGAAATTTTGAATGACAATAGATTATCAAAAGGGCTTCTAAATGAAACCAAAATTTTACTCAAAAGCTAAAAATATATTAAAAACTTTTGATATAGTATGAGTGGAAATTTGGAAAAATTAATAAAGTTAAATATTAATTGATTGTTATATTTATGTGTTACTTAACTACTATTTTTGGTTTTAATTTAAAATAAAAGCATTGTGTTACACATATCAGCCATTAGTTATATAGAAAATGCACAGGATGACTTAGAATGTTGCGCACAAGTTATGCTTGTAAAAAAGTATGTTAAAAAATGACCTTATGTAAATTCTAGTAAAATATTATTTAATTTTTAAAAATCAAACCAATTTTTCTGCATTGTGTAGTATAAAGTATAAATAAACCCTGCAAAAAATTTCATTATGATATACATAAAACTTTTGGTGATAGTTTATCGAAATTAGTCTATTTTACTTGCTGATTTGTATGCTTAAAGGTACTGTGCCCCCTTACCGCTGGTTCTGGCTCCGAATTTAGCGGTTGGTACCGGAAGCGATAACAGTTATTACGAATTGAGATAATAAATAATCACTTACGGCGGTTGCCATAGAACTTTTCGCGTGTGGCAGCCCTTTTCCCTGACTGCCCTTTGTAGAAATGGATTTCTGCGAGAATATCTGCCTTCTTACAGGAGACACACTGTAAAATTCTTTACATACAGTGCAACAACTGTTGAATCATTTATTCACTAGGAATTATGAACGTATGAATATTAATTCATTTTCTCCACTGTCTAACTCGTATATAAGCAAATCTTCTCTCCGTACCAACGTTTCAAGGTAGGTAATAGAATTAACATTGCACTGGAGCAACACAATGGGTTATTAGCGTCGATCTGGGATCGATCCCGAAGTGAAAAATACGAGGACAATACCTCGTCATTTTGAAACACGATTAGGTGACGACGTCACATCTGAGCTGGCACCCAACCCACCAAATTTCTACACCAGGTCAACGTGAGGACATTTGAAACTGCGACAGATTTAACATGCACCAGCCCCATGTGCATAACCGTCTTTAGTTGGAACGAGTTTCGAACTCGCAACCCTCCAGTTGCTATTTCGCTAATTTTCCAACTGCTTTTTAAAAGTGACAAATATAGAATAAATTTTCAGAAACACGATTCGAATATTTACTCTGAGTTATCTACTCCCTGTAAAACATTTTAAAATGCTATGAGTCCAGGTCTTCATTCGATACAAAAATTGAATTTGTATCCCCCCATTGTATTTGCCCCCTTCCGAAATGAATTTCTATAATTATTTTTGAATGCACTTAAAAGGAATACGGCTTGCGTCAAAAAATCAAATGAAATGAGTTAAGAGAACATTAAGAAAAATATAAACATAACTCGATGTGGTGGTATTTGATTTATGGCTATTGCTCCCCATGTGTAATAAATTTTGACCACATGTTAAAAAATTTAAGCCGCGTGAAATTTTCCACCTGCCTTATCAGGGTGTAATATTGATTAACTGCAGAAAATGCTCACCAATAAAAAATTTCATTCTAAGGAAAAAAATATTGATAAAATGTTTTGAAATCATCAACAAAATACCGATTTAACTATTTAACCATACTTAAAAAACCAAATATTAATTTCGCAATTTAATATAAAACGAACGGAATATAAATTAAAATTCAGAAAATATCTGAGTAGTGAAATTTATGAATATTTGCATAGTATGGCAACAAATTTTGAATATTTGGAAACTTATTTTTTAGATTAACGATATTAACAAACAAAGGAAATAAAAAATTTGAATATTCAGTTAAAAGCTAAATTTTAATGTTTTAAATTATCTGTATAATAGAGCTCAATATTTGCATAAGTTGTAATTTCAGATGGTGGACAAAATATCGCCTGTGAAGTGATACAATCTTTATAAGTAGGGGTTGCCCTCCTTGGCCTGAATTACAGCTTTTATTCAACGTGGGATGGATAAATACAGGCCATGCACAATGTTCATGGGAATGCGCTTTCATTCCTCGCACCAGAGCGATCTCTAGCTCTGAAGGCGGAAACCTAGCAAGCACTTTGGCCTCTAAAATCCCCCACCAAGTTTCAATTATGTCAATAAAAGACTGATAATGCCTGACAAGATGTTCCACACTATCTTAGAGCTTATCTAACCATGCTTGGTAAGAGCAGTGTGAGTAAGTAGTCTTGGAGCACAGATCGTTCACCAGCGAACAGTCTCGATCGTAGGTTGGAGATGATCTCCCAGCTGCTTAGATGTTTCACTAAGTTAATCTTCCTATGCGGGACTACAAGTAGTATCCTACCACGACAAGATATCACAGCCCACATTGGTCTCCGTTATTTTACCTCGTACTAGGACCAAAGTCCACCCCACTTGGGAGGTATGCTACCGTATAATGCATAAAGCTTTTCTACAGCAATTAAATGGGGAGCCAATGGTCCAATCTGATACTGATCCCCTTAATTTAAGCATTTATTAGGACCAGAGTCCTCGCATTGGAGGGGAAGTCGTGATTACCTAGATCCCAGGACCAGAAAATGTGAAGAGTTTATATAGGGCAACGGGAATGAGGAACCCATGATCTAATCTGGTGGTGGTCTCCATTTTACCTAGTATTAGGACCAGATACTCTACATAAGGGGTTCGTCATTGCCATACCAGAGAGCTCTAAGTTAAATTTTTTCTGGAGTCATTTGGGCAGTCCATTCTCGCAGTTTAAGAAAAGTGTAAGCAAATCTCATTGCTTGTAATATGGAGTGCAGAATAGGGAGGGGATTCATGGCAACAGACACATTTTAACAATTTTTGATAAAAGAATGGGTGTATTACATTTTTTAAAAAATCTTTATACTGAATCTGAATGTCACAAGATTTCCCAATAGTGTAGTATTGCTTTTTCCCTACAACACATATAATGACTAAATAACCACATTGATGGCAACAGACACATTTTAACAATTTTTGATAAAAGAATGGGTGTATTACATTTTTTAAAAAATCTTTATACTGAATCTGAATGTCACAAGATTTCCCAATAGTGTAGTATTGCTTTTTCCCTACAACACATATAATGACTAAATAACCACATTCATTGATTGAATGAATCTATGAAAGATTCCATTGGTCACGAAGGTTGTGCAGAGAAAACTACAGGTTGCAGGACTAATATGCTTGTGAACCTCTCATGGGGTTAACAAATATTTTAAACATTTCAAGAGCTTTTTCAGACATTTCCTTTTATCTATCTACTTACATGTGTATACAATCTAACCTCTCGGTGAAACGTAAACAAAAAGTCCCAACATCAAAAACATTTTTATTTCCTCCAACCGGCGGCGACATGTCTTGTCGAGACTAAAAACTAAAAAATGCCGCATACCGAATTCCTTTTCATCTTGTTCGCTAAAAACCGATACTACAACGCCCGTAGGAACCAGAAAAAGAAACTTGCCAACTGTATTCAAAAGCAAACCGGAAGTACCGAAAAAAACTGAGTTTCAGCCGCACTTTCACCGAAAAAGGGCCAGAAAAGTAAGTTTAGTACAAGGTAAAAACGAGGTCCTATTTTCTTCCGCTCAGCCAACGCCGAAATGGAGGTGGATGGAAGGAGTAAAGCGCACCTCGGTCCCTGTTAAGAATGCATTATTCATCCGCCGAGCTTTCGGGGGTGCCATTATTATTATACTTATTCTTTGGGCTTTTTTATCGCAGGGACCTGGGGATTGAGAACAAAGTGTGTTTTGGGGTGGAGGATTAACTATTCATGGCGTGGTGGTTAATTCGCTTAGCCGGCTTTGGTTATCACACCCTGAGGAGCGTTGCTTTTGGGAAGAGTTAGCTGGAGGGTAAAATGATGAGATAGTGAACATGGGGAGATGGAGGGTCCGAAATAATTCGAACGTATAACGATATGAATAATGAACTGGTGGAGTGTGTGGTTCTTACGACGTTGGGAACAAAGGAGGTGGGATAGGAAGGGGTGGTGCTGTGCGCGAAAAACTCGGCCACTGATGGAATCGATAACAAATATTAGAAAAATAAGATATAATTCATTTTAGATAAGCGATGAATATAAATACCGCTTTCTGAATTGAGGGAGGGACTGAAAATAAAGTAAGTCATGACGACCATGGCGTTTCAGAATTTTTTTCGTGAATGGTTTTGAAGCTATTGTCTTTGTTGTATTAACCCTCCTGGTGGTTGTCCCGACATTAGATCTCGTCATTAGAAAAAATGACCAGATCTTGTTGGACGAGATATCTCGTCATTAGAAGGAAACATGATCACGATCATTAGAAGAAAACTGACCAGATCCTGATCTCGTCAAAATAAAAAAAAATCGGCAATATCTTAATGACGAGATATCTCGTCAGTAGCAAAATTGGTCCGATCTTGATGGGCGAGATATCTCGTCGAAACCACTTGGAAGGTAAAAACTAAAAGTAAAAGTCCTTGTGTTCAGATTTAACATTCTAAACGACACAAGGGCACACGTGTTTCACCTATCATCTTTATTTGTTAGAACAGGCTCCTGCATGGCAGGATTCGACGTATATTTTACTGTTCATCAAATTCAGATAATCTGCTTTGATTTTACCCATGATTTTCATAGATTTTTTAGATGTACAATTTTGAACTTGGAAGATTTGTTTGGGAAAACTCATCATCCAAATATTTTTTGCATTTTTACATTTCATTGCTTTTATTAGCTGTATATAATATTTTTACCCCTTCATGTCTTTCATATCCAAAAATACCTTTTATGGGCTGATCGACGTTTAACAAATGCATATTTTTACTAATTATATTTCAATTTTTTTTAAATCAGCATTTACTTACATAGCAATTTTTACTGCTTGACTAATTGCTTGATGTATTTCCATTAATAAAGTTCAAGTCAATCACACACACATCACATCGCTTATGATCGTAGCAATTTCGTTTCTGATTTTGATAATTTTAGTATTATTTTATTTATACAACAATTTTATTGGTTTATCTTGCGTTTGGTACAGTTAGTCCGTTATTGGACCTTGCGCCATTAAACACACCCATCCATCCATCCAAGAGTTACAAGAGTTCCGAATAGTGAGGCATAACTTCTACCCCACAATACGCATAATTTCTAAATAGCCACTTCGATTCATTGAAAGAATCTGAGGAAAGTTTCGATTGGTCAAGAAGGTAAGTTTGTTAGAAATCATGCAGAAAAGATTGCATGTTGCTTAACTGATATATGTGTGTTAACCCTTCAGGGGGTTAAAAGGCTGATATCAAGACCTACTAGAACAACAATGAACACCAAACAAGAATAGCAGATTCAAGGATGAAACGTCCGAATAACGTGGAGATCAGAGTCAGAAGAGAGAAAAACATGTGCGAAATGGCAAGTAGAGAGCAGGAAAGGCGAACAATCAGCAAATTTAGGGGCTCTGTTCCATGCTTCAGAAAGGAGTGTAATGGCATTCAATTGGTAATGAGCCCACCTAGGAACACATTCAAAAATGAATAACGACTATAAATAGAATGTAATAAGGGAAAGGATTTCGGGATTTTACTACATATATAAGAAACTGATATCCAAATAAATGTTCTAGGATGGTGTAAGACAAATACAATTTTATTCTTCAGAATTGAGGGGGTAGGAATGTTATCAAGTTTTGATGACGAAATTCGTTAAAATATTTCCTTGAATGTTTGAATTATATATTAGAAACTCGAATTTTCTTCAGATCATTAAGTATTTTAACATTTAAAACTCATTGTATTCCACTTTACATCTAACCGAATAATGGCAAACAGTTGATGCAAACTCGTGTAGGTTGAATTAATTAAAGTAGAGCTATTTTCCAATTTTATTCTGGTAATGGTAAAGGCAATAGAATCAAGCTCGCGACAAAATAATTAATGGAAAGTATTGAAGTGCCTTTTAATCTAAACATTTGCATATGAAACATGAAACGAAAGGATTTTTACAATTTAACGAAAGAAACTTTTCAAATGCCTTCGTAAACTTCAATATATAAACTTAAATCAAACAGGTTTTTAATTTTGAAGTGCATAAAATGTCCATGTAAATGCTTTTATCGGGAGTAGAATTTTGCTAAATGCAGAATAGATATAGCTATTTAAATATATTTTAAAGATAATTCATAAATATTTTGACATCTTATAAATAATTTGCTCAATAGAAAAATTTCAAAATAGAGTCTACATGGAGGTTTGATAGATCATCCATTTTAATAGTTTTATATTATGTTCATCTTGTTCATTTCTTTGTCGTAAATGATTGCACTAAAGCTTGTTTATTTTGTGTACATTTCTGAGAACCAGAACCAGATGCAAAACTAAGATTTTTCTGAGGAAATTTCAAATTATAAGGGTTATGATGGTTCTAAAATTTTGTGTAGATCGTTTTCAATTAAAGCTGTTTTGATATTTGTTTGCATTGCGTAAAAATTTACAGCAAAACGGTTATATTTTAAAATATAACCGCTTCAATTATTTTAGTAATGTGGTTGTGCATTACCCTTGGTTTACGGTGCCACAGTGGCTTAGCGAGTGTGCCTACTGCGCTATAGCCAGGGTAGGTTTGATTCCTGTAATTAACCTAGGTGTACTTCTGTGTCAGTAAAACCTTCCCTGTGTGAATGTCCATTTATTTGACGGAAAAGCTTTGTTTGGTGCAGTTTGGCCCTTGTGCCATAAAAAAACTAACAAACTTGGTTTATATAATCTATTCCTATTGTTCACCAATGTTGTGTTTTTTTTCACTCTTGGATAATTTGGTTGCACGAAAGGTAATCAAACTATTTTTTCTTCAAGGCCAGCTTTTGTTTCTTTATGAAGATGCTTTGCAGAGAATCATTCTCAAAAATATGCATGCTATCCAAGGGGAATAAAGATCCAAGTAGGCAAAAAAAATTGTTCCTTGCCTAGAACGGTGACAGTTTGGAACGGAGTTTTGTACGAAAGGTTGCCTACTACAGGGCAGTTTTCGAAATGAACATAAACAACCAGGAGGGTTACGTTTGGTTGAAATTGAGCTTTCCGTTTTGCCGGTTTTTCGTTATAAAAGATCATATTGCATATGAAAAAAAGCTTTCCATTTTATGCATGCGCTGTATGATTAAGGATTAAACATTACCAATTCTTTTTTTCAAATGTTTCTTACATGCCCATGCGAACACAAGTGATTATAAAGGCAATTAGGATATAATAAACAACAATACTTTTAAAAAGCAACAACGTACCTTAAGACGTATATGCTTCAAAAAAATAAGAATAAATCATATTTTCCAGAGCATGAATAGGAAGTGAGAACTGGAGACTTTCAACATTTTCTCAACTAAGCTCATTACTTTATGTGAACGTGGCAAAGACGCTTTATCTTGTTAAGATTTCGCTTTTTTTCCCTCTCATCTCTTCACGTATTTTCCCCTTGTCTTCTCCGACGAAATTTTTCTAGCATAAGGAAGATCTGAAAAAGTCTGTAATAATGAGAAAGTTTCACCTTCATAGTTTTTTCTGCTTTATTTTTGTGGAGTTTTGGAATAAGGTAAATATTTTTATCTACATTTCTCTGTAGCATCAGGATTAGTTGTGAAGTGTTTTGGATGAAATATATATATTGTTAATTTATTTTTAGTCCTAATTTGTTGGTAAAGGGATATTTTTGGGCCTTATATAAGAATAATGTAAATAATAAATAAAAATTAATGGAGAAATAAGTATAGTAGATTAAACATATGGAACCTTAGCTAAACTTGTTATAAAAATGTAAAACTTCAAAATAGGACTAATAAATATTAACCTTACTGATGGTTGGTTGTCTTGAATTATCTCGTCAACCTGACAAAATTGACCCGATCTTGATTTACGAGATATCTCATCGTTAGAAGAAAACTGACCAGTTTCAGATCTCGTCATCATTGAAAAATCGGCAATATATTGATGACGAGATATCTTGGCATTAGCAAAATTGATCAGATCTTGATAAACTAGATATATTATCAAAACAACATAGAGGGTTAAAACATGTAAAAAATCGTTAATGGTCATTTGGGTGGAGCAAAATGTCCACCATAATTAGGATAGAAGTGATGTCTGATATCTACTTTCTTGATGATAGTGGACGTTTTCTTTCCACTATCGAAATGACCATAACGATTTTTAATATGTTTTTAATCTATTAGTCATGATTTGAATATTTACATTTTTAATAAATAATAGTTTTAGCAGTAAAAATAATATAAACAATTGTTAAACTGCACATATTTATTCTAAACGGTGAAAACACAGATTTTAAATACCTTTATCCTAGTAATAAGGTTCATAATATGATAACACAAATTCATTTAGAAGCTAAGTACCCCATTATATTCTTTTAAGGTGTATGTATACACACGAACATTTTTTTAAAATTTTAACTTTAAAAATCCAGTTTTTTCACAATAGTTCATTGGTTTGTGCTTAAACTCATTTCAGTGTGAAAAATTCTGATTAAGCTGCTCATTAATAATCTGATTTAGATATAATTAGCATATTTTTTTAACAGTGATATCTCAAATTCTAATGTGTTCAGAAAGACAATTCCTGTTGGAAATTATTCCTAATATCATTCTTCATGTTTTGACCCTCATGAAGTTGCTAGAGGGAATAGGTTATTTTTTACAATTTTTTTTCACGAAGGAAGTCTAAAAAATCAAGATTTTTCAGGAATTTCAAAATTTAAAAATCAACTAAAAATTCATTTCTTAACCAATAACTACGACTGAGGGTCAAAACATCCACTGTATTATATAGATTATAATGACACAAAAGTAATTATAATAGATCGATTCATTGTTGAGTTATCACTGTTCGAAAGGAGCATCCTATTGAAAAAACAATTATTCAGAAATCGAGTTTAAAATTTTGGAAACGTGTTTGTCTAAGATGACAGTACTTAACCCAAACCCTTATAACTAGAAAACTATTTCGAATATTTACAAGATCTTGGTATCGTTTGAAAGCTAAGGGGTTGGACAATATTTTGAATTATCAAAAAATATATCGATATTTTGGCCAATTTTCGTGATTTCTAGTGTATACACACGTTCGCTGTCATTAATAATGTTTTAAGCAGGTAACATTGATTGCATGTGTACCCTTGGAAAGTGTATAGGTTGAATTATAATTCATGAATAGATACATTGCGACTGAAGGTGTAACGTTTTCTGCAAGAAACGTGCCTCACACCAGGAAAATAAAAGAAATGCTTCTGTTGGAAATGTCCTGAGTGCTTTGAATGGAAAGCACGATTTCCCCATCCGTATTTTGAATGTCCATTGTGTATTGCAACATCCATGCAAAGATCTTGTTTGTGGTCATTTATAGTGTATTGATGCCCCCATGATCTATACAAACAAGCGCGTGCTGCATACCAATTTAGACCCTCACATCAGCGTGGCCTAAATTGCGGCAAAGAAGGAATAGGCCTCTAGATAGCATTCTCAGTGCAACATTAGACTATTGGGTACGAGAACTCAGAATGTTTTGGAAATTCTTTTGGGTAGTCGAAGGTTTGGAAGTGTTTCAAATGGATCAGGGGCTTCGTCAGAGCCCCATCCCCTTCAGGTGAGACTGGGACTTACCCGAAAGTGTTAATTTCTTATTTTTTAAAATACAACTGGTAAGATGACGTATTCAACTATACTATTTTTTTCAATTGTCCTCAATGAGTTATCCCTTTGTGAGCAGAAAAGGAAATCTCAATTTATCTTTAGCATTAGCGGGAGGGTGTAGTTGAATTAACGTTTCACTGAAGCAACACAATGGGCTATTAGCGACGGTCCGGGAACAAATTCGAAGGGAAATATCCGAAGACAACACGTAATTTTGCGCCACGGGGAAAACTGGTTTGGAACCCCACTCTCCAAACTTTCACACCACGCCAACGTGAGGACACATGAGGCTACTACAGATTTAATGTGTATCAGCCGCCGCGCACACAAGGGTTTTTTGGTTGGGTCGAGTTTTTAACTCCAAACCCTCCGGTTGCTAATCTGCGACTCTTCCAACTGGGCTACCACGGTCCCTTTAGTATTGGGAGTTCGGTCACTTATTTCAAGCAGTTGTCCTCAACAGAATTCGTACAAGAGATTTTGGTGTTGCAAAAGGGTGAAGGAGGAATTTATTTTCAAATATATTCTACTGGTATTCAGTTTTGTATAAAGTATTCTAGCACAAATTTTGGGTATTTAAATTTTTTCAACAATTTTAATTTACAATCATGCAATGTGATATATAGTTTGCATCTTTAATACTAATGTGTAAGTTTTTCTCGACTCTCAATATATAACACTTTCTTGACCCCAAGGAAGTGCGATGTATCGAAGGGTTGCTGTGTCTACATATTAAAAATTGAAATGTTTCTATGAATAAATATTCATTGTATGATATTACAGTGTAATATAAACATAAATGCAATGCTTGGATATAGTTTTTTCTGCGTTGACTCAAACACCTTGTCGCATATATATTTATACATAAACCGATCTTATAAATTTACAGAAAGTGACACAAAAGCTAAAGTAAACTAGGTTAAAACAAGACGATGACAAGGAAACGACGTAATTTAATGTAATACTTTTTGTAAATATTTGCAGAACAATCTTTTGTCATTCGTGTGCATCAATCAACCATGATGTGTGAATTACGTGCTTACAGTAGTTCTTGTGAAGTGCATAGTCATATAATCATTGCAAAAAAGGCTTCATGAAAATCTGATACGAATTTAACTTTGGATAAAAAAATTACATTTGTAAATTTGAGACCCTCCAAGATAAAATCCTGACTTCGTTATAATGGATATTAGGGATTATAAATCGCACTATTTTATACCTTGGGATCCTTTTATGTTTGGAACCCTACAAAATAAAATCCTGACTTTACTACTGTAATGGATAGTTGCGATTATAAATCAGACCCTTTTATATCTGCCTATAAGATGTAAATTCTTTGATTTCCAGAAACATTTGAAATTCAGATTATTTCCAATTAAAAAATACACATCACATGTTAGTAAAGGGATTCTAGGTATACAATACTTTATTGTAGGAGAAATGAAAGGTAAAATCCAAATTTTGTTTTTAAAAATGCAGACTTCATTGTAAAGCGATTTATTTTGTAAGATACTTAACTGATATCTACCAGTTTTATTTCACGATGCTTTGAAAATTCAAAGTAGATTACATGATCTAGGGTATTGAAATTGGTGTATTTCATTTTCGATTTGCTTTGCGTTAAACATTTCTGTGAACACTTGCCTCTGCATCAATTTTCTTGTTAATCTACTTTTAGGAATCAACGAAATAATTGTAGGGAAACATTCCTAATAAGAGTTTTCTTCCCTAATTCAAAACATTATTTTAAAATAAATTAGGGGTTATGGGTAATGGATGTATATACTTTTAAAAGAGGGGTGGAAGCGCGTGCGAACCCTCTCCTGTATTTAATTTTTACTATACGCGTGTTATTAGTGTATTTGTAAGCGCTATTGTGTCTTGATATTTATTAAGCACGCACAGACTGATATTAATGAATGCATTTCTAACTAAACACGTGCAAGCTAACCATGATTACATTAGAGAGGGGTGCATCATTTTAAGTAGAGAATGTGGAAGGTGTGCAAAAAAGGAATTGATCTGTGTTTGTAGTTTTGTATTGTCCTTAGTTCAATTCCATGTGTCCATCTGAAAGCAGGGTAACTACAGGGCATTTCAAAAATATCTGGCAAAATTGTAAAAGTGGTAGAGGGACCCGAAATATGCATTTATTGTCAAAGCTGTGTCCGGAAATTCAGCGTTTAGGGGGTAGAAGCCACTGTATAGGTCAGCTTCTATAATATCGGTTCCTTGGCTTAAGGATCGGATTTTCAATGGCATGCACCACTACACATCATTGCCGTTGAAAGTCCGAGCGGGATATGAGTAGCACTCTATATAATCTAAACGCGACATTTCTGGACACACTTTCTTTGACAAAAAGGTTTATTTTTGGTCCCTCTGCAGCCCTTTACAATTGTTTAGGATATTTGTGTGTGGGGCGTACGAAATACCCTGTATATCCATCCAAGGGAAGACAGAAAACTAGAAAAGCCACTTGAGACTCTTCTCCAGGTGAATTAGAAGTTGTCTCCGGGACCACGCAATCCCCGACACATAATTCCCCTAAAATAATTTGTTCACTGTTATTTCCAATCTGTATAGTAGCCTGTTACTGAGATCAGTTCACTCAAATTAGGCATTACTGGCAGACATCACGTAGACAAATTATGTAGAATGACCTGTATTTTCATGCAAGGTTCTTAAAACGTAATCAAAAATAATAACGACATTTAAAAAGAACCAAACAAAAAAATAATTTCATGTTTTTAAACTCTAGTTAATTTTATGCTTTAAATAATGTTTAATCACTATTTTTGTTGAGTGTACAGGCGTAATATTATTTGATGTAATTACATTTTACGTTAAAATTTACAGCACATAGTCTTTAATATTACCAAAATATTACTGTATTTATTCTAGAAATTTTTCATTGAATTTATTTCCCTGTTATGTTAGACAACGGATTTTATTAAAAAAAACATAATCGATGCAGTACACACATTCTCCAATACATGTATATCCCATTTCATTATTTTTTAAGACTTTTGTACATCAATTTAAAAGTAAATAACCAAATATTACTTGTTAATAGAAAATAGAAATATTATATTCATAACTATATTACAATCCATACGTGATTTTTCAATAGGAATCAACATTATGTAACGAGCACTTAGGATCGTGTTCCAACTACATTTTTAACGTTGTTAAACTTAAGTAACTCGTTAACTGCCTACAAGCACATACACATCGCAACAAAAGCTGTTCGTCGGAAACTTTTCCAGACCCGTTTTCAGAAACCCAATCACAAATTAAAAGATTCCTTTGGATGCCCCCTCCGGCGACTGGAATATTTTAAAGAAACTCCAGCCTCAAGTTACTCTTTATTTTATTCCCGAAATGTTTTATTGCATTCTTCGACCTTTACTGATAACATTAAGTCTCTTAAAAAAGAAGGAAAAATGGGATATATATATTTGAGTTTTCTCATTCATATAACGATCGTACTCGTTAAGTTCATAACGACCCCTCCTGAATATGCCAATCCCAGACCATAAAGTACCTTTTCGGAATATTTTTAAAAGTATATATCTCTGAATTCTTCAGAATCTCGGAATATAAAAGAAGCCAGATGAAATGATGGAGAAATTTTCATATAACTGAAAGATAAATCCTCGTCGATTTCGGAATAATAATTTATTTCAATAAAGGTCGTTAAGAGGACTGAGAATTCTCCTCATTAAGCTGTGGGGTGTTTTTTTCCTTTTGCTTTTGAAGTATTACTTTCTGGTTTGTGGGAGGATGAGGGAATGATATATCTTTTATCAATAGGAATTATAAGTCAAAATTGTATCTACTAGCTTAATTATGCTAAATATATTTTCCGTTTTTATTGTAGACGGGGTATTTTAGAGTCAGTTTAATGCCTTTATGAATTTCGTGTATTCAATGGTGAATGGTATTTTTGATGGGAGGATTTTAAATTGTGATTTTTCAGGGATGTTATTTTGTACATAACTATGAACTTCTGTTTTAAAAGATAAAGTTAAAATGTCACAATTTATTTCGATTTGAACTGAAACTCTTAATCTTGTTAAAAAACATTTAACATAATTATCTTCTTTTATATTTAAAAGGTATGTCGATAAGTTCATGTGAATGCTTACAATTTTGAAACTTCCATCATGATACTTTAAATATATCCATCATGATGCTTTAAAATAATAAAACTTTTTATTCGTGGAAAAGAGTTTACTATTGCCCCGTCTTCATATTAAATTATAATTGGGTGAACATTCTCTAAGAATATCAAATAAATCGTTTCGAAAAGAAAATTAAGTTCTTCAGGAAACTGCAAGCATTTAAAGTTTATTTAAAGAAAATGCCAGCCACAATAAGGACAAAATTTATAGTTTAATACAAGGCTGTTTTTCCATCTTCACTTCTATTCCCTTATCTCTTGCATTTTGTATTTGAGATTTAAGATTTTGATAATACTTTTTAATATTGTATAAAATTATATAACGCTCAAGAAAATAATAGATATCGTATAAATGATGAAACTGGACGCTTATATGAAAATTATAAATGCAAGATATGTCTTTCATATAAAAGTAATATCACCATAGAAAAATCCGTCCTGGAACGATATCGTTTTACTTATATTGCCATTTACACTCGTAATACCTCCCTTGGCATAAAGGCGTTGAATCCATAAGCGTAAGTTCTCCCGTCTTCAAGTAGATGCCATGTGTTGGGGTGTAGTAGCCCACAGAGCTCTCCCAGTGGCTCTTGATATAGATTGGGCATGCTTTTCTGGTCTCGTTTATGAAACCGGCAAAGTCCCAATAGGTATTGGGCTATGGTAACCCAGTTGGGTAGAGTCCCGGATTAGCCACCGGAGGGTTAAGAGTTCGAAACTCGATTCAACCAAAGACCGTCCTGTACGGTGGGGCTGATGCACGTTATATCTGACGTGGCCTCAAATGTCACGTTGGAGTGGTGCTGAAGTTTGGAGTGGGATGCCAACTCAGATGTTGACTTGTCATCTGACCGTGATTTCAAAATACGAGGTGTCCTCTTATTTTCTCTTATAAAGATCGCGTTCCAGATGCTGCACGGTCATACTTCATACAGATTTCATACATTATTCATTAAGAATACTGCATAAATAAAACAACTTAAACTTGTTTTTCCACTACATCAACGAAATACATTTTGTCTTTTGGAATATATTTGATGACAATCATGTAAATAAGGAAACACATTTCTCCCTGTTGCTAATAGCCTGACATGTCTAGGTAGCTTAATCTAAAAATTCAAAATTATATTACCAACTTAAAATATCCCATGTGACGAAAAATTTGGTTTCATGAAAACAGTTTCGTTTTCTTTCATAAAGTATTCGGGCAGGGGAGTTTATTTTTGGGTTTTCTGTTTTTTGATGGCCAATTCCAATTTTTTTTACTCCTTATGAGGCCTCATAAGTGACAAAATAAGTTCAGTAGGAACAACCATGGATGCTTTTAATCGTATAAAGCAGACGTCGGCTGACGATAATTGTTACTTATTCTCTCATGAGACTCATTTAAAAGGGGCTTTGCCTTCTTTAAGTAAGTAGTTATTGTTTCTTTTACAAACATCTCCAATCGTAAGTCTACAAGAATAAGCAACAGGCAGACGAATATATTTACTGCGTACTTTAGAGTGACTTAAATACAAATTAAATGTAATTGTTAAGATTAGTTAAGCTCTTATTTTATACCAGCACAATTACCCGACCTAATTCGGATTGAATTGGTTAACTGTAGTTTGTAAAAGACAGACCAGAATAATCACTTCTCTCTCGTAGAAAAATGCTAACATCATTTAAGTGTATTATAAAGTAGATCTTATATTTGCTGCTTTTCAAATTATTCCACAGAAATTTAATTCCGTGTATTATGACACTAATACACGAAACAAAATTAAACACATTAACTAGTTTTATTACGCCTATAACGGTTTGGCTAGCCCTTTATATTGGAGTCTTATCTTTTCGCATAAAACCTGTAGTTTCTCTGCATAACTCAAGACTAAATTTGACATTTTTGTCAAAGCAAACCAAATCCAGAATTCTCTTTCAACCAATGTGTATCATCATTCAACAAACAAATTTTATATGATGTGCAAATAGTCCACTTGTAAAATCCCCATGAGGTTCAGATTGTGGAATGATGAATTCAGATTGCTGATGATGTTCAATTTGTTGAATATCGGAGATAAGTATAGCTTCATGACTGACAGCATTTTTATGTATGATTTCAAAAGTGGCAATATTCTAGTGAAGCTACAACATTATCTTGTCTAATATTCTATGAAGCATAACATAATCATACACTTGTAAATAGTGTTGTTCAGCTGTTGACAGTTCAAATGCATTGATTAAACAATTGTACAACATTAGCCAACAAATCTGGAGTAAAAATACCTGCCCAAGTTCAGTTATTTCCAAAAAGTATCGGATGCGAACGCATTTGAAGTACTTAAATCGTGTTTAAAAATGTTGCGAATTTGGTAATATTTCAACCGGATTCAATTGGAATAACAGCATTTGAAAATGGCATCATACTTTGATGTGTTCCAAAAGCAGGATATATAAAAAATAACCCTTTCTAAATACTTATATTATTTATCGGTGTTTAACCCGACTGGTGGTTGACTAGACGAGGTATCTCGTCATCAGCAAAACTGAACAGATTTTGATAGGCGAGATATCTAGTCATTAGAAAAAACTGAACAGATCTTGATGGACGAGATATTTAGTCATTAGAAAAACAACTGAACAGATCTTGATGGACGAGATATCTAGTCATTAGAAAAAAAGTGAACAGATCTTGATGGACGAGATATCTAGTCATTAGAAGAAAACTGAACAGATCTTGATGGACGAGATATCAAGTCATTAGAAAAACTGAACAGATCTTGATGGACGAGATATCAAGTCATTAGAAAAAAACTGAACAGATCTTGATGGACGAGATATTTAGTCATTAGAAAAACAACTGAACAGATCTTGATGGACGAGATATCTAGTCATTATAAAAAAATTGAACAGATCTTGATGGATGAGATATTTAGTCATTAGAAAAAACTGAACAGATCTTGATGGACGATATATCTAGTCATTAGAAGAAAACTGAACAGATCTTGATGGACGAGATATCTAGTAATTAGAAAAAAACTGAACAGATCTTGATGGACGAGATATTTAGTCATTAGAAAAACAACTGAACAGATCTTGATGGACGAGATATCTAGTCATTAGAAAAAAAGTGAACAGATCTTGATGGACGAGATATCTATTCAGAAGAAAACTGAACAGATCTTGATGGACGAGATATCTTCTCATTAGAAGAAAACTGAACAGATCTTCATGGACGAGATATCTAGTCATTAGAAAAAAACTGAACAGATCTTGATGGACGAGATATTTAGCCATTAGAAAAACAACTGAACAGATCTTGATGGACGAGATATCTAGTTATTAGAAGAAAACTGAACAGATCTTGATGGACGAGATATCTAGTCATTAGAAGAAAACTGAACAGATCTTGATGGACGAGATATCAAGTCATTAGGAAAAAATTGAACAGATCTTGATCTCGTCATCATAAAAAAAATCGTCAGTATATTGACGGCGAGATACCTCGTTATGAGCAAATTTTGTCAGATCTTAATGGACGAGGTATCTTGTTGAAACCAAATGAAGGGTAACCCTTCGAGAGGACAACTTTTGATAATGACATGATACCTCGTCGAGACAACCACCACAGGGTTTAAAAGTAGAAATTAAGTAGCATTTCGCAAACATTTTAACTGAATTCTTTGCATCGAAGTTTTTTAAAAGAGACATACACTGATACAAATCGGTGGTAATAAACTCTTTATCTTTCTCAGAAAAATCTTTAAAATTCTGATACTCAATATCCACTTTAATACAACACCAAACTCGGCAGCAAAAAGTGAAACCTGTACAGTTTTCGATTTCACTCCCAACTTTTTTCATTCCACCTCTTACACCGACTCTTCCGCCGCAAACATAAGTGACGCGTAACCGTCGAGGAAACGTAATAAGTTCTAAAATATATCGCTCAATTTCTTAAAGAATTTCTCCTTTCTGCCGAAGAGGATAAAGTATAATAATAATAAAACACAAACCGAAAACTAAAAAAAAGATCGGCAATAGAAATACACTGAGCCGTCGTCTCCAAAGCGATTTTTCTTCAAAAAATGAAAAATGGGGCTTTCATGAAATTCGGCATTATGAAGCTATTTGTCATATAACAGGGGAATTATTTGAGGCGAGCTTCTTTTTTATACGTTAGACTTCCCAAGTATCTGTGACGTAATTATTGTAAGTCTGATGCCTCCGCTTGTCGCGCTGGGGTGGAAGATGGATTATGAATAAATCAGTCCACGTAGACTGAGGCTATAAAATAGATTATAGGTTGACCCAAAGAGATGTGGTCCAAGGATATCATTTCTGTCCAAGTGGAGAAGGGTTCCAAGACACTAAAAAGTGTCCCATCATTTTTGTTGCTTTTCATTGTCTCACGTGTAGAAAAAATGTCGATACGGTTCGGTTGGTGAATAATGATTAAAACATGTTAAGTCCTTAGAAGCGTTAATAATTATACATTCGACTTCTATACGTAATTAAAAAATAAAATAGTGTACAAAAGTACATGAAACATTTTGTTCGTGAGTATCAAGCGTTTTAAAGTAGATCTAACTTCATTTTCAATTTATTTTATAGGCAAGTAATAATAAATTTAACATTTCTATATATTATCTATTATACTATTTAATCCATACAAGAATGTGGATTTATGCAATTAGGCTTCGCATGTAGTAAAAGCATGGGAAATATTTAGTGAATACGCGCAAAAACATTGAACTTATGCATAAAAAGACGAAGTAAACACATACATAAAAAAAGCTGAAATGAATGTTTACGTAAACGCCAGAGTACAATTAAAAAGGTTTCTGTGTGGCAGGTGACATACCCGAAATATTTCGAGCGAAAGATGCCCGAACATTTCGGGACTACCGCTTGCCATACGGAGGTTTTTTCGTACTGCATTCAAACTTCATTTTCCGAGCTGTATTCGGGCGTGCCGTTTGGAAGATTATTATACATAATTAATAATGAACAATACGATGCATTTTAAGAACGTTTTTCTGTAGTATTTGGGACATTTCTTTTTCATTATTATTTCATGAAGAAATATATTTAAATTGCAACATTAAAGAGAACTGTCGAGAATTTTAAACTAAATACTTGAGACAGCATATGTATAACATTCACATAAACTTATTTGCTTTCAAAACTATCACTAACTGAATTCACTTTAATATTACCTCAATATCAATGAATACATTAAGAGCTTGAAAACTGCATAATTAAAGCGTCAGCTTACAATTGAAATACGGAGTCCACATTTTGAAGATATGTTTTTAAGATTTTTTTGACCAGAATGGTGATTTTTAGACTGATGAAGTCCACTAAGTTATTTTTTCCTTGCTTGAAAGTTATATTTCTTCTTGAGAAACACACTTAGTGAATTTTAGGTTAGTGAGTTGAATAGTTCCTCCTTCGTTTTCTGAGAATTATGTTTCTTGAATTATAAGCCGACAAAAAGTAATAAAATCTATTGAATCGATATACGGTTTAGAAATTGTATCTCGGCAAATCTGCTTGAACGCTTATCTCAGTACACTTCCTTTAAATTGAAAACGTAATGCTTCATCGCTTCGAAACAAAAATAAGCACACTGTAAACTGAAATCCATTTATGATTGCTTTCAGAACCCAATAGTCGCGACGCTCTCTCCAACAAGTTCGTTGTAGGAAGCAAATCAATTTCAGCAGCCATTATCTCCTGTCATCGACAACCAACTGATTGCTTATTGTAATAACTTTCATGGATCCTCATATCAAATACCTTTTGCAATATATAAAGGATTACACTTTGGAACGCGCATCGGGGCGATATTGTCTTCCCAAAAGGGTTGAACCTGCAATCTCTGGAACGAGGCACGCAATATTTCCACCCGGAGGAAAGGCAAAATGACCTTTGTTTAAACAGGGCTCAGGATTCTGGGGTGATATGAAATGGGAAGAAAGTTTGACCAGGGGTTATAAATCAAACAGCGAGTTTCATTCCCGTTTTGGGAAAGTTAGTGCAGGGGTATTTTATTGCCCCAGTAACGCATAGTGCTCCTGCTCTGAAAGAACGTAATGATTGTGGAGCTTTCCCGTTTAAGCTCAGGAATCAATCTTCCGGGGTGCAGGAATGCTGGAGTTATGCAGAATAGGGCAATTTCGGGCTAAAAATTAATGGTGTTTATTTCTGAATGGGCAACTTCTATCTTACAGATGTATTTCGTTTTCGTTGAATTGTTTGTACAAAATTTTTAAACTAAACTAATTGTAATACAACGCATGCCTGTATTATTCAATGCTGTAATCTCCTAAAGACTACCTCTTGACTTCTACAAGTTATTTCTGACTGCAATTTCTCAAGAATATTTTGTTTTCTGTATAAAATTGAAAGAAAACGAATTGCATTTCAACGAAAATATACAGATTATAGCGTCGTAGTCCCTTAAAGAATGAATGTTAAATGTTCAATTCTGTCTGCGCAACTTCACTTACAGATATTTAGTTTTTGTTGAACTGTTTATATAGGATTTTTAAACAAAACAATTTGTAGTCTAGCACATATGTAAATATTATGCAATGCAGTAACCCCTAAAGAATGATACCCACATGTTTATTCCTGTATGTAACTTCTCAAAAATATTTTGTCTAGTGTTGAACTGCCTTAAATTTTTAAACAACGAATTGTAATCTAACAAAAATATACCTGTTATACAACGTCACAGTCCCTTAAGGAATGAATGTTAAATGTTCATTTCCGTCTGCACAACTTCCCATTTTTATATTCCGTTTTTGGTTGAACTCTTGGTATAAGTACTTTAAACAAAACGACTAAGTGTACTATTATACAATGCTGTAGTCTTCTAAAGAATTCTTTTTACATGTTTATAACTGTCTGAAACTTCTACGAAAAACGAAATATCTGTAAGAGCTGTTTGTATAAAATTTTAAACAAAGCGAATTGTAATCTGACACAAATGTTCGTATTATGCAATGCTATAGTACAGTAAGGAAAGACTGCTAAATATTTATAAATATCCAAGGAATACTTTCAAAAAGTATTTGAAGAGCAACTACTAAGTTTTGTGTAAAAGCAAAACAAAGGTAGTTACTCAAGAAAATCCCAAATTTAAATTTTCGACAATCAACGTCTAATTATCCCCAGAAATTTACTACGCATGTATTAGTATTTGACGTACATGTGATTATGTCACAAACTTAATACCTCGTTTGCTTAACCCACCTGTTGGTTGTCTCAAAGACGTATGTCGGCATTAGAAAAGTTGACCAGATCTTATTGAACGAGACATCTTGGAATTAGAAGAAAACTGACCAGATCTTGATCTCGTCATCATCAAAAATTTGATAATACCTCAATGAAGAGATATCTCGTCATGAACAAAATTCGTCATATCTTGATGAACGATATATCTCGTCCAAGCCCTTTGGAGGGTTAAGAAAGTAGAGCGAGAATATCCCATCAAGATTTATTTGTTAACTTACAATAACACTACTATATCACAAATATGTATAGTACTATAGCTTAACTGAGACACATTTCTCCCGATAGGTATAACGATGTAGCAGGATAGTTACATTGCTACATGCCTTAAATGACTTAATTCCTAATTGGAGTTCAGGAAAATGAATAAAACCCCTTATACGTAACATAAGTAATAAACACTGCCTGCAGTCCAATATATTCATATTCAGAAACTAAAAAATTAATATATACATAAAATAAACGATGTTTCCAAGTGTTTGTTGTATTCAATATACGAATAAAACAAGTAAAAGGAATCATTTGCTAAAAGTCTTTAAAAGCATTTCTAGATGCTTGATTTTATAATACTGAAATATTTAAAGAATTATTGCCATAATTCATGCATGTTTTGCATGATTTAAACACTGTGCCGTTATAATTGATTCGTTAAAATGTTCAAAAGCGTAAACACCTTCAAACTATAATGCACCAAGTAGTTCTCAAGTATTTGTTAAGGGCAAATTAATCATTTAGACACTCTTTTCAACCAATCAATATGTAGCTTCACACTTGAGGTAAAAAGATACAGTAAGTTAGGGTTTTAAATATTCATGCTTCTCTCCACTCGAGCCGAAAAGACGCAAAATAGATTCTAAACTGCACCGAAATCCATTATCGTAAAGTTCAGAAAATTATCGAGCGTTAATTTTATCTTTCTAAATTATTTCAAAAGACTCCTCAGCACAATGTGAAATTTTAAATGCAGAACTAACTCGGAAAGGCTGAAACTTTTAAACGAATAATTCGCGAAAACAAAAACTAAGTACTTTATTATAAATGGTATGTCAAGTATTTTATAGCAGTTTAATGCTATTTTTATTTCTTTTGTGCATTACTGGATATTTGGAAGTAAAATTAATTGTTTCCAAAATGTATTTACGTTCGGTAGAGTAATTAATAATAATGGTTTTAAGTACTTGGGGAAATGGAGTTATTGCTTTTAAGACGCAATGTTTGCTAAAAAAGCTCTTTTTATCAGCTTTTAAGTAGCATACCATTTAAATAGCTAGAATAGTTTTATCCCAAATTCTATTACCAAATATTTTTTGTCAGATATGCATGACAGAAATTTAATATTGACGAAAGAGATTATAATAGCCTAAGCACTGTTTAATTCGAATAATTATGAAATTATATATTATAGCCTTTTAACATTGAACATTTATTTTTTCAAGTGAAACAATAAAGTCGAATATACATTTATAACACATTGAGATTTATTTTCATTCGAATATTTTCTTACATTTCGTTAGAATATATTCAGGATTAATATTTAATTTAATTCTAAATAATCTACAACTAAGCACGCCTTATGTATCTTACTACAATTTAGAAAACATTTTTATCCTAAGAAGGGTATATGTAAAAAACGTCTAACAATGTTTAACAATTGAGGAGTATTTTCACTGTTAGTGTTATGCACGAAAATCGCAATTCTGAATTGCAATAGCCCCCCCTTTTCACAATTCAACCATATTTAAATAGATGCCTATCTTTTTTACTTAAAAATGGGTTTGTTTAGAGCTGCGAAATGTTTTTCTTCGATCGCACACGGAAATATTTAAATTTTAGAGAGTGAAATCTACATATGTATAAATGGTAAAACTCATTATTTTAATAAAAACTTGATAATTAAAAAAACCAAAAAGCTAAAATAATTTAGAATTGTTACCTGTAGATTCAGAATTTTTTAAAGTATGTTTTCATTTAATAAAAAAATATTAATTACCTATTTAAAATGGGTTTATTTATTAAAATGAAAGAGAAATTAGTGTTCCCACAAATAACCAAAGGAATAAGAACTTAAGATAGTTTACTCTAGATGGATACCTATCAATATTTTTATATTGTTAGATTTTCTTGCTTTTGTTAACTACAGAGGAAAAATGAATGGTTAAACACTGCCAAAAAACACAAAACTCAGAAACATTCACCGATAACTTTGAATTCGGTATACATGGTACCTCTTTCAGACATGCAAATAATTAAATTTAGAGCACACAAAGTCATGGACGCTCCCTGCCCCAGGGGAAGTGTGTATTACGAGGCTTATTGGGGTCAGATGCTTGGTGTGAATATTCTGGTTTGGTATTACCAGGTATATTATTTGGTATTATTATTCATTTACCATCCTTTTCGAACAAGAATGATTGCACTACGACCCATTTGACTCTCTCTCTCTCTCTCCCACCCTATGGAAGCAGGACTGCAGGCATGTCGTAATTTAACCCTCCAAATGGTTCAGACGAGATACATCATCCAAGATCTGATCAATTATGCTAAAGTGGCAAGATATATCGTCTCAAGATCTGAGAGGTTTTGCGAAGGACAAGATAACTCGTCGATATAAAACTGGCCTATTACTCCAAGTAGGAAAAACAAATTGTTCCTTGCCTAGAACTGGTGACAGTTTGGAATAGGTTTTTGTGCCAGAAACTGTCCACTGCAGAGCTGTTTTCGTCACGAAGGTAAACCACCAGGAGGGTCGAGACGTCTGCCTTTGACTTCCGAAAATGGTTGCCTGCATCTGGAGCCGTGAACGAGGGACATAGAATGTCAGCGCCTCATGTTTACCGACGACACCTTCAGGGATACATTTTAGGTGTGTATGGGTTTCACTGTCCCGGGGTACTCTAGTGATATTTTCTTTTCACATGGGGTTTACTGTCTTTAGTAAACACGGAATCACGCTTCCGAGATTCCCTCACGATCTTTTCCAGCTTTCATCGCACTGCTCGGTTCCCCCGTCCCTCCTTTTTCCGGGGTCCTCGTGGCTCAGTGGATATGTCCACTGCGCTAGCATCCTTCGAGTTGTAGACGGCGTAGGTTCGTCTCCTGTAAGTGCATTCCTCCCTGGGAGTATATCTCTTCTGTGTCAGTAAAACTTTCATTGTGTGTGCATGTCTATTTCTTGATACCGTATGTCTTGTGCCTGGCGCAGCATGGCCAAATATGGCCCTTGCTCCATAAAACCCCAAAACAACCAACCAACCCTCCCTTTTCCCTTTCATAAATTTTTTACTTGAAGTTATTTTGTGTTTGGCTTACCTCGGCCAGCTGTGACCCTTGCGCCATATAACCCCCCCCCCAAAAAAAAAAAAAATCAACCAACCATGTTTATTGACGGATCAAGCTTCTGCATTGGGGAAGATCAGCACAGCATTAGTATCGAGCGATTCTGAGTTTACTATTGAGCGGCACACCGTTATAACTCCTTGAGCAATGGAGCCATGACTTACAAAAGGTTTCCTCTAGTGTTGGTACAAAGTACAAGGTAATATCAAAAAGTAAGGTGAATTTGTCTCTAAAAGAGTTCTTTGTGTAGCTAATTAACTTTTTTATATGTTGCAAGTACCAAGGTTATAGAAGTGTGACGGCTTGTAGAAACTTCTACGTCACCTCTTCTGGTGCTTAGAGCAAATCAAAGATGGCGCATCGACTTGAGCATTACTCCAAGGAGGAGGTGCGCGGTGTCATTCGTTTTTTATGGGCCAAGGGGAAATAATATGTGATATTCATCGAGAATTGTTGGAAGTCTATGGAGAATGTTATTTCGCAGAAACAAATGGACGTGTGGTGTAACGAATTTGCAAGTGGTAGGAGTACTGTGACAGAAGTGACAGACCAGCAACGTCCATCATCGACACGAATGTGGCTGTCGATGCCATGATTCGTGAAGACAGAAGAGTGAGGTTGCATAATAATGCAAATGCATTGAATAGCTCATATGGTTCAGTGAGCAGTATCGAAGTGGGAAATTCTTGACCATCCTCCGTATAGCCCTGATTTAGCCCCTTTGGATTTGTTTGGCCCCATGAAGAAACACCTCCGTGGGCAGCGTTTCCATACACTCGAAGAGGCACAACAGACTACACTTACCTGGTTAGGGAACCTGGAGCAAGATTTCTTTGAAAAGGGCATGGATGATTTGGTGCCACGTTGGAATAAATGTTTAGACCACTATGGTTCCTTTGTCGAATGATAGTGTGATACGATTTGTCAAACATAATAAATTTTCATATATTTATCTCTGCACGTTTTCCTGTCAATCAAAAATTTACCTTACTTTTTGATACTCCTTTGTACTTTGAAAGCACAAATATACGTCCAGCAGATCTCATAGTCTGTTTTGCCTGCTATGTCACATGTCTAAAGGGTTATTTACACGAACGATAACGCCAGTCCACAGAAACCTCACTTCTAAGCCTCACTGGAACAACATGCAACAAAGTATACGACATAAACAAACGTTTCTGTATACAAAGCTTTTAGGTACGAATGTGAATTCAAGCCAACATCGTATCGCAGGACTGGTGTTGAACCAATGCGTGGCTTGAAGCCCTTTCTTCGTCCTAGAGTTCCTGATAATATTCCCATTAACCATCCAAGTGGTTTTGACTAGGTGTCTCGTTCATCAATATATAGGTAGTTTTTCTGGACGAGATACCTCGTCAAGAAACCACCAGGAGGGTTTGGAATGTCGGGTATATATTAGGACGTCAACACCACTTCCACAATATGAGATCTGGAGAAGCAGTTGCAGAATGCTTCGCATAACTTGTCACAGGACAGCAGATTCCCTTTGATTCCCATATTCGTATGAGTTTCTTCTAGAGGGGGATTCACAACTTGGTATTTTATGGCTATTCTGATGTAATTTTGCAATAAGAGTCCTGTGGTTTGATTTTTTTAAATTTCTCTCGTCATCAACATCTTATGCTAAGTTTCATCTCGATCGAACTCTGGCTTAGGGGTATTTGTTTCCCCCAAAAAATCTATAATTGAAATCAATTCCGATCGATGTGCGTGCCGTGGTGGCCCAGTTGGAAGAGTAGTGGATTAGAAACTGGAGGGTTGCGAGTTCGAATCCAACAAAAAGACCGGCGTGTACAAAGGGGCTGGTGCACGTGAAATCTGTCGCAGCCTCAGATGTCCTCATGTTGGCGTGGTGTGGAAGTTTGGAGAGTGGGTTGCCAGCTCAGGTATTGCCTCGTCATCTGACCGAGGTTCAAAATTACGTGGTGCTGTCCTCGGTATTTTCCCATTAGGATTGATCCCGGACCGTCACCAATAGGACGTTGTGTAGCTCCAGTGTGACGTTAATTAAAATACCTACCTACCGATTGATGGCACTTACAAGTCCGTAAAATATAATGAATATAAATTGATTAATTTAACAAAATTAAGCGCAATTACATTCATTGAATTTAGGTACATCTTCCTGTCATGAATTAAAAACATTCACTGAATTTTTAAACCATGCAAAATAAATTTAAGAAATGTTTTATATCTCATAAATTAAATTACTATAACGAATTATTTCAAAATTTTTATCTTAATATCGTTTCGTATTTGTTTAATTTAGCAATTATGACTTAATATTAAATTCAAACAAGCCAAAAGGCATATTTGTAAGAATGTTGCTTTATACGTAAAAGTTCTATCGGAAAGTAATTTTGTAGCTTTCACTGTACAAGTTTCCCAATATTACTTCAGAACGAAACAAAGTACCTATTTGGACATTCTGAATTTTGATTATCCAAAATAATCAATGAAATCATTTGATTTCTACTGTTTTTGCTTTTCCTAAAATAAAATTGCTTTATTTCTTAAATAAAAAAATACTTTCGCAAATATATTTGTGATAGTAGTGATTTTCTCTTGTCTTTGGAGTAACATTTCAAAGATAAAGAGAAATGGTCAACCCTTTTTCGGAAGATGTTTGATGAAAAGGAAACTTATAAAACATGCTTGTCTGGGAATGTATACAACGTTAAACTATTTATGAAATGAGAGTTTATAAATTGCTTAAAATTCATCATTCAGCACATTTTAGGAATTTACATTAAAAAAGTTAAAAGCTTCACAAATTGTTTTTCTGTTTTTGTATTATCAGGTCTTGCAATTATACCAACTAGTATATTCCGCGCATAGCATTTGTTATTAAATTGTTTTTATGTCTATTGACAGAACTGTTATTCGAAATTACTAGGCGTTGTCCTTAGATCTTTCCCGTCGGGATTGATCCTGAACCGTCGCCAATAGCCCATTGTGTTGTTCCAGTGCGAAATTAATTAACTACCTACATGTTGACGGTGGAATGAGACTCACATCTGATACCTTATTTAAATTAAATCCTAATCCTTTAATCCTCCTGTGCATATTTCATTAGAAGGAATGAAATATACACACAGATGCTTATATAATGAACAAAGTCAAAGCCCGTTATAACGAACCCTCAATGGACTGATCCAGAAGTTTGCTATAATCGAGGGTTCACTATATCCGATTTTTCAAATATTGGCTGTACAAATTTCCTAAAATCCTTAAACACAATTCTGTGCTGAACAAATTAATTACACTGAATTGTAATTAGTAATGGACTATAAAAAAGTAAAATAAATATTTGTTCTTACAATTAATTAGACAATGAAATTAATTGTACTTACATTTATTTCTCTAAAGTGTAAAAATAAGTTGTGCTTTTTGTTGAAAGAATCTAGATTTCAGATACATTTCATCTTTATTCTTATCGATAATTTTAAAAAGTCCATTACATTCTTATCCACAGTTTCTGTTGCAAAGAAATTGTGCAAAATGTTCACAGCTGCCTTCGCATCATAAATTAAAGGACATGAACTTACATTACCTTCGTCTTCAATATCTGAAGATGAATCGTCAATCAAGTCGTTCTTTTCTTTTATGAGCGAAACTATATCTTCATCACTTGGCACATCAGATGTAATCAAGTCATCGCAAAATTCGAAATGTTCAGTTTCGCTTTGAGAAAAAGCATTCACTCTGCTTTTCTAGCCACTTAGAGATCGGTAGGTTAGCATCATCATCGTCTTCGTCATCATTAACATTTGATGCATCCCCCTTCTTCCTGTAGACATTACGTAAGCCAGGAATGACGAAAACAGTTTCTAATCGTGGATTCAGTAACCAATCTCCAAGACTTCTCCAAAAAAACTGCATCCAGAAGGGATATGTCAGAGTCCATGTTTTTTCGTAGCATTCCAAAATACGCAATATCAACTGCTTCCTGTAGTGACATTTTAGACTGCGGATCACACCTTGATTCATAGGTTGCAGAACTGATGTTGTATCGGGGGTAGGAAGGCTAACTTGATGCATTTAAGATTTTTTAAATCGATGTGGTCAGTGCAATTGTCTATTAAAAGAATAATTTTATGCTTCTTTTGGGACAATTCACTATCCCATTGGCGCAGCTCTTCTTCCAACAATTCGGATTTCATCCATGATATTTTGCTTGCTTTGTATGCCACATGTAGTTTTTAACATGTTTGAAGCACCTTGGATTTTTGGATTTGCCAATCACAGTCGATTTCCGTTTCTCCAAACCATTCATATTGGCTCACATAAGAACAGTTAGCCTTTGGAGAGTTTTCCCCAACGCATTTCTCTCCTTTAAATTTTAATGTTTGGTTGGGAGTCATTTTATAAAATAACCCAGCTTCATCAGCGTTAAAAATGTCCTTTCCATCGTAATCACGGATGATGTCAGGCCACACCTACTCCATCCAATTGGTGACATCTGAAGAAGAGACACTAACGACTTCGCCCACAATTTTACTGCCCGTAATGTTGTTCCGCTTCTTAAATCTATCTAACCATCCGTTCTAACACATAAAACTCATTTGCCTTCGCTTGGAGCGTGGGCCCTGTTACAGGGAGATTTTTGTTTCATTGAATGGTGAACTATTTCAATAGAGCTTCGTCCACATTTCAACGCTCAGCTTTTCTCAACTTCTTGGTTCTGTTAAGATTTTTCTCGTAGGCTGGGATTACCACGCTACGATTTTTCCTAATGCTCGCATCTGTAGATTTAGAAAGAGAAATTCTCTGTAAACTTCATATTGGCTCTCACCGTTTTCTATTCTCTTAATAAATTTCACTTTATCCTCGATGGAGAAAGCTTTCCGTTTACTAACACTAGCCATTTTAAATCTACGCGATGTCCACAAGTCAAACGTCAAACAGCAATAAAGGAAGTCAAAGAATGTGTGCATGACCGGTTGAAAGGGGACCGGGGAGGAGCTGAGCAGGGGTGTCTATTTGTCACCATTGTGCAAACTGGCTTCTGTCAAAGGAACAAAAGGTAAGGAATGTGGTCGGTCGGGGAGAGTAAAATTGTCGTGAAAGATCTGAAGGTAAGCTTGAAAAGTGGGAATTTTGGTTCACTATATCCGAATTCCTTGCTTTTGAAGATCGTTACAAGCATTTGAAAATGCATTAGTGACATAGGAGTTCGGTTGGGATCATTTGAAAAGTTCGTTATAACCGAGGGATCGTCATATCCCGGGTTTGTTACAACGGGATTTGACTGTATAAGCATCTAAGTGCATATTTCATTCCTTCTAATGAAAAAATCTCAAATATAAAGTAGCATTTAATATTTCTTACTGGCGTTAATTCTTATTTCCAATATAGTGCATGATAAAACGTGCTTACACCAGTCATATTACCTCAATTAGCTTCTGTACGTTCAATCCAATTTCACCCGATTCACTGGTTCAAAGGCAATTTGGTATTGTTGACCTTTATACCTATTTTCGCGTTCGTCGACATTTTGTTCCATTTTTTACCTTTAGATTTCTCATTGCCTTCCGTAATCAGACTGCTTTGGAACTGCATGTTGGTAACATGCAGCTCCCTACCTCAATTAAAACAAGCTTAAACTAAGCGGCGAAATTGGCGAATAAATCTCGTAGCTGTTGAATTTAAATTGTTTACATCCATTTGGTGTCATCTTCCAGTATACATACATATAATGCTAATTTCTGATATATCCGATAATAATTCAAGTAAAGGAAATTTGAAAGGAATTTTATATAAAGATGAAGCGAGTGGTGATGGTGGATCAGAGCGTTATCAAGGAGAAGCCTAACCCGTCAAACATAAAATGGTGTTTTCTTCGTATGAGTAGCACGAATGCTAAAAAATGCTTATCCACTTTCCCAAACGCCATTATGAACGATAAAAGACAAGCAAGATAATGTAGAAAAAATTAGACTTAAAAATTAATATATATATATATATATATTAATTTTCAGCATTTTATAACACATCTTTATATATTAATACGAACAGTTCGTCCATCTAACACGAAAAAATAAGAAATATTTTCTACTTTATTCAGTCAGAACTAAGAGATTTAGGAGCCTTTTCATACTTCTATGGTTCGGATAATCTTGGCACTTACCCAAACATTCTTAGATTACCAGGATAGTGCGATTTCGATACAAAGTAACACTTTATTACAAAATTGAATTATCAGCTAAAGAGAAGCCTTGAACAGCCGTAAATAAAAATTTTAATACCCAAGCACGGATCATTTTAGAGCAAATACTTGCAATTTAATTACATTAATATAAAATAGTATTTTCATTAAGATAAACTTGCTGTAAAACTGTTTCGAAGTTTATACGCGTTTCTTAGTTAAATGTACTTAGGTTGTCAAGTATGGGTTATTTTCAAGTGCATTTACTGTTCGCAGTTTTAAGATTATTCCATTTTAACTATTAATAATACACATACTGTTAAAAACAAGATTAAATGTGATGCTGCAATCTTACTAAAAGTTTAAATAAATTAGAAATATTTTTTACCTATCCTATATAGTAAGCGTTATTAAATATTTATCTCAGAAACCCTTTTATAACTGGTTGTGTGATAATTGGTCCCCTAGGAGCAATTTAAATTTTAATCTAGAAGATGTTTGTTTATTTAAGTTATCTTCGATATGCATTTAATCTTTAATAGCATTTTAAATTTAATAAAAATTTATTACATAACTAATATCCTTCAATAAATACTATCGCCTTAAGTTAATAATTTTATTAAATTAATTTTAACAGTAAATATTCTTTATAAAACATAAGTAATGCACGTGGTATTTATATCAGTATTAGTTTAAGCATAAACAGTCGGAAAAACAACTTGTGGTTAAGAAGTAATTTGAACTACTGCCGTTGTAGCGATGTTTGGCATTGATTTTTGATTCATTCCATGAGAGGCTTTCTTTTGTCAAGTTAATAGTAGGTGCTAGTACTGTTTTGTAGCGAAACGTGCTTCCTGTCCCTTCCGGACATGACGTCACTTGTTTGTTTAGGCGATTTCAACACGTAGACAATAGAAATTCCAGAAATGATTTCTGAATTGATATCCTAATTGGTGCACGCCAATTAGATTATTCACCAAATGTCGTCAGATAGGGGATAAATTATATTCAACCATCCAAGTGGTTCCGACGAGATATCTCATCCATAAAGATCCTACCAATTTCGCTAATGACGAGATATCTCGTCCATCAAGATCTTACCGATTTCGCTAATGACGCAACAAAGGGTCTTGACAGCGGTGTCACAAGGCTGTTCCATTGACTTTAGCCTTAGAAATTCTTATGAAATAAGGGGAATGTGATCTTAGGAGAAAGGATTTTCTGTAGGTTGTTTTCTAATAACAGCTGACAGAGAGTGTAATAAGGCTTACTTAATCCTCCAAGTGATTTCGATGAGATATCTCATCCATCAAGGTCTGACCAATTTTGCTAATGCCGAGATTTCGCGTCATCAAGATATTGACAATTTTTTGTGATGAGATTAAGATCTGGTCAGTTTTTTTCTAATGACGAAATATCTGGTCCATTAAGATCTGGTCAGTTTTGCTAATGACGATACTTCGTCAAGACAACCACCAGGAAGGTTATGGTAACCCCTATGTGCATCATGCGAAAGCATTTGCTTACAGGAAGTTAAATCTTCGTTTTCCGTCTGGTTTGTTTTGTTAAACTGAAAATCCCTCTCATAAGCTACATGTTGGAATTACATCCGAGTAACATTCCAAGTTACGGCACAAGTTTTTTATGATATAGAAACAACGCACGCAACCACCAAAAACTATTACCCTTAGCCTTAAAGAGAAACTCTCATAACCAACTTTTTATGGGCATGTACGACACTTTTAAATAAAAAATGGTACCCAGTCCACTGTAGCTCCCACCATCCTGAAAGTCGCACTTTGCATAGCCGTCAGTACGAAGCCCAAAATAAAAGTGAAATTATTTGACTAAGTTTTTTAAACAATATAGCATTATCGCATTTTTTAGAAGACACATTTTTTATTGCATTCCCTTTTTTTAACAAAATAATTATCATAATCTTGTGCTTCCTATTTCCAGATAAAAACAGCTATTTGTCTATACTTCGTTTTCTTAGCAGCCTTGTCTGGTCTAAATCCAAAGTAATGTTTCATCCGCGTCGTTTTTTATTCTTCGCAAAATTATAAAATGCCCTTTAAGAAACTTATTCCAGGGCATATTGTTTCCACTAATAGCAAATTCCACCAGACTTTTAAATAAAAGCACCAAGGACGACTTCAGCTTTCACCATTTTAACAACCCCACTTCGCAAAGCCGTCAATGGCGGAACTCCCAAAAACAAAGCGAACTTTCTTATCCCCTGCTCTAAGTAGGAGGCAAATAAGCACCGCGAAGGAAGACAACCGCAGCTTAATCAAGCGCAGCTAATTACCCCAATCCCTTATTTGGCACTAATTGCTTGCAGCGGAAAAGGCAGTCGACTTCTTGAGAAAATCTCTCTTCCGGATTTCCTGTAGGACCCATTTGATTGAATCAATGCGGGGAAGAAATGTTTCCTGTCGAGTTTTGAAACTTGGTTGATATTCCGCGGAAATTACGTTTGCGCACTAATTGTACTGTGTTAGAGAGTGCCCTGAATGGCCTGCTAATGCCGATGGAAATCTTGTTTCTGATTTCTTTAAAAGGCTCTCTTCCAATTTCGTGGGGAGGTTGCGATTGTTCCCTTTGAAGCCGAGTTTCCTTGCAGCTTAGTCTTGGGATTGGTCGGACTGTTGCTTTCTTTTGGATCATTTAAAATTGTAGTTGTTGATTCAGACGGAATTGGTCTTAGTTCAGCATTATGTGGTCAGCTCATTAACCCTCCTGGTGGTTGTCCCGTCGAGAAGCACCTCCTGGTGGTTGTCGTTATTAGTTAAACTGACCAGATCATGATGGACGAGATATCTCGTCATTAGAAGAAAAGTGATCAGATATTGATCTTGCCGTCATTAAAAACTCGGCAATGTCTTATATGACGAGATATAGATGAGATCTTACGGACGTCGCAACACTCTTCAGACCTCGATGGATGAGATAACGCGTCTTAATCACTTGGAGGGATCATCAAAGGAAACTGTACAGCTTACATAGCTTTTACAGTATAGCTGCTTAACCCTTCTGATGGTTATCTCGACGAACTATCACGTCATTCATAAGATTAAGTTAAAACCGACCAGAACTTGATAGACGTGATATCTCGTCATCACAAGATAACTGACCAGATCGCGATCACGTCATAAAAAAGGGCAATATCGATGACGAGATATCTCACCATTATCAAAATTGGTTCGTTCTCCATGGACGAGATACCTCGTCGAAACCATTTGGAAGGTTTGCTGACTACAACAAACACATTTAATCATATAGCTATTTGACCCTTCTGGTGGCTGTCACAAGTTATCTCATTCTTTATATTAGGTAATAAATGAACAAATCTTGATGGACGAAATATCTCGTCATAGAAGAAAACAGACTAGATCGTGATCTTGTCATAAAAAAATCGGCAATATCTTGATGACGAGATATCTCGTCCTTAACAAAATTGTTTATTTTTCTTGATGGATGAGATATCTCGTCGAAATCGGAGAGCTAAATATTAACTCTGTAACAACTGTTTAAAGCTAACTTTTGTTTTCAGTCAAAAAAAATGTATGATGATTCTGATGGTGTGATGATGATTCTGATATTTGATTCTGATATATGATGATTCTGATGATGTATGATGATTCTGATATTTTAAACAGATTACAATAGGACAATTTGTTTCTCCTGATTATTAAAATAAGCATTAGTGTATTTCAAACCGTCAGCTAATGAATTTCTGTTCTAAGCCGACGATGAGACTTAATATCGCAGAGGTTGCTATTGTTCCACTTGAATCCGAATTTTATTGCGGCTTAGTCTTTGGATTGCATAGACTGTAGCTTGCTTTCGGATCAGTTAAAATTGCAATTGCTGATGCAGACCAAATCGATCTCGATAAAACTGTCTTGAAATAAACGGCCTAATATCGTAGGTATATTGCAATTGTTCCTTTGGCGCTGAATTTCTATGCAGTTTTGTCTTTTAGATTATTTTTACTGTTGCGTGTTTTGGATAAATTATAATTGTTGGTACATATGAAATAGATCTTATTAAAAGTATAGTTAGGAATATGTATGTGTTTTGTGAATATAGAAAGTAATCTGAAAATGTTTATTTTTATTTTAAAACAACTATGGGTTTATTGCGTGACTTAAATTTTAAAATTTCGTAAATAATAATATAAATGCATTAATTATAAATATGCGTTCACAAAAATAGTCATTAAATTAAAATTTATTAAAAATTTTGATACAAATATTCACTATCATTAATTGAAAGGTTTCAAATAATGGAGAATAGTCGAGTATTATACCTATTTCTGAGGTAATAAAACGTATGATGTTTGAAACAAGGTATTTGTTTAGTATTTTTTTACTGCAATATCAATTATATTTCAACAGATTTAGTTTATGTTGGCATAATTTTTGTGGAAATAATCCATTTCGTTTTGAATTTTTTGAGGTAATTAGGAATCAGAACTATCCATAATTGCTTGAAAAAGTATAGCATTGATATTGGTAAGAAGTTGATGATTTAGGGTAAATTTGTCTCATAATAAATTATCCTCAATTGTAATTCATATTACTTTTAACATTGTAAATTCTTTTCACAAATAATGAACTTCTAAGCTTTATAAATTTAGTTACCTTACTATTTATGAATTTTAAAAAGTATTACCTCTTTCCTTGCATCCAGAAAATATATTTAAATGTATACTTAAAATATTGTTATAGTTAGTAACCCTCAGATAGTCATGTACGCGAGTCCACATTGCTACATGTAGTTTTCCCTGCATGACTTTTAACCAGTGTTAGCCTTATGAATCCATAGAAACGCCCAGGATTATTTTAACAAATATGTGCCTCGATTTTGTCGTAACGTGTATTGTGTGTGTAAAAGCAATAGTAAATTACTTCGAAATCTCGTGAAGCTCAGAGGGTTAAAAATCGCACTAATTTAATATAATTACAACATATTTAATGGATATAAGCTGAAAATAAAACAAAATTATGCAATCTTAAGTAATGGTATTTTAGAAATATTTATCTATATTTTATCATTCCACATTCTACAAGTAACAATTCAAAATTAATTGGTATGCACTTTTACTAAGTATCACTTTACTTAGTTTATATTACAAGTTTTATTTCGAGTTTGAGAGATCTGCCAATTACCTTAAAGAGTATTATGCTTGTACCTAAGACTAGATTTTGCCTTAAGAAAATAACTGAATATTCATTAATGCATAAAAAGAAACATCAACTTAGCTTCCAAGTTCTTTAATCAAAATTAATATAACTCATCGTGTTCCCTCAAGTAAAGAATTTTGAAGCAAACGCATTGTGTTCCATTAAGTAAAAAATTTTGAAGCAAACATCGTGTTCCATTAAGTAAAGAATTTCTTACTCTCAAAAATTCACCACAAACTTCATAGGAACCTAATCAAATACAGTAATTCTCTCGAAAAGATACTTTTACAATAGCAATTTTTCACAATCTTGATTTAAGAATTGTGAGAAATGCAACAGAATTATCTTTATATTGTCTCCTTCACTACCTTTATATTTTGTTTTCCAGTCTCAAAGAAATAATTTGTCCGACCGATGTAGTTACTTAATGAACTTTATTTGATACAAAATTAAAAGGTTTTTAGACGCCTTCTGAGACTGTTACAAAAGACAATTCTTGTTACCTTTTGGAGATATAGTCTATTGAATAACAATAATGATATTCAATTAATAAATTTCCAGTAGATGCTCTTGTTTCATTATTACTCTTCGCAAAATATTTAAATAGCGATACTATTTAAATATTTATAGAAATTTGAATTTTCTGTTATTGAGGTTTTCTAAAGAATAAGGTAACGATATATCTGGGGCAAACATAAAGTTAGTTTTCTTTTGATGTTGAATTTTCTTGGGATAACAACTTTACGGAGTTGAAACGAATGCTTCAAATTCGATATTATGTAGCGTTCATAAAAATATGTATGTTTAGTTTTAAAATATTGTTTGACGAGATTATATAATTAAATTTATCATTGAATGCATTGTTTGTTAGTCGTTTTGGAATTTGAAAGACTGTTCAATGACGATGAAGACTGAAAACATCAAACGATCTATAATTGATTGAGAGTTATTATCATGTATTTCTTTCGAAGTAAACTAACTTTAATTATGATTGAAATTTAGAGGAATTGATCAAGAATAACTAAAAATGAATTGTGCGATAGAAAAAAGAAAGTCGTTAGAGATTATGTAGTTTTGTTGTATTTGTACACATAATTTATAGTGAGTTAAGTGAAAATTTCTTGTTACCAATCATACATATTTCTCTCGTCTAAGTAGTTATTCTATGTAAGTATTTTATTTTTGTATTGAAACTGTCAACAACTATCATTGAAATCTTACAAGTAAGCAGTGTATAAACTGGCTTTGAAATTGTATAACGCTTACAAAGTGATGGCAGTGTGAAAACGAATCCAAGCACGTGTGAAGGGTATATAACTAAATTATGTACTTTCAAAGAAACTATTCTAAAATAGTATTTTGTTTTCAAGGGATTTATTTTAAACTTTGTGATAAATAATCCTATCCGAGCCAGAAAGCGCGAAATCCACTTTCAAAAATAGCCAAAGATTTTAACTGTAGTCCTTATTGTCAAATAGTGGACATTGTTGAAGTAATTTATCACTTCCTGTTTTCAAGATGCTTGCATTTCCATTCCCCTATTTCTTCGTAACCTGACTCTCATTGACAGCTTTTTGGCTTCAAAAGGATAAAGCATTATTCGTCCTCTCTAGGCATTATTTATTTGAAGACATTTTCTCACTTCAGGTTTATTTTTCAGAATTCCAACTCTTCTAAGCGCGAAGATATCCAAATCCATTTTTGAAATTCACTTTTTCCTGATTACATATACTGATGCACGTTCTTTAAATTTATATACTGTCATTTTGTTAGACAAATGTATACTCACACAATTCTCAGTATATATTTTATTACTTTGCATGCGACAATTTTTCTTTGTCAAAAGTACTCAAACAAAATATAGTTCAAGTATATTAAATTGTTTCCAATGAATGACAGTATAAAAACGCTACGATGAATTTTAAAGATAGTTTACAAATAGATCTTGGAATAAAAATGTGTCTTTCAATTCATTTATATAACCTGCCTTGCACTTTTGGTTCGCAATGTATGAATTCAGGAAAGATTGTATTATTTTTGCTAATATTCAAGTGTTTTAGTTCATATAATGAAATTTTGCAAATTCAATAATATACTGAGCATTTATATTTATGCACATATTAAGCAATTAAAGTTTAATCTGAAGGCTGATATCAACAGCTTAATTTTGAAACTTCAGATTATGTCCAATGTTTTTGAAACAATTAAAACGTGTTGAAGTTGTATATGCAATAAAAATATTCATGAAAAGTAATTTTATTTCTTAATTTACAGTTCAAGTTGTTTTATCTATGCATATCAAATTCAAAATAAAAATATTGCTGTATAAATAAAAAGCAAAATTTGTTTAATCAAATAACAGATAGGTAGGTAGTTAACGTCGCAATGGAGTAACATTAAAAGAACAGATAGAGTAATGGAAAATTTAAAACTAATCCTAAAGTAACTTTATATGAACGAATTTTGGTGGGGAATAATTTATTAAAAGATGAAGACATTAACTTTAATTTTCATATTTATCTTTTCGTATGTTTCAAGAATTATGAAATAGTAAGTACTTTTTATTGAATAGTCTAATGCAAAACTCATTTATATTTCATACTGAAGCTTTCACCCATAATACCTTTGTACCCTTTACCTTTGTAACAGTTCTCTATAAACTGTGTATAAACACAAATTATCCAGATTTCCTCTCATATATCTGTAAGCACATGAGTAATTAGTTTATTGCCGGTGAACACGCAATAATTTTGTTCAATACAATACATAGAAATAATGTGTATATTCAATTATACATCATTATTTATTTCGAACCATTTGAAAAACACCATTTTATTGTTATAAAAGTTAACTATTTATGATGGTAATTCATCTTTTCTTGTTTTCTAATTTTCCAAAAAAAGTAGTTTACCATTACATTATATTAGTTAACATATATTGCTATATACATTTTAGCTCAACCCATGGAAACTATCTAATTTGCTAAGGGATTTCAGAGAATATTATTAATTTGGAAACTCCTTTCATTATAAAGATTATGCATTAACGAATTCTCTCAATTTATGTCTTTTGTGTATTGTTTTCCATTTTATTGGATTGTGTATTTATGTTTTGTGCTTTATGTAATTAATGACTACACAACTGAACAGTCTTTAATTATATAATTCCATTTCGGATTGGGTTTTCAGATAATTAAATTGCGTGGCTTCAGAAAATCGAATAGGTGGTGGATGGTTAGATTTTATGGTGGAAGATACATATTTCTCCAAGCTGCGCCAATACACAGACAAAGTCAAGTAATAAGTCTATTGCGAACTCCGTATTGCACCTTCGTGAAAAGAGACAGTTGCAGAAATCGAACCTGCACCACTTGCAGGACTTATGATATGGACTGTCCAACATTCCACTGATATACAGTACCACCTCCAGTACATTTCATCCATATAACCTCCATATATAACCTCTGAGTGCTAACCTTCTCTAAGCGTCACGAGATTTCCAAGTAGTGTTGTGGAGTAAAAGCTATGATTGACACATAATTACTAAATTATCTATTGGTTTAATGAAGCATTGGAAAGACTTACTTAAAAAACTCAAAACTGGTTAGAATTCAGGAAGGAAGGATTGCAGGGGTTTTAGAACGTATATATACGTGTGAATCTCACAGAGTGCTAACCTAAAACGTCACGAGATTTCCAAGTAGTGTTTTGGAGTAAAAGCTATGCTATACACATAATGACTAAATGATCACATCGATTCATTTAAAGAAGCCTAGAAAAGATTTACGTAAAAGCATCACAACTGTTTGGAAGTCATGAAGGACAGACTGTATGGATTTCAGAACGGATATACAGTGGCTGTTCGGACATTTTTTGAACGATTTAATGGACTGAAAGTCGATTTTTAACATGAAATTTTTGTGTTTTAAATGTTCTATTTGATAACCCGTATTGTTAATTATCTTTCTACACCTTAATTTCCATGATAATAATGACTTTTGTAGTATCGACAGTGGTATTTTATCCCATTCTTGTTCCGCAGTTTTCCAGTCCTTGAATGGTTTTCAGTCGACGTTTCGATAATGCCCTTTTCAAAAGTCCAAAAGCATAAAAGTCCATGGGCGAAACATCTGGAGATTTAGCAGGAATATCAGTAAAGGGTATTGACTTGATACCAGTTTCTTGTTCCATTTTTTCCAAGAATTTAATAGTCGATTTAGATGTGTGGCTGCTTGCTTTACTCTGATGCAGTTCTACTGATTGTTGGCACTGTGGGTAAAGATATGGTATTTCTTTTTTGAATATTGGGGATATGGTCTTGACAATATGTGGGAGTTGATTTTTACATTGTTTCCCTCTTTTTACTTCCATTATATGCAAATCCGGCAACAATCACATATCTCTTAGAGAAAGTTCTCACGTTCACTTTGCTATAGTCCTGTGACGAATTAATCCGAACTTTTGTTGGACATTAAAAAATAACATTTATTTTAACACAGACAAAACAATGGGTTTACAATGGACGCGCGAAACAAAAATGCTTATTTTCATATTAAAATTTACGAATTGCTACGAAGACGTCTCAACTAGACGGAGTCCGTGAGCTAACTGTTTCTCATTCTCCTCACATGCGCAAGCGCAGTATTGAAGGACTTTTTAACAGGAAACTTCCGGGTCTGCAGCCGGCCATTCTAGACTCCTAGGCGCTAAGATGTCACAGTCTATTTCCTCCCTCCTCAAGATTCTTTTTCTGCAGAGACAGACACCTGCAAAAAAGATACAAAACAGCAGCAACAGAATTTTCGCGAAGGCAACAACTCATGCCCAAAGCAATATGCAAGTAGACCATACACCCTTAAGATCCTGGCCGTACCGCCTACTCTAAATTAAAAAAAAAAACATATAATTTTAACAAAGTATAATCAAAATTTTGCTCAGTGATAATCATCAAAGAAGAAATTCAATTTCAAAATATTTAGATTTTCAATTCAAATTTAACACTTTTTGCAATGTAAATGTATCAATGTACACTAGGAATAAAGTATTTTTATATATGCAAGACATCACAAATACAAACAATAGTAATTTAGTTTTGTACGTGAGGCGTACGACTTAAACTGTCAGCGTTTATATGCTGTTTTCCCTTTCTATGGACTACCTCGTAATCCTGGATCACAGTAAATTCAACTTTGTCTCGTAACTTTTATGCTTTCTTCAAACGACTTTTAGATTTGTCTAAGCATTCAGTTATTTCACCAACCGAACTTTCAGTTTCAACGTCCTCAAATATCACTGTCCCTAAGGGCAATTTAGTTACACTTACAGCAACTTCCTTGTTGTTTCGAGTCTGTATTCCAAATTCAACATCATCGCCAAGATTAAGATTTTTGAACACTTTGCATTCACTAGAGTGGAAAAACATATCCTTTACATCACCCCTTTTAATAAAACCAAATGTTCCTTTAAGAGCACAGATAACACCACGGTATCTCACAGGTAAAGGCTGTTCCGAACGCATTTTACAAGGTCTAAGGTTTCTTGTATTTTTGTCAATAGCAATACTAAAAGTGATCTTTTTAGGAGGATGAAACTCTACACTACCATCAACATTTTCAGCAGAATAGGGCCGTTCGCCACGATTTTCATAAGCAACTTTACCTTCAGTATTTTCCTTTTTTTCAGTGGTTTCAAATCCAGAAACTGTCTCTTTACACATTATTTTACAAACAGAACTAGCAATTGGTTTTCCAGTACGACGATTATGAGTAATTTTAAATTCAACTGCATCACCACGTTTTAAATTATCAATATTTCCAGAAAATTGACTGTAGTGAAAAAAATATATTGCTTGTCTTTCGCAACATTGTATAAAACCATATGAACGTAACAAATTTTCAACGATTCCAGTCTCTTTAGGAGTAACACTGCTAGAACTAAAACGGTTACTGTTACAAGGGCAGTCGTTTCTCGATGTTTCATTTAAATATGGAGAACTTTGGCACTTGGGCGTTGCAGAGTCTTTTACTTCAATATCAGAGCCTTTGTCTTTTTTCATATCTTCTATAAGTACAACGGTCTTGTTACTTAGTAACTAGCGTTCTTCATCTAGGAAGTTATCCTTGACAGCAGCTTTGGTTATAACATGACCCAACTCACACACTAAATTTACTTCCGCTAAAGGCAAGCAAATAGGGTTATCCGCTAAAGGAGATGCTACCCATACATGTTCACCCGTATACATGTGTGGCTTAACAAACTTCCTAGGAATTAGATCTATGCTGGATCCTGTGTCTCGTAAGATAGAAATCTGAGATCCATTTACAGTTCCGACACTAATGTAGGGAGACATCAAATCTATTATTCCCTTTCCCATAATTTCGTTAGCGGCTATGATTTCAGTTTTCTTCAACTTAGGACATTGAGGTCTAAGATGATCATAGGAATTGCATTCATAACATTGAAGTTGCTTTCTTTTTTCAAAATTTCTCTCTTTGTAATCTTCTCTGTTTACTTCTGTTTTCCCAAAGGGTTTGTTTTCTCCCTCAAACTTACGAAAACCAACGGATGTTTTCTTGATACCCTCTGTATTCTGGGAACCTTTAGTATTTCTGGGTGTAAGACTCTCCTTCAAGCTTTCAAATTGATCTATTTTTTTAGCTAATTCTAGCGGAGAATTTAAGTCCATCCACTCCTCCAGAAAATGTTCTTTTACTTCAGACGGCACTCGTCTTTTAATCTGCTCAGTGATATGCAAGTCTCTGAGTTCTTCAAAAGTTTTGATTTCCAAATCAGAAACCCATTCATCATAGTAGCTTGTAAGTTCATGAGCGTAACTTCTCCATGTTTTATCCGGGACTTTTTGATGACGGTAAAACATCTGCTTCAATTTCTCAGAACTCATTTTATACCTCTGAAGAATAATATCTTTCACATAATCGTAATTCTTTGCATCTTCAGGCGATTCTCTAGCCATCATGCTCGAAATTTCCGAAGGCAATACGCCTAGTAAATACGGCACCCAATCTTCTTTAGGCACACCTGCCATCTCAGCTCTTCTTTCGAAATTTATTAAATATAGACCCATTTCATCTTTCTTTTCCTCAAATTTCGGGGTAATTTTGATGAGCTCAATTTTATGATTTGGCATCCGTTCTCTATTAGATAGTCCTAGCTCACTTGCAGCTTGCATTTCTAGCTTTTTCTTCTCTAAAGCTATTTCTTCCATTCGAATATTACGGTCTTCCCTTTCTTTTGCTTCTCGTCTGGCAATTTCTTCTTTTTCTTTTGCTTCTCGTCTGGCAATTTCTTCTTTTGCTTCTTGTATGGCAATTTCTTCTTTTGCTTCTTTCTCTCTCTTTATCCTATCTTCCATAATACGAGTTAAAGAAATTTTAACTTCCTCTTCTTCATAGTTTTCACTGTTTAGGATTATTTTCCTTATCTCAACCAGTTTACAATGATGCGATACCTTTTCACAAAGTTCATCTGCGAGTTCGAGGAGGTCTTCTTTTCTCCCACGAGAAAGAAAAGCCATGATCGACGAATAACTTATTAGTAAACAATCCAATTTTGTTATCATAAATATAGTTACCAATATTTTCTAATAAACTATATGATTCACAAAATATACTCAATGCCAAATATGCTTCAAATACTAGATAAGATTTAATATCAAACATACAATTCTCAAATATAATAACAGAATCTTAAACTATATCGTAGCATATACAATACACAAGATGCAATATATATAGTTGCAATTAAATATTAGTTTTCTTTTACTAATGCGTAATTACCATATGTAATTCAAATTATCTGAATCTTTTCAAATCATTAAATGCACAAAACACAAAATTTCAGTAAAATCAAAACGAAATTTAAATTTTCGTTCATTTTCGATTTGGCACTTTTTGGCCGTGACTTTATCAACTTGATAATATCTACTTAGTAGAACATGCAAATTCACTTTATCATCAACTTCTATTAACTTTCATAAAGACAAAATTTAAATAACCACAAAATAAAATTGGATATGTAGTCATTTCTTTTTGTTTGTATTTTTAACCAAAACTATTTAGGCTCTTTGCCTCACTAATTCTGGTAAGCCAGAACCTTAACAAATTTAGTTTAATACAAGGGTGGGCCTACCTGCATTTCTTGCTTTCTTGCTTCCATCCCACTTCTGACACCAAAACTCTAGTCTGTGACGAATTAATCCGAACTTTTGTTGGACATTAAAAAATAACATTTATTTTAACACAGACAAAACAATGGGTTTACAATGGACGCGCGAAACAAAAATGCTTATTTTCATATTAAAATTTACGAATTGCTACGAAGACGTCTCAACTAGACGGAGTCCGTGAGCTAACTGTTTCTCATTCTCCTCACATGCGCAAGCGCAGTATTGAAGGACTTTTTAACAGGAAACTTCCGGGTCTGCAGCCGGCCATTCTAGACTCCTAGGCGCTAAGATGTCACAGTCCTTTGACTTGGCGTATTCTCTTTTAAAATTAAAGATCTTACCTTACAAATATTCTCAGAAATTTTTTCTTTTTGGAATTTTTTTCCACTTTTACGTTTATTTCCTTTCTCATTAATAATATTACTTATCCTGCCTTTAGATATCGAAAAACCATGATTTTACATGAAACTGAAAATAAAATTCTTTCGTAGCATACAATTTTTTTACAGCTCTTCAAAATCATTCAAAAAGTGTCCGAACAGCCTTGGTATATGTGTGAACCTTTCAGACTTCGACCTTCAGAAGCGTCACGGAACTTCCTTTTAGACAAATATTGATTTTCCCCCACAAATTACATAATGACTAAATGCTAAAATTTATTGGTTGAAAAAATCCTAGGAAGATTCTATTATGAAAAAAGCTCAGACCTAGTAATATACATAGGAACCAAGCAGGGGAGACTACAGCTTTTAGAATGGATATATGCGTGTAAGCCCCTTACAGTTAAAAACTTTTAATGTGCCAGATCAAAACATATTTGTAAGTAGTTTTGCAAGAATTATTTTACGGGCCTTTAATAAGAATGTATTGATTCAGATGAAGTGGGACTCACAACCCTACTTTAAGTCTAATTAAAAATCTTATAGTAATGAATAAGTACACATATATGGTCTCACGAGATTTCCTACACAATCGGTAACTTCATTTGCTACTTTTATTTACATTCCCGGATTTAGGAAGACTCGAGTTCATTACGCCGAAACCAAGATATCAGATAATTTCTTTACATAGCTCAGTATCTCCCGCAGGGCCACGGAAGCCCAGTTGGTAGAATCGCGAATTAGCAACTGGAGACTTGTGAGACCAAAGACAGTCGTGTACGTTGGGGGTGCATTGTAGGATGCTTAAGCCTTTACGATTATAGGTTGCTTCCGAAAAGTTCACCCTTAAATCGACGCCGGAAATGAAAAAAGCAAATAATAAACAACTACCACCCCATAGATTTCCACAGAGAAATAGAAATAAAGGATAGAAAAAATAGTGACTTTTATAGTTTGGCATTTGTTTCACAATACTCAAGCTCAGATCGTAAATTGTCTGGCATTCCGGCAGAGTTAAACCGGTTTCCTCTATTGATCTTTAGAACAAGAGTTTAAGGAATATAATCCATTATAAATTCTTAATTTTCCCAACTCGCTTAAAGATTAATTAAAACTCGCTATTTAAATGCTTATACATTTATAAAATGTTACTCGTTTTTAAATGTGAATCAATCAAGTTTGCTTTTACTATTGATACGATTTATTATGATATTACTATTGAGAGAGGAACAATTATCTAAGAATTACTTTTTATTATATCGTGTTTCAAAAAGTCAATTAAGTAATTAGGTTCCATTTGATAACCTAATGTAATAATATTTCGCAGCTTCAATATTCATCCTGATTGAAACTCAGAATAGAAAACAGCGTTTGTTTTAAGAATATTTAACGTGAAGCTGGGTGTAAGATGATTGAAACAGTTTTCGAATTGTAAAATCTTCATTTAGGAAATTAGATGCAAATAGGTTTTCAGTTAAACATTACAATATTTTGTCCCGTTTAGAGGGAAATTGTCTGTGTGTATTTGTTTGCGCGCGAATGTGTGTGTATTAACAAGAATATGTAACAATGCTTGTGTGCATTTGAGTATGTTTCATCTAGGTATGAATGCAACATTGTTTCAATATGCATGCGTGTATATACGAGTGAGAGTTTGTGTTAATATGCGTCCATGTTTGTACGAGAGTACGAATGTTTATTCCATTGTGAGTGAGTAATGTCTGTTAATATGGCCTGGTACACAGTATCAAAGTTAGTAGAGTCGCGTATTAGCAACCAGATAGTTGTGAGTTTGAAATTGGTCCAGCGAAAGACCGCCGTGTAGGAGGGGGCTGAGGCACGTTAAATCGTGGTCTCAAATGTCCTCCCGTTGGCCTGATGAGGATGTTTGGAGAGTGGGGTGCCAGTTCAGGTGTCTCGTCATCTGACCGTGATTCAAAATTAGGGTGTGTCCTCGAATCTTACCCTTCGGGATTGATCCCGGACCGAAATAGCCCGTTGTGTTCCTCTAATGCGTCGTTAATTCAAGTACCCTTCACGTCGTGTACATGGGAGCTGGAGCACATTGAATATCGTGGCTTCAAATGGCCTCACTTTGGCGTAGTGGGGAAGTTTGGAGAGTGAGGGTTGCCATTTTAGGTGTTGACCTCATAATCTTACCGTGGTTGCAAAATGACGAGGTGTTGTCATAGCAACTTTTCCAACGGGATTGATCCCGGACCGTCGCCACTAGCCCGTTGTGTTGTTCCAGTGCGACGTAACTTCAACTACCCACCTACGGTACCTCAACACTGAGATGTAGCTCAAATGTTGAACTCATCAACTCATGGCCGAGGTTTAAAATTACAAGGTAATCATAAGATCCGAGGACAACACCTCGGATCTTACGATTAAACCTCGAAAGATACGAGGTATTGATCCCGGACCGCATCCAGTAGCCCGGTGTGTTGCTCCATTTTGAGGTTAATTCAACCACCAACCTACCGCACGGAGATATCAATGTTCTCCGCATGGTAACAAAGTAAATTCTCATCCGTTAACAGCCTCTTTTTCTTACCTTTTAAGCGACAAGATGCCCTTTAGTAAGCCTGCCGAAGCGAGCTTCAAAAAAGAAAGCCTCGTCGCAGTTGCAAATTAAAACATAACTGTCCCATGCCCTGCTGGAGATTAAAGTGCAGAGATGCTTCAAAATGATGATGGTAGAAAATGGAGCAGTGCACACACCAATAAGTAAATAAAGAGCAAAAATCGGAGCCCAGAACATGATAAATTAATGGTGCATGAAACTTTCTTGAAGGTAAAGAAGCGATAGATAATAATTTTGAGTTACTCGATACGGGAGTAAAGCACTAATGGAGACGACGATTCCAAAGAAGTATCTTTTATGAGCCAATGAGTAGGGCGAACCAGTTACTGGAAGTAATTTCTGCGTCCTTTTTATTTACTTCCAGTTGGACTGCTTCCGAACAATAAAACGGAAAGAATGAAGGAGAGAGGAGGTACTGGTAAAAACCGTAGCAGTATTGCCCGGGTACCATCCACATTAAAGATTGTAGTAATTGTTTGCGAGTATCCTTTGCAAGCCCGTTGGCGCGAGAATTTATCTTCGCTGGGAAATCTCAGAGGGTCGATTCTGCAGACATTAATCATTTTAGTATACATTTTTTGGAACATCTTCGCACATGGTGAGGTAACAAGTATTTTCGACCCCCTCTAAATTGAATGAATAGTGTGGAAGTAATTTGGGTGGTTGTATTTCGAGTTTTTACTAACCGATTAAGCCTGAATATTTTAGTTGGGATCCATGCTTTTAAACTACTTATGTGCATTTATATAAAAGTTAGATTAAGAATCAACTACATTTTCGGTGATTTTTTCCGTTTGGGTGCGATAATAAATATTTATAAGGACTCGAATTCATTTCCTCTAGTATGACTTGTGAGATACTCTTCCACTTTTTCATACATTGTTCACTTATGCAAAGTATTCGAGAAATTCTATATTATGCATGATTAAACTGATGTGATGTAATTTTAAAATGTATCTCCCCTCGGAGTAATAAGGCAATTTTGTCTAAACGCGGTATCTCATCATTAGCAAAACTGACCAGATCTAGGACGAGATATCTCGTCGAAAAACTTGGAAGTTTAATCTAGTGCGTGTGCAATCCATTTTGAGCATAGAAACATAAATTAGGAATGCAGAAGTGTAATATTTATTTAGCTTAAAAACATTTTTCAACTTTTATATAGCTCTAATGAGAGGGATTTTCAGTGTAAACAAACATATCACCGGAAGACGAGGATTTTACTTCCGGTTATCCAATACGGTACAAGAAGCACGTTTTACCAAAAAAGCGCTAGTGTCATCTACATGTAGTTTTACAGGAAATGTCTCAGAGAAGCTCTGATTTAAGAAAAATTGCAGATTTCGTTCCTTGAAAGTTTCATGTCCTAGCAGGAAAGGAAATTGACAACAGGAGTAAGACCGCAGTCTCATTTTAAACTAGTATACTGATTGACAGTTAGAATATCTTTTCGCAATTTATGGTGATGTTGCGACTGAGAAAAAAAATTACAAGACGGGTTTTTCTACTCATCCTCTGTTATAGACTGGACATGGAATTCTCCAACGGGATTTAAAAATTGGAGTCTCGTAGAAAGAACTGTCCAAGGCATTTTCGAAAGTGGGTCGTCCACAAAGTGCGATTCACATATTGACACTGGTTTTTGGTTCGAGTTCTTTGAACGTGAGTTTATTAATATGTAAATAAGTTATCTTGAGTCAGATTACAAATGTATTTTCATAAAATAAACTTCGAAGGAAACTTATAAAACTGAAATACCCTAAAGTCCAAATGTATAGCAAATCAAAAATAGTATGGCTTATCTTAAATCAGATATACTACTATGGTTACATCTAGATCTATGGTTACATCTGGGAAGCGGAAATAAAATCTTCGCAATCCGTCTGTTTTTTTTCTGAAAATGTCGTAGCATGAAAATTTGATTTACAATAATCCAATGTATCCTATTTAATAATTATATTTCTTTTTAACTTACCTATGCAGAAAATAGTTCACTGATAAAATACTGCTTTCGATTAAATTATATTTACACGATTCAGTGTTCGGATAATCATTATAGAGGTCTCTTATGAAGGTTTCTTTCGCTGGAATGGCAACGAGTTAAGATAGAATAAAACTGAAAGTAATTAAAAGAATTCATTGAACATTTTACGACTTAAAGCTTTGGATTTTGTGTTTTAAATGTTCTATGTACAAATAAATCTTCTGAATTAAAATTCACGAAGCTCATTAGACTAGAAATCTATCATTGTGAGTTCTGTCTTCCATATCTTATAAAAATTGTTTTTCTTACTTAAATACTAAAATGAATTTGAATCCATAAAACTTCCCCTATCAATTTACGTATTAAGGGTATTTTCTTTTCGTTTCAAATTAAAAAAATACGTGATATGCCATTTAATAACTTCATTAAGTTGTTAAATTTGAGCTTCCCTTTCAAGTTAAGTAATCAGAAATAGGAGTTTTACTCCCTAATCAGTTATCCATATTGTATTAATTTGGTATTTATTCGTAGCGCTTTAAATATAATTTTTCTGGTATCATTCCTTGACTGCATTCAAAGAAAAACCAATTAAGAATTTATTGGTGATAAAGCTAACACTCTGAACTACTAATTTTTATGAACTAAGGTCGTTGAATCAATAAAGAGCCAGAAGCAAACATCTCAACTACTATCAAGACAAATTATTAGTGCTAAAATTTCTATTAAGTAACGTTGCTAGTTTTCTATACGATAAAACTAATAAAATTGGGGTACAAATTTTGGTTTGCGTACATTTTGCATAGGTTTCTAGCCTTTTCTTCTGATTGTATGATTTTAAATTATTGTCGAATTTTGTTTTCACAAAATTGTACCGACATTTATATGAACCTTTGTATTTGCAATTGCTTGTCTAATGTACCTCACAAGTGACAAACCTCTCAACTTCATTGAATGTCCACCATTTAAAAGCAATAAAAGAATTGAAAATGTTCTACAAAACATACTACATTTAACAGTACTACTGAGTATTAAACAATATTTTAGTATTTTGTTTTTATTTTTCAAACTAAATTCACGCTGAATATGTAAACATGAAATGGAACTATTTACTACATGGGGACGCTTACAAGTGTTCTATGCCGTAATACGGTCTTAACTTAAGGACTATACGATTGACACATATTTCCAAATGTATTGTATTATTTATACACTTAGAATTTTTAAAATGCTTCGAACGCCAATCTAAGACGCTTGATTCTTGAAAACTGTAAATACACGTCAACATGTCCAACTTCACAAAATAAAGCCACAAAATAGGTATACAGGTATACTAAAAACATTTCTCACATATAATGTGCAATAGATCACAAATTATCCACAACTAGATTCTATTTTTGGAATCATCCCATAGAAGTATAAATGCATTGCAATGGTGAAAACTTATTTGCTTATAAAACGCGATTCTACTGAAAAATGAATGTTGAACATGTTGGCAAGACGTTGCCAGATTCAATGTACAACTCATTAAAATAAATATGCATGCAATAGTAATAGTTTACAAATAAAGGAAAACATGATTTTCCTATCAGAAAATCTGAAAAGCTGTATAAACAACATCCTAAACTCAATTTTGAAAACTTTCAACAACTGTAACTGTGAAAAATTACGTAACCCGATAAAGCATTATTTTATTGAATACTGAATATAGAACATGTCCAAGCGTAATAAAAATAAATAAAAATTCATGCAATTGGTGATAGTTTACAAAACAGTATGAAATGCTGTAAACTTCATCCTAAACTCAATTTTTAAAACTTTTAACGACTTTCAACCATTGCAGAATTTAACAACTGACTTGGTTTCTATACGCAGACAGAAAATAGCTGCTTTCAAAACAGAAGACAGCTGTTGCCATTGAATTCAAATCAATAAAGATTGCTTTTCAATCTTCGTGTGCTGGTGAAGTGGAACGAGCAGGAGGTGCACCCCCCTTAGTACTGGTTAAAATAACAAGTATTCCAATACTCTGCCCCAGTACAGATAATTTGCATTCTGAAAATCGAAACCACAGTTCAACGGCAATATAATGCAGCTATATAATGACCTTTCAATAATATCGCGCTTCCTAGTATTGTACATATCGCTATATTAAAGGTTACTTGTTGCAAGCAGCTATTCTAAAGTGAATTGATCACATCGACCTTCTAATGTAATAGACGGAGCATGTGGGTGAAGTAGTTACCGTAAGACCTCTGAAGGGTAAGTCGCAAATCGACTTAGCCGATTGGCTATGGAAGCGCAGACTAGTGTTTTTGATCACGGTGGACAATCACTTTAACCAATCAGAAATTTAAGATTCATACTTTTACTCACAACCACGTGACAGATGTTCAAACCGAGCAACTGGAAGAAATAGCATGAAGCTGCCGGCGCATGCTCCGTCTATTTCATTTTAAGGTTGATGATTGATCAGTATTGATGCGACTAAATTGAATTGATCACCGCGTGCTAGCGTACTTGTTAATGTTGTTTTGTCTTGATATATTTATAAAACACGTGCAAACTACATTAGCATATGTATTTTAATTATGCACGTGCAAAAGCTGTAACCATGATAAAGAATGCGATGAAAAATTAATTTGTAAGAATTGGTAGGAAGGTATTTAATTCACGTCGCACTGGAGTGACACAACGGGATATTGGAGACAGTCCGGGATCAAACCCGATGGGAAAGGATTCGAGGACCACCACGTAATTTTGTACCACAGTCAGATGACGAGGTCACATCTGAGTTGACCCATTCTCCAAACTTCCACGCCATGCCAACATGAGGACATTTGATGCCACGAGAGATTTAAGGTGCACCAGCTCCTTTGTGCACGACAGACTTTGGTCAGATTCGAACTCGCAATCCTACGGTTGCTGATTCGTTACTCTACCAACCGGGCTGCCGTGGATCTTTGTAATGATTAGACTGAGTGTAAAGAAAATGATGGTGTTCTTCGTAATTTTGAATCGTACTTAATTTTTTTACGAAATGTATATATTTTCCAACAAGCGTTCCTTTCCATATGTGCAACCAAAAAACTTGTCTACATTTTATACCAATCTTCCTGATAATCTGATCACCCGAAGAGGGATCAGGGAGAATCTCCATCTCCAAGTAAATTAGGAAAGGACTCGGATTACAACATCGACAAGTTTTTCGTCGACTTAAGCAGAAACTACTTAATATAAAAATTTTAAAGAACAGCTGTTTAAAGACTAATTATTACTTTTTAGATAAAATATTAAAAGTATGCATTTTTATATTCGTTTCAAACAGATTACTATATGAAAATGTATTTATTATCATCAAAGTAAGCACTCAGTATTTCTGAATCTGTCTGTTAATGAATTTGGGCTCTAAGCCTTGGATTTGGATGAATATATTAGAAGGAATTACTTTTTAAAGTGTCCTGACATACTTAGAATTATTTAAAAAGATTTTACTGTCGGTTTTGTACTTGACTTGGAGTTTTACATAACTAAATAAAGACAGATTTATTTATGCATCCTTTTTATTGTTTTATTTTTTAAAGCAAGTATTTCTCGGTCCTCGTTATTTCACTGGTTCCCTTAAAAGTGCGATATATCATGGTGTTATTAAACGGGTTTTGAGGTGGTTATATAAGTGGTTATTGAATATTAAACTTATTCACCTTCCCTCCATGCTGTACAAATGATATATCCTTTTTGCATATATCCTTTTGCCTTTAATTTTAAATAGAAATTTTGTTTTTCTGCTGGTAGCATATATCAATTTGGAAACAAAATTCCTTTGTTACTTTTCCAAATCGAAAGGAGCACAAATTTATTCTCCAAATGCGTGAAATTACATTACTTTCAATTCTCACAAGTATTGCGCAAGTTTTCAGTAAATTAAGGCTTTTGAAAGAATTTGAATCAAACGCTCTACTAACCGTCTTCGCTAGCTTTTCCTGCGTGAAGCAAATTTATTATCTACTTCCACTGCTATTTCGTTGCGTCGTCGAATAGCTTTTTAAACTTTGTTCCCTTCACGTGCTTGAGTACTTCTCGCGATTGCTCGGCCAGTGACAGTTTATGATGTTTTGTGTTGATTGATCTCTCATTGTGTAATGTTTTATATTAAATTTTATATGGTTCTAAGGGAACAATGTAGCGAGATGAAAATAGTCAAGTTTATCTAGAAATTCCAGAAAGAATTTGTGAACATTCGACCTCAGCGTTCGAAAGTTTATGCTGCTTCAGACAGATTTCTGCTTTATATATAAGACGATTTCGTTATACTTTCCACAGTTATACCTAACATTCTGATTCATTTTTGTGGGGTCCTTATGAACTTTTAAGATTAAACTCTAGGTTCACCTAAATATAATATTACTAAATCTTGGCTAATTTGTCTGTCTTGCTGGGCAATCCTCCACACTCTGCACTTTTCCATTTTTTACCACAATTCCGGATTTTCAACATGTATATAACTATCAATTTTTAAATATGTATCAAATCATACTTTTTAAACTTTTCTTGTGGATAGGGAAAACCCTACTCGCATTTTATTGAATATCTTTTTTAAAATTTTAAGGTTAATTCTGTATAGAATTTTTATCACTTTTTAAACCATATCACTTCACCTATTTTATGATCATTGTGTTGAAAACATTTCATTCCTTTTATACAAATTTCATCCTCTTTTTAATGCGTATTATCTCTATTTCTAACTGATTTTATTGGATAATACTTACCTTTGGTTTGGTGCAGCTTGTCTACTATTGTACCTTGCGCCATAAAACACAAACCAACCAACTTAAATCTTGGCTAAAGACGGCGCTAATGTTTGCTTACTTATTCTCTTTATTTAAGACATATTTTTATAAAGAACAGAGTCAGACAATGTAACGCAATGATGACGTACTCAGTCTTGTAAGCATCCAATTCAATTCTAATAATGTGTTCGTCTATTAACTATGACTTCAAGAAAGCCCACACGTCTATATTGATGCACTATACATTTAAACCTTCCTCAAACAAATAGAATACAATGTATCATTTGTACATTCGCATTCAATGCATTAATAAAGTGCCCTTTAATGACAATAGATTCAAATTTTATTTAAATAATTTTCTGTTGTGAAATTGAGAATAAAAAGCTAAAAGGTAAATTTTGTTTGAAATTGAAAATCCTGCGGTAAAGGGTGGAAATACATGTAAATACAGGTTCCAAGCTGTATTGTGGAATATTCTTTTCAAGTCTATGTATATAGTTTACTTGTATTTAAAATATCATCTATCGCATTCCCACTCGTTTATATTTTCTTAAAGCTCGTGTATCTCGAAAAACCGAACAATAGGTGTTGGATTTCGCAACCTTAATGATGTTCTTTTCAATTTCCAACCGTCGCGAGAGGTGACAATGGAACAGTCCCTTTATGAATCAGATAAGAAAGTACAAACTTTAATCCTACCGCAGGGAAAAACTCGGGAAAATGGTAGATTTATTTCGGAGATATATTTCTTCCAAAATGGTATGATTTATATCTATGTATATATTTATACAGACACTGAGAGACGAGTGAGAAGGAGGAAAAAAATCTGGGCAGGTGGAAGTGGAGAAATAAAATGAATAGCTAGTTTCCATTCAGCGTGAGTTTACTTTCAAATATTTCTCAAGAAAACTTTCTTGAAAAGAAATAGAAAAGCATTTCAATACTTTTTTCTCGGGGAATACTTACCATTAAAACTTTCAAAATTCAGGCTGGGAGAAAAAAATGAGATTTAGTATTTTTTTCGGGCAAAATTCGTATGCACCTGAAAAGATTTTTGTGTTATGAAAATAAATTTAAAAGTAATATGGGGACATAATATATGCATTTTATATATATTTACATGTACAGTTTCTACTTTTAGTCATTTTTATATATTATGCATGCATCTGTGGATGTTCTCTTGGGAACTAAAATTTACTTTATATATTTTTCGTACACTTACACGCGATTATATATGAAAATGTGTTCATAAGGTACACGCAGGGCAGAAGAAAAGATTTAATATATGTTCTCGCTCTTAATTTAAATGGATAGTTACGTAGATTATGGGTTATTGACGTTGAGTGTTACAGTTAAGAAAAATTACTATCATACACTTTATATTTTCTGATCGAAATTTCAATTAGTACGAGAGGCATATTTAGTTCTCTGATATGGTACTTTAAAATCGAAAATCCAACACGAAATTCAATTATATATATTTTAATTTTTAAAATGCTACAAGTTATATGTTCTTTTGCTTTTAATTTTATATTTTTCGAGTTTCTGAAGACTTAAAAACAGTAAAGACGAGCGTTTTCAATCTTAATCACTAAATTGATAACTACAAAAACTATGAAGAGTATGCAATAGCAAATAATTTAATTTCCTTTTTGTTTGGTACCTATGTTTATGGCTTAAAAGATATTTCTTTTTAAAGAAAAACACGTAGAAACTTTTTTCCCAAAAATAAATAAATAAAAATAATTACAAGTACTCAAAATTTAACTGAATTTTAATAAAATAAGTACAAATTTCCTCTACTTTTGTCTGAGATTTGAAGACGAAAGTTAAAATGGCACTTAGGTTTCAGCCAGAAACAAAAATAAGGTATTACTGACGTCAAGTATTGAATTCTATGATATAATATTTATTTTTGCCGTATTACTCAATAAAATATCAGATAAATTTATCTGATTGGTGTACAGATGTATTTAGATGAATGTAAATGTTATTTATACAGAGGGTGATGATTGTACGTTGCTTTGTTGTATTATCAGAAATATCTGAATTATTTTTGGTAAGCTCTTATAAAACTCGCTAGATAGTAAAGATTTTCGCATGCAAGTTTTTAAAATTCTCAAAATATGTAGCTTGTATGAGTAATGCAAGATGAATAATAAATGTAAAATAACTATCTGGCTCAAATGTAGAGTAAAGAATATAATTGTTCAATAAAATAAGGTATTGCACGTTCATCACTTAGTGAATCTCCGTAGAAATCAGTTACATTTCCGAAAAAGTTTGGCTTGGCGCTAAATATGGCACTATCCAAAACCAACCAACCGAAAATGTTTGAATTACAGCACTTATATTCACACAGTTTCCCTACATTTTGATTTCATTTAAAAATGATATAGTAGCTAAAAGGATTAAAAAATAAAGAAGCTCGATCATTTATCAAGTAAATACAAACGATATATAGAATATGTTAAACAATAGAAGAATTCAAATGACGCGTGTAAATTAATGTAGTGTTAAGTTCGGTCTACATCAAAACTACAATCAAAAGCAATTCTGAGAACAATGCGTGATTTATTAAGCATTCATATGAATATTCAATCGAGTATATGTTCTGTAACAGACTTGGTCGAGCGGGGCACTAGACATTACAGTAGTAGACACAGGAATGCAATCTTGCTAAAAATGATTTAATTTTGTATAGTTGTACAATGAACTATTTAACCAGACTAAGGACATCAGCCTCGTCCACTCCGAATCTGTTCTAAACTAAACTGCCATCGCCTAATTTATTCGATGATCTTTACTTGAGGCCAGACACTTGTAGACTGCATTATTTTATGTTTATTCGGATTTTATTAAAGTTATTTACTATTTATATCTATAAAGAGTATCTGGTATGTGGTTCTGGTGTCGTGGATACAACCCATTTTGAGAACTGTCCAACTTTGTTGGGAAAATTTATGAAAGATACTGGCCCGCAAGGGAATTATGATACGGACCCCTGTCTGGTTGACTTCTAGAACTGAAGTTTGTTTTTCATTTTTTAAATTTTAATTATTTTCCTTTATTCTTAAATGTTATGTTTCTGGTTTTATTGTATTTTCTATATTATCTCTACTATGGTTATTGTGCTTTGTGATCTAGCATACTAGTGAATGATTTTGTATCGAGCACTATGGCTAGTTATAAAAATATTTCATCTATTACATATATTGCACCAATCTTCATATGGAATCAATCCCGTACAACAGCGCGCACGTGATGTGGATCTCACGTGCACTATTTTCATGAGATACGTAGTTATTGAAATGCATACTCGATTTTGAGTAATATGAGTGTATCCTTAAGCTCCTGAATATGAATAATACATCATAGTGTTCAGTTGACCCAGACAGTTAATGTTTAAAAATATGCATATAAGAAAAACAAGATACATTGCTTTAAAGAGCAGTATGGAATCATTATTCATGCATTGGAAAGCTAATACAAAATTTAGTTAGTGATTAATAGTGTCATGACATAAATATTGTAATCGATAGTCCTTAATAATAAAGTAATCGTAATTGCTATAACCCTCGAAGAGCAAGTTAAATTTCAATAAAAATGTAATTAAAGTTAGTTGACATTTCAAAGAAATTTTTGTCATTTTGAAGAAATATAAATGAAAACAGATATGAATGTAATAAGCAGCAAGATTTATATTTTAGATGTTTTTAGTGAATAATAAAAAAAATTTGTGAATACACAAAATCAAAATTCAGAAATGCTCCCAAAATGCAGAAATAAATACATCCTTTGGGATGGCCGTATAACAATGATTCGAATCTTTTATGTTTAGTACAGCAAAAAAGTATCAGGAATATTTTTCCTGTTTTAAACATAACATGCATCTCTAATATATCTCTTATCTTCAGTGTTTATTACAAGAAAAAATAACCCAGATCTTTTTCCTTTAGTGAACCCAAACTGCATAAAACAAAATTCTCCAAAATAACATTTGTCATGTAGAGAATGCAACGTTTTGGAAAATACCAGCGAACACATTCACGACGAGGCTCGTAATATGAATTTATAACGCATAATACCCCACAAAATGCAAAGACCGATAAAGAACAACAATTTAAAATTTAAGAGCGGTAAAAATAAATTGCGTCGTCTTTCCGGTAGTACAGCTCTATCACCTGAAGGAGGGACTAGAAAAACCTTCCTAGATATATATATTTCTTTCTGCTCCGTTGGGAAAATTCCAGTGTAGGACATCGAGTCAGTGCTAGAAGCACTTGGGTCGAAATTGGGCTCTTACTCATTGGGAGATTCGTAGAGGACACGAATGAAATGTTATCGTAGATCAAAAGAAACACCGATTCGAAGTGAAATGAAGATGGAAGGTGAAACGCTGCAGTTTTTTTAACGATCCTCTAAGCGTTGCTGCATTTTCATATTTTATTTGAAATCGAAGGTTCGGTGGATTTTTTTGGCAAAATATATTTTATAATTCATTCAAGAATATTTTACGCTGTCTTCCTGAGTGCAGCATTTAGAAGTGAAATAGGGCTTCTTAGAACTTTCGAGATATCGGTTTTGAAGGACTGAAATTAAAAACACGAAAGTATAAAAAAACTCTTTTAATGTTTTCGAGAGCTGAATCTCATTTTTGATGTTTAGATGTCTCTGGTATTTTTTAAAGTTAAAAATAGTGGTTGGATCCTGAATCCGATTTATGCGTTTGCTTAAAGAAAATTCGGAAAAATATTGGTGTCATTTAAGATGATAGGTTTTTCTGTTAAAATCGTATCCATTTTCATACAAAAAGAAATCATTTCAAGAAGCTTGATCAGTTTTATAAAATGGATGAGTATAAATAACAAAATAACGTTTTCGACAAAGGCATTACAGATATCTTTAGCTCTATACACACGCATAGTTCAATCTTGCAACCTGCAGATTTCCCTGTATGACTTCTAACCAATTTTAGAACTTCTTGACCCATTGAATCTTTCCCGGAATTCTATTCTAAGGAAATGAGCAATACAATATTTCCAAAAGGATTCTTTTCCATGAAAAAGGACAAATAAAATAGTTCCAAATGATTTCTATTCGAAGGAAAGGACATTTGTTAAAAATGGTGAAAATTTCGATATATAAATAGAAATGGTGGGGAGCTTTGTGTTAGGAAAGGGATTCGCAAGGACCAGGTACAATATATTGAAATAAATAAGTATTTTGAATTTATTCTATTAAATTTTTTAGAATTTCAAATTCAAATCCACGATTGAATTTCACCTTTGTAACTGGCAAATTTCTTTTGCGGATGTTTTTCCTTTTAAAGGAATATATTAGAAAATAAAACGGGTTAACTACTTTAACAATTTCCTTTTAAAAAATAATAAGGATAAAACCAAGAAATGACATCCAATAGCCTCTATTTGCTGAATTAACAATTTTAATACTTCTAATTGTTGAAGAGTATCTCTATTTCGAACCTCACGTTAGGAAAAGAATAAGAACCTATGTCTAGGAACTTCCATTCAAGCCAGGACGTTCTCTTTATATGATGCTTCAGCCTTTACGATTATAGGCTTCTTCCGAAAGGTCCACCCTTAAATCGACGCGAAGATGAAAAAAACAAATAATAAACAACCGCCACCCCCCATAGATTTCCAGAGAAATAGAAATAAAGAATAAAAAAATAGTGACTTTTATAGTTCGGCATTTGTTTCTCAATAGTCTTTAGCTCAGATCGTAAATTCTCTTGCATTCCGGCAGAGGGTAGGGTAAGCCAGTTTCCTCTATTGATCTTTAGAACAAGAGTTTACAGAATATAATGCATTAAAAATTATTGGTTACTATGCTCATTAGAAAATATGTTACTCGTTTAAAAATGTGAATCATTTAGATTTGCTTTTACTGTTGATATGAGTTATTATTTTATTGCTATAGAGAGGATAAATTATAAACAAATTACTTTTTATTTCATCGTGTTTCTCGTCGTGGCTCAGTGGGTATGAGCTAGCAACCTTCGAGTTGTAGGCGGCGTAGGTTCGATTTCTGTCTTGTGCACCCCTCTTTTGGTTTATTTCTCTTTTCTGTGTCAGTAAAAGCTTTCATTGTGTGTGTCTGTCTATTACTTGATATTTCTTGTCTTGTGTCTGGCGCAGCATGGCCAAATTTGGCCATTGCGCCTTAAAACCCCAACAAACCAACCAACACTCTCAAAAATAAATAATTAGGTTCCGTTCGTAACCTAATTTAATATTTCACAGCGTGAATATTCATTTTGATTGAAACTCTTAGAAAGCAGAGGTTATTTTTAAAATATTTAACATTAAGCTGGGTATAATGCAATTGAAATAAAGACAGTTTTCGAATTTCTGTATTTTTGAATTGTAAAAAGCATAGTTAGGAAATTTGATTCAAATAGGTTTTTATTGAAACAATATTTTGCACTGTTTGGAGAGAATTTTTCTGTTTATTTGTGTTTGTACTTGTTAGCAAGAAGATGTATCAATGTCTATATTAGCGTATGTGCGCGAGATTGTTTCAATATGCATGCGGATCTACATGATTGAGAGTTTGTATGTGTTAGTATGCTTTTGTGTGTGGTTGCGTCCATATTTACGCATGTTTGTGTGGGAGTGCGTGTTTATTTGATTGTAAGTGGTTCATGTCTGCTAATATACCGGGACCAATGTAGTCCTGTTGGTAGATTCACGGATTAGCGAATGGAATTTGCGAGTTTCAAACTCGATCCAACCAAAGACCGTTGTGTACGTTGAGGTTGGTGCACGTTCAATATGTCTTGGCATCATTTTGTCGTGACTTTTAACGCTTGGTGTAAGAATTTGGAGAGTGGGGTACCAGCTCTGAGGTGTTAACCTCGCCATCTGACAGTGGGTCAAAATTACTGGTATTGTCATCTGATCTTTCCTTTCGGGATTGATCTAGGACCGTCGCCATTAGTTCATTGTGTTGCTCCATTTTAATGTAAATTCAACTATCAACAACCTGCTTATATAGGCTTTAAAGGAAGTTTATTCACTATCATTACAAACTTATTCATTACAAACTTATATATAAAGTTTGTCCAAAAATATTGTCGTTCGGATGTTATTGTATAAAACATGACCAAAAAGTTTGATGAATAGGCAAAAATTGATTCCAAGCGTATTAATTTTTCCATGTAATGTCAAAATTTTGATTCTCATAAGGATTTGTTTCCATGTAAATTAAATTTAACTACATTTGGTAAGCGTATCGCTCGATTCTAAGCCTAAACCATTATTGTTACGAAACACCTAAAAGAGTGGAAAAATAGATTAAGAACCATTTAAAACCAAAATTTCAAAATTTGTCATTTGATGAATTTTTCATTTACCCTTAGATATATAAAATATATAGCAAGGATTATTCAAAATATGTTTCGCAATTTTATAAATCAGTTCAAACCAGTTGTGCAGGTAGTATTTGAAATAATTTCTATTATAAAAAAAATCTCAATCAAATAACTATTACAATAGACTTAACATACTTTCTATATATTTGATGTCAAATATAAAACTCGTACAAAAATGATGTCATTTGAAAAATTATTTTGATATTCACAGAATTTAATATCAATTAAATTTTAAAAGCTAAAATAAAAAAACGATTTATGTGATTTTGAGTATACTGTCCCCTTAAAATTGTTTGCATATAACAGAAATGCTTCTATGCTGAACTATTAAACTAAAGTTTTCATTTTAAGAATGAAAATAAGCTGGACAAAATGGCACAAAATATATAAACAAAAATAAAATCAAAACATTTTCTACAATAGTAAGTCGTGAAACTACAGAGCGAGAGAGAAAAATATTTGGGACTACAATCTAGCTGAGACATTGGTACTTTGCACTTAAAACAATGTATTTAAAAGATCAATTGAATAACATCTATTAACCTTCTATCATAGCGATATAATTAAATAAAAAGAACTAAAATGCAGATCTTTGAACTTAAGATCCAGGGCGGAAGCTCAATGATCCGCGATAAATTTGAATCAGCACTCGTACCATGATCCTTTTGGATTAGTCTCTGAGGCAGAAACAAATGCTAATGCTTAGAAAATTCTGCGTAAAATTACATAGCATTAACAATGGAAGAAAGGCAAAGAGATACCATCTTTCGTGGAATGATCACCCTTGAGTTAACTGTGTGACTAGCTTAGAATACATTCCTGTTGGTTTCTTCATCACTTGAGCAAATGTTGAAAGTGACAAGTAAGATTTCGTTAGCGTATGATTATTTTCCTGTGCAATTTAAGCTTTTCGGAAACATGTTTTAAGCACTTAAAACTTCAAATTTAAATAATACAGAACTATTTTAGCTGCCTTTCCAATTCGAATTGGAAGGATAAATCAGAAATTTTCACCAAATAAATGTATTTTGTTATTCTTCTGATGAAACTGTTTTCTTTACAGTTTGTAATAAGTAATTAATTATATAAATACATTTAGTTTAAACTTCCTTTCTTTAAACACATACAATTATATTTAATAACATTTACCTTTAATCGTACATTGCCCTCATGGATACATCTTCTACATGTGTGTACGGGCATTATAACCCCGAGGTACCCAGTGATCTTTCCTCCCTTTCATTTTTACTCTCTCCTACTCTTCTGCTCTTTGCTTTTTTTTCCACCTCTCATGGTGTTTATCTTGTGATTGGCGCAGCTTGACCAAATATGGCCTTTGGTTTGTTGTCTTCGGGTTTAATGAAGAAAGATTTAATCGTACAATTTTATCTGATTTATAATTAATACATTTGTAATCTTATAGTTTTATGTTTTATACATGTAGACTTAACGTTTAGTTCTTTGAGTCTAATAGTTGGGAACTCTTTTTTGAAATATTTAATACATTAAGACGTTCTTTCGTTTTAATCAATACTAACTGTTGTTTTCCAATTACCAGTTAACTTATTTATTCTAATTCTTAATTTTCTGTCATTTTTCTCTATTTGAGTGGATTGTTTTAGATTTTGATCCATTAAAACTTTTGACATTGAAACCCTTGATTTTGATACTTCGTTAACACATTTCGCTGTTTTAAACACCCAAAGTTCTATCATAAATTGAATTGGAAAGGGTAGCTTCAAGATGGTGAACCAAGAAACAAAAGGTAATGCGAATTTCGTTGTATCCATTTATTTTCGTTCCGGGCACACTTTCACACATTTTGTGGTAAAATATACCGATTCTAATCAAGTCTTTAGAAAATTTACATACAATGATTCTTTAAAGTCCCATTCTACACCGAGACACTTTAGAAAGGGCAGTTAGTACTATGAACCGCATTTGAGCTGGTGCCATGTCTACCGTTGGCGACAAGTCCTATCAAATGACGTTTAACCTTCTCGGAAATCCCCAACTCTCTAAGATTATCGATAATGAAGCCCATCGAAACATCCAGTGCTAATGAAATGCAACAAAGCCTGCACTGAATCGAGAAAGGGACGTTAAGGTCCGTTAATTAGATTAATTGAAAACTTAACCGTTTACTGTTTAGAGGGAAGTAAACCCCAAATTTAAAAGGAAGATGGGTATTTTGTTGTCGCTGAGTTGTTGATGTGAGGATTGATGAAGTTAAATACAGTGGAACCTCGGTTTTTACAAACATAAATTCACGAATTCGTCTAATTAATAAATTTTTCAAAGTCCAAAGCAAAAGGAGGCATAAAACCTGGAGCTAATGTAAAAGTGGTCACGATTTAAGTAATCATTTTGCACTCAATCCTGAATTTGTTTTCCAAGTTTTATAGTGAAATGTCGCAAATCAAACTACACTGGGGAATGTGATTTGTGATTTTTTTTTCAGAACTAACAGTGCAAATCTATAAGATAAATTGAGTTGCGAGCGTTGTTTTTTTAGGATTAAGTTCATTTTAATTTTATGAAAAGGCATTTTGGCACACAGTATCACGCATTGGCATAAGGTAAACTCTGAGCACGAGCCATATACCACCAAATTGGTATCGGTTTGTCATTCATTTCTGATTTTCAAAATGTCTGCAAATAAAATAATGTAAACACAGTTTTGATATTTTCCAAATAAAATACTTATTTTATTTTTAGAATACTACTATATTATTAATTATTTCATAACATAGTCATTAGTTTATTGAAAGAATTCAGTACGAAAACAGTGATTAATTGTTTTTTAACGGTTACTCAAACATCTCACATATATATTTACATATAGCCCCACCAGTGGCCGAGCGGCTAAAGGCTCATAAGAAACTGATAGACAGAAGTGGTTGGTTGCGAGTTCGAATCTTGTGTGCGCCTAAGTCCGTTTGGCCGCTTGAAGTTTCCTGGTTTCTTCTTAAAAGCGACACCTTATTGCGGGCCAGCTTCCCTTGGAGTGTCCTCCAGGAATTCATGTGTCCCCCACCCACAGTTTATGGTGGGCGCGATGTGGCAGAACCTCCCATGGTACATCCCGTGGTGCCTATAGAGACTGCCACGTTATTTTCAAAAACTTCTTAAAGGATTGTATGATCCATAAGCTGACATTGGGTATGTAGACATATTTACATGCCTACATACCGTAAAAGTAAGTGGTGTTTATCTCTACGAGGTACCTCGTGATTAGCAAAACTATTCAAATTCTGATGGATGAGATGCATCGTCAATAATAAGAAAAACTAACCACATCTTGATCTCGTAATCATAAACAATATTGGCAGTATCTTGGTGACGAGATATCTCGTCATTATCAAAATTGGACAGATCTTGATGGACAAGATATCACGTCGAAACCACTTGGAAGGGTGACTTCTATAAAAATTCCATAATTAGTTTGGGCCCTCAGAATCTCCGAAATTACATCATGAGCACACGACTGGCATCGCAATTTAAGGCATGTGAAACACTTGTTTTATACTCCAACACTCAGTCTGAATTTTACGACGAATTTCTTATTGAAATTCCCTCGATTTCGAAGACTTCCTCGAAAGAACAAAATAAATTGGCGGTCCCTAAGAAATGTTAAATCGAGTTTTAGCTATGGTAAATAGTTTGTATTTACATTTTAGTCTAAGTGTATGTTTCATGTAAACAAAATACAATTTTAATAATATCTGAAACAATGAATCATAGAATGAATGGATTTTTATTGTGCAATAAAAACCGGTCTTAGCGTAAATGTATGATGCACTCTATGTAATAAATTTTCGAGTGAATGATATAAGTGTCAACAATAGCATTAAATTACATAATTCTTAGGGACAGAATGATAAATAACTATAGTACATTGCATGAGGAAATAGGCATAGACCACCCAAACCTATGCGTGTATGGAAGTATGTTGCTATGCACGCTATATGTTAATGTATTCATAAATAAAAAATGAGTATACACAATGTGAATGAAAAATAACCCCAGTTATATTTCTTAGTATTCTGCAAAATATTTGTTTTTAATTTGAGTTTTTCAATCCACTTCGTTAAGGACAAAACTATGCATTATGAGTGGTTTCATCTGTACAATAAATCATTTCTTATCATTTATTTTGTCTCAGAATTATGCAATTACTTCTTGGCCACACATCTAATTCATCTGTTTCTTTATAAAAGAAACTGGTACCGTATATACTGCTTCATATCAATTGCTTTGGACTTGTACATTTATATCCAGTGATAAAATTTATTTAGTGATAATTTGTCCTTAAAAATCTGAGGAATATATGAATATATAAGCTTAAAACGTGAGGAATTTTTAAACATAGATGAGGAATTTGGGAGTCGCTCTGGTAAGATCTCAGAAGTGAGATCACGTGGGATTGGGGATCGACATGAGCTGATTGGCAATCGAAGAGGAATCGAAGCTCATCACTCCCGTCAATGAGTCCAGCATTGATATTCGTGCTTTCTCCCAATACCACGTGGTTTTTCCCCACGGAGATATTCAAACCGAATGATTTGGACAATGAACATGAAACTTCACACATGCTTCGTCTATTTCCTTGGAAGATCGATGTCCTTATGCTGAGTACGCATTAATACATGTTCATTGAAGGAAAAATAGAAGGGTCAAACGCAAGGCTAATAACAGGAGACAGGTTGGTCCATCAGCCTTTGTCCCTTTCTCCGCGAAAAGAGGGATAATGTTATGACGTCACGCGGAGGAAAGTTTTTTCCAGCGAGCAAGTGTCTCGTCATTGTCACTCAGGGGAAAGCATCGCTATTAGAGTACTGGAAGTTCTCTTACTGCTTTTCAGTCTTAAGAACCTTTCATAGTTTTATATCTATTTGAAAAGTATATATATAAGTAAAAGTATAACTCTGAAAACCTAATAACATAGGTCTTCAGAGTTAAATATGTTTCGAAGTAAATAGACCTTTTAGACTCACTTTCTGTTTATCTTTGTTTTGAGAGCCGTTGATAGAGAGAGTTCTACATCTATATTTGAGCTCTATATAACAGGTCTCCTGAAGTAAGTATGTTGAGATGTGCAGTTGCAACTTGCAAAAATTATAGGAAGAGAACACCGGATGTGGTTTCATAGATTTCCTGCTGATGAGTATTACAAAAATGAATGGATCGCAAAGTGCAAAAGAAAAGATTCTTTAAAGCCTCATTACTCGATAATTTGTTCTGTTCATTTTACGGAAAACGACTATGAACGTGATCTGAGGAATGAACTTTTGGGATTTCATAGCAGGAAAGTATTGAGTAAAACTGCCATACCTTCTAAAAATCTTCCGTTTGAAGCTGATTTCAAATAGAGTTTCATTATATAGATTAGAAAACCGAAGTATTCGCAAACGAGTCCAAGAAAATATCCTTCAACTATCTCCGAAAAAACTGAAAGCATTAAATAATCAAGAAATTCCGAATGCGAAACAGGAAAGATCTGAAGCTGAAGTTGTAAGCCAGAAAAGAATCAAAGAACTGCAAGTTGAGAGTCAAAAACTAAGGGACTGCATCTTACAATTAGAAAAGAAACTGGAAAAATCAAACACTCAAATCTATAAAGAGAAAAGTTTATGTTTATTAAAAATAGATAATCTCAAGAGAAATTTAGAACGAAATTTGAAAGACAAATTAAAAAAGAAGTAAAAAGAATAGTAGGAAAGTTTTTCACAGATTCGCAACTTCAGGTTTTGATGGACGGTAAGCGCATTAAGAAATGGAACGAGGAAAATGTTACCAATGCCACTGCTTTGAGAGCAATGTCTCATAAAACATATATCTATCTTCGAAATCATTTGGAAATGCCACTATCGTTCATTACAACTTTGAAAAGATGGTGTAAGAGATTAGACTTTTCTGAAGGAGTTTTAGCCCCAATTCTAAGCTTCATGAAGTCTAAAGGCTGTAACATGACCGAAGCTGAAAAACATACAATTATTTGTTTCGATGAAATGAATATTGATTCTCGTGTGTTTGCTACGATTCGGCAAAGGATAAAATATTAGGGCCTTACAGCAATGTTCAAGTTGTCATGGCAAAAGGTCTCATTAAGTATTGGAAGCAGCCAATTTATTATAACTTTGACCAGTAAATGACAAAACTATTGTTTAAATTAATGGGAAAACTAGAAGAAATTGGATTTAAGGTGTTATGTATCGTGTCAGATTTAGGTGGGAAAATCATCCCCATTTGGAAAGAATTATCAATAACACCAACAAACAGTTTATTTTCAAATCCAATGGATAAAACAAGAAACAGGTTTTTGCCGATTTCCCTCATCTTTTAAATTTATTATGAAACCATATATTAGATGGCGGAATAAAATTACCCTCTGATAAAGTGATTCAAAAATCCGTATTTGAAAAGTTACTGGAAGCCGATTCTGGCGAATTGAAAGTATGCCCAAAATTATCTTGGGGCATATTCAAGTTAGAAATAATGAAAGGGAAAATGTGAGAATGGCCGCTTTTCATATTGCAAAGGCATTAGATTATTATTTTCCGAATGAGAAAGAAACAATGAATTTCATTTCTACCATTGATGGTTTTGATATTTTCAATTCCAGGACTCCGATTAGTGACAAAAATTTACGGTGCGTGTTTGGACTCAAACCAGAGTCCCAGATGTATGTTTTGCACAAAGCAAAATATTATATTGAAGAGATGAGAGTTGTCGGTAAATAAAACATGCTACCTTTCCAAAGAGGATGGTTAGTTTCCATTTCATATTTAATTGGACTTCTGAAGTTTATTCAACAGGCTGAACTGAAATACATTTTAACCTGTAGACAGGGACGCAACTAGGGGGGTCAGACGGGGCATGTGCCCCGGGCACTGGTTTTGGGGGGACTAAACTGGCCGAGTACTATTTTTACTATAGATATTTACATATGATAAAAAATAAAGAAGAGCTTATTAGTAGACTACAAAAACTATTAAAGGAGCTAAATGCAGAATGTATGAAGTGTTGCAAGAGCATGAGTTTGATGTGATTAAAGAAGGGGATGGATAGGGCAGTAAACTGTGCGTGAATGTATTTTTAGAGTGACTAATGCTATTCTTACCGTACACATATCCCGATATCATTTGATAAACCTTTTAATTTCATTTGCAGCGATTATGATTAGTGTGAAAGAATATACCAAACATGCTACTCTCAGATTATTTGCCAATGATACCTTAGAATTAATTTGGTATTTTATCTTGTACTAAAAGTGAAATTGCTGCAAATTAATCTATTTACCTTTGAAATCAAGTATTTACCATCTAAGTTGAATAAGGAAAATTTGGAATAGTGGAATTAATGTGTGGGGGCGATATCAGGTGTTGTCGGGGAGGGTTTGTGTTTGGTTGGTCGGTGGGGGGAGGGGGGGGGGCAAGGCGAGGTTTTGCCCCGGGTGGAAACTTCCCTAGTTACGTCCATGCCTGTAGAGTAAACCAAGATTATTTAAAATACTTTTCAGTCAAATAAGAGGATTAGGAAAATTTTACGACCATCTTCTACCCATCAATTTCAAATACAGACTGCGACAAATTCTTTTGTGCAATAAACACCCACTACCTTAATCTAGTGCCATTACTAACAATACAAGTGATGATGACCGGTTCTTAAGCGTCCAGTTATTTAACTCTCTTGTTAAAGTTGATGAATTAACCGAGATTGAAGAAAAAGAAAGGGACACATCATTTCAAGTCGATACAGTGCAGTCATTGAACTCAATAATTGAAAATAATGTTCGAACTCAATCATCAGAAAATACTGGAGCTTCAACAGTTGAATCATCTTTTAACATAAGAGAAGACTTCTCAAACGAAGCATTTATTGCCGGCTACATTGCTTTAAAAGTCTGGGAAATAATACTGTACATATTCAGAAGGAAAATAATCAAATGCTTTATCTCCGGGTGATTTAGTTTTACCAACTGAGTGTTGGTTTGAGACAGTGAAAGAACTTGAGTGTTTCATGCAATTGCATGGACCTGTGCAATTAAATAAATGTGAAGGTGTATTAAATAAATTCACACAAAAATTAGAGGATAAATTTCCCACGAAAAATGCCTCAGCTCTCAAACTTTTTGTAAGAAAAAGAACTTTTTCCGATTTAAATATATGAACTGTGCCGCTATAAAACGAAGTGAGAAAAAAGTGCAAAAATTTAAGAAATCTCAAAGACTAACATGAAAGGATAATTGTCGCCTTGTTGGAAGATGTTTCATCTCATGGGGTAAGTTGTTTTTAAAACTTATTTTCTTTTTAATTTATGACTAACGCATTCACAAGAGGTTCAATCCTGAAAAAAAAAACACTTCGCCGATAGCACAAGAAACCCAATATTAATCAGCATCCTTTAAGACATTACAACGAAAGCAAATAACAAAACAATCTGCTTGACGTTCATAGGTTTTACATGGATGAACAGTATCTGTCTACCAGCCGATTCCTACGAATGACGTCACGTTTCCTCCTCTTTCAAAACCACTCTGATGGACTCTACCTTTCTCCTTAAGTAGCCTTGGGTCAAATGTTTGTTCTAACAATTATTCGCTTAGTGGATCGATCAAAATTTAATCTAAGTTTTGAAAAGCATTCAGTCGAAGCGACTAGGTAGCAGCACTTCGGGGCAGCAGTTATTCTAATCAAAATATGCATCTACAAGAAGTTTATTTTGATTTCAATACAGCGTTTCTGCCCATGTCCAACGTGCATATACGTAAATACCACTCAATTATGCTCCAGTAGAGGATAACTGATTGCAAGATTCTCGTAATATTTCATGCGATTGATGTTCATTTCTACATGTGCACAGACCTCTTTTCTTGTGAAATAATATATTATTAGATTTAAGTGTTTTTTAAAATAAAATAGCTTATTTGCAGCGTACACGATGCTTTAATATTGATTGACATGGATTGGATTGGATGTTGAGGTTTTATGACGAAAGGTCCAAAGGCGGACAAGCTGCGCCATTTGATTGACATGGAGTCAATATAGAAACTAATAACAAGAAAACTGCAACATGTTCAGATCTATCCCTCCTCTCCTATTTCATATAAATGCTCACATAATCCAGTCACCAAATAAACACCAAAACTCCCTACCACAAAAACAAAATCACTACTACGCCATTCACAGCAGGTGAAGCCCATGATAAATATAAACTTTTTCTGACTTTATTGAACAACAAATTACTTAGAAACACCAACTTTTTTTAACACTAACCATTGTCACCACCCCAATTCCTAATTAGAACGCACCCCCGCATTTTACATAAATTGACAGCTGGTGCGAGTCTTACTTCTGAAAAGCAATCCAATCCCTCCACTAGTACATGATACCGGCAAAATTACTTTATTAAACATAATTGTTTTTTAAATCAAATGGCTTTACCACCCACATGTTGCTTTAATTTTGACTGATATGATGTCAATGTAGAAGCTAAAAACGATCAAACTACATGTTCAAATGTATCCTCAAATTTCATATAAATGCTCACATATAATTAATTCACCTAATTCCAAAATTCCCTGACCGTAAAAAATCAAGCACTAGTACCCGTATCCCACCAGGTGAAGCCCGTGATGAATACCAACTTTTACTTCCTGAATTTAATGAACCACAAATTACTCAGAAACACCAACTTTTTTTGAACACCCACCATCGACACTCAAACCGAATCTAAATTCAATAACCACCCATTTCCTAATTAGAAAGCACCCCCGCATTTTACATAAATTCCCAACCCGGCACGAGCCCTCCTAAAAAGCAATCAAGTCCCGCCACTAGTACGTGACACCAGCCCGGGACGGGGGAAATCTGGTGCGAGAAAACTCCGACATTTTCTTCAGACATTTAATATCCTGCAAAAGATGTAGAGAAAAATAAATTCCCAATCCTCGGAGAGGGAGGAGAAAACCCTTCAAAGTTTACGCAAGTCCCAGTACCTCTTTGAAAGGAGATCGATACTGGAAGGCTGAAAGACAGCAGGCAAAGCTGGGGCATGACCAATTTATACTCCTTTTCGAGTTCTTTTTGCGAGGTGCCTTTCCCCCGAATTGTATGCATTAAGAAGTCGAGGTTGGAATGGCGAAACAGAGGTGGGATTTGGAAGTTGGTGTGGAATTCTCCAGCGCTTAGTACCCGCAGAGAACCGGTATCGTGACGGAATCCAGAGGAAGTGAATTTATTTTCATTCGCCGGGTCTTTCTGTTTCCGTAATTTCTTATGGTTATATCGGAGTCGTTTCCGATGGTCGGACTTGTCATTGTGTGAGGGAGATTCATTGTGAGATGGTTTTCTTTGTCTTTTTGTGTGCTGGGATTCGGTTTGATTAATGGTTTGGCGGAACGGTTCGTTTCCTGTGGTTTCTTAGAGATGGGTTTTTAATGCGCTTTGCATTTTCAATTGGTGCGTTCGTGTTTGGGGAATGGGAGGTTTAAATGTCTAGGAGGCTTTAAACGTTTGAGTGTATCGGGGGCTTAAGAAGAAAAGGAACTAAGTCTACAAATGTAGACACAGTTCATTTCAATGTTATGACGTATAGACAATGTAATGACGTATTTGTGTAAAATATGACTGACGATATTCCAAAATTTATGTTTTGAATTGTGAAGGGAATACTAAAAGATAGAATGAAGCTTTTTATCTTTGGACGGAACACAATATATTGACATGGTGTATTTCTCTTTTCTGCGTCTGTAAAACTTTCATTGTGTGTAAGTCCATTACTTGATGATGTTTGTTTTGTGTTTCGTGCAACTTGGCCAACTCATATATGGCCCTTGCGCCACGAAATCCAAAACAGCCCAGGCTTGTTGCTAAAATAACAATTATTCTTTTGCAGTTTCCGGAAATATTGATTGTGGCTTTGGGTTGAAGCATATACTTTGGATTGATGGTTGCGAAAACGTTATTTTCTTTTGGATATATTGCAAATATAAATGAATATTCATACTATAACAAATATGAATATATCGTCGGTTTACAGGTGAAATATATTAATTAAAGTTTTCGAGATATGAGGGCTTTAGCTTCTCTTTATTCGAATGTGGTGACATTTCGATTGGTGAATTGTCCACTAAGTCAATTTTTCCTTGCATGAAGGTAACAGCGCTTGGTAAACATGCTTAGTGAATATAGCATAGTTGAGTAGAATTTCCCTTCCCTCTCTGTTTTCTCAAACTTTTGTATTTTGACTCGGTGTGTTTCACTTGTAAGCCGACGATGTAATAAAATATCAATGAATTAGATAAAAATATCTATCGAAAAAAGCACTTATTTTAAATCCGTCCTATATCGCTATTAATTTTGTCTTTATTGAGTTCAGCATGATATTTATTCAAGAGTAGGGAATTCCTGTTAAAGCCCTGGTAACGGGAATTTCATATATTTCGTTATCTCTATTCTACCCTAAGATTCCATGTAGCTCGGACGTCTATCCCTTGGTCTACAATTTGTAATTCGTCCTCGTAATCTATAATTTTATAGCTTAACTATACTATCCGGCTTTTCCTTCTTCCGTCAAACCTAGTTACGCTCCTGTTTCCTCCGCAGTTTCATTGCGTTGTCGAAAAGGTTTTTAGCTTTGTTCGCTTCACATGCTTGTGTTCTTTCCACTCTCAATTGCTTGATTCATGTCAATTTTTGACGTTTTGTGTCGATTTAAAGGATTGAAAAATGGTCTCTCGCGTAATGTTCGATATTGTATGTTGCTGCTATGGTTCTAAAGGAACGACTTAGCGAGCTGAAAGTAGATTAATTGACCTTGAAATACCAGAAAAATGTAAGTTGTGTAAATTTCACGATGCCAAAGCTCAGCGTTCGAAAATTTTGTGTCTTTCAAATAGATTTCTGCTTCATATAAGATAAAAATTTTGAATATTTATAGGGAATGCTGCTTTTAAATATGGCATGCATGCAGAAAAGAGATTACAATCACTATGAATTTTAATAAAACTGTTTTTTAATGATCGCACTTAGTTTTGATATGCACGATTTTGAAATTTAAGAACCATTTTGTGTTAGTTTCCAGTTTATGAAGTAAAACGGAAAATAATTAATAGGATTGAAGTAATAGTTAACAGTTAAAGTAAAAAAAGAAACTTAATTCCAGAAAGTATATAATAAGAATTATATTATGTTTATGTTGAAAATCGAAATAATAGCATTCTTTGATTGGTTTGAATTCAGGAGCAATTTAGAAAATTACTCACATTTAAAACTTCCGAATGCATTTGTGAAACTGAATACAATCTTAAACAAGTTAAAAAAGCGAATATAGTATTACCTAAGAATCTAAAGATGTAATAAAATGTGTACTTAATTTGTATTGCTTTACACTAAGCTTTAAATTCAATATAATGCGTCCATCACTAAAGAAATTATTAACTTGAACAAATAAGTTTCGAGAATATTTAAGATTCTAAAATGAATTAGAATAAATTAACTTTTGTTAATTTAAAGGAGTTTGATTCATTTCATAAACATAATTTAAAATACAGTGGAAGTTCCATTTACGCAATACCATCTCTTCTGTTAAAATTTTAATAGTGTTTGGCATTATTTTCTCGTAAAAATATTTAATTAGTATTAAACTTGAGATTTTTTTCTGGAAATAAATATAATTATATGGATGGTATTCCCTTTTAGATATACATAAAAGGGAATTCATTAGAACCTTGTTTTCAAATTTCCACTCGGATTAGTCATTAACATCTCCTTTCAAAACTTTTAAAGTATTATTTTTATCAAAGACCTTTTCAACTTCCATAGTATAGGAGTGAAACAGATAACTAATTCTTATATTGCAATTAAGTCCCATTCCATAAAATAACTATTTTCCAATAGGTGAATATCCGAATCTTTTCTTCATATATATATCACTTATTTCCCGAGTGTAAACATCAAAGGTTAATTTATAAAATTTTACTAAAACTTCACTGTTCAACAACAAATTGTAAATTGAACAAAAGTAGCCAATTCGTATGGATGAGATGCTGCTAAAGACAAAAATGACAAACAAAATTGATAATTAGCTCTAGTTTCTATTTTATAAGTGTCGATTGTAGAGAATTGTAATGCAGTAAATGTAACGGAAAAGAAAATCCATTCACACCAGTAGTAGCTAAGAGAAGAAAGATGAAGTGGTTAAGGTGTTTGTTTCGCTGCTATAAGTGAATATTTCGGCTGTATTTATATTTTCATTGTGTGTTATTGTTTGTTTATAGCTTGGTGATCTCATTTTCTCGTTTTAAAATTCCTCGAGTTTGTGTGAACTGTCCTGAGAACTTTTGCTCTGTGTGGTGAAGTAGCCCTTTCTAGTCAGAAATAAGCGATCACGCCACTTATTGAAACGGCATATCACCTTTATTTTGGTTGTCGAATCGGAGACCAAGATAAATCATGGGCACCGCATATTTTTTGCAACACTTGTACCAGCAACTTGCGAAATTGGATTAATGGCAAAAGTCATTCAATGCCCCTTGCAGTGCCCATGGTTTGGAGAGAAACCACAAATCCTTCAACAGTGCTATTTCTGTATACACCTATTTGGCAAGGAATATCTAAAAAGAAGAGGAATATAACTTATCCGAACATCCCCTCAGCTATTCGACCTGTTCCACATGGAGAAAGTCTACCTATTCGAAGCACCAAAAGAGTATCAATTGGACCATGATGAAGGAACAAGGGATGCCGGCGATTGTCCTTCAAATTATCCTGATTTTTCCTGTGAAAGTGATGACAAACCTTACAAAATCCCTCAATATGAGCTGATTGACTTGATAAAAGATTTATACCTTCCTAAAAATAAAGCTGAACTGTTAGAATCAAGATTACAACAGTGAAAGTTGCTTGAGCATTCAGTTAGTGTCTCAGTCTACTGGACTAGAGAGAAGAACTTCACACCTTTTTTCTCGCTTCAAGATACACTTGTTGCATGTACGAACATAAATGATCTGATGGAAGCTCTCTCCTTTAATCACGATCCTGATGAGTGGAGACTTTTCATAGATTCTTCGAAGAGTTTAAAGCTGTTCTACTCCACAAGGGCAACAGACTTCCTTCCATCCCCATTGTGCATACTGCTCGCATGATAGAATCATATGACAACATGAAGGTTTTACTTAATGCTATAAATTACAGAAACTTTCAGTTGCAAAATTGCGGTGATCTCAAAGTTATTGCTCTTCTATTGGGATTGCAGTTGGGATAAGCAAAATATTGTTGCTTCATTTGTGATTGGGACAGTAGGGCTAGTGAGCTTCATTACATTAAAAAAGACTGGCCTGCAAGAGAAACACTTCAATCTGATACAAAAATGTACAAAATGAACAATTAGTTGATTCTGAGAAGGTTTTACTTTCTCCCCTGCACATCAAACTAGGACTAATGAAAAACTTTGTAAAGAGCATGCAAAAAGAAAGTGAAGGTTTCAAGTATTTGACATCAAATTTTCCTCAATTAAGTCATGCAAAGTTGAAAGAGGGTATCTTTGTTGGCCCACAAGTTAGGAAACTTTTCAAGGACAATCAGTTCAATGACGTTCTTCAGGCTGACGAGAAGGCAGCGTGGAATAGTTTTAAGAGGGTTTGTTCAAGATTTTTGGGTGTCATAAAAATTGCCAATAAATGTGTGGAAGATTTTTGCAAATTTCACTTTGTAACCATGAATTATGTATTTCAATAATTTCATTGTCCAACATCTCCTATTCTAAATACTAAAGCTAATGATTTAGCGATATTGTAATATTATGCTTCCTTATGGTCATAGAAATATAAATAACCTCATTTGAATGAATTTACAAAGACTTCGTGAACATTTGTTGAGCAGTGCTATTAAAGAAACTAAAGTACTGTTTAAAGTTGTCGCTAGCAAATATATAGATATCGTGTTTTTTTTAATTTATTACGTTATATTAGTTTAAATAAACATGCATTTTTCCATGAAAGTTTATTTTCCATTTCGCTGCATCTACATAGTCATGCAAGTACAAACTCTCTCAGTGGCACATCTTCTGTAGGTGTCACAACCCTGAGGTACCCGAGGTTTGTGACACCCTTTCGTTTTTACTCTAGTCTAGCTGCTTTTTGCTCTTTCTTCATTTTTTCTTGTGTTTTTTGTCTTGCGATTGGAAAAGCTTGACTCTTGCGACATAAAACCCGAAAACACCAACCAATCTTTATGTGTGTCTGGGCTTCCGGATCCGAGGTACTCGAATGATATTTTCTTTTCCCATGGGGTTTATTGTGTTTAGTAAACATGGGGGCGTGCTCCTGGGATAGCCTTGCTATCTTTTTCTGCTTTCATTTTGCTGCTCTGTTCCCCAATCCCTCTTTATTCAACTTTCGCGACATATTTTACTTGAAGCTATCTGTCTAGTGTTTGGCACACCTTGACCAAATATGGTCCTTGCGTCATAAAACGCCAAACCAATCAACCAACCAATCGTGCAAGTGCAAAATAAATGCCTTGAAACTTTCAAAAATTTTAAAGTGCCAAAAAGGAGCAAACCTAAAAATTGAATAATTTAACAGCAAAATGCAATGATGGTAGCTGCAAATGCATTAAGGTGTCATCAAAATTTTAAACGTTTTCTCGCTAACTTGCAAGGGAAATAAACTCGGATTTCACCCCATTCTTGTAACTTTTAAAAGCCTCTTTGCGGAAAAAACCTCGCAAGTGTTCAAGTAGAGTGTGGAAATCGATACTCTTTTGCTGAACAAATATTGAACAGTAAATTACGGAACAATTTGTCCCCCAAACTTCATAAATCACTAACGCCATCAAAGTTAACAAAGAATGTATTAAGAGCGTACAGAGTAGTGGAAAAAACATGGAGTTAAAATTAAAGACAATTACTAATTAGGTAGCGAAAGAAAACATAAACCTGAAGAAATTTTTCTTAAAACGAAAGAGATAGATGATGTTATCGAAAATGGTACGTAAGCCCATTTATCAAGCGTTATAACATGGAAAATAAAAACGAAGTCTGCTGTTTTAGACCGATCAATAGTTTCGCCGAAACTCATTTGGTCGCAATGGATGTAATATAAGAAGAAAAATGGCCACCGTTACGAGATTTTCTATAAAAATTCTAACAACTAGACTTGGCTATTTTGATTTGCATACCATTTTAACTACGAAAATTATTAATTTCGTGTATTCAATTACCAACAGCAATGTTAAAATATTTAAAAAATTCTGTAATTTAGATTTCATTGTTTGATTTGTTTTCTTTTGTATGGCATAATCTACTCATCTTTTGAGTTATGTTGTATACGATTTATAGAAAATTTATTTGAAGATAATTAAAATATTAATACTGTGAATGAATTAGTAACTAGTAAGAATTATTTTTGTGCTTATAAAAAAAATATAATTTATTTCTACTTTTATTGAAATATAATAGACACGATTCAGGAAGCACGAGTACGCAGATTATACTGACTATTAATTCCAATTGAAAAATTCACGTAATATAATTTTCTTCAATAAATAGTTTAATACTATTTTTCCAACAAACGTGCTGATTTCTGGACAGTGAAATATTTTCACTTTTTTTCTTATAGTCAGTTTTTAGAAATGATGCAGAATATGATGCGTTGAAATCGCCTGGAAAGGCTTGGTAGGAAACTTAGAAAGTCGCCTTATTCACCAACAGAAAATGAGGTATAAACGGGTTACCAGAACTGGCGATAATTCATCACGCGTACTAAATTCTGTATACATACGCTTTTAACCAGTTTCTGACATTTAATAACAAGATATATTAGCCACAACTTTCCTCAACACCATACAAACTCGTAACTCAGGTACACTGTAGACAACATCTAACGTACTTTATCCGCATCGTAATCTGAGAAAATATTCGGTAGTAATCTTGTTATTTATTTTTGTGCTTATAACATAAACTGTCTAGGCAATGCGATTTTAGTACCTAACCTAATGCTCACATTGACATTCCATGTAACCAGCCAGACGAGTTAGAGTAAGTTAAAATAAATAAAATAAATATTATGGCTCAGACGAACATTTTCATATTTTTAATACTCCAATATATATATATGTATATATATGTATATATATATTCATACAATTTCTGCATGGCTTCTTTCAAAGCGTACTCACTTTTCTACAAACATTAATGTGATAAGAGTAAATGATGATTTTTTTAAAGTTCATTTCCACATCATAATTTGAATATTCGCTAAGTTGAATATAATCTACATGGTTTTAAAATATATATTAATATGTGTAACTAAGATCATTTTACTTATGTAACTACTTCCAAATAACTGTAACAATGAATATTTTAATACAGAGTAAGTCTACCAATACTCTTTTATACTATGCAAATTATAATAAACATTAGACAAAGGAATTTTGCATTTCTTCAGAAAAGTATTTGTTTATGCTACCTTTAGAATTTTGATATACATGGCAGTATGATTTTTATGAAATTCTAATTTGAAAATAATTAATTTGTTTACAAGAAGATTTGGTAGATTCAATTATATTAATTACTATGGACTTAAAAGACTAATCACAACGAAGTTCGATGTTTAGTTGAAGTTGTTTACATAAATCAAGTAATTCCATCCTTGATTCTAAGAGTACACTGTAATTGTATTGTGATCAGTAAAATCGTGAATATAGAATGTTATTTGAAAAATAAGATGCATAAATTAGTATTATATTTATTAAAGGATAGAGGTATTGATATGTAGTTAAATAGTTACAAATGAATTAACTGTATGTGATGAAAAGATAGTTGAATTAAAATCTTTCGAAATTGATTTAACTCGATGTTATTTCCTATTCAGAACTCGGAATATAATCAAAGTTGTACTTAACTTTAATAAAAGGTTTATTTCATCAGTTTCATTATGTTTTACATAAATAAGAGCTTTATAAATTCGCAAATGATTCAAGCATTCAGAAAATACTTTGGAGTTATTTTTAATAGTTTCTTACTAAATCATTTAAAAAGTAATTAGTACATACGAATTTTTAAGCAATGTGAATAAGAATTAGTTATCTACTGTTTGCAAAAGTATATTCATTTTTAAAAATTAAAAATTTTGGAATGACATTTTTTGTAATTTTCTCTGAAGCTGCACAGATTAAAACAAAAATCCTAAATCTAACAAATCTTTCAAATATCCAATTAATTTTCATACTTAATTATCCTATAAAATGCTTAATTTCAGCAAATATAAAAATGTACATCTAAATATATAAATAATGGTAGGTACGTTATTCAAAGAGATAAGGTTTTTAAAATGACTTTACGAGACTAACCAGAACTCAAAATATTTTACGTTTACAGGACCCTTTTGCAACTATAAATATCCATATCTAGGAGGGAGCAAGGAAGAGATACTATGGAAATAGGAAAATAAAGTTGAAATCGTCTAAAACCTTCAAATTTCACTATTTGGAATTCATATTCTGAGGTATTTTCTAGATAAACTCTTCACATTTAAAATTAATGTTTTTAATTTTTTCTAGGCTAAAGGTAAAGTAGCAGTAAATATTTTTAATAGATGTATACTAATAAGCCTAATTTATTGTTCACCCAAATTTGAACTTTATACTTTTGCAGTCGTGTTTCTAATTTTCTAAAAGCACTACCTTTGATTACTGACAATAATACGGAAACCTATTACTGGGTTTTGTTTCATATTTTATTTGTATGTTTTCAGATTATTATTTCGACTCATAAGTTATCAGTTTAATGGTTTTTGTGCTTTACATCTTGTAACATCCCCTTTGGAAGTGGATCAAAGTTTGTCTGGCCCTTCCAAAGTTTGTTTGGCCACACTGTTGGATTTTGCCATCGATGAGCAGAGGTGGCTAGACTGTTTCTGCTGATTACTTAGCAAATCAAACATTTGCAAGCTGATGTTGTGTACCATGGGCTGTTTTATTTTATTATTAACTACATAAAACCTGTTAACATTCCCGAATGGTTTTTCAGTAGTCCCTCCTATCAAGCAACAGGGCCGTCAATGTCCAGCATGTTTGATCACTTAGATAGTAACCTGTGAGTTGTAGGAGGCTCAGGTTCGATTCTTCCCCGAGTGTATTTCGCTCTTCTGTGTGTTAGTAAAAACTTACAAAGCCACTGGACACATTAAGTTAAGACATATGCACTTCCTTCCATGGTTTTGAATTAGGTAGACGGACAAAACCAGGTATGGGCATTTACGATAGATAATTTTACCCACCCGTCATATTTAACCCTCCTGGTTGTTGTCTCGACGAAGTATCTCGTCATTAATAAAATTTTCCAGATCTTGCTGGACGAGATATCTCGTCATACGAAAAATAAACTAACCAGATCTTGATCTCCTCATCATGAACAAATTGGCAATATCTGGATGACGAGATATGTCGCCTTAAGCAAAATTGGTCAGATCTCTCTTGATAGACGAGATATCTCGTTGAAACCTCTTGAGGGTTAAAAATGAATTAACCCTCCTGGTAGTTGCCTCAACGTGGTATCTCATCATTAGCAAGACTGAATATATCTTGATAGACGGTATATCTCGTCGAAACTAGTTGGAAGGTTAATATGAATAAATGCAATTGGACTTGATTTATTTTTATTTGCTGTGAAAACTTATTACACATCACATGGCTTAAGATCCATTGAGCACAATACAACTATTTACTTTTCTGTATTGACTTTTTGAATGAGTATATTTAGCTTTTATACCTGTCAATAAAGAGATTGAAAGTATTATTAACGGTACCAGCAAATTTTAGAAACAACAATACTTCAGAAAAATGAAATTCGTCATTCGTATAATTAATATAAAATATTAGTCACCGCAGCATGGGAAAAAGCAGAACCTGAAGACATTGTCCTAACTGCGCCAATAATCTTTATTGGAGTATTTCACGAATATCGAAATATAATGAAAAGCTCAATAGAATTTTCCCTTCGGCAGACGCCGTTGAAAGTTTGAGTTATCGAACTTGATAAAATATAACGAGCTACTTTCAGGCGTTTGTGACTCGTTGAAAAGTTTCGCGAGTAGTCTTTCAATGTTCCAATCAAGACAAACTATAGCAAGATGATTTATAAAAATATCATTTCTCTTGATAGGGACTTATGTTTTATCTATACCACATTTAATTGACTCAATTTAAAATTCTGGCATTACCATACTGTTGAAGATTTTACTCTGAAACAAGAGATTTACTTTCTAGAAAATGTAGAATGGGAATTTGCTGAATTATATCATTTTATCCGTCTCATTTTCGGAATTTTGAAAGTTGTTTTTGTTTTAGTTATATGAGTTTGATACTCTAAGGCTCTTAAATTTTAAACACGATTTTCAAAAATGCCTTTAAAGAAATATTTATTCATAATACATAAATACTTGCAGGTTTCTTCAAATAAAATATGAGCTAATGTACATGTGAAATTTACTTAAAAGAACATCGAATATTTTAATGCAGTTTAATATTAATTTAAACGAATATACTGACAAACCAACTAAAGTTACTGTAACTGATGTTTGTAATACGTGCTTAAATAAACGCAAATTTATCTTTGAATTCTCTAAGATTAAGAATAAGCGTGTGTATATAAATCTATACATTTTTATTCCAACTACATCAAACCTTCAACAATTATTTATGTAGTTTTATACATGTAACAGTATTAAAAATTCACTGTCCTCAGATTACTGGAGGGGCACATGGATAAACATTTCTTAGAATCATTAGATGTAAAACATTTCCTCTCGTGAATTTCAATGACAAGAAATGGAAAGATAATATGTAATATTCTGGTATATTGTGTGTGTGGATAGTATTTTTATCAGAGAAATACCATGTGCTTAAGCTTAGCGATCAGATTATCTAATTAATTTTAGGATTCCTATACTTACCATTTTGTGTATAATTAGTCTTCATGTAGCAAAACAATAACACTAAAGCTAGGAGTCAACCAATTTCACAACTATTCGTCCTCACCTGTCAGATTTTTCTGATTTAAATTGATATATTCAAACCGGCAATTATATCGATAGGCGAAGTTTATGTCATCCTAAATTGTAAAAAACACGACATGAGTTGAGCAATTTTACAGGAAAAATATTTACTAAAGTGCCACTCTCCAACACCCCCTCTTAAAATCGACTTTTGCAGTTACAATCTAGTTACTTTAGTGTCTATACCTTAGTGCTACCTTTACCATAGCCCTTAGCTTAGTGCTAGCTTTCGTCATTTTGTAGTTTTGTTATACAGCAAGGTTTCGATGGTATGAAAAATTTACTACACGGATGGGTATACATGTATGGTATTTGTGTCCAAAGTAAATTGTTGAAATTATAAGAATGACAAAAAGGTGTTAAAAATTCTCCTCACTCTAAAACGATTTGGCATTTTTCTACGAAAGACAAAAGTGATTATTCCTGGTTATTTTTAAATTTTTCTTTAACCAATTAAACCGATTTAGGTAGGGTAATTCTGCTAGTCATTAATAAACCTTTAAGATATCAAGCATTGCAGAGACAATGTTTATCCTATGAGGGATTCACGCACATAAATTTACTTTGAATTCCGTAGTCTTACCTTCATGCCTTCTAACCCATTTTGAATCACTTGATCGGTAGAATATTTATAAAAGGTTGTATTCTAAGGAAATGAGCGATAGAATATTTCCAAAAAGTCCATTCTTAAGAAAAGACTGAATCTTGCCATGGAATTCTATTCTAAGAAAACGAGCAATATAATCTATACGAAGGATTCTATCCTACAGAAAGAACCAATAGAATCCTTTCAAAGGATTCTACTCCAAAAAAAAGGAAAGGGTCTATTGAACCATTCAAAAGATTCGAATCTAAGGAAAAGATCAACAGAATATTTCAAAAGGTTGGAAGAATCCATGGATTCTTGAGAAAGGTGCTGTTATTTAGTCATCAAGTGTGTTGTGGGGTAAAACCTGAATGGAAAACGTCGCAATGTCGTGTATGACATTCGTCGAGACAACCACCAGGAGGGTTAAAGTTGAAACGAGTCGGAATTGCATGTACGCTTCCAATTGTTATCAGTTTTGCTAGCTTAGTGACACTGAGCCCTTTCCCACTGAGCCCTTTCAAAACTTTCAAAATATTTCAAAAAGACTTTTTAGACATCGCATATGTATGTACATAAAAGAGAATATAAAAAGGGGAAATTGGGAAGCTTGTAAAATATGAAGAGACGAGGGGAGCAGAAGGAATTCCGGTCGTGCTCAAGCAAGTGCGAACAAGCCAGCTGGTGCAACATTGAAGGGGAAATGATTTGCTTCCTGGTGTTTGGCTAGGGGTGGGGGCACAAATTAGGGTATTCCTGGAATCGTCGGGAAAGCTTTCAAAATCGATACAGTGGTTTGTGTGTGAATTTGACAAAATAGTCCAAGAAACGCATTACACAATACTGAAAACATTTGCAACTTTCAAATGAAGCGGATGAAGTACCTTTTCGAAAACATCAATGAACGAAATATTGTGTTGATACTTAATTAAAAATGAAATGCATTGATATTTTATCTGTACTTTGGTAGAAAAGGGGCCAATGTCCATTTTGCAAGCTTTGGTAACATCTGATTCAACAATTTTTTTCTTATTTTTAAGGGTACAGTGAATTTTCAAAAAACTTTTGCAATTGTTATCCGATTATGAAATTTTCAGACTGTTTCTTTTCTACTTAAGTCTATATATGAAGTTTGGTAACAGTATTAAACCATTCGGAAGTTATCTAAAAAGGGGGTTAAAAATTAGTACACGTTAATAGGCCTTATGCGCATTTTCATTGTATTGTCAAAATTTTAATTGACGTAATAATTTGTATACATATAAATCAAACTCCATGACGTGTATTTCTCGATTTAAAGCAAAATAATTGTACTAAAATACCTAAAATTTTGAATAAAAGCATAGGTTAAGAAACATTTTAAATCAAAATTTGGAAGCATGATGAGTTTATCATTTTCACTTAGATATATACAACAGATTACAATGACTATATAAAAATATAGTTAATCAATTAATTCCAGATGCACAGGGAGATCAGAAGCATGCCAAAAAATCTAAAATAAAAAACAAATTTTGAATTAGACTTGCTATATTTATCTATCATATTTTTCTTGTATATCTAAATCAGTCAAAAGTGATCGCTAATGAAAAATTATTTTTGCTACCTTCAGAATTTGATAGCAATTAATGTTTTATGCTTAAACTAAAAAATCAATTTTTTGATCGATTTTGATGTTGAAAATATTGCCCGTTGAATACAGCGCAGAAAAAATGGTTTTCAATGTTTTCATAAATTCATAAAGTATTGATAGGACATTGCCACTTTTACTGCTATAACTTTCATAACCTTGAAGTGATTTGTGGGTATAACTCAAAATCAGTGAGTTTGAACACTGGCCCTTATTCTACCAAAGTTCAAATAAAACTAATCCGAGCAAATCCTACATAAATGTCCTGTTCTAGATATTTTGGTTGTCTTCTGACGCTTAGTTCTAGCAAAAGGAGAGGTATTTTTAGATGTCTTGTGAAAGTTTTGTGAAAAAAGTCAGTTCTATCCTCCTTAAATTTTTAAATTAGAAATTACAATGCGTGTATTTTTTTCAAATAATATTATGGTAATAAAGGGTTCTTAACATTTTGATAGAATAGGAATATGGAAATAATATTTTCTTCAAGTGGGTAAGTTCTCTCTCTAGAGAAAATTTAACTTTATTCTAAATTTACCATAGTTAACGATAATGTTATTTACAATAAACATTATTTTTCTATCTGATGTGATTAACGAAAATCAATGATACATTAGAACTCTTTGGAACTATCGATGTTACTCACTCAAAGGTACATGTAATCCTTAATTCAACTGTTAAATCTACATTTCCAAGCACAAAATATGAATCGTTTTTAATGTGTAATTGTGTCCTGCATTTTGATTTGGTTATTCAAGCTGTGGAAATATAAAGCTACCTCCATATGCTGTGCTTCAATTGTAAAGTTTAACTTTAGGTAATTGTAGACATTTCTACAAGTAATGTAGTTGAGATAGCAAAAACTAAATAATGTTTGATATTAAACTACGGGACATAATGTTTTTACACTGAATCAGTGTTTCGCTATATAAATATAGCATTTCAAAATATATTATAGCACTGAAATACCACTAACTAATGCGGGTAATAATATTACATGTGTGAACTGAGTCTTTTAAATTATAACTTATTAAATAAAGTTTGATATATATCAACAAAATAAACAAAATATCTGAAAAAGACACTTGAAAATTTTAATTAAAACACCAATTTTGGGTAGATTTTTCCGCTTAGATAATAAGCAGAATGGTTTACTGTTATACAACGTTGTGTATTTTTCATAATAGCAAGGCCGCTTCAAGGAGTTAAACTAGTTAAGCAAGATTGTCTCCTCATTGAAAAAATGCTTTCCAGTGCAGATTTTAATTAGGTAATGAGTTGACAGATTCAAGAATTAAAAGTAACACATCTCTTCTAAAACTTAAGAGTGTTTAAACGTTCGTTTTTAATTTTGAAAATTGATAGGTTGTAAGATTTAAAAATTTATACGAAGGACTGATATATGAAGACAATGATAAATTACACATTCATTAATTGAAACTCATGGTGGTGCTAAAGTTCTAACGAATCCAAAAAAGGTATCTGTATAACTGATTTTATTAAATTCTAATAAATTAAACTTTCTAGTTTTAGTAAACCGCTTCTAGAGCTGAGATGTGGCATCTTGAAATGATCTTGAAATTTGTTCAAAATATGTGTAGTTGTATTTTTAGTAAGAGTTGCATTCTAATTCTTTTTCATGTTGTAGTTTATTCAAAATATTTTGTGCATGGTTCTGTCTTGTATCTTAGTGAAGAATCAAAAATGATATATTGAATGGCAAATATATGTTTTATGTCCCATGACAATTCAATTTTTCATAGTGAATAGTTACACAGAAAAAATCAGTTCCCGAATTATATCTACGTTTCCAAGCTTTTAAACGATCTAAATACTGTCACTACAAATTAATAGTCATTAATTACTGTCCTAAACAAAGCATTTATTAAATGCATTACCCATTGTATTGCACTTTGATCTATTTACTCTTTAAGAAATAAGATCTGAACTTATCTAATTCTCGTTTGAGATGTCACTTGTCATAGATTGAGATACATTCTATTATTGGGTAAGTGTATGCTAGTAGTTTAAAATGTAAGTTTGAAGCTATTAGTATTTAATGCATTACGGTTTGAAGTGTACCGTGCTTTACATATGCACCAATTGGATATTTGTTCAAACATTTTATGTATGATTTCATCTCGAAGTTCCTTTGTGAATTAAAACCGAAATAATTCCATGCTAATATGCCTTTATGTTTAAATTAAAATTTTAGTTTCCTTAGTGCATCGGTACAAATAAGAAAAATTCAGTTGTCAAATTTCAACTACACTTTACAATCTTATTCGATGCCAATTGCAGATTACATCATCATTGGGACGTAGTAGTCTTCATTAATCCGATCAAGCATGACGACCACATTTTCGCGTAATTGCACCTGAACTTTTCTCAAAACTCCCATGAAAGGATTCGGTTGACTTTTCAAATTCATATCGCCGGTAAAATCAGCTTACACATGATAGTTTTGCAAACAGAAGTGTATAATCTGCTCTGGACATGTTTATTTCTGATGGAATTAAACGAGTAGTAATTTGAAACTCACTTGCTTCAGTGTTGATTTCAGAATTACTGCGATGTAGGTCTCTAGTAATCATCTGAGGAGATTATAATTGAAATTACTCTTTCCCTTATTTAATTATATCCTGCTAATCTGTGCGACCGAATTTTATTAAATATTCCACTTTGCATGAAATGGTTTCAGTAATTGATGCTGAATCTTTCTCCTTTCGATGCATTTCCATTTCCAATGCTATTTGAAGGAATTGATGCAATAACGAGACTTATTAATGTTCAAGGCTAGGTTTATAATGGATCGTATGTTTTTATTTGTTTACACGATCATTTGGAAAATGTGTCTGGTACTTTTCCGAATTCAGTAGTATTTACGTTACTTAATCTTATCTTCAATATGCTTCTCAAAAGGATTTCCATTGTAAATGTTGGGACAAGGTACATTTCTCAATAAATGCGCATTTAAGAAAAATATGCCTGGTAAATGAAGGTTCAAGACGTGATTGGAATTTTATCGAATGTGACATTTTTATTTACGGTCAGATTCTAAAGTTTGAATGCTTTTGTGATAGTCGTACATACACACAATTGTGAGAACGCACTGTATCTTTCCCTTAGATTTTTTTCCGTTACTAAAACTTAACATAGAACACTATACAAAGTTTTATCCTCTCTTCACATACCCATAAATTTTGTGTTAATGACATTTTTTTATAAACGTATTTACTCTATCGTGTATATATTCCAAAGCCTGAATAACATTCTATAGCAATTGTTGTAGACAACCATGAACTTAAAAGAAGAGACTAATTTTTAATCGAACTCGAATAAAATCAACGCAAAACTTCAAATGTTACACGAGCTGAGCAATGGGAAGAGGAACAAAGACCATCACATGAAGTGCATAAAGCTCAAAATCTGCTCAACAACGCAACAAAACTCTTGGGAAAATGCAAATCTGACTTGGTATGCAAAGTCTGAGGCGAATTCGGGTATTGAAGCTTGTAATAAATGGAAAATCAAACACAAAACCACACAGCATAAGTATTTAATACCATATAAAACTAAAGAAAAGTGTTTTTAGGGTTTAATAATTTAAATCTGGAACTTCAAATCTAAGCCCTTTTATTTTTAAACTTTTCTACTCACTTTATAAAGATAAAGTTTAAAATTATAATTGCTATGATTGTTTCTGAATATTCAGTTCCCATAGGAAAGGAATAATAAATAACGAACGAAAAATTCAATAAGTGTTTTAGTCTCGGATTCTGAATAACATGAATAGATCTAGAAACAAATTATTCTCTTAGCACTTTTTAGGTTAAATAGTAAAACTACTCTTTGAAGTACATGTGATTTAATTCTGAACTTAATTAGTTACAAATCCCACTAAATTATTTTTGAATGTAAGATTAAGAAAATATTGAAACTGTCTTAAGGAATTATCGGAATTAAATTTCCTCTACAAATCAGATCACACAGACAACCGATTTTATATCAACACTTCTCAAACCTATGTTTCCCAATTTAGCGATTTTTTAATTCAATGTAGCATCATGAATATAAGCCGAAGCTGTGTTTTCAGACACAACAAAGCATCAGGGATATGAGAAATGTAGAGAAACCAAGACTTACGAAATTGGTTATATAGTTTGACTTTTAATTGCATTCTAAATGCTTCATGTAAAGCAATTTTGTAGCTTAAGTTGTCTATTTCTAAGAGATTTTTCGCATCTATTGTAGTAGTTGGTATCCGGAAATGATTACACAGCACTACGAAATAAGGACATCCCAACTGTAATAGATAAACAGTTACTCAAACTCTTGCTGGAGTTGTAGATTCTAAAAATGTATTAGATCTGTAAAATAATCAATCGATTTTTTACTTTAACCTCACTTGCGTAAAAGTCAGTTTTACATTAATATTTTTCTAAGGGAATAATAAATTCATTGTTGAATGTTATAAAAGTATTATAGCACATGGGATTATTTAAGTGACATAAGAAAATATTAAATAGTGTTGCCTTTCCACAAATTTTCAAAGCTTTTATAAAATCGAATTCAGAATACGTCCATCAATAGATTTTATTCAATCTCATTTCAAGAATCAAGATATTTTACTCAATCTCAATAAAATCTCAATCCAAGAAATTAGATTTTATTCAATGAGATTTGCCAACGTAAATTGAGAATGGACGCGTAGGGTGATCAAGACTTCTATTCACTTCAACTCCTTAAACTTGAAAACTAATTTTGCATTCCGTCAATATAATGCTTAAATCAGTAAGCACAGCAATAAAAAATTTTGGCAGTAAACACTAGCCTGTCCATCTGTCGCTTAAAAATAAAAATAAACTAACACTCCCTTGCCAAATCGATTTTTGCTTTGCTCCAAGTTTTTCTTTATGATTGGGAAACAGAATACAAAAGAACTCACGACCCCTACATTTACAGCTGGCTTGGATTGAATTACAGATACGAATAATGGGTCAAAATGCTAATATGATGACTGAGAAGGCTGGAAGTACAAAAATAAAAACATGGTTTTATATGCAGTCTTGTTTGGATCATATCGGAGTTTCGTGAATTAGTTGACTTCCCAGTTTTATTTAGTTCTTTTACTTTGCACAATTGGCGAGATCTTATTCCTTTTCTCATGGTGATTGAGCTATTAACTAGAAAGAGATCGTATTTCCGAAGAGGAAGCGGAGTTATTTCTCTAGTCTTTTGTGACATTGATCGTTGTCTTTTTGCAAATGTATGCGAACTTATTTATGTGTATTAAAATCGGACGAAAGGGATGCATAAGATTCTTGTCGAAGATAATGCTGCTTTTCCCTCTGCAATGGAAATGGTAATGCATCAGAGAACTCGGGGATTTCCAACTCCACTCTGAATCAGTGTTTATATTTCTGTCCTGTTTTTATGTTAGTTTAATCTTTGAGTTTATATCATGATGATCGTGGCAGGGAATCTCCGAGGTCCTGTCTACTGCACTAGCAACCTGCGAGTTTTAGGCGGTTCGATATCTACCTGGTTGTATTTCTCTCTTCTGCATCAGTAAGCATTTTCCGTCTGTTTACTTGACGTCGTTTGGTGCAGCTTGGACAAATACGGTCCTTGAGCGATAAAAACCCAACCAACTATAATGATCGTGGCTGAAACGTCAGACTTAACTAGCGGAAGAATCACAAATAACACATTAGATACAGTAACTACTTTAAAGAATTTAAATCACAATGTAGAGACAAATATTCTTCCAAAATGAAAATTCCAATTTATCCTGAGTCACCATATTTTATAATTGTTTTCAGATCTTCATTTAATAATTTGCACCGAAGTATTTATATAAATGTTATATATTAAATGTGAGTTTGGGGGTTTTGTTTTACGCCTTGCGGTCATTTTATGTTATACGTGGACTTACCCTCAGATAGTTAAAAAATAGATAGCTTACTAATGCATAATGTGGATTCCGAAGTACTAGGAACTTCCCCTTAGAAACCAGAATTCGAATCCAGAGCCTATTAAACTTAGAGCCAAACTTAGATTGTACTTATAGCGTTACAGTTTAAAATTTCTTGGATGTTGTAAGCTATATGTACGAAAGTAAATTGCGATAAAAAAATGTTAGAGTCGAAATCGTCTCATCTTAATTCTAGAAGACGTGAAGTTATACTTGAAATAATATATGCTTAGCTACAGTCATTGTAAACATACTAAAACATGAAAAGGCTTTACAGTGTAGATTAATCTCCTACGGAATCTGGTAGTCGATTAGTTAGTACTCCCATTCTACAAGTGTCCAGGCCACCATACCTACCATGTTACACTGTGGAGAGTAAGGTCTAAAACGGTCTAATGACATGAGAGTCAATAATATGAAACATGAGATTCAATAGTATGAACCATTAAAATCAATAGTATGAAACATGAAGGTCAATAGTATGAAAATAAATCTATTGCATATGTTTATGAGCATTATGAGAAAATTTCTACAAAATATTATAATGGTAATTAAAACATCAAAAACTCTCTTCCCAAATCTGATCAAAACAGTTCATGGCACTGATAGATATGTGAATATTAAAGTTCAATATATTCTAATTATGAATTAAACTCTATTATACACTGCGACCACTGATCTATATAAGTAAAAATGGAGTTTTGTGTGTACAATGAATATTTACGTCTTTTTTTAAATTATATTCCTTTTTGGGTCATTTTATTCAAAATCAGAATCTTCATCGTTTGGTGTCTTGATGTGGGCGCGCACTACGTCCAAGCATATCTGTATATTTTCATGAAAATTTGCCTGCTTTGAGTAATCATATTAACTTAGTGACTGAATTTAACAACGCCAGTCTATTTAAAAATGTTTTGACATTTTTACCAAAATGCTAAACAGTTTATAAAAATTATTCACTTATATTGACTGCATTATTTAAATTTATTTTGCCTACATTTTTAGGCAAGAATCGCGCTGAAAACAGCGGAATCCCCTTACTTATATCCTATATTTGCGTTTTTGTATGATGAAGAAAACTGATTTTCCGGATTGCTTTCAATCAACGTTTAACCAATTCAACCTGAGCAAAGCCGAGAAATTCTGCTAGTCAGACTAATAAAACTTATATTATTTATACTTATCGTTAAAAACTAAATATTTGTATTTTTGAATGGGAGATTAGAAATTCATTCGTATGAATTTATAACCTTCATTAATTTAGTAACAGACAAATAAATATTCAAAATAAATTTGAATAACGTTTTAGTATAATAGATACAACAAATAACTTTGCAAAGAGGAGTTGTCGGACATATAGGGTGGTAAATAATTTATCAAAAGAAGAGTAATGGAAGACGGATTTCGACGGTTTATGTAAGTTTTGTCGTCAAAAATATATTGTAATTGCCTTTTTGATCGATCAAACAATTACTTATTTATAAGCTTACTTTAAAACTAATGGTGAAGAAAATTAGTTATTTATGAAACTACTAATAAGAAATATGTTATCTAAATCTCATATACTGTAGGCTTACGTGAATTTGAATATTAATTAGCACTGCTTTGAAAAGCACTTCATTGAAACAGTGTAGCAAGGGTATATTCCATAAATTATTAATTTAAAATATCCCTTTAAGTTATAGTTTGAATCAACCTCATTAATATATTAATTCATGATTTAGAAATGAAATAAGTTCCATTGTGGACGCTCAAACATTTTCAATTCATAGTTATAAATGTTTTTCTCTTCAATAGCAGAAAATTTGGATTTTGTAAAATTTGTTTTTTAAAGCAGTTTTCACTTTATTTACTAATGACTGCTACTCAAAGACACATTTATTTAATAATAGAGCATACCATTTATCATAATCTTCTATACAAAGCAAAAAATCTTTATGTCTGAAACAGCAAAGACTAACAAAAGCTGAGCTCTGGTGTCATGAAAATGCACAGCTTATTTTGTCTGAAATTTATAGGTCAATGCAACTGTTTTCAGCTCGTTACGTTGTTTTTTTACAGCCATACAAATAAAATTAAAGAAACAACTTTATGCAAGAAGGTATCAATTTTTAACTGAACTCAAATCAACACGAAACAATGAAAGCTGTCACAAGTAATCAGAAGAGGAAACACAAACACTTGAATTGGACAAAGCTCAAAAAGCTGTTCAGCGATATAATTAAACTGTTGGAGAAACACACACGACTTGGTTTGTCTGAAACAGTAAAAACTCTTGGTAGAAGTCGGGTAGTACAGCTAGATATACTATATAGTAATGTAGAAGATAAAATAAGGTTTGGTGTAATGCGAAATATATTAAATAACGAGATTAAATTGCATAATTGAAAATAAGTAATTAAACGAGATGAGCTAAGAGCACCCGATTTCTTGCGTTTCGTTTTGGGAAAAATAAGAAAACAAAACAAACTCTCATGAACCTTACAACACTTTGAAATAAAAATAACAATTTTTTTATCAACATAAAATTTAACGTAAATGAAACACTTTTAAGTAAAAATAAAAAAATTTTATTAACAAAAAATTTAATGTAAATGAAACACTTATTTTATTTTCAATAGAACTTAAGAATTTAAGTAAAACGTTTTCATCATATTTGCAATATAGATGTTTTTTCATTACTATCAACCACAAAACTAAAAATTGACATGAAAGGAAATCAAATAGCTTTTAACTTAATGATCAAATATATTTTATTAAATTTACAATTTAGTGAAGGATAGACTAAGAATAAAGATACAATTTGTTAATTTATCGTATGAATTTTTTAAAAGATTATTACCTTTAAAAACAAAGCTATATAACTAGATTTGGTTTAAAATACGAACACACCAACGCAAATCTTATTAAATACTAAACACAAATTAGTCAACCATGTACAGAACATTTATCTGTTTAAAATTACTAAGTACGTTATTTGAGTAAAAATGTTGGTTTCAACTGAAGGTTAGGATAATTTATTTTATTTAACTTATTTCTCAAATAAAAAATATTCAAATTGGACTACAAATTACATTCTACAACCATAGGAGCCGTAAATTAAATTTTACGATTACGTAAATCTTACTTGTATTGAAAATTGATTAAATATGTAGAACAAGTTCTATTAAAAATTCAAAGTTTACACTTGGTATAGAGAATAAATTTTCAAATTAACAACCTAATTTGTGCCTTAATTATATACTATTCTATAATTCACATTTAATTTTTGAAAAGGATTAACTTTTCACACTTATTAGAGTTAGATTGGTGTTGGAAATTATTTAAATAGAGAAAAATATTTCTAAAGATTAAAACACGGAAGGTATGTGTTCGAATTTTAGTTCTATTACGACAAATTTATTTTAATTTCTTGATGATAGGATGTGTGATAGCTATTTAATCTAAATTATAGTCATTTGAAGGATCTCTGAAGATCCATTGATAATTATTATGCATTTGGATTTACTGTGTTTTGTTGTAAAGAATTTATTTACCGAAATTTAGAAAAATACATTCTGCATAAATAAATTGCAAACTAGCTGAATCGAAATATCAGTCCTCAAATGAAGAGGGCATGTCGTGGCTCTGTGTGTATGCCCACTGCTCTAGTAAGTGGAGTTTCAATTCCTCCCTGGGTGTATCTCTCTCGAGTGAACATTACGTGTGTGTTTATGTGTAATGGAGCGTAAATGTGTGTTTATTTCACATTTACGCTGCATTCGATATCAATGGTATAAAAACTAGAAGAAAACTCCCAAACTTTTGATTTTACTAAGGACAGGAGGGTTGAGAGTTCGAAACTCGATCCAATCAAAGACCGTCGTGTATGTGGGGACTGGTGCACTTTAAATCCGTCTTGACCTCAAATGTCCTCACGTTGACATGGAGAGTGAAGTGCCAGTTGAGTTTATGACCTCGTCATCTGACCGTGGTTCAAAAGTGCAAGGTGTTATCCCCATCATAACTTGTTACATTATTAAAAGAAATTTCGTTAAATTCAACACTGTTCAAAGTCTGTTTCAAGTATTTACCTTTCCCTAATACTATGAAAGGAACATACTATAATTACTTCCAAAGGGATTTAATGCCGTAATCGAATCATGAAATGTATTCCGACTTTTCTACCTCATATTCATAAGTGATTGTTCAATACATTACTTCATAGTATGCGCTAATTTCGAAACCAATGGGATAAAAAACAAGAGACTTCCAAAACTTTGTTATTCCGAAACGTATGACCTTTCTGAGTTATACAGTTTTAAAAGGACATGCATTGTTACACTATTAATATTAATTTCGCTAAATTCATAAGCGCGTTCAAACAAGGTTCACCTATTAACCTTTACCAATACTATAAAGGGAAAACACTATAACTTACTTTCAAAAGAATCCAACGCCGCAGTCGAATTGCGGAGTATATTCCATCGTTTCTGCTACTTCATGTTGGTAAGAGATTGTTCGATATTTTATTCCACATTACACACTCCATTCGAAACCAACGAGATAAAAACCCTACCAGAAGAGATCTCTCAAACTTACGAATTTATTGAGTTCTGTTTAGAAAGTACATAAATTGCTACATTATTGCAAACAATTTCGTAAAATTAATTCCTGTTCAAAGACTATTTCAAGTATTTATCTTTAATAGAACTATATATAAAAGGAACATACTATAACTACTTTCAAAAGGGTTTAACTCTTCAATCGAATCGCGGAATATATTCAACTGGTTCTGCTACCTTATGTTGATAAGTGATTGTTCAGTACGTTACTTCCCAAGGTTCATTCGAAACCAATGGGATAAAAACAAGAGTCTTATGAAAACAACGAGGTGCCCGAGTGATCATTCCTCCCTCTCATTTTTACACTCTCCTACCCATCTTCTTTTTGGTTTTTCTTACTTCCTGTTTTCTCTTTGGCACAGTTTGGCCAAATATGGCTCTTGTGCCATAAAACCCAAAACCAATCAACCCAAACTTATTACCTTACTGAGTTAAATAGTTTTAAAAGCACATATAAATTATTACACTATCAAAAGCAATTCCGTTAAATTCATAAGCGCGTTCAAAGACTGTTTCAGTATTTACCTTTACCAATACCATAAAAGGGAAATACTATAAATATTTTCAAAAGGACCCAACGCCTCAATAGAATCGAGGAGTATATTCCATCATTTCTGCTACCTCATGTTGATAAGTGATTGTTCAATATTTTATTCCACATTATACGCTCCATTCGAAACCAATGGGATAAAAACCCCGAAGGAAGTGCTAAATATCTGTCATTACCCATCATATCGACGAAGTTTTGCTCCTCTGATAGATTTATCGCCTTCATTACGTGTGGTAGATTGAACTTCCCACCTTCTTGGAGCATTTAAGGGCTTCTTTTTCCCGAACTTATTACACTCTTTTCCGTCCAAGACGAGGGGATATATAATACGTGGAAAATGATCTAAGCGGATGACAAAACTTTCCTACGGTCGGTTTATATTGTGGGATCATCTCTGCTTTTCTGGGCTCTCCATACGGCTCAATTTACAAGTAAATAGTTTCTGGGGTCCTCAATTTACAAGTGCTTCCTAGGTAATGGAATCAACGTCTTATGTGCTCAAAGTACTCGGAACTAAATTAAGTTAGTATTTAGAAGTGTTCGAGGAAATGCCTGTTAGGGCGTTGAACGGTGATCCTAGTCTAATCTACCTTGGAGATGAAAACTCGCTCTATTCATGTTTTGGATTATCAGAATATCAGTTCGGTTGCATTAAATAATTGTAGATAAACCTTTTGGTCACATATACGCTTAGTAAACGCTTAGACGAACGCTTAGTAAGAAAAATTAAACATTGTAGCAGAGCACCAGTGTTTTTCCTCTTTCCTCTCCAAGCGGAACTGTTTATCAACTGTTTCCAAGGACGCATGATCGTACTTTCTTCTGCGTATCTGTCCAGTTTGAAAGTGCTATCGTCTGTTCCTGTTAAGAAGCGAGGGCAATCGTTCTGTTGTCCGTTTGGAGATGTGTACCGTTTTCGTTTCTTGTCTGTAAATAAATGTGTCTCGTGCTTAGATTTGATTTTTATATAGCTGCCCTGATAAGTTGCTATAACATTTATTAAAAAAACTAAAGACGATACACAATTACAAAGAACCATCCACTATTTTTCACTCCTTCTCGAATTCAAAATTCCAAATTAATTTTTTTATCACATTCTATATCATGGATACAGTTTGCGCGGGTATAATTAATACATTCACAATATAATCGTTTGCAAGTGTAAAATAAAAATTAAATTCTCGGATCGCTTGCATAAAATCACAATACGGTCGAAGGAAATTCAAAATAAATATTTCGGTATTACAGGATGTTTCTGTATTTTCTGAGTGGGGCGCATATCTTCAGAATTCATATTGAACCAGTTACTTCTCAGTCATAGTATATTTTAAAATTTTCTTATTTTTACCACCTACTCTATACTTGTACATTAATATCTTATTTGTTTAATTTAACATTCATATAATTTTAATAAGTACTTTCCAATGGTATCCCATGGGGCTGTACTTGCCCTATATGATGGTGCAAGTGCAGCTCCATGAAATAAAATTACGCACTATGGACTATTTCTCGTTCCAAATGTGAGTGGGTAGGTTAGAAGGTACGTATGGGACAACACAACGGGCTATTGTAGACGGTCCGGGATCAATCCCGAAGGGAAAGATCCAAGGCAAACACCTCGTATATTTGAATCACGGTCAAATGACGGGGTCAACATCTGAACTGTTTTGCTTAGTGTAACTTCAATTACACCAAGTGGCGCTTGCGGACAAACATTCGTATGAGAATACGGTTTAATTTGTGTTCCTTTTTTCCCTTTAAAGTTTGTATGGGAAGTTTAGAAACACTGCAGAATAGTGAGACCAACATCTCATACATATTTACGTATAAGTATTTTTACATATTTTTCCTCAAGAAATGCCGATTGTCTTTATTTTTCCTTTTAATTTGTTCAATAAGTCTGAGTTATTCATTAAATGATAAAATACATTACACTATAACTTATAGCCTAGATAAATAAAAGTAGGTCCTTTTATGTATAATGTTTCCTTCGCATTCTTTTTAATTTTAACACTAATTCCACTTTTTTATTCTTCCTAATATTTGAGTGGCATTGCTCTTTCAAAGTATTTTACGTATTATATATGTTACTTATTACCTGCAAAACATTTCATTTCTACATCGATTGTGAAAACATTTCTTTTCAATTGAAAATTGAGATACCCAGGTAGTTGATTCCGCGTTTACGTGATTTAAGATTCTATAAATTACTTATATATATATATATATGTATATATATATGTATATATATGTATATGTATATGTATATGTATGTATATATATATATATATATATAATAAGTAAATTTTTGTTCTTGTTATTATTTGCATTTTGTTTTTGTTTTTATTTGGTTTCTCCTTTTTGATTTGTGGTGATGGTCTATATATATATATGTATATGTATGTATATATATATGTATATGTATGTATATATATGTATATGTATGTATATATATATGTATATATGTATGTATATATATATGTATATATGTATGTATATATATGTATATATGTATGTGTGTGTGTGTGTGTGTGTGTGTGTGTGTGTGTGTGTGTGTGTGTGTGTGTGTGTGTGTGTGTGTGTGTGTGTGTGTGTGTGTGTGTGTGTGTGTGTGTGTGTGTGTGTGTGTGTGTGTGTGTGTGTGTGTGTGTGTGTGTGTGTGTGTGTGTGTGTGTGTGTGTGTGTGTGTGTGTGTGTGTGTGTGTGTGTGTGTGTGTGTGTGTGTGTGTGTGTGTGTGTGTGTGTGTGTGTGTGTGTGTGTGTGTGTGTGTGTGTGTGTGTGTGTGTGTGTGTGTGTGTGTGTGTGTGTGTGTGTGTGTGTGTGTGTGTGTGTGTGTGTGTGTGTGTGTGTGTGTGTGTGTGTGTGTGTGTGTGTGTGTGTGTGTGTGTGTGTGTGTGTGTGTGTGTGTGTGTGTGTGTGTGTGTGTGTGTGTGTGTGTGTGTGTGTGTGTGTGTGTGTGTGTGTGTGTGTGTGTGTGTGTGTGTGTGTGTGTGTGTGTGTGTGTGTGTGTGTGTGTGTGTGTGTGTGTGTGTGTGTGTGTGTGTGTGTGTGTGTGTGTGTGTGTGTGTGTGTGTGTGTGTGTGTGTGTGTGTGTGTGTGTGTGTGTGTGTGTGTGTGTGTGTGTGTGTGTGTGTGTGTGTGTGTGTGTGTGTGTGTGTGTGTGTGTGTGTGTGTGTGTGTGTGTGTGTGTGTTTGCAGACGATATGATACAATAACTGCAACCCCAATCGGCGTAAGCAGCCATACCTTACATGCGTAACGATCAATGACAGTAACCTAAAGAATGAACATTTGACCAACGATCCCATTGGATACAACGATCCCATACCTGAATATTCAATTATGTGAGATTTATAACATTAACGAAAGCAAGGCAGACAGGTAAGTCTAGTAACAAAATTCCTATTTAAATTATGGTTGACTATGCTAAAAATATAAATGTTAAAAAGCATGACTGCACTACTTTACTGAATTTAAGAAAAACAGCTTTAAACATGGCTACGAAAAGATGGTGGTGTAACATAAAATAAAATACGGCTAGATAAATAAAAATACGGGTTTTTATAGATATTTTTCCTTCGTGCTTATTCTTTTTAATTGAAAACGCTAAGTAACTCCATTCTTTTATAGTTTTTAATATGTGTTGAGTGACATTGTTCTTTCAAAGGATTTTACATATTTTCTTCATGTTACTGCAAAACATTTTTATGTCTATATCAGTAGTGAAAACATTTCTTCTGAAATGAAACTAAACATTATATTTTACATTTATGGGATTGGTACAAAGATTCACTATATAAGTGCAATTATGTGAAATCAACAATAGTAAGATATACCCGTAAATTACCGGTTTGTTTGTTAAGTAGCAAAATCTAAACCCAAACCGTATCTTTTCGGTTGATCATTTATGCATGCTGAAATTATAAATGCCACAAAGCATCCATGCTCTTAATAAGCAACTAAAATTAAAAATGGCAGCTTTAAATATGACTACCAAAGAGTACTGGGTGCATAATAGGCCTTTAAAAACAGTTTTTTCCTTCCATAAGCTCTAAGATTGAACCTGAGTGTGATTACCTGTGGATAAAACTCCGAGCGAACGCTAAAGCAGCCGGAATGACAGCGCTAATTAACCGACGTTCATTTAAATGTCCTGGATAAAGGAAGCTTGTACGACAAGAAGGAAAATAAGTAAAAATGGGGATAAATTGGGTGCCCCTTTCTTTGAAAATAAAATGCTGTAGTTAAATGTAACTAAATACCTTAGCGACTAGGATTATTTAGTTTCATGAAAGGATGCATTACTGAAACTTTATTAAGCAACGGTTATTTAAATTGAGAGTTCAGTACTAATAAGGAGCGGAAAAACTTACATGCAGAAGTCTCATTTTATAAAACATTTAATTTAGTAAGGTAACGGGTTTGGATCTTAGTGGGATGTGTAATGATATCTGAATAAAGTGCTATTTTTTAAAAAAAAGGATATATGAATTCAATTTTAAGGAATGAGTTAATTTTTAGTTCCTTACTTGTTTGAAAGAAGATTGTGTGTTATGAGAGAATGGGGATCGTATTCATTTGAGGAGTATGGTAATTTATAAATTAATTGATGTGATAAATATTTATTTTAGAGCAATGGTAAGTTATATTTTAACCCTATGAGGGATTTCCTAGGATTTGTTTAACCAATAGATGTGATTATTTATTCATGTGTGTTATTTAGTGATGTACCTAATGATAGGTTTCTTTTCACAAACATACGTATGTGTCTGAAGATTGAAATGGTTACTAATTCTGCATAGGAAAAATATTTCATAGCAATCCTCGCTAAAATTGTGCTGAACGTGTTTTAAATTAATAACCTTCAAATTCATTTCATTACACCTAAAACGATTTTCTCTTTCATAAACTCTTAGTGTGAGGAGCTTTGAAACAGTTTTCTAGTATCAATAAACACTCCGTCTTATATTCCATAAAACACCATTATAAGTATCTTATTAAAATATATGTAATCTAAACAATGAAATTGTAAGTTTTGTGCATAATACTAGGATATGAATGCAAACAAGTTTCGTTAAGTCTACTCTAAACTAATATCATAGTTGGAAACGCGGAATAAATTAAAATAGTACCATACGCAACTGAATTTACCTTTTGGAGTTTTTCATGGAGATAAAGAAAACTAATATATATCTTACATTTTATATTGATATGTATTTTCTACAAACGCTGAAATTCAACGCATAAAGAGCAATATATTCAGTAAAACAGGGAAACAAATGTTCTTTGTGAAATTTTACGTAAAATGATTACTTACTGTGTATATGCTTTGAAAATATGAACTCAATGCAAAGCTTTGTAAACAACTGAAATAATTTGTATTTATTCATACGGAATAATATTGAAGTAATATAATATATTTATTTACGTAAATAAAACATGCTAAGTAAACATACATTGAAATTTCAAAATTATGCATACATGCATAAACATGCTTTGGATCATCTAAAAAATCTCGAACATCATGATAGAAATAGTTTTAAATTCAAAGAAATATTTTTACATTGATACTAACCATATTGAAACATTTAGTGTACATTAGGCTAACACAATATCTTAAAAACAAATGTTTCCTTTTGTTCTCATAGAGAACTTTATGCAAAATGTGTTCAATTCCTAAATTGACAAGTCAGCTCAAAAATGTCTCATAGCAATCATTCCTTCGTTTAAATAGCTGTAGCCGTCGCGGGTTATATTCTTGTATCTACCCTGGATATATTTCTCTCTTTTTGTCAGTAAAATATTTGTCTCTGTTAATATATCCATTTATTTGACTCTGAAAGCATTGTGACAGCTAGGCCAGATCTAGCTCCTGCACTATAAAATCCCACCAATCAACCTTCGTATGAATAGAGAATCAATTAGATCCTGTTTAAGTTTGTCCTCTTAAAATCAAATATATTTAGAAGTGCTGAATGTAATTGAGGAGGGAGACATAAAGCTGTTAGGAAAATTAAATAAAAATATTTTGTTTTTAAATGGAATGACTTATGTAAAGATTTTCCAAACTATAAAATTAGTAAAAAATTTGATTGCTTCAAGTATCTCTAAATTTAAATATATTTGTCTCTAAATATTCATTCTACCATAACACCATCAACTACTTTGCGGTTTAACATAAAAAGTTCTACAATCTACAGAAATACAAGACTGAACAATGGAGTACCATATCTTTTCATCTCCTTGGTATATTGTAAAGAGAGAAACAGACCAAACAATGCTTTCAATAAACAATGATGGACACATAGTCTGGAGGAACTTTGTACATTTACCAATTTGTTTCGCAAGCGTTTGAAACCATCTCATAAGTTTTCTCCTGACAGCACTTGAATTGATTGCATACTTTGTAACTATGTTCAACTGAATGTATTTTTCAGCGGTCGTCTAAATTTCAATACCTTCCCTAACATACAAAAAATATACGAACTAAAGAATGTTTACATTTTGAGAGGCCTAGTCTAGAGAGATTTTCTACATTTTAAGTGTGTCGAGTACAAGAGGAGCTAGCAACCATTTCATCAGAGATCCTAATAGTATGTCAAAGATAGCAGCATATCGTTCATTGTATTACCTTGACATAAATAAATTATACCATCTATTAGCCCATTAGACTTGAGGCCCTCAAGAACCAGCTCAGGACGGTAAATAAGCTGGCCTAAAAGAGAGCCTAGACATGTGCTCGGGCGAAGCCTGCGCTGAGTTGTATTTAGAGCAGAGGGAAATGCTTACAACCAATTCGATCTTCATTGGCTTCAAGGGTCCAATGCAAACGCCAGAGAGCCTTTGCCTTTAACTAAAGTTTTTAATGTTTTCCCTACAACCATGAACACCAAACAGTAATTAATGATTTTCAAACTCCACTGTATAAATTGTATAAAACAAAGGAAACAGGATTAAAGGATATCTTCGTTGTAACGCACACAATCGAGAAATATGACTTTTTGCCTCAAAAGATTGGTACTATTACATCTCCAATCAGTAATGTATGTAATGGTTTCCAAACTTCACAATAGCACAGGAAAACGTAAGTAAAGAATATCTTCATTATGAGACATGCACGAGAGATTATAAACTTTTACCTCAAGAGATTACCATTTACAAGACCCACTTTATAATGCCAATAAATACACTAAATGGCTTCATCGTTTTGTCTAGTCTTCAGATATTGTGTACTTTTGTGAATTTGCTATGCAAAAGATTACAACGAAATTTTTCTCCAATCAGTATCTCAAAGCCATCAGGAATTTTATATTCTATACTCTGCAATTATATGAACAGGGGAATTTAACGTTCAAAATCCATTGCATAATACATCGAAAATAATTGCACGTATGACTTTGTGAGACACCTCGTCTTTGGAGAGATTTAGCATTTTTGAATTTGTATCACATGAGTTTCCAACCATTGCATGTATGGTTTTCTTGAATAAAGGGCTTGGCCAAATATGACCCTTGCGATACAAAACCCAACCAACTATATTCAATCAGTATCTCGAAGACAATAGCAACGATGAACAAAATATAATGTTTATACTCCTTCGCATACACTGCAACGAAATGAATAGTAAATAAATTTCTGTACATTCGGTGATATTTCGTAACGTGAACTTGGGCCAAACGATTTCATAGCTATTATATATAAGGTTATCACCAACCAGCCCCCTCAGGGACATATCTTCAGATGTGTTCGGGCTTCACGAACCCTAGGTACCATAGCGATCTATTCTTTTCCCATGGACTTTACGGCCTCTGGGAAACATGGTTGTCGCGACGCCGGAATGACCAAGCGATCTTTCTTCTCTCCATCCTTACTTTTCACAATTACTTGATATTGTATGTCTTGGGTTTGGAGCAACTTGACGAAATGTGGCCCTTGCGCCATAAAACTCAAAACCAACTAACCAATATCTCAAAGACATGTATTACATATTCTTTATTCTGCAGCGATGAACAATGGAATGTGACGTTCGAACTCCACTTCTTAACAAATAAAACGAAAAGAATAGTAAATATATCTTTGAGACGTCGGGAGTGATTTCGCACGTTTGAATTTGTGCCACAAGAGTTTGCAACCATTACATCGAAGGTTTTCTCCAATCAGTATCTCAAAGATAGCAACATCTCTCCCCTTGTTTACTCTGCTTCAGTGGCTGTCAATTGAAATGCCAACGTATGCGGTATCGGAGAAAAGAGCTTCGGAGAACACCATCTTCGGAGAACACCTCTCCCCTTAAACCTATTGACAGATGCATTACCCCGATCTGCTGCCATTGTTGAGTTTTTTCACAGACAGAGAAGTTTTGAAGCTCCCCAAAAACCTGTAAAAGAAAACTATGTCCACACAGCACCGAAGGAGAATCCAAACAGAGGCTCCCAAAAATAAAGTAGGAAAAAAATTAAAAAATCACGAAGAGGAGGGGGTGTGAAAAAGTAAAGAAAACAACGAAATAATATTACCAATGGCTGGAAAAAAAATACGCTACGCCTTTCAGGGTCCGTATAGCTTCGCGCAGAAGGAAAAGAGTGAGTAAATCAAGTAAAAGAAGTTCTAGAGCGGAGGGCGAAATTCTATTTGCTCACGCTGCTAGAATTAGATTTGTTCTTTAAGGAAATTCTGCTCACACCTGCGTTTTATATTATGCCGGGGGTGGGTGAAAAAAGGACTGAACTGAAGTGAGCGGGATTTGAAAGGAGCGGGGAGGAGCCAGCTAGAGCGAGGAAAGTGATTCTCCTATAATGCGAAATAAAAGGATTTTGTGCGTTAATGTTGGTTTTCTCTGTTTTTCCTCTCCCCTCTCTCCCTACTTTAAATTTCTTGTTTTGTTAAAACTCTTCTCTTCATTTAATACAGTGCTCCTTCTCGCGTGGAAATCTGAAGGAAATGAATTAATTAAAGATTAATCCTGAGTGTTTTCCACCCCTGTTTTTCCCTCGAACAAAAAGGAAATTAATTTCCATCGATGAATTTAAGCTGTGGCAGGTGAATAAAAATAGGAGATTATCTGGTGACGCCACATAAAAAAATGTCATAACAGACAAAATGGCGAGGTTCTATAGTAGCCACCACCTTGCCTGTGGCTTGCTTTATTTTTTTCCGTTAGAATTATTTAAAAGATGTGTAATTCCTATATTTTTAATTACAACATGTTAAAAGTATAGCAAAAAATATCCATAAGTTCTTCAATATTTTCATAGCAGTAGTACTTGTTATAAAGATAATTCACTATTGTGCAAGAACACACAGCACAATCGCCTTAGTAGAGACAATATAGAGAATACATTAAAACTCGGAATATAACATTTGAAAAAAAAAGTTAAAATTTAAAAATAAAACAAATTGGATTTCTAAAAAGTCAACCAGACTAGGTCCTGTAACATCTCCCTTGCGCATTAACATCTTTCATAAATGTTTCCCACCAAAGTCAGATAGTTCTGAGGATGGGTTGCATCAATAACAACTCTAGAAGCACGAACCACGTAGTTTGGGATAGGAAGGAAATTAAATCTAAATATTTAACCATGGCAGTCATGTCCCGTCTCCAGTCAAAAAACTGCGACAGCATAGCGTCTTGTAAAGCTGAGAATTTTTTCAAAGGAATTCCTCTAATCCTTGTCTATAATTTGCCTCAATTGTTTAGTTTGAAACATATGAATGAGGTACTGCGTCTTGTGGCGACTGAATAATTACAGTCCCTTTTATTTGACAGTAAATCTGTTATCTCCTTACCAAATATACCGCAGTGAGAACAGACTCAGTGAAGCACAAGTCTTGTCTTAAGATTTCAAACCGATATCAAGTATACACATTTTAAGTAATGTAGAGTGCAAAAGTGCGTTGATTGATTGTTAGGTTTTATGTGCAGTAATGTTTTCAAATATATTCCTTGTGAAATCATTAATAAAAAGTAATTGATAGACAAAATCTGATGAATCAAAAACAATCATAAAGGACATAAAAGTGACAGTAAATGGTATACATCCTGACAGGTCAGGGACAATTACTTTCAAATATTACATTTAATTGTAAGAACCGCTATCTACCTGGTATAGTGGTTGAGTTTGGCTGCCATCCAATATTTCCTAGGTTCAAATCTTGGTTTGTAAGTGCAAATTGTTTACTAAACCGAATGTTGAATACTATTAGAGGTCCTGTTAGGAGCAAGGTTGGTTTACTAGTCCCTCACTTAACTGGTCGGATATAAAAAAATTCTAAGGAACAAGATTTTTGAAAGTTTGAAAATGTTTATCTTAGTGACCGGTTTTCTTCTCAGAGGTTCTCTCTGGTTAATAGATAGCAGATAACAGATAGCAAATATGTTCCTTTGATCCCTTCCTTTTGAAAGATAGGATATACAGATCTTTCAAAAGGGAGTGGTAAGTTATAAAAAATTGTAAGAGCTTTTTGGATGTACGGATGTCTAACGATCCAAGTTATTTTATTTCACCTATTAATGTGCAATTTTTTCTTTTTTTTTAACAAAAAAATTGTTTTAAAGAAAAGAATCATGATCTGCTTATCAAATTGATTATAAAATGCCAGAGATAATTTTGATGGAATTCAATAATGTGAAATAAATTATATGGATGGAAATAGAACATGCGCGTTTGCATCCAAAGTATACTGGGATATTTTTTAACTGTCAAAACGAATTGCAAACATTTCTTTCTGAACTCCTCTTTTCCTCTCTTAGGAAAAACCATTTTCTTAAAAAAAAGATAAGATATTCTGATCACTTTTTCAATTTGCATTGAATCAATTGAATCCGACTAACTTCGGAAGTAACTGATTCTGCTTATAAAAACATTTTAAATGTTATTTTAGCAAGTCAATATATTTTTCAAATCAGTATTTGTAGAAAAATTAGTAATCATTGTTAACAGATAGCAAGAGTCAAAATATTTTCGTAGGAATTTAATTTTTAATATCAATCCTCCAGGTGGTTGTCTCAATGAGGTATCTCGTCATTAGCAAAACTGACCAGATATTTATCTTGCTACTGATAAAAATTCGGCAGTATTTTCATGACGAAATATCTCATTTGCATCATTGATGGACGAGATATCTTGTCGAAACCACTTCAAGGATTCAAAAATGGGAAAAGAATATAGCGAGAACCGGGAAGATTGTAATATGTTGCACACTATACAACCTCATGCTTAAGAACAGCACAGAATTAAAAGTGTGAAAGGGTAAACGGTCATTAATTAGAAAAAAGGAGACCGTAGCATCTTCTGATCGGCTCTGAAATATTATTTTTGTGACGTCATTTCACTGGTCTGACTTTCATAAAGGGATACTTTTTCTGTTATGTGTAGGAAAAATATCTATTTTTTTACGATCATTATGTGAAGGTCTCATTTGTAATTTATAATAGGCTTTCAAAGCACTTATGTACCAATATTTTAATAAACATTTCGTTAAAGAATCGCAATGATTTTTGACTCTAATGATGCGTAATTCCTTAGATAATTTATTTAAACGTGGCTATAGTTACTAAACTTTTTCACCCTAAATGGGTCTCACAAATTAAAGTTTTGAACTTTAAAAAAGGTAATTTGGAATGATTTTATCTTTAAAATTAACATCGAAATATGATCGAACACAGAAGACTTATTTCTTTATTCTATTATACAGAACTTTACAAAAATCATTAAATCAAGAAACATACAAATTTATTCCAGGATGGGGAACAAAAACAATTTGAATAAGTTGACTACATATTTTTTTTATAATACCAAACATAATATATATGATAATGTTTTCAATCAATAGTGCACTATATTAACTTGTTTTCATCGCGCAAAAACACATAATTGTGGAGTATATAGTTTCATGTTTTTATTTTATAATACGTCTAAAGTAAATTCCTTACATAAATTAAGTATACAATGTCAGATTAATGTGCTATATGATAGTTTTGAAGTTAAAGAAACTTGTTCATTTACATAAAACACACACCACACAGAACAAGCGTTACATTTTCTTACTTTTACCTTGAAAATTACAATTCTCAAAATAGGTACAGCAAATTCCATTTTTTGTTCCAGAGCTAAATCTGTCTATTTGTATGGATGGTAGGTCATTATGACTCAATGGGTTTGCTTACACTAGCAACATGCTTGTTATAAGACAGTGATTCCTCCCTGGGTGTATTTCCCCTTCTGTGTCAATAGAACTATCCTTGTATCTATGACCTTGTTTGACTCAGCTTGGTCAAATATGACCCTTCCGCCAAAACATCCAACTCAACCAACCATCTTATAGGATGACATTGCATTTCAAATATAATGCAATCGCGTTTAGTTCATTTATCACAATGATGTATTTACGCAAACTGCCACTTTTAAATCATTTAATACTTTAAATTAAATTAAATTTTCTTGGCATTCAAAAGTATTTTATAAACTAAAATGGGATATTTTAACTCCAAACAAAACTTTATAAATTTATAACAGGTTTTCAAGGGAATCAATAATGTAATTTTCCCATAACTCCGTAATTAATTTTCCATCCTGTCATTTTAAATTTTCTAATATCTAAATTGAAGACTAGCGCTTAGGTGCGTGTTTACTTAACATACAAAGTTGGATTATAGAAGAGACAGATATGCTTCCGAGGGAGTTTTGGCATCAGCCCTGATACTACAAGAACACTGCCATCTTCTCGAATATTTCACTTAACCGTATACTGAAGTGTGTTATGTGTACTGCACTATTTGCGCTTCGATTAAAATCCTGTTTGTTTAACCAACAATTTCCTTCTATTTTCATCCATTGGAAAAGAAACTGATACATAATTTGATGAATTGTCATAGTTGGATCTACATCCTGGAACGCAGCACTTGCAAATCATCTCTACAGATGATAACGTGCAATTAGCATTAATTGAATTAAAAGGTTGCCGTTTAACAATGAAAAAATCATCTCAGTACATTTGAAATTCACACAGAAAGAAAAGTTACTTGCCACGAGCTTCCTTGTAGTAGCTTTAAATATTGAATTATTATTACAAAATGTTAACACTGCATGGATCAAATTTATAAGCATTTTGTTAGTTGGCATATATGAATATATGTGGAGTGTAATGGAAAATTAAATTGATACGTAGTTTAACCCTCCTGGTGGTTATCATCGACGAGGTATATCGCCGTTAGGAAAACCGAGCAGATCTTGATAGACGATATATCTTGTCATTAGATTGAGAGATCTCATTAAAAATTATTAATACCCTGATGACGAGGTATCTCGTCATCAGGATATTATTGATTTTTGGTGCATTATTGTCGATGTATCTGGCATAAACAAAATTTCCCAGATCTTGATGGACGAGATATGTCGTTGAAACCACTTAGAGGGTTAACCGTAGGGAACACAAAATTAAATCGTGTTCGTATAGGGGTGGGTCCACTAGCGCAACCCGAATGTGCTCAAGCGTCTGTAAGGTGCGGAAATGAAAGAGAGCATGTATGGGTAAACGACATTTTCATTAATCGCAGTGTGACAACTTCGCTTATTTTGCACTCTGGCAAGGATTCTTCACTACTAAATTAGTGTGGTGCTCAATGAAAAACTCTGTTCTCAACTTTTAAGATCGCTGATCTGCGCCGTTTGCAATTGCCTTGATTTGACTAAATTAGTAGCCTTGAGACCTGATTAAGTTAGTGATCCAATCTAGATTTCTTCAGAGAATCGTTTACCTTAATGGACTAGAGAATTAGGATATTTCTCGTAAATCGTAAATTTAATTCATACTACAATAAAATCAAATATCAAACTAATCCGGTGCACCCTACATTATTCGTGACCATTTGACTCTAAATATATTTAATGCATAAGAATGATTTTGTATTTTGTGATTTGGTATTTTAATTGATTTAAAAATTAGGCTAATATAGTTTTTTCTCAGCTCAAAGTAATGATATATAAATAAATATGGAATAAGCGTAAGGTGGTTGATGGTACTTGTTTTTATAACCAAATATGATATCAATTCAAAGGTACAAATATTAAAAGTAATAATATTCAGTTTTGAATGCAATATGGAATTCTTATTTCGCTTTCGGCTCGATCAGTATTTACAAATTAAGTACTCCTTAAATTATTTGATGCAAGTATATTTACAAAAATCTTTAAAAAGTAAATTTGCTTTTTTGAATAAAATAAATACGTCTCTTTATAATTGGTAGACTGAAATAATTCAAGTACATGAACTGTAAATGATATTTTAAATACTTTATAGGGGGAGAGGGGGTATTTGAACCCACTTATAGATCCTTCATTAAGCTACATTGTTTCAAAACACTGGTTGAAAATAAAATTAATAAATGGAGCATTTTTCTTGTTTTAAATATCTACAGGTCATAAAATCAATTAAAAAATTAAAATACAGCTCCAAGTAAAATGCATATATAAAAGGAAAACTAATTCAGGAGAACACTTAATTTAATTTGCATGTCCAGATGGAGGATTTACGCATAATTGTTCGAAACAAACGAATAAATTAGAAAACCAGTTAAGAATTAATATTTTATTAAAACGTATTTATTAAACCACTAGAGTCAATAAATTTCAGACATCTATTCCGAACATTTTCACTTTTCTAATTCGATTTAAGTTTCTTCATTGAAAACTAGATACTGCTGAATATTTAGAATGCCCAAAGGGTGTAACATGGAAACTGAAATAATTAATTGATAGTATTCTGGGAAACCAGAGATCCCCATTTAAGATTATTTTCCGGATTAACTTACTCTTTTTAGAGAAATGTGAAATTTTATTAAATTATGTTTTCAATGATTTAATATCCAATTACTTTGTGATGCAGTGTTCGTAATTATTTGTTTCTGTAAATACACAGATAATCTATGTATAATTAATCCATGCAGAATATACATACAAATTTTTGTCATATTTCCTTACTCTTTTCATCTGCAAAAATAAAAAAAATGACCTTAGCAAAACGAATATAAAATAATATTTAATTTTCATGAACATTTGAATTTAAACTAAGTATAAAATATTTTTTATACATGAATGTATTTTTATTTTTTATTTTTTAGCAACGCAATTACATTAAATGCATTAACATGCGCACAAACATACCGGATGGTCATAAAGTAACTTCTATATTCGAGCCCCTAGCGAACGAAATTTTGAATGAACAATCGAGAATTATGTAAATAACAAGAATCAAGCTCTCACAGTTACAACATCCACGTTTTTATAGCAATGTTATCGCCATAGTGAGATATCAAAAATGGAATTATTTTACCGTTAACTCAGATGATTGAGCAAGAACACTGTCAAAGATGAGCGTGAGCTACGAAAGGGGAAAGAAAGGCCAATAGGAAACCATAACATTTTACCCTATAACAAATGTTCCACGTGGCTGCCTTCACAGGCTTGCAGGATATTAATGACACTACTGTCCCATCTAGCATCGAACAAGGAATATGCAGATCCTCTCGTTTAAAGGATTCTTTTAAATCAGACACACTTCTAGGATTCTCCTTGTACACTTTTGATTATTTCAAATATACCCATGGCTAGAAATCCATTGGTGTTAGGTCAAAAGATCACAGTGGCCACAGAAACGTAAAATAGCGTTAGATAATTCTGTCAGCAAAGTGATGTTCTAACAAACTTTCGATTCCTTCCTGGGCGTATTTCACTCTTCTGTGTCAGTAAAAGTTTTATTGTGTACTTTTCATTGTTTGATGTCTGTCTTGTGTTGGAACAGCTTGGCCGAGTATGGCCCTTGTGCCATAACTCAATGCAAATATTTAATAGACGTTTGACGCATGTCTCAACATGTGGGGAGGGCCGTCTTGATCTACGCGACGTCAGATATGGAATTTGGCTGCTGCAAATCAAGAATGACGTAATTCGTTAACAAGTGCTGCACCAAGAACGCAAGAAGCACCTCGAGCTGTTGCCAGACGATCGTGTCTTATAATGTTATGCACTCTCACAACTCTTTCGATAGGAAGGGCTGGTCGACTAGCTCGATACATTACCGCAAGTGCAACCCGTTTCTTCAAATTTTCACACGAAATTACACAACTCGAATAGAACACGGACCTCGTAGATCATGATGTCCACGGAAAACACGTAATGCCTCTGATGTATTTTGACCATTCATATAATAAGGCTTGGCCATTTCACCATGCTTTTTAGCTGAAACTAATTTTATTCCCCAGGCGAAATGTATGTCGTGTTAAGCATATTATAGGAAACTACTTATGGTCAGAGTTTGACATGCAACAGTTGACTACTGTAATAATATTGAAATCACTGTTAGAACTAGTCGGGATAGAGGTGTCATTCATCGCTACTTTAGTGCGGGTAGAATTTTGGGGATTCTCTTCCGATTTTCTTCCACACGAGAGTCGCACTACAGGGATTCCCAAGATATCCTTTTCTACTTTCACCTCACTTGACTTTGTCTAGTGGTTGGAGCAGCTAGGCCAAATATGCCCCTTACGCCATAAATACCTAAACCAACCGTTTCACTTTGGGTCCAAGATTAATATTTCCATATTCCTATTGTACGACGGGGGAGGTGTCGTGGCTCAGTGGGTATGCCCACTGTGCTAGCAGCATTCGAGTTGTATACGGCGCAGGTTCGGTGTTCGATTCTTCCCAGGTGCATTCCTCCCTGGGTGTATTTCTCCCTTCTGTGTCAGTAAAGCTTTCACTGTGTGTCAATTACTTGATATTGTATGTCTTGTGTCAATTACATATAGTATTGTGTCTGGAGCAGCATAGCCAAATATAGCCCTTGCTTCATAAAACCCCAAAACCAATCAACCATAGTGCGATGATAGTGTAGTTGCTCATTTGATGAACTGCCATAAGCACCCGATATTACAGATTTGTTTAATAAAAGTGATAATTTGTTGGTAAAACGTTAATCTTATATCCTTCCAACAATTTTTCCTCGCGTAGTCTCACTAATAAGCGTATCTTTGGTGACAAGGCATAGTAAGTTTCAAAGAAGTTCTTTACACTTAATACCAAATTCATTTTTGAATGTCATCTAGCTTATATCTAAGGCCGTGAATTTGAATCCGCTACTGTAGAACTATATTTCCATGAATGTTATACAAATCTGAAATACATTATCGGTACGATTCAAGACATGTTCTTCATTGCATTTAGGCTTTAATAAGTTGTGGGTTACTCACCAGCATGTTACTTGTTATATAAAATTGTTATTTTAAGTGCTTAACTGGCTAGAATTACTGAGAAATTAACATGTGGCTTATTCTGTTACAAATAGCAGCTTAGTTTAAATTATTATAACAGTAGAATATAGTTAAATGTAGTTCAGTTTTGCGGTTGTGCAGTCCGTGAGCACATGTTTCTGTAGAAAAGGCAGATACTTTTATAATTGTGTAGTGAGCGCAAATGTTGTCTTCAAATTACCAAAGTTAGAAATAAACTAAATAAACGAATACCCTTCAGATGAAGTGGTAGTACAAAAAATTCTTAAATCTAGTAACTTACAAGCGTAGTCAAAGTAATGGGTTAATTGTCTTATTTACTAAATTTCAAAGTATCAAATAATATCATTGTTTTAAAATCTACGAGGTAGCAAAAATCGGTCAATAGTTCCGATTGATATTGCTTTACAAAACCTAAAAGTGAAATTTCTCAAAATTTCTTCACCTCTAAGAGGTTTCGATGGTTTTTAATGCTCAAATCTTCAAATAATGGTAATCATTAAATACTACGTCGATCACATAATTACAAAGGAAAAGCAATTGTTTCTTTTCTCCTAAACTAAAAAAACATTAACATGAAATTATATAATACTGTAATTTTTTTCTAAAAAGAAATCTATTCATGCCACATAATGATAATAGCGTTGAACCTTGTTATACAATATTTCACTGTTAAGTAAATTGCGTGATTTCCTTAATAAGCTTCATTTAATAGCCACGAAGGAAGAACAGAGTCATCTATCACAGTATGATGGGTAAGTTTCAATTAGAGCATGCTATTTCAGTACTATGGGTCAGAATTAATTATAAAACTACCAAAAACTCATTGTCTACCAAAACCATCTGAAATTTAATTGTCAGTCATAATTTAATAGATCACTTCGGATTATTCTTTTACAAAAAGACGAAATGTATCAGTAGAAAACATTTTGAAACATTTTAGACGGTTAATTTATTATTAGATATTCTACTTAAGAATAAATTGCTAGAAAGCCTGCATTAACGTTCTTCACGTTATTTTTTAGAAAATTGAATTTCTTGATATTTTCTTGTTTCGACAGTCCTGTGTTATTGTATGCTCTTCTGATACAAATGTTTTGTAACGGTAATATTTTAAAAATACATTATCTAGCTTAAAGTATGTTTTTGAGAAATCTTACAAATTTACAAAACCATCTTTGTGAGTTATTGTTTACATTAGAAACAAAGCAGGGTTGGAATAAGAAGTTTTCTGATTACAACGTTAAAGATAGAAATACTTTTTATTGAATACAAGTTAAACATGAATAAAAATTTTTATGTCATATTTAAATGAATTATCCAACATATTCTTATCAATCTATTTGTGCTGTGCTATTTGGATTCCGTAAAATGCTTCTAAAATAATAAATGAAATTTATACATGCAACTAGTTTCATTTTAATCCACGGAGGTTTTTTATAAATGATTAATCCTACTGGTGGTTGTCTCGACGAGGCAACTCGTCGGTGGCAAAACTGATCAGATCGTGTTGGACGAAATATCTCGTCATTAGAAGAAAGCACGATCGTGATCTTTAGAATAAAACTGCTCACATATCGATCATCCTCATAAAACAATCGGCAAAATCTTGACGTGATATCTCGTAATAAGTAAAAATGGTCAAACCTTTGATGGACGAAATATCTCGTAGAAACCATTTGGAAGTTAAGCATGACTAGTATGCATTTCATGTAAAATAACTTTCCGGAAAATTTAATTGTAAAGTTATGTAAAAACTAAACTCTTTATCAATGGTGTTTTAAATAAATTTCCAATATAAGCAATAATCATAAACAGAGTTGGATTGAATAATATAAAGTCGTTTGCTTTATATAAACTAAATTTATGCATTTCATATAAGCGTGATTAACACATTTATCTTGGATAAGGGTAAATTTACTTGGGCCCTTTTTATATAAAAATAACAATCATTTTATCAGCAAACAGTTTTAAAACCTGAGTATCAATTGGGAAATGTTATCGGACGACAAGGAAAATAAAGTTCAAAAACAAAATTAATTGTTAATCTACGAAAATATGCCTTATTTGTACTTCACGTTCCTCAGTATACTGAGATATAAATACTTCTGGAAATTCTAAGATTATCAGTGACCGTTATCAAAACAAAACATTGTTAAAACAAATCAAATCTAGAGAAACCGGTCGGTCACCAAAAATGTATTATAAATCTTATTCCTTTCCCGTACGAGGCACAATCGCCAAACTAACAGTTCGTAACACTTTAAGGTATCCGACTACCTTTAAAACGCGATTTTCGGCGGAAATTGCGATTTTCCAAATTTGATATAATATGAAAGCCCGATTTCTTATCTTTCCAAATCTGTTTAAATTTTGTTCCTACCATGCATAGAACGTAAGATACAGGTCTTTTAATACTACATAGTCGACACTTTTTAAAACCGGAAGTGCCTTTCTGCAAACAGGAAGTGAACGTAAAAGTTTGTTTACATTCTTATTTTAACAAATTAAAGCGTTAAAATTTGCTCTGAAGTGTGGATTTTTTTTATTAATTAAAAAAAATTAATTAAAAAACTACTTTTTACACAAAAATACATCTGGCAATCATGTTTAACTTCACAATCTGGCATCAAACTTGAGTTTCAGTTTGTACACAATTTGAACTCGTGATTTTCGATCGTGCGTTCAAAAAGTTCTACAACTTGATAATTCTTCTTGCATAAAGTGATTTTTCTTTACAAAATGGGAAAGAGTATTGCCAGGAAGAAGAAACACCACTTCAAAGGTAATCAACACTCTAAAACACTGAAGACTAACAGTCTTGAAGATCCAGTGTGCACAGCCAGTGCTTCAAAACTGCAAGCATCTAGCTCTTCCAAATTCGAAGTTTTGAATGAGGAACTGTGTGGTAATCGGATTTTCGACCTGGAAACTTTAATAAATATATTTTTGGTGCTTCCATGTCCCAAATGCTTTGCTTCTGGTTTGCATTTAGTTGAAGACTCCAGGTATGGATTGTGCTCACACTTCTCTTTGAAATGTCACAATTGTGATTTTGTAAAAGGCTTTGCCTCCTCCAAAAAGAACAAAAATGTACCTGAAGTGAACTCTAGAATAGTTTATGGGATGAGGCAGATTGGAAAGGGATTTTCTTCAGCGTATAAACTGTGCACCACGCTGAATTTGCCACCAATTTCTAAAGCTGCGTATAACATCCATGAAGAGAAACTCTTGAAAGTTGTGTCCGAGGTTGCTGAATTTTCAATGTTAAAAGCAGCTGATGAAGTTGGTTCAAAGGGAGAAGACAGTGAATGCGGCGTGTCTGTAGATGGAACGTGGCAGCGTAGAGGGTACACTTCTTTGAATGGTTGTGTTGCTGCCATTTCAATTGACACGGGAAAGGTTCTCGATTTAGAAGTCATGTCCTCATACTGCAGAATTTGCAAAAGATTACACAAACTGAAGAGAAACCCGTCATTTGAATCACAGGAAGCTGACCATATATGCCAGTGCAATTTTAAAGGGTCATCAGCAAAGATGGAAACTGTTGGTGTCGACAGAATTTTCAAGAGGTCAGTGAGCACTCGGAAGCTGAAGTACACGAAATACTACGGTGATGAGGATTCTAAAGGCTATTTGTGCGTCCAAAACACATATGGCGAAAAAAGTGTTTCAAAACTGGAATGCATTGGGCACATTCAAAAACGGGTGGGTACACGTCTGCGAAAATTGAAAAGCAAAACCAAAGGTCTGTCTGGTAAAGGCAAGTTATCAGATGTCTTTATCGACAGACTACAAAATTATTATGGCATTGCGATTCGCTCTAACGTGGGCAACTTACAAATGATGCAGCAAAATGTAATTGCAGCTTTGTTTCATTGTGCTTCATCACCAAAGAAACCGATGCATGGCCAGTACCCTATTGGTGTAGACAGTTGGTGCTATTACCAGCGAGCTGTAAGCGAAGGGAAAGAACCAGAAAAGCTCAAGCATTCTGGTTTGCCCAACAATATTTTAAATGTAGTCAAACCAGTGTATTTAGAGCTTTGCACCAGAGAACTTTTGAATAAGTGTCTGCATGGCAAAACTCAAAATGCCAATGAAAGTTTCAATGGTGTTATTTGGCAGAGAGTTCCGAAGGAGGTTTTCGTCAGCCTAAAAACTGTAAAATTAGGGGCTTATGATGCAGTAATACAATATAATGATGGATTTGAGGGTTGCACCAGTGTTTTAAGCAAGATGAACATTGAAAATCTTGGTTACTTCACATTAAAAGGTTACCAAAGTTTGGATCGCATTAGAATCAGTGATTCCAAGCGCCATACAACACCCGTTTCAAAGAAGCGCAGGAAGGTTTTGAGGGCAATTTGGAAAAAAAAAGTAGTTGATTTAACTTCTATAGAAGGTGATCTTTATAAATCAGGATCATTTTAGAGCTACATTTTCCATTTAAAGGTAAGATTCATTATTGAATTTTGTTTTTAGCTTTTTCTTGAAATTGACATTTTAGAATTTTGCTTTTACGCAAAACATGAAAACTCAAAAAGTTATGCTTCAAATGTTATGAAATTTGGTAGGAATACTTTCAAAGAGTTTATAAAGGGAATGTACCACTTCTGTAATTGTGCATTAATTAGTTTTTTTATTTTTAATTATAAAAGTTATGCGTTGCTATAATTTATGGAAGATTTTCTTCTTGGTTGTACTTGAACCTCTCCAGTTTTTAAAAGAACTGGTTTACAATGATGTGAGAGGTACATTCCCTAAAGGAGGTTTCAATCTTCAAAATAAAATTTACAAAATAAGAATATCTTAATTTAAATTTAAGTTATCATGTTTTGCGGTGGTGCTAGTTTTTGTCTATTTTTCACCCCTTTTTGGGGTTTAAATTTAAAAAAAAATATTAATTATTTTTTTTATATGTTTTTCTCTAAGTTTTTAACCATATTCTATAATATAATGCACAAAAAAAGTCAAATTTCAAATTATTTCAAAAAATCCTTTCCGAAGGTAGTCGGACACCTTAAAACAGCGCCCTATCGATCCGAACAATAAAACGCGAATTTTAAAGGCCACAAAATAGTCGCCAAAGACAAAGAACAAAGAAACTCCCGAAGAATCCTAAAGTGATTTCGAAAAGGAAGGCAGGGGCGAGAAAAAAAAAGCCGACTTTTACAACACTGGCGATAATAAAAGAAACTAATACCCAAAACACGCACAACTAGACCAACAAATAATAACAATAATAACATTCCAGAAAAATCCACCTGGGCACCCAAAAGAACTTAAGGAAAATGCTCTTGGATAGGGGCCAGAATTTTCGGCTGATCATGTGATCATGCACCAATCCGATTGGGATTTGGTGAGTAGTTGTTTTCGCTGCTAATAGAGGGCGCAATATCTGAGTTGCTTTTCGAACAGCTTGATCTTGGGGAGTAGGACTGTGTTTGGCTCCTTATCGCCTCTACCTATTTTGTTCATGTAATGATAGCTAATGATCTGGCGCACCTTAACTAAATAGTAAACGGATAAGGAATAACAATGTAACTTTCAGACGAAATATCTTTTACCTCTGAGAGAGACTAAAATAGAAAACTCGATCTTCTGTAAGTGTGTTCGTATTAGTTTTGGTTGCTAAATCAAAGTTTTAGTTTGAGGAATTTGATTTAGTCTTACTTCGATTGGTTGACAGAAATGTTTATCGACCAATCAGAGAAGACGGGTAACTTTATCTTTCTCTATTGCACTGATATTCATAAGTCGTAAGCAAGCGTTTTCGTGTTAGTTTTGGTTGCTAATTTAAAGTTTTAGTTTGAGGCATTTGATTTATTATTACTCTGATTGATTGTGACAGAAGTGTTTATCGACCAATCAGAGAAAACGCGTAGCTATTTCTTATTCCATTGCACTGAAATTCTATCTAATCTGCGAATTTTCAAATTCTGCTGTCGTTTCAATTGAAAATATTTTTAATGCCTTTAAGCTAAAGAATGTAGAATTTCAGGTTATCTTGAACACAAGTAAATGTATTAATATCATAGGATAGATTTCAAATGCCGCAATTGCTTTCTGAACAATGTAGTGCACTCTAGAAAAACTGCCAACAAAAAATTTAAGGAGTTCAGAAATGAAATTATAGCTGCATGGCAATAAATTGTGAAGTAGTGCAATTAGAATTCCGATGTATGAGTATAAGAGAAACTTGGTGACATCACTACGTATGAATCCTTTCATTCTCCGCTCTTGTGGCCTTAATGTAAAACGTGCGTTTTTTGAACCATGGCATTCATCCAGAAGTGGGATATATTTGAAGAGAATAGTATATAGTATTCTTCAAAACAACTAAGCTGCAAAGTAAAATCTGACATTCCAGATTCGTTTGAGTTTTTAACTTTTCATGAGGTTTCATTTCGATGTGCTTACATGATTGTTTTCAGATAAAGTTTAGAAAAGAAGTATATTTATAATAGAGGAATTCTCTCTCTCTCTCAATTCTATTACACACACAATTTAAACTTAAGGTTTAAGCTTTCTTCACTTCAAATTGATATTAATTAAGGACATGCCTCTAATTAACAGCATATGACTTGTGTATTATCTTTTTAAGTATATGCAATAAATGATAGATAAATCAAAAACGACTTTCATTTAAATATGAATTTTGGTTTATATAAAAGTAAAACATAAGCAGATGGTGCTCATAAGAGGATATAGTTGTGGGTTATTATATACGCCTAAAATAAAAGAAATAAATGACAAAATATGAAACATTTTTCAAAATAAATTGATATTTTGCATCTCAAAAACTTTTTTAAATTCTTCTCGTTGTATAATTGAGATGATTAGAAAACGAAAAAGTACGGTCCCACTACAAATTTCATTGCCATTCAGGTGAGTAACAAGTGTTACTTAGATAAAGAATCTAAATAAAAGTACTTAGATTGTTACTTAATCTAATAAAAGTTACTTAGATTATTATGATAAAGAATCTGCTTGATTTTGAGATTAATGAGACATTTCCTATACGTCTGTGCTTGTATTTTAAAAAATAGATATGGATGGTTATCGTATATTTTTCCCCGCTTTCATTTGAGAGAATTGGTCATAATTTTATTTTTACAGTGGTTTGTTTCTTTTGGCAGCTTTATAAGGAAGTACTGTTGTTCCCTGAAAGATATTCATTAGTTCTGTACACTCCTTTAGATTTTTGAATACGTGTATATTGTTTTCACCAGAAGCTAAGTCATCAGAACTGTATTATGTCAACTTTCAAATGTTTTATAATTGAGTTCCTTTAATTTGTAATAATGCACATGGTTAACATTGAGTTTATTGAAAATTGGTTGATTATGACAATATTTAAAATAATCCAAAATATTTGTAATTACGGCATAGATGCTGTATAAATTTATATTAAATAATTCTAACATATAAAGGAATCCCAGCATATTTGCATGTTTGATATTAAAATGTTAAGTGCATTGATAAGAAAAACATTAAACATAAAAATTATTAATATTTAATCGAATTAAAAGTATATTCTATTACTTAAAAGCTTATTAGTTGTCAATTTATAAAAGTAAAACTTAGAAATTAAAGGTTGTCTAATATTAATAATTTTGATAACAGAACCTATTTGCTTGAAAAAGATCTTTCAAGCGTAACATACAAGAAAATATTCAAACTTACAAATAATAAACTTACAAATTGAGTGGGAGATGTTTAAAACCCTTGCATGTAAAATGCATATATTTTTCGGAAACTTTTAAGGAATAAAATTATAATTATTATGTCATTTGTTTGTAACACAATGCTTTTGAATAAGATTTTTATGTACAATTTAAAAAGAAATATCTTTAACAATTACGATAAAAATTATTGCTGAAAATTTATTATATTTCCATATCTAGATTGAATCATAGATTAATTGGAATCAAAGCATATCTATCAATCCGTAAAATCACTTAAAATCAATCCGATTTAATTCAATACTAGCAACTAGAATATATCTGAAATATACATGCGAAACTAAAATAAAATTTTTTGTAACTTTCTTTTAAATATGTTCCCTTAATCGAGTTCTTAAAATGTAAAAACTCAGTACAAAAAATGTGTTTCTTTAGAAATATTAGTATAAAAATATAAACTAAAAGTACCATCAATAAGAAATTACAGAATATTAAATTAATCACCTTATTGGTTCTATACAAAAACTCAACATATAGTGAAAGATAAAAACATAATTTAATAGTTTTTTCTTCAAAAAGCTAATAATGATATGCTACAAAATTCTCAATATTTATCTATTTTATAAATATGTGTTTAGCGTTTTTGCTATATTATATTTATTTGAATTTACTGATTACTCAATTTTTTATGACTTGATTTACATCAACTACACATTAGCTTGATAGAATATATGAACATAATTGCTTTTTTTTCAAATACGTTTTGTAATAACCATAAAATTAACAGTTCAATATTTTAATTAAAAGTATCTTCTGTCTATTTCGTATATTTGAGAATTTCTTTGAAATTTATACATAAATTATTGTTTATTAATTTATTAACTCTAAGGGAACTTTGTAAGGTAAAACTATTTTTAAGCAGGAAAGTATAAATTCCAATCTTAATCGAAAAATGTTTCAGATAGTTTAATTCCCCTTAAACGATAGTTTCTCGTTTTAATTGACCTGTAGATTGATTGACGCAAATTAAGTAAGTTTGTTTGCTTAATTACTGGCATTGCGGGTGTATCCGGAAAATTAAATGATCATTTAAAACCTCTAATGAGGCTAGTAATTGTCCATGAAACCAATTGGTTTGCCTTAAAACCCTTTTTCCTCTATGAGACTCATACTTACTTTTTTGCATTTTTTTGTCCTCATTTGTCTCGAGTGGGCAGTTTGCATTTTTTCTTCAATCCCCTTAACGATATTCTGCTTATTTTGTAAAGAACTGAATCAGTTAATGCAGATGTATTTCGTCTAAGTGCATTAGAAATGGGTTGTAAACTTTTTGTATTGCATCCACTAAAGTATGTCGTTTTACTGAATTGAATATCATTAAAGTTTCAGAAAAGTCTGTATCTAATTCTTTACTTATAGGAATATTGCTGCAATACAAGCATATCGACATAAGTGGAGCACTGTGCACATAAATTATAGGACTGTACCATGCATTAACTTGTTTTTGTTTCAAACTCAACTTAAATCTATTCTCTGAAGCGAATTTGAACAAGCTGTGAGAGTAAAAGATAAGAGTATTAGTCAAAATCGTAGTCAATTATGTAAAAAATGCTTCAAAAAATGGATAATAAAGATTGTAAAACAACAAAATAGTCGATAGCCATTTCGGCGGAAGAGAGTAAAGGAGACTAGTGTTTAAATATGTTATTATTAAACTATGTTTCCCATACTCGCTTTTTTCAATTAAAACTTTCAAAGCCTCGTGGAGAAAAATTACTATCGTTAACTAAGTTAGCCCACTCGGGGCATTTTCTTTTGGTGTGTATGGGCTTCACGAACACGAGGTACCCTGGTGATCTATACTTATCCAATAGTGTTTATTTGCCTCTTGTAAACATGGAAGTCGCAGCCCAGGGATGCCCAAGAGATTTCTCTGCTTTCTTCTCTCCGTCCTTCTTTCTCCCTATCCTTACTTGACAGTGTCGTGTTTGTCGGAGCTTGATCAAATAAGACCATTGCACCATAAAACACAAAACCAACTAACTGGTTAGTAGATAGGAAAAATTGATAAAGACGCTTAAAAATAGTTGTCTCCGAGAGGTGTTAGTATCTCACAATTTACAGAGCATCAAAAGCATTCAGTGAGCTAATCTAAATCTCGAATGCAATAAAGTCGTGATGTCCTACGCCAAGCTGAATTCTAGGTTGTCAGGGAAAAGGGTTAACACTTTCAGGGACTCACATGTATATATCTGTACTGCAGCCTGTAGTGTTGCTGACATTTTTAACCCTCTGTATGGTTTCCACGAGATATCATGTCCATCAAGATATGACAAATTTGCTAATGATACCTCGTCTTTAAGATATTGGCGATTTCTTCATGTCGAGATTAAGATCAAGGGTCAGTTTCCTTCTAATGACGAGATATCTCGTCTATCAAATTCTGGTCAGTTTTGCTAATAATGAGACGCCTCTTCGGGACAACCACCAGGAGTGTTAACCAATTATTTTCTTTTAACGAATGCAATATAGGATTCTTTGGGTCGCGGTAGCCCGTTGGGAAGAGTAACGGATTAGCAATCGGTGGCTTAGCTCAAGTTGGCATGGTGTGGAAGTTTGGAGAGTGGAGTGCCAGCTCAGTTGTTGCCTCGTCATCTGACCGTGGTTCAAAATTACGTGGTGTTCTCCTCGATCTTTCGCTTTGGGATTGATCCCGGACGGTCATTAATAGTCCGTTGTGTTGCACCATTGTGACGTTAATTAATTACCATTACCATTACCCTGTATTTTACACTCCGGGTGGTTTTCTTCGAAGAGGTATCTCGTCATTAGGAATAACTGACTAGATCTTGATTTAGAGGTGCTGTATGTATCACGTTATTGGAACAAAACTGATGAAATCAAGATTTCGTCATCATAGAAAATTGGCAGTATCTTAATGACAAGATCTGTCATCATTTGTAAAATTGGTAAACAAAATCATGACTCGGATATTAAGTAACTTTAAATGCGCATACTTTTCTTTTTTACCGATATCTTTGAATTTATTTTGAAATACACTGCGAATAGTAGGCGTCGCAGGTTCAATTCCTCCCTTGGTGTAATCCTTTATTCTGTGTCTGTAAAACTTTCCTCGAATGTATATAAATTTACTTGACGTTCTTTGGTGCTGCTTGGTCAAAATATGGCCTTGATGCCATAAAACCAAACCGATCATTGTACACTATTAAGCAAGACCTTTATAAGTATTAAAACCCTCCAAGAGGTTTCGAGGAGATATCTGGTTTATCGAGATCCGGCCAATTTTGTTAATGACGAGATATCTCGTCAATCAAGATCTAGTCATTCTTGCTGATTGCAAGTTGAGACAAAACTGCCAAAGGCAATAAAGATCCAACTGCCTAAGGCAAAAACAAATTGTCTCTTACCCGGAAAACTGGTGGCACTTGGGAAATGGTTTTTGTGACCGAGGCTAGTCATTACAGGGCGGTTTTCGACGCTAAGATCAACCATCAGGAGGGTTATGATAAGTAATTTGTGATAGAGCAATTATTTTGTTTAAATAACTAGACTAGTATTTGAAGTACCCGCAAATTGATATATCTTGTGTAACTTTTTGTTATTCACAACGCATTCAGCGAAAGTAATCTCTTTAAACAAATCGCCCTTTATGTTACATTCTAAAACTATTGCTGAAAGCAATACTATTACTACTGCAATATTTATATGCATTTATTTCATTTATTTTGCTTCTCCAAAAACGTTCAGCAAATATGTAAATGAAAACTGAAGTCTAAAATGTAAGTATAAACATAAATCTCTCTTGATGAAAGTCTTGATACTTTCAGTGACAGTGGATTATTTGATTGATTGGGTTGGGTTTTTTATGTCACAAAGGCTGTGTGTGGCCATACTGCGCCAAACACAAGACAGGCAACATCAAGTAATGGACATCCGCATAAAAAGAAAATTTTACTAACACAAAAGAACCAAGCCTTCAAGAAATTTTAATGCTAAGTTTTATATTTAGTGCAAAATACATACATGTTAAGTGATAGGTCTTCACCCATAAGGCGTTAAGATTCTTTTGGCCTTAGTGACGTTTTAAAGGATCATAAAAGCACCAATATGGTCGATAAAATTAGTTGTCAATGGCAAAAATCGATATTGGACTGAAATGCTTTACGCATTTAGCACAAATTTGCATTTGTACCTACTCCAATAAAATATTCAAGCAAACATGTCTGAGCATGTTAGATTGTTATAGATCCTTTCCCCATTAAAATAAAAAAAAATCAAGCGAGCAATTCGATCAAGGAAAAGGGTTGTAACTCAAATAATAAATGCATTCGTAGAATAATATCGTGTTATTGTGTTTCCGATTTCCTGTGAAAGATATTGTCACTAACGTCGCCTTTGACGGTTCTCTTCGAATAGTTTTCTGTGTTAGCAGCACAAGGGACTTTGCTTGGTGGAATAGGAAGCTGCCTCACTTCAAGTAACGAAATATTTGGCTGATTGGCTATTCAATAGTATTTGTTATGCAAATTAATCCTTGGAATTTCAATCTGAACTGTCGTCTTCACAAAGAATTGGATCACAAGACGAATATTTTATATCGTGCATTACGCATGTAATAATATAGAAAAATTTTGGAAATATCTAGTCACTATTTTTTAGTGTTTATCAATTTCGATGTAATTTGCAGGGTGTTCCTACCAACATACGTATATTGTTATATAATTTTGGGGGATTGAGATGATAGTGTATGCAATATTGTGTCAAATTAAACTAATTTGGTCAATTTGTTTTATAAAATAATACATTGTAACTTAGTTTCAAGGATTTCTTAAAAACCCACAATAAAGTACAGCGTCTAATTGTCTCTTTTCCAAGAAATAATCATTTTAGGATTTCATCAAACTTTAAAAATTGTTTTTCTTCAAGAATGAAAATGTAGATTATATTACACTGAAGAGTGCCAGAAAAACTGGTACATCAGTCTAACACTTGGTAGGCCTCCCACGGGATCGTAGAACTGCAGAAAAACGACTGGGCAATGAATATCACATTTCCTGTAGGTCGGTTCATAATTCTGTTGTATTTTGAATTATGAGATTTCTGTGTTTTACAGCGAGTTGACATGGCATCCCAGATGTGTCCGATAACGATGAGATTTAGTGACTTAGGTGGAAATGGCAAGACCCCCAACATAGATGAGTGTTCCTCTTATAATTTGTCGTATCTAGACTTGTGTGGCGGCACACTGTGTTGATGATGTTGCATAATAAGGAACCCATTATGAGAGTGCAACTCACCTAAATTGGAAAAATTTTCCGTAGTGAGAAACCAAACCAACAAAATCTACTGGTAATTCACCATTAGATACTACTCATACTTACGGAATCCTTGCTCTACATTTCCTCCTAACCTCATGTCTACAACCCATTGCAAGCCGGGTATAGTTGGACACTGAATTGTTTATTCGATTGCATATCCTGCTGAAGATCATCGAAAAGGATTAAGACCAGCTTAGAGTTTATTGAGCAATTTAATGCTGCACTTGCAAGGGAAAACTCTTATTAGCGTACCTATAATCTAATGTAGTCTTGCTTAACAAAAATTGACCATTGTATGACAAACAAAAATCTTCTGGCGATCCACCACATTGGTTACCACTCGCAGTTAGGTAATTCTACATTTACCTCGATTCTTGTGTCTACCACACAATGCACAACGGTTATAATAATTCTTTAGAAAATTAGTTGGACACTAAACTGTTCAGTCACGTATCGCGTTGAAAACCATAAAAGGACTTCAACCATAATCGTCGAGCAATTTAATCCTGCACTTATAATGGGAATCTGTTATTAATGCATCTTATAATCGAATTAGGTATTGTGTAACAAAAACTGACCATTGAACAACAAACAAAAATCTGCTGGCAATCCACCATTGGTTATCACTCGTACTTAGGGAATTCTACTACACTTACATCAATTCTAGTGTCTACCACCCAATGTGTACCTGATCGTAATGAGGATTCTTCAAAAAACCCAGTTGGGGCGCTAAACTGTTTGTCCAGTCACGTATCGGGTTGAAAATCATCAAAAGATTAAGACCAGACTAGACTTCGTCGGGCAATTTAATGCTGCACCGACATGGAGAACCCGTTATTAATGCAACATCTATCACCGAAGCGCCGCGCCCGACGATAGGTGTGAGGACAGGGAGCTGTCTGGCTCATTGTGCAAGGTTAAATTGCGATAGTCTGAATGTGTTAGCAAGCGTGCAATTCTAGGAGGTATGGTAGCTTTTAAGGGTATTGGTCAATATTTGTGGTGCGGGAGGCTGACAGTTTGCATATCTAGAATTGGAATATCAGGAAAGCAAATACTCCTTTTTTGGGGAATGTATGCTGAGGCAAAGTAATTTATTTAGATAATGAGCACTTCCGTAATATGCTGTAGACATTCCAAACTTCAGTCCTCGCAAGTCAATAGTATTTGAGAAAATAGCAGAAAAGAAAGGCATTAATTCGAGTTATAACCTCTTCGTGTTATTATAAATTCGTTTCATTCGCTGCACTTATTCAGATTATAAAATTAAATTGCCAATTAATAGTGAGTAAAAGAGCATATATCTTAGTTCTCAAGGAGTCGAAATTTAGAGGTCTTTCCTGCAATTGTATATCTTGACATATTTATGTCTCGGATGTGTTTTTCTACAACCAAATATCCAAGTTAAATCTAAATGGATTTTCTTCAGCTTCTACTTTAGATGCATAAGTTTTATAATTTTTTTTATTTGCCCAGGATATAGTTTAAAATATATGAAACGAAGTTTTCTGTTTAAATATTTCGACAATTTGTGACAATCTTTTCAGTTGTATGTTCTGGTGCTTAAGAATTTGCAAATATTCCTTACCAGGATTGCCCGACGGTTGATATCGTTCCTAAATATTTTATTACTTCTGAGTATAATTGCTGAATGATATAATGGTCTTCATGATTAATTACTTCCCAAATTGTAACCTCAATTTCAACTAAAATGCAAGAAGTTCACTGAAGCTAATTTAACGTCTTGTTTCATCTTGTAAAAGCTGTTTTTGAATAAATCTCTCATAATTTATTTTCAAATGATAAACATCATTTTAATACGGGAAATTTCTGTCGATCTGACTTGGAAGTACTTTGAATATGCAGAATATTAAATTCTCGGAAAATTTTTGAATAAATAGTTGCCCCAGAGATTCGATGTTTCAAACAAGTGATCTGATTTAAAAAGTAACATTCTCTCAAACCCAATCTCCTTGCTGAAAGATTCGAAGTCTGAGGGGTCAAGTACCTTGGGTGTAATGAAGCAGACACCAACCCTGCAAGAGAAGATTGGATTCGATGCAGCACATGATTCCACGCATATCCAAAACGGGTAAAATCCGGATTGGAGTAGATAATGGGACATGTGCTAGTGTAATACATGCTTAGATTGGTTTCGTGGAACGCAATCTTCGCGTGAAAGGAGCAAAATGTGTTTGCGATATTGCACTTAATAATGTAACACTCGTGTTTTAGAACAAAAGTAGCATATATTTAGAAATTACATTTATATAAAATAACATTTCTTTTTACATTTCATGAATTATGAACAAAGAATAAATGGTTTAAATGGGTTTTATGTTGATTTTTTTTAATCGTGCGTGTATTGTGCAGTGTATTTTTTCTTCACAAACTTCGATTGGTTACCTCGAGTGTAATCCTTTCGTGAAAGGAGTAAAATGTGTTTGTGGCATTGCGCTTAATATTGTAAGAGTCGTGCTTTTGGACAAAAGTAACATGTATTTAGAGATTACATTTAAAATAACACGTTTCGTGAATTCTAAGCAAATTATTAATGGTTTAAATAGTTTTTAATGTTGATTTTATATTCTTTGTGTTCTGCATTGTGCAGCGTATCTTTTCTTTATCTTGGTTGTAAGAATTAGGGAGGTGGTTACTTGGGGCAGAGACCTTCACACCAGGTTTATTATCGAGAACGAGGGGGACATTTTTAACGAGCGACATTCAGAGGAATCTGAAGACATCAATCGTTGCCTCGTAAGACAGGAGGATTTTACGTCTAGAAAGCTAGAGGATTACCTGACAGTGGTGAGGGCCGTCGTGGCTCAGTGGGTATGTCCACTGCGCTAGCAACCTTCGAGTTGTAGGCGGTTCGGTTCCTGTCAGCTGCATCCCTTCCTGAGTGTACTTCTTTCTTCTGTGTCAGTAAAACTTTTATTGTGTGTATGTCTATTACTTTATACTGTAAGTCTTGTGTCGGCGCAGCTTGGCCAAATATGGCCCTTGCGCCATAAAACTCCAAAACAACCAACCAACCAACCTGACGGTAATGGAATGGTTGGGCAGCTACCGGAGAAAAGCCACGAATAACGCATGAATCCTGCCGAATATTAATCTTCCATGCGTATTAAGGTAGTTAAGTTTAATTCGCACTGGAGCAACACAACGGGTTATTCGCGACCATCCGGGATTAAATCCAATTGGAACGATCCAGGACACCTCGCAATTTTGGATCACGGTCAAATGCCGAGGTCAACACTTGATCTGGCACCCTACTCTCTGAACTTCCACACCACACCAACATGAGAACATTAGAGGTTACGGAGGATTTTAAGTAGATCAGTCCCCACGTGCACGATGTCTTTGGTTGGATTGAGTTTCGGAATCCTCCGGTTTCCAATCCGTGATACCACCTCCCTACTGTTCTATGGATCGGTTAAACTAAAATGTGAACGAGGTATCTAAGATTCGATCTACCCTATTCTTCGATCTGTCGTTCATTTTATTATCCTCAAGATTCCTCTCGATCACCTCAATTCATTCCGTAAAAACGAGGCCGTCGTGGCTCAGTGGGTATGTCCACTGCGCTAGCAACCTTCGAGTTGTAGGCTGCGCAAGTTCGATTCCTATCAGGTGCATTCATCACTGGGTGTATTTCTCTCTTTTGTGTAAGTAAAATTATAAATGTGTGTGTTTCCATTGCTTGATACTCTATGTCTTGTGTCTGGCGCAGCATGACCAAAAATATGGCCCTTGCGCCATAAAATCGCAAAACCAACCAACCATTCCGTTATAACGTGCATATCAGTATCGGCTTAACCTATATAGATTTTATCTTTACATTGAAGACTTGTAGTCCTTGAAATGACGCAAAGTTCCAGAAACAGTCTAATAGTTTCAAACTTCTAATTAGGGTTGCTATGGAGGACAAAGATTCTAAAAGAACTTTTACTGTACTTAGGAAAGGTAGACAAATATTGAAATAGTCCAAAAGTTACTGGGAAAATATTTACAAAGTCGTTTCAGCGGCTTGTAATCTATTTATTCTCCGAGTGTTCAGAATCACAGTACAGCTGTTTGATAGCCGAGTGGCTAAAGTTATGGCCTCAATTCAATAGGAAGTAGTTTCCATCGCGGCTTTGATGTTTAGTTTCAGAATCTACTTTAAGCTTACTCTAAATCCTGGTTAAACATGCCCTTACGTACTGCCTGCTAACCTCGACAGCAGACTCCGCCTTACATCTGAGTGGTTACGATATCTATAAAAAGAAGAATAGTACATTTAGGGAACTGGTGAACGTCTTCATTTTATTTTGGTTTTGGTGAATGTTGGTGACGGAAACAATCATTTTATCAGGATAGGACGTTCTCGACAACAAGTAAAAATCAAATATATTTCCAAATTACCGTTTAGTACGTCAAGGTGACTAACATGAATACATTTCTTCGTACATCTAGAGAAAATGGGATAAGGCACGTTTCTATGGAAACACAAGCATAGACTTTGTGACGAAAGTAGTTTTTGTAATAGACAAACAGTAATAAAAGAGTAGTGAAACAAATGTGGTTTTAAATGCACAAAGAAGTACTAATGCTACACGTATTTCGATATTAACCATTTTTATGTGTGTGTGTGTGGGGCCGCGGTGGCCCGGTTGGAAGAGTAACGGACTTGCAACCGAAGGGTTGCGAGTTCGAATCCAGCCAAACACCGTCGTGTACAAAGGGGGCTGGTGCACGTTAAATCTGTCGTGGCCTCAAATGTCCTCACGTTGGCGTGGTGTGGAAGTTTGGAGAGTGGGGTGCCAGCTCAGGTGTTGCCTCGTCATCTGACCGTGGTTCAAAATTACGTGGTGTTGTCCTCGGATCTTTCCCCTTGGGATTGATCCCGGACCGTCACCAATAGCCCATTGTGTTGCTCCAGTGTGACGTTAATTGAAATCCCCCCCCCATTTTTATGTGTATAATTAATGTTATTAATTAAGTTTAGTCGAAAATTATAGGTGCTTCCTCTAATTCCTTGTTTCCCGGTATAACAATTTATTGTAGCGTGTAAAAAGCTCAATAACCAGATAGTATTTTAATGTTACACAAAAATAGGGAAGATTATAAAAATGAACTCATTAATTTCAAAATTTATAAAGGATCAAGGAGGAAAATATCAATTCTCTAAAAGTTATTTTACGAAACTAAATTAAAAGGTCCTTGCTATTGGATAGTTGACAAAACTATAAACTTCCAAATGGGCTCGATGAGATATCTCGAGATCCAGATCTGACCAATTTTGCTAATGACGATATATCTCGTTAGGCATTGCTGAGTTTTGAAGACGAGATCACATTCGGTAAGTTTGATTATTGCGAGATATCTCGTCCATCAAGACCTGGTCAATTTTGCTAATGAAAAGATACATCGTCGAAGCAACCACCAGAAGGGTAAATAACAAATTATTTTCAAAAGTATCTTGTGTGCACAAATCTCACTAACGTTTAGATAACTACTCAGTATAGAAACTTTTGTATACAATAAAGGTAGAATAAATTATAATAATTTTATGCAACTTCTGTTATTTAGTTTTATAATAAATTACCTAACCACCACTCAAGTAGAAAAAAATTGGAAAATCGTGAAGCTAAAATTATTAAATTTAGGAGATTCTCGCTATTAGACAGTGGACAAATACATTAACCCTCCAAATGGTTTCACGAGATATCTCGTTCATCAAGATCTCACCAATTTTGCTAATGACGAGATATCTCGTTATCAAGATATTGCCGACTTTTTATGATGACGAGATACAGATTGGGCCAGTTTTCTTCTAATGACGCGATATCTCGTCGATCAATATCTGATCAGTTTTTCTAATGAAGAGCTACCTGGTAGAGACAACTATCAGGAGAGCTAATTACAAATGCTACCAAAAGTATCTAGTATGCACAAATCTCAATAACGACTAGATAACTATGCATATAGAAACTTTTGTATAAAATAAAGATAAAATAAATTATAATTTTATACAAGTTTTCTATTATTTAGTTTTATAATAAATTACCAGGCCACCATTCACCCAGGAAAAAATCGGAAAATCTTGAAGCTAAAAGAATTACCACCAATCATTATTTAGAGCTATTCGGTCATTAAGGATATAATTATGAATTTAATGAGGAGGAGGGATCCGAGCGAGCCATAATGGCTAAAGGATTGACGTAGGTATCGACAAAATCCAAAAGCCTTGGACTCTTCTGATAAGATTTATATCATAATCTTTCATGAAAGTAAATAGTATATTAAAGAAAGACGGAGGGTTCGTTATTTCTGTTATATTTAATCATTTAAGCAATCTATTAAATAAGGTGATAGGGTGATCTTGTAGCTCATATTTTGTTTTTTATGAAATGGATGTATACTATATCATCAAAGGCGATAAATGAAATGAATTAGGCAGATGATAAAATCAGTTTCTCATATGCTTAATTTTGAATGGACTGGACGCTGTCTCAGGTTACAGTGAAACGGTCTAGAGACCCCCAACTTTAACCTGAGAAAAAAATAAACTCTCGAAAGATAATCTTAGACACATTGATTTTAGATTTGGAGGTGATTATCTCTTTATTGCACCCATAGAGGGAATATAAAAGTAGAGTGAGCAATGGTAAACTTTCTAGGTGTCCAGCATCATGTGACCAAAGCTAGTAGTATCGTGACCCTTAGACCGATTTCGTCATATGATTGGTCCACGGGACGGAAGAAGCCCATCTACTGATTCATGATCTGATTGGTTCATTGATTGATCATCTTATAGTAGTAGATTGGCTATTTCACCTCTTTAGTCGCCATTTTATAGAAATGCGGTTTCACACACCTATGATGCCATAATATATGTTATATTGCCAAACGAGGTGATAAGATACCAAATCGGCCAACCGTTCATTTTTAACAGAGCAATCACGTGACTACTAGTCAACATGTTGGTCGAACTGTTTGAAGCTCCTCTCAAAAGCAATGCTCAGTCAATTTATATTTCACTTGAGTTAAGTCGGTTTGTCCACTGATGCTTCAAATTAATTTTTGGTGGGCTCGAAACATCTTAGGTTGGTAGGTTTTTATTGCTCAATGGTCAGGTGTGGTCATCCTGCATCATTTATTATTTTGTTTCCTATCATATAAATTGACATACCCATAATGAAAGTTTATATTTGGGTGTATTTCATTGGGTGTATTGACACAGAAAAGAAATACAACCAGGGGAGTTGCAGGAATAGAACCCTCGCCGTCAACCGCTCGCAAGCTGCACGAGCGGTGGGCAAACTCACTTGGCCACGGTGGGCCCCATAATATTTAGTATGTGAAGTCAAGCCTGGACGATGTATAGCTGTATGAATAAGATAGAAAAAAGACTCTCCATGCCTTAAGTTGCATATCCTGTTCTTCGTACTGTCTTTTAGTTCCAGATACCTGGATAAAGCAATAAATTTGGGATAGGTAGGTAGTTGAATTCATGTCACACTAGAGCAATGTAACGGATTAATGTAACGGACTCCTCAATCCCGAAGGAAAAGATTCGAGGACAACACCTCTTAATTTTGAACTAGTGTCAGATGACGAAGGCAACACCTGATCTGGCACCCCACTCTCCAAACCTCCACATCAAGCCAACATGAGAACATATGAAGCCATGACAGTCTTAAGATGCTCCAGCCTCCCCGTACACGACGGTCTTTGGTTGGATCGAGTTTCGAACTTGCAGCCCTCCGCTTGCTAATTCGCTGCTCTTCCAAAAGGGCTACCAGGGACCAAATTTGGAATAGATTTTTAGCTATCCCCATTTTAATAAACGCATCCATCTCTTTCTACCGTAAGGGCCGCTGTTGCCCACTTGGAAGAGCAACGGTTTAGTATCCGGAGGGTTGCGAGTTCGAAACTAGGTTCAGCCACCAAAGATCCTCGCTTACACGGAGGCTGGTGCTCGTTAAACCACTCGTGGTCTCAAATGTCCTCACGTTGGCGTAGTGTGGAAGCTTGGAGAATGGGTGCCAGCTCAGGTGTTGGCCTCGTCATCTGACCATGGTTCAAAATTTCGAGGCGATGCCCCTTAATCTTTCCCTCCGGGATTCACCCCGGACCGCCGCCAATAGCCCATTCTGTTGCTCTAGTGCGACTTTAATTAATTACCTATATCCTTTTTCAGTAGATTTGAGATTTGATACGTTCGTTTCCAGATATCGTACTTGTGTATCGTACTAGTCTCAAGGAAGCAGTACCTCCAAATTTTATCTGTGCGATAAACGATTTTTAAGGTGCTGAATACATAAAAGCATGCCTCGTCATGATTGAGAACTCACTCAATCAACAATTGATTGAGCAGCATGATATCAAATCTGAAACATCTAAGATCTGATACATGTAAGAACAGTCAATTCCCAAGGATCAAACTTGGCCTTTTTGACTAGGCGCTATAAAATTCCAGTCTACCTGTCTATATAGAGCTCATCTATAAGCTTCGTTCAGAATTCGATCATTTAAATCCTTCGGGGTATCGAATGTTTTTAAAACGAATATTTCATCAGAAGAGTATCAGTTTTGAGTCTGGGAAAGCTTGACATGCAAATTAGACATCGATATTCGAGAATCCGCAAACAGTTTGGAACATATGTGCAAAATTTTCTTCGTTGTTTTTTCTCACAGAAAGGAGTACCTTCCTAAAAGATTGAAAGTTGAGAGTGAAATACAAGTTATCAGTTTTGAGGAATGTGTGATTATCATAAGAACTGATAATTAGCAATTTTCTATTATAGGTAAATAAGATTTAAAAAATAAAAAATAGCAAGACTCGTAGTATATAGATAGTAACAATAAGTACAGGCTTTTGAGTGTTTGCATTTATATCTTATTTTTACTGTGATTGTAATGTATAATAGTTCGTTTTCAGAAAATAATATATTGCTTGCCTTTTTTATTTTACACGCAACTGAAGACTGATTTGTTATCTATTATCACTCCTAAGAACTATTGTATACATAATGTTTCAACTATTTTCCCCAATAGACGACTCATGATGAATTTTGTTTCTTGAACCTAAGCAGCTGCATGATTTTCAAAAATTATTATCAAAAATATATTTATCCTAAAATTAATCTTAATTGTAAGCGATGCAGGTTTGATTCCCTGTGTGTATATATCCCTCTTCTGAGTCAGAAAACTTCCCTTGTGTGTGTACGATTACTTGATATTATATATCTTGTGTCTGGCGCAGCATGGCCAAGTATGCCCTTGTGCCATAAAAACCCAAACAATCCCTCAGGAACACGTCTTTAGGAGTGTATGGGCTTCACGCACCCGAGGTAACCTGGTGATCTATTATTTTCAAATAGGATTAGTCCTTGGTAAACTGGGGGGTCACGACCCCAGGATGCCCAAGTGATCTTTCTCCTTTCTTTTCACAAATATTTGGCTTTGTCTGTCTGCGTTTGGTGAGGCTTGGACAAGTATGGTCCTTGCGCCATAAAACACAAAACCAATCCACCAATCTAAAATCAACGCTAATGTCTCACTATTTTCAAGTAAAATGTAAATTTCCATTCACTCGTAGTTTTCCTTAACTTAAAAAATGAATTGTTTTGTATCTTTGTGTATATCTGTTAAGTTATTAAAAGAAAACAAATATGACAAGAATATTGTTTAACTTATTGCCTTATTATTTAACTTAAAGCCATTGGGAACATTTTGTTCCTTTACAATAGTATTGTGAATTTCTAGTATAATCTCAATCAACATTCAACCTTTCCTTTAAATAAGACTTGAAGCGTGCGAGTTACAGCTCACGATTGATGTTTCAATTCATTTTCATTTTAATATTTATAGTGCGTGCAACTTTTATTTCATCTTTAAAACCGGAATTGGAATTCTTATTTGGAAGAACGATGAAGTTAGTTTACTGAACAGATTTTGAGTTTCAGAACAGAGTTCGTGAGTTTCAGAACAGTCGGCGTCATGCAAACATGCATTTTTAATAAATGTCTTGTTTGGTTTTGTAGTTTTAAATTCCAGTGTTGCGTCTACATTCACTATTTCTCAATACAGTTCGCTTTAGAAATTTGTGGTACACTTGGGTCCTTAAGTAGAATCAATAGCGGACACACATCTTTTATCAAGTTACAAATTTTGAAGTTAATGATCTATTAAAAAACTGATACATTTTGTTTCAATTCATTTTAATATTTATTGTGCGTATAATTGACTTATCTTTAACCGGAATTCTGATTTGGAAGAACGATAAAAATTAGTTTTCAGACAGATACCGTGAGTTTCAAAACGGTCGGCATCATGTAAATTTGTAGTTTTAATAAATATCTTGCTTGGTTTGTTGTATTGAATTCAGTGTTGCTTCTGCATGCTTCTGCATAAATTCTATTTCAATTCATTTTCATTTTAATATTTATTGTGCTTGCAACTTTGATTTTATGTTTAACCGGAATTAAAATTATGATTTGGAAGAATGATAAAATTAGTTTTCAGAACAGAGTTTAAGTTCAGAAAGGTCGGAATCATATATTAAATATGAAGTTTTAATAAATGTCTTTGGCTTTGTAGTTTTGAATTCCATATGCACAATTTGACAATAGTGTATATGGCTTTTACATGCACTATTGCGCACTCTAGAAATGTGTAGGACACTAGAGTCTATGTAATCACAGCGGATTGACATCGTTCATCAAGTTAAAATTTTGGAAGTTAGTGAACTATTAAAAAACTATCTGATTAATTATTTTAGCCATTTTTCTCTGATCGTCAACCCACTAGACAGACCACCAGAAGTACAGTGTACCCGGTGTCGCCATTAATTCTGTGGTCAAACTGTTCAGTACAAAAATGTTTAGGACAGGATTATTGAATTTAAGTGATAACCGATACAGCTTGAAAACCACTTTTTTAATTAATTTAAATTAGAAATTAATTGAATTTTACTTTAAATCGATAGTTTTATATTTTCATTTTTATCCTTCGTCAAATAATTTAGAATGACAGGTTGAAGTACTATATATAAATAGTGCTTCAACCTGTCATTCCACAAATTATTAAAAACTGTCTTATCCATTTGTGTTATAAGCAATTGAACAATTTGTGGGGTGGCAGATTGAAGTACTATGTATTAATGAGCAGTATTTCATCCCCGTCATTCCACAAATTAAAAAAACTATGATCTTATCTATTTGTGCTATAAGTAAAATTTTACACCGTCCTTTAAATTGAGTGCATTAAATATAGCAGGAGTATTCATTATTTTCTCTCATGCAGAAAACCGAACAATCTTTTAATAACCCAGACTACATATTTTATTCTTTACTAACATGAGAAGCAATTACTAAACCCTTTAACCGGTACTGCTACCATTCGTTCAATTGATGAAGCGTTTTGTAACATCGAGGCTGACTCCAAAGTGAATTATAATTGTTAGAAATTATGATGACAGAGTTAGAAGTTACGACCCAATTGAATTTTTACTATGAAATAAGTTCCAAAGTAGAGAAATATTGTTTCATAATGTTATTATTCGCTAAGCTAATCATTCAAGAATGGTAATGCAGGAGGAAACAAATTATCGAAATAAATTATTGTTTTATTTTTCATATCGCATTCAGATATCAAAATTATATACTTGTTAAATTAGTAGAATTATCCGGGTTAATTTGGGTTTAATTAATGGATACGATTTGGAAAATTAAAATTTTCTCGGATAAGTGTAGTGAACTGAAAAATTTAAAAAAAATTAAGAATTTAAAATATCGTTACCACCACGCCAAAGGCAAGAATCTGCAACATTAATGTATCTACAAAGACACTCAAAATGTTGATGTGTCGGGAAAAATCAAGTTACAACTCAAAGTTTGTTTTCTCATGAAGATTGGCATTTCCACTAAGAATCAAGATGATTCGTGGTTTGTCACAGCATAAAACATGAAATGGTGACTCGAAAAATGCTCTTTGGTGAAAATCGCCAAAATGCAGATTCGTGCCTTTGGCATAGTAATACCGATATGTTTGTTACTTTTGGCTAACATCTACATATTGCTTTTACAATTAATTTCTTTGACACAAATACATATACATGTCTGGACACATAAATAGCTTAACAGTAATTTCCAAAATATTAATATTTTTAACGTTCTTACAGTCGAAAATAAGATTCTTGACTACCATATTAATCAAATTATTTGCTTGGTAGACATTTTTGTCTTACAATAAATAGCTCTTAAACATGAAGGTTCAAATGGCTATATCTAAATAGACTGGATGTTATGAGAAAGTCTGATTGAATCCTTCATAGATAAACACCATAAGTTATTATATGTTTAACAATAGGCGCATGTATGACGTCCTTTAAAGAACTATTTTCAGTAATATTCCTCCAGTAAATTTTGGTGTAATGTTTCCAGTTCCAATGTAAAACTCGGAAAACTTGTTGAAAGAGAAGATCTCATTTATTTCACACATATCGTAAACATTCTTTGACCCTAACGGAATGAATATTTGGTAGTCCAATTTTCGTAAAATCTAATTATTATATGCAGTGTTCGTTGTATGCGTGTTACCGTAACGAAACATTAATTTTCCGTTTGTGTAGCTCGTTGTAAAATACTTCAAACACTATCAAAGCAATAAAATTATAATTTATAGACTTACGAGATAAATATGACATAGCAGCCCATATATTTTAATGGGGTACTAGACAAGGGTTGCAAAATCAGGTCGGTTAAGTGGCTTAGGAATTTGTTGAGGGCATACAATTTCATTACTATAATTTATTACTCTAAAACATAATTGCATTATTTTAAGTGTGTTTATATAAAATAATACTTTGTTGCTGAAGCAGCATTTGCAAAACTAGGCGAATCGTAAATTTCATTTTTAATAACTATCCCATTTTGTATAAATATCCCTACAGCATTATTTAGTTTTCATTTCACTTTATACGTGTGAAAGTCAACAATACATCCTCAATCGATGTCATGCATGCTTTTTGAAGGATACATTAATTAAATGTATGCTAAAGCTTGATTTTTGCACTCTTCATACTTATAGACCTTTCATGCATTAACAATAATGGCACATGGAATCTCTGAATTAAAGCACTTGCATCCCCGTATATATAATGAAATACTTCCCTCCAAATTACTTACACATTTTCTGAGAATTGCTTAAGGTAGATGGAGGACATTGGATAATTTGATAGCAGCCATTTGTGCCTTTAAAAAGTGCACGCCCTTGATTAAACAATGCGGAAAGGTGCTTAACTTCAGCAGTTGCTGGAATATTTCATTAAGTTGAAATGAGAGTAATCTCTTGAACTGTCGCTGGATCGATTTTTGCTGTTATTTTACTTAGAGTGAGCTCGAAGCAAGTTAGTGTTTTGTTATATATAAATTGGTTAATTTATTCAAGAATGTCACTTATGCATGGAACAAACAATGCAACTAATCAATCTAGCATAGTAACATTTTGAAACAATTTAGTCGTCCATGACCTACAGAAGCATCAAGAACTGATCTTAAGCGAATACTTACATCTGTTACATATTTAATTGTCATTTAAGATGAGGATACTATATCTTAATTTCAACATATAAATTTTACAGCCTTCATTACTTGTTTTTCAATGGTAACCTGCCCGTATTTAGACAATATTTTCGCCCGTTCTGTTTTACCTTTTGAACTGCGTCATTTCATCTATTGCATCATGGTATTTTAACAGCAGTCTAGCTTTTTATACGGATGACATGTTTTAGTAAATTTCTGTTGCTTTTGATAAACGTTTTATCTTGTTCTGCATGTGTGCTCGCATAGTTTTATCTACTTTTTAATGTTTTGGTTATTTATTTCATATTTTAAGTTTTCTTAATTTATTGTTTGTTAGGCCATTGTTAGACGTTCCTCCATTGAACCTAAATTAACCAACCAACTTTAAGTATCAGGTATAATCTAATGAGTTTTCTTATTAATGAAATAGAAATATAAAGTGCACACTTAGTGCACTAGCAATGTTTTCCTCATATAGTCCAGCATTTTCTTTGAAAATTTACACTTGCTTAAATTTTTTTAAAGAACCTATCTTTACGCAGTTTACTCTTTTATGTATTTTATAACCTTTTATATTTTAATTACAGCAAATATGCTGTGAACAATTTTTTTTTCTACAACGCAAAATAGTATGAGCTACTCGTACGCTGATTTTCAATTCAAAATTTAAAATTTCCACGCTTTATAAATTTAATCACTCAGTGGGCTTACCCACTGCGACATGCGAGTTGTAGGCGACTCAGCTACGTTTACAGCAACTTATCCTGGATGTACTTCTCTCTTCTGTCAATAAAACGTTTCTCGTGTATGTGTCATTACTTGACGTTGTATGTCTTGTATTTGGAACAGCTTCCCTTAATATGGACCTTTTGCCATAACCCCCAACAACTTGAACTTGTAAATTGAAATATTTTATGCTGATATCCGGATTTATTTCTGTCAAGCACTTAAGTTAACAGTACATCTCAAATTAAGTGACTAAATACAGTATTTTAAATTTTATTTACGATTATATTTATTTTTACGATAAGAAAATTCAATCATTAGACAGGTTTGTTTTTTATGGTGCCGTCTGTACGTTACACAGTTTATCCTGTTACTGATCTTGTGCTATGAAATTGGAAATCCCCTAAAAATCCGTTCGTAAGCTCTTAGTGCCCAAACTGAGAAAACGTTTGAAAAGATTACTAAAGCCGAAATTAAACTTTTCATTTAAATCGAAAATTTATAACACACTTGTTCTTGCTTGGAAAATAATACAAAATCTGCAGGATGAGTTCCGATTTACAACAGGCATGTAGGTTTTAATTAAATATAAGTAGATAGTTAATTAACGTCCTACTGGAGCAACACAACGGGCTGTTGGTGACGGTCCGGGATCATTCCAAAGGAAAAGATCCGAGGACAACACCTCGTAATTATGAACCATAGTCAGATGACGAGGTCAACCGAACTGGCCACTCACCAAACTCCTTCACCATGCCAACGTGAGGACATTTGAGGCCATGACAGATTAAACCTGCATTAGTCCCACGTACACGACTGTCTTTGGTTGGATCGAGTTCTAAACTCAATCCGTTACTCTTCGATCCGGCTACCGCGGCCCTGTTTGTTTTTATTAAAATATTTCTTAAAATGTATAGCCAAACAAGACTAGTCTAAATTTCAAAACAATCCTGTCGGATTTTGTCCAATACCAAACTTTGGGTTCAACTTCCACGCATAATACGCTTCGATTCGTAGAGCGCTTTTCAAGCTTGTCGAGTTTCGGTTTCAGGCCTGAATGAAAAACCGGAGCAATCTCTCGTTTCTAACAAACGCGATCAAATGCAAATAAGTCCGTCTTCGCACGTTTTTTATGTTCCTCCACGTTCCACTGCCGAAGAAGACAATAACAACACGGCCCGAGAAACAGTTGCAAGAAAGACTAATGGATAACGCCCGGGAGTCTTCAAAAATACATTTACATGACAACAATCCAGCGATTTGCCGCATATACCGTGCCACCGTCGCGCCAAAATCCTCTACGCACCGCTTCGAGAAAGTATAGGAACCGTCGTGTCAGAACGTAACGTTTATGGCCGCTTTGGCGGGGACTTGGCGACTGTCCCTTGGCGCAGTGTGACAACCCTATCTTTGTGGAAGGATGATCGACCGGCCAGTACCGTGCGAGTCTTCTCTGGAACGCTACGGGACTTATCCGCAGTGCTTCGGCCCCACCGATCCGCAATTCTGAGGGACTTTTCTATAAAAAAAGTTGTGGATAGTTCTTCACTTCCCCCAATTTCATCCCCTTATCTTCACCGAAAACTGCCGTTCTAGGACTGGTGATTGCAAGTTCGGTCCCTTTCCAACACATATCTGAGCGCTGGACAGTGAAATTGAGGATTAAATAAATAAAAACCTTGTGATTTTTCAAGTTTTGTGGTGGAGAAGACTGTTCGGTCGAGACGGACTTAATTTTATAATCTGTTATAATGGTCACCGTACAGGTAGTCTTGGTCAACCCGACGGATAAAGATAGTTGTGTGATCGTCTACAGGTAATTGAGTCAATCAACCAAAACTTACTGCTTCTCCAAGAGAAAGGGTATTCTCAACTTTTGTGTGCAAAGTGAAACTCACGTGTACAGGCTCGATAAGGTATTTACATTTTAGTGGAAAAACTTTTTACCGGCTAGTGTTATTAATAAATAACCCTCGCTGGAAGATTTAGTGGATATTTGACAGACCAGTGATATTTATTAAAAAATTCGTGCTTGTGACTGCAATCATAACTGTCCAGTTGACAACAGTTCGGAAGAGATTCAGGTACAAGAAGAGTAATAAACTCCGTTTTCCCTCTGTGTTACTAGGCTGAATGTATTGGGAAAGAGAAGCGGCCGCCGAAAAGCAATAAATACGACTGATCCTTGTGTGTGGAGATCTTTTTCTTGTCGCACTACTTGTAAAGTGGAAATGGCTCACTATCACAGGAAAATTGAATCTGCTGTCAATGTCATGCAAATGGCTTGGATAACTTTGCTGTACATACTTCTCACAATGGAACTAAGTTACTCATGTGGAACTGCGGAAGGTAAGCCCATTCAAGAAACTTTCCCTGAGTGTGCTCTTAAAATGACTACATTGTATTGCATATCGTTTAACTAAGAATTTGCACGTTACCTTTAATGGATGATATTGGATTAATATTTCCCTTGTTATACATGACTAGTTTAATTCAAAAGTTTTGCTTTTAGAACCTATAAATATTGAAAAAAAAGCAATATAAAAATGTGAAACTAACTATATAGTATCCTACAGTACTTGAGTCTGCTTTCATCTACTTCGTATTGACCAATCCTTCGCTGAGACGCATATTCGGAGATGCGCGGTTCGCACCCTGTGCAGTAAGGCACTAGAACCTACATTTTGGCCAATAACATTTTTTTTTTGGTTTTGGTAACATATATTGGGTATTGACAAGTGTAACAGGAGGACCAATATATTCCATACAGAAATGTTAAAAGAATTTATTAAAAGATTACGGAAGGAATATTTGACAAATTATTTAAAACAGTGCTTGAATGGCTTTATAAGTTAATGTTCTCATTGCTAGAAGATGAATTCGAAACTGCTTTGTAACGTATCAGTATTTTATTTATAATGTATAACAATAGGTAATCTATGACTTTAACTTACATATTCTAACAATTATACAAGTAATTTAAATTAAAAAATCAATTTAAAAATGCAGTAAACTCTGTTTAAGACATAAATAAATTTATTATACTTTATGAATTGAATTATTACAATCGTTGATGGCCAAAAATCCTTTCCCACCTGTATAAAGTGCGGCTTATTACCAGCCTCTTCCTCACATCCTGAATTGCATTGGAGCAATACAGGAAGACGTTTTTAAGGACCCATCTGCCATTGCCCCAATTTTTTTTTTTGCAGACTCAACGACTTAGAGTAATTTGTTTTTTTTACACTTTTATGAGAAAGAAGATACTTTAGTTTTTGACAATTTAGCTTAAATATATAACAACCAATTAACTGCACCTGAAAGTGAATATTAAATGTGACTCAGACGTTAAATCGTTATTCGATTGGAGAAATAACCTCTAAATATATTGCACTATAGGCTTTTTATCCCATTCATATATGTATTGCCACAAATCAATAAAAAATGTTTTCAGAAAAATGTTTTCGGGTAGGTTTTATTAGTATTGCATTAAAAAGTGATGTACGTTTTGAATTACAGGATGTAATCAAAGTTGTCTTACATTTTTGACTCAGTTACCATAACATAAATTAGCTACGGGGAGATGCCAGAACACATTTTTAAAAATTTAAATAGCCTTCCAGTAAGAAGTTAATTATTAATTATAGTAAATTAGAATTAGCAATTTTTTATCATGCGCATTGTGTAAGCAAGTGTGAATGAGATTTCTGAATGCAATAACTGATTGGAACACATTTTTACGCATAATTCCCGGAGATTAATATTATTCTCTAAGTTCTCGTTCAAAAGCATGCTTCATATAAAAATTGAGTATCGAATGATTCATCATTGACCTTTATCACCCAAACAAGCTTATAAACAATTATTAAAATTTAAACACCATTGTAATAACAGTTACTTAAACATTTCATTTTGACATATATCAAAGAGTGTATCCCAATAGAGCCATTTTGGTTAAGAATAGAGTAATTTTTAAAAAATGTATAACTCATAACCCCAATTTAACTCCCTATATAACCTTAATTTTATAATGTAAGATATTTGGATACTGGATATAATTGTAGAATTATTAACCTTTCTGATGGTTGTCTCGACGAGGTATTAGCAAAACTGACCAGATCTGGATGGACGAAATATCTATTCCATCAAGATCTCGCCGTCATTCTTTGTTAGAAAAAATTTACCAGATCTCAATTTTGTCATCATGAATATTGTCAGTACCTTGACGATATTCATTATGACAAAATTGAAAATATTGAAAGTATTCCAAATACATTTCTTATCTATTATTCCTTTCTTTTTGATTAGTTACGTTATAGAAATATAACCTTCTGAGGGATGCATACGCATATATCCGTTATGCAAGCTACAATAATCTCAGCATGATTTCGAAGCAGCTTTCTTCTTTTTGTCAATAGAATTTCATGGGATTCTTACAAACAATAGATGTGATTATTCACGCATTAAATATTGCATAAGGAAAAGCAATACTGCATACTCGGAAATCTCTTAACGATTAACGGATCAATACATAGTTTTACAAAAGCAAAATTTGGAATATTTTATGTAATATCTGAAAATACTGCACCATTATTTCTAAAAATGTGTGTCCTATCCTATTGTTAAGAATTAAATTTTCTAAATAAATTAATAGCATACGAATAAATTAACTAAAAGGCGATTTTAATTAAATAAAGTTGAAATTACTTGCATTTTCTACACAACACGACCATTAAATTATAAATTCTTATTAAGTATTTCACTAAGCCTCATAAAGCTGGAGAAATACGAAAAATAAGATTTCGTATAGATTCCCCCAAGATATTTGAACAAACCTATCTACAAAACACCGAATTCGGTAGAATCCCTTTTAAATTACAAGTTTCATAGAAATATGTTTAATTACCAAATATCGATTTTCCAATAAATTCTCTTACTGTTCTGGATATGGATTGTTATAATCTGGATGTTAGCTGTTCTGGCTGTTATCTGGAAAAATACCACTGACGATCTCCTTCGGATTTTCAACTGGATATAACTGTTACTCCATTATGATGCTTAACAATTTGTGCCAGGTTTTTTGTTCACAAAAAAAACCCTTCCCTTTTATTAACTCTCCCAAGTGGTTTCAACGAGATAACTCGTCAATACAGATCTGACTATAACACCTGAGCCCCAAATCCCAATCAACCAATCAAATTATCCAGTTACTGACCGAAAGGAACCATTTTAACAATTCTAGATTGTCAAGTCATGGCATTTCATGCAGCATTGGAAAAATTCGGCTCCTCTCAAAAATGCAATGCAGTCGTTTTACACGAGAGTTAGAATTTCATTTCTTTCTTTTTACTTTTACATCTAAACATGGTTCGTTTTAAAAGGAATATTCGGTTTCATGGTCTCCTTTATCTTCATTCGCATTTATAAAACATCCTTCGAGTGATATGGGTTTGCATTACTTTTAAGAATCTAAAAACGCGTTGCTTTCATTTATTAATATGTAAAAGAAAGAGTCACCAATCCGTAAATTCGTCTGGTTTCCAAATGTTGTCTCTAACAAGACAAGCCCCTTTCCAAGCCAGGAAACATTGATAAATTTTCCCATTGTATGTCGCCAAATTTTTTTATTTTACTGTATATTTAAAGATAATTGCGGGTTATAAGACGCCTTAACAGCTACTGAGAAAATGCAATCAAGTCTATTTTATATTAATGCGTTTCGAGTTACGTTTACTTTTTTATATTGGTATTTTGGTATTTTCAATTAACGTCACACTGGAGCAACACAACGGGCTATTGGTGACGGTCCGGGATCAATCCCAGAGGGAAAGATCCGAGGACAGCACCACGTAATTTTGAACCACGGTCAGATGACGAGGCAACACCTGAGCTGGCACCCCACTCTCCAAACTTCCACACCACGCCAATGTGAGGACATTTGAGGCCACGACAGATTTAACGTGCACCAGCCCCCTTTGTACACGACAGTGTTTGGCTGGATTCGAACTCGCAACCCTTCGGTTGCAAGTCCGTTACTCTTCCAACCGGGCCACCGTGGCCCTTTACTTTTTTATACGGCCTCCCACCACATATTAAGTAATTACACTACTCTACTATAAGAACAGTATCTTTAGTATTCAAATTATATCCATTTGATTATCTAATAGCGGGTTTACAGTGATTTCCTTTTTGGACCAATTTATTTAAGAAACTCTTTATCATATGAATGTAGTGATACCTGTTTTTAACAAAGATTATTTAAGATTAAAAAGGTAACATTAAACAATTAATATCAGCCTAGGCGCCTTATCCTATATTTATTATTTATAAACATCCATAAATATACTTGAATATCATTGATACTTTACGAACATCTGAAAAACACATATTTTCTATATGAAAGGGAGTAAATACTTATAATATAAATTTAAATTTTATAAATAGTGTAATTAATTTTAGTTTCAATAGAAATAATGTTTAAGGTTAATACATCTCCTTAAATAAGAACAGGAATAACAAATACCATGACCAAAATCTGTGCTACAAAGAATATTCCATCACTTAAATAGGTTTAAAGTACACCTTTTTGGTTTTCAGTGACACTCATTCAAAAAGAAACTGTATTGTTTGCGTCTTTATATTCCCTTTCTTTTTCAAAGACGTATTATACACGAAGACGAATATTTTAAATAAAACTAAACTGCTTTTTTTCGAGTATCTGAATTCTATACAATTGAACATAATCTTTTGTCCTCGTTCGTTCGCGGTTACATTTTGAAGCTTTATCAAACCACAATAAAATGTTGCTTTTTCAAAGTGTTATTGATTCAAATGGCAGTGCAGTGTTCCATTTGTATCTCTAATGAGGACATTTTTCATCGAATGCTTTCCTGTTATGAGTACACAGCATTATTTCAGTAAAAGAAATTATGATTATCGGTGCTGGTGTTATAAAGACACACATTTTATTTCTCCATCGATGTATTTGTTTTAATGCTTTCTGTACTTTCAAATTTATGAGTAAGACCAGTTTGAAAAAAGTTGATATTGACACCGATGTGAAATAGCGCTCACTTGAAACAGAAGAAAACGCACATCAGAAGTAACTGAATAAACTGATTACTAACATAACTGCATAATTTATTGAAAACGTGGGGCAAAATAGGCCGTTTGAAACAATAACCTGTGCTTAATGTGCGAAAATCACTACATTGCTAAAAACGAAAATGTTTTAAGGGAAAACTATATTTGTATTCTATAGAAAGGATTGCGTTTTTGCTTGTGAAATTACGATGCAATGTCACTTTCAGAGTTTGTATGTAAAATATTTATATCTTCAAAGACAAATCTAAAATAATTTTGCAAGTTTTAAAAAATTCAGTCAAATCGTGACACCTTTAGGCTGGGTGCCGCGGTAACCCAGTTCGTATGGTTGCAAGTTCGAAACTCGATCCAACCAAAGACCGTAGACCGTCGTGTACGTGGTCGCTGGTGCACGTTAAATCTATCATGACCTCAAATGTCCTCACGCTGGTGTGGTGTGGAAGTTTGGAGAGTGGGGAGTCTGCTTAGGTTTTGACCTCGTCATCTGACCGTGGTTCAAAATTACTAGGTGTCGTAATTTTGGGATTTCCTTTGGGATTTTTTCCTTTTGGGATTGATTCCTGACCGTCATCAATAGCCCGTTGTGTTGTACCGGCTAATTCAATTACCTTCCTTTAAGATGACTCTAAATAGATATAGGAGATGGAACTCGGATGACATTGTATCCTAAACTTTTGCTTAGGTTGGCGCAGCTTAGCTATGCCTGACCCTTTAACCATCAAAGCCAACCAATCAACCTAATCTTTTGTGCACAGTGATCCGCTCTTTGAAAAGTAAATATCACTAAACTGCAATATATTCTAAATATAGAGATAAATTAATTTATTTATGATTCCATGTTACTTTATATATTTCCTACTTATGGATCCAACTTCACATTAAAAGAAATGATGGGAAAGATCAGCATTGCCAAAATGTCGGTAGAAGGAAATTCATATGATTCTTGAATTGATATTTGGAACTGCTTCAATATGTGGCGTTTTGAAACTCGAGTTATCTTCGAATAAAAATGTAAAAAGTATTCAGCTCTATAATACAACGAGTTTTACAAGGTGTTCGATTAAATTCATCAAGTAACAAACCATTCCAGCTTAATTTCACATTCCACGTTGACACATCCCGCTATACATTGACTCACGAAGGTAGGTCGTGACTTACATTTCTGTTATTTGGCAGATATCTGCTCGGGGCTTTTACGCGTTTTTAATATTCCGAGAATTAATGAATTGATTTAAATTAACATATGATCGAATAGTAATACAGAATATTTCTTCATTCGTCTGCAAATGGAATACTGTTACATAGCGCAGTTGAATGATGTTTTGATAATTACGATGTATCAAATAGTAAAGGGATTTGTATCAATGTTATGTATGTAATGCAAGGTATTTGTCTCATCAATGATAATAGTTTCGTATCTCCTTCAAAATACAATGTTATTACGGAACTGTTGTCTGACTAGAATATAGTTGTGAGATAGTTAGGATCTGATTGGAAGTATTTGTCTCAGAAGTTAGTATAGCTTCAATCCTTCACCTTGCAGAGTACAATACTGTTTCTGTGGCATTTATATACTTGGCATTATGAGATTGGTATATTGTGAATACCTCACAGTATGAAGAATAAATTGATGATGTTTCCTATCCCATTTTCATTAGAAAACTGAATTGTTCTCTTACTGTTGCACAATACGATATATTGCTACTAACTTGTTTTCTAGAATGTAATAAGCATTTTTCAGATGGATGATATATTGTAACACACATTATAATAGAATAAAATGTTCTGCCGTGTTTCGATCTCCTATAACATGTTTGGTCCCTGAATGGATACACTTCAGTGCAATCTACGATGGTAACGAAATATTCCTTAATAGATTGGATTATAAGATACACCTCTCTAGATAAAAATAACTATTGAAACAAATATCCCACAAGGAAAGTATATTTAATTTGACAATTCGTTTCATCAGACAATTATATTACATTTTTTATAAAAGTTTCTTATGACTTGAATCTATTCAGATTAATTGTGAAAAATTGATTACGCAGTATAGTAACTCTTATTAATTAATCATTTATGTGTAAGTATAATTCTTTTAATGACTTGAACGAAAGCCTACATTAAATATTAATAAAGTAATGATGTATTCTAACACAAAATTAACATACAATTAAAACTTTACGTTACTATAGAAATGTAAAGGTATAAATCCCTTAAGATTTTTTGCTGACTATTTCTCTAAAACAACAAAAATACTTAACATTTATTTAAAATAATTACAATGAATGTATATTTTGCATTAAAATACGTGAACTTAAGATAATGTCGTCATTTTATGTTGCTTTAAATTGCCAAACAACAAAAATGAGATAAATTGAGACTTGTATCAACAGTTAATTAAAATGAACCTGGCCTTTTATTATATAGCATCTTCTAAGCCTTATCAAGCCCAACCATCCTTGCTTGGCCGTTCATTCTGATTTATTAAAACAGGTTGAAAATATCAGCGGTTAAATTAAAATAAACCTGAATCCTCAGAAGCAGTTATGCAATAAAATTTGAATTTCGTTCCTCCACGTCTTAAGGACATTGAAATTACCTTCAATTTGACACCATCTCATAAACTCAATCCCTGATCATTCTTGCTTTACAAGTCTGATTTATTAAAATAGTAGGTAGACCGATTAAATTGAAATAAACCTTAGAAATCCTTATGAATAGTATACCTCTTCATCGTGCCTTCATTCTCTTATACGACATATTTTAACTTGACCCTTCTTTTAAACTTTTTACTTTCGATTTTTTGTAATACGCACTGCCAATTTTATCGGAATCATTGGGTTGACCCCCGCATTCGTTACATTTTACCTTCTTTTTTCATTCGGGACATCAGGAAAGTGTCTCCAGTGCGGAGGACGGATGTCAAACTTAGCGGCCTTCGAATTGGACACACGATTTACTCATCGTCATATTTTTTGGGCGAAAGAACCTCTTTTTATTCTTCATGTTCTTCAGATTTTAGTGTTCATCATATTTTAATTATATATCCTGCTCTTAATCATTATCACCAAAAAATTTTTAATATATTTTTAAACTTACAAGATTTGGTTGGGGAAAATCTTCATCCAAATCTTTTCTCATTTTTGCGTTCAATTGATTTTTTACATCTCATCTGATTTTTTTGCAGATTCAAAATGACTCAATCTATTTTGTCAAATTCTTCTGTAATTGAATCTTTTGGATTTCAGTTTCAAATTTTATGCATGTGTAAATTGAATTCATTTGTTGTGCTGCGTTCAATAGTCTTGTTTTTATCATCTGACTATTTCTATATATTTATATTCTCATCTACGCGTATTAAAAGTTTTTAATCTCTATCTTTGTCTTGGACTTGATTTTTAAATGCCTTGTACTTTTATTGGGTTATATTCTGGCTTGTGTTTGATGTAGCTTCTCCGCTTTTGGACCTTTATACCATATTTATAATTAATCAACTTTCAAATTGAATCACATGAAGTTCTATTATCTAAGACGGGGATACCCATCTTAATTCTCGTTTTATTTAATCAACTTTTACATTTCCTTGTGATTAAAATTTTATCCTTCATAATTTGGTTTTATGTAATTAATTTGATTTTATTCATTTCATCTTTTAATATTGGTCTGGTCATTATTCTGATGTCTTGAATCTATTTTCTAAATTTTATTGTATTTTGTTTTGCTCAGTTTATCCATTCTTGGGTAATGCGTCATAAAACCAAAACAAACCAACATTTAAAATAGTTGTTTCACAGGAGGAATTTAAATTTTGCCCTTACACGTCTTTCGATAGAGGAAACTAAAATTATCTTCCATTCGTTACCGTCCTTTAAGCCCTGTCAAGTCTCGTCCGTTCTTTCTTGATCAAGGAAGAACTGGCGAGAATGACCGTTCATCAAGTCCTTGTCTGATGGAAAAAATAATAGGTTGCAACTTGTATCAAGCAGTTCATTAAAATCAACCTGAACCCATATGAATAATTATGCAATAGAAATTTAAATTTCGTTTCTCCTCTTCATAACTTTAAATTACATTTTATTTGATACCATCTTCTAAATCCTATCAAGCCTGACCTTCATTGCTGGACCATTGATCAAGTCCTTGACTTACATAAAATAGTAGATAGAAAAATCAGCCGTTTATGAAAATGAATCCGAACCTTTATAAATAGTTTTGCAACAGAAATTTAAATTTCATTCTTCCTCATCAAAAGGAAATTGAAATTACCCTATCAAAATTATTACTTTTGCTTGACCGCTTATCAAGTCCTTGTCTTATTAAAAACAGCCTGAAAATAACATTGGTTAAAATAGATATTTAGATTCCATTCTTCCTCATCGTATGGAAATTGAAATCATCTTCCTTTCCTACCATCTTCTAAATTATAAAACTGACTATCTTTGCTTCATATTGATTTAGTCATTGTCTTATTAAAAAGTAATGGGCTGAAAATGCATTGGTTAATTAAAAATGACCTGAATCCTTATGAATTATTATGCATTGTAAATTTAAATTTAATTCCTTCACGTCTTATGAAAGGCCTTTGAAAGGAAATTGAAATTGCCTTCCATTCGATTCCATCCTCTAAACCCTATCAAATCCTGACCGTAGGTCATTCAGTAGATTTGCCCGCTTACCCCAAATCAGGAAAGATAGATATCATGACTTGTAACTAAATATGCCCCGGGGACAGCGGGAAATCTCCCTCTCACATCCAACACGAACAGTCATTAGTAACATAATATGACCCAAGTTGACTCAATTTCAACTTGATGGAAAACCGCCACGGATTGCCCGCTAATAACGCTGCTGGACGTATTGCTGCAGTGTTGCTGCCAGAATTTGTTTAATGTGTTAGTGACAACCAATTAATTAATATATATTTTTAACACTTAAAGTTTGTACTTGCAGGATTAATCATACTTATTTATTGAATCTACTGCATATATGTACATGCAGTTACTTCAATCTATGAACCAAAAGATTAAAAAAAATTACGATTAAAGCGACAAACAAAATTTAAAGTATCAGATTTTTCTTGACGAATATTTTATTTTATTTATTTTTCAAATTTGAAAGTAAATTGACCAAAATGGAATTGATTCCTATATTATTATAATCCATTGAAAGGCATAGCACTAAAAGACAGTTAAATAATCTAATATATGGATGAACGTATATCCCTTTATACGAATGCATTTTGTGTACAACAAATTTTACTACTTTAGGTTTCTAAGGGGTCTTACCGTCCGTCTAGAGTTCTCGACATCAGAATATTAAATGAAAGAATATTTACATATCTTAGGATCCTTCAGGCTAATGTACCTAGAATGCTTAGTCATGAATATGCATGAAGAGGCATTGATCTGAAATATTTTTCTCACATTTCATCTGTCTATGTGTTTGATTCTCAGATTAAACAAACACGGACTCATAAGGACTCTTACTATTGTGAGGGTAAAAGCTTAAAGTAATATGGGCGGTTCAAAAGGATGCGAACTAATGACTAAATGTATCCATTTTGAGACAGTTGAGGCATACAAGATAGTATATACTTTCAAATGGTTTATAAACATTAAAAAGTGATGCTTTTCTGTGGAAATTTTTAAGAATTTTGGAAATGTATTTTAACTCTCTAAGGCAGGGGTGTCAAACTCAATTAAAACACGGGCCATTTAATGTAACTGGTAAGATTCACGCGGGCCACATAACATTTACAAATTTTCTTAAAATTATATTTTGAAGTGAGGATTCAGGAATATGGATAGGATAATTAAAACACATTATGTAATTAAGTGAATTTAGGGTAATAATTTATAATATTGCTATATAATTGCTTTTATTTAAACGTTTATTTAATTTAATGTATTTATAAAACTAAAATTAATTTTTTTACCGGAAAATGTCAGCGCTTTCCTCCTACTAGTTTTTCAATATCTGGATTCAAAGACTGAGAACAGACAATCTTCATTATGGCAGTAGATATTTATGAGTTAATCTTGATCTGTAGGCTGTTTTATTTAATTTCATGGACGAAAATAATTGCTCACACAAGTACCTACTCCCAAAATAGCATAAAATTTGTGCAGCAAACTTTTTAATTTCCGGGTATTTTTCACCTAAATAAGAATATATTTTGTGAATTCCTACTTCTCGATATTTGTCTTTTAAAACCGAATCATTCTGGAAATAAATTAATTTCAGTTGTATCGATGTGGGAGCATTTTCAACTTCAAACGAAAAAGGCGTAATAAAAGGAGAAAAAAAACTTGTAACTCTTTGAAATCATTAGAACGTTTATCGAATTCGTTTTCGATTTCTTCAATTTTACCACAATATTGTAAAAATGAGCAACTTTGATTTTGTGCTTTTAACTGCTCATGCGTAGGAAAACACGTCAAAGCGTTTTTTGTAGATGATTTTTAAACAGTTTTTGTACAAAACTTGCTATTGCATCGTACATATTCGTTAATAATTGATCTTTGCCTTGCAATGTAATATTAAGATTATTCAGATGACATGTAATATCTGTTAAAAATGCCAGATCTTTTACCCACAAAGGATCTTTTATAATCGATATATTTTCGTTTTTTCCCATCTTTCATTTCAAGAAATACAATTATTTCCTCCAAAAGCAGATAGTAGCTCTTCAGGACTTCGTGGCAGGACAACCAACGAACTTCTGTGTAATAAGGAAGATCTTCGAATTCAGATTCTAAATATTTAAGAAACGAATTAAATTAGCGATGGTTAATTGCTCTCGTAACATCGTCCAGTTTTCATTTTATTTCAGAGCATTGTTGGCCTCAAAAAATTACCTCGGGTGCCGCCAGTTTGACACCCCTGCTCTAAGGGGTTCACACGTATATATCCGTTATTCAAACCGCATTCTTCCCTGCATGATTCCTTACCTGTGATGACCTTGCCCACTAGAATCTTTGCTAGGATTATTTCAACCAATAGTTGTGGTTATTTTATTGTGGAATAAAAGCAGTATACCACACTACTAGGAAATCTCTTGACTCTCATAGGATTAAATATGTTTATTTTACTACAAAAATATTTCTTTAAGGTATTACATTTTGTACAAAATTCTAACATCAGAATATAAGCTTTGTGTATATGAATCAAAAACTAATCAGCATTTTCCCATAATTTAATTAGATATCATTGTAGGTACAGTACACACATTAAATCCAAATTTAACACGATTTCCACAAAATTCATTAAAAATGCACGACTTCGTAACAATCATACTGTGACAAATGTATAAAATTAACTCAACGTTTCCTAGAAATGCATTAAAAAGTCAAATGGACAATTTATTTAAGTATATTATGGAGAGGCTTGCAATTCTTCTATAGTATTTAACTTTAATCTAAATACCACATGAAATTTTTAAATGTTTATTCCAAAGTTAATATTCGTACGTATTTACATCTTATTGTAGTTAAACGTAATAAATTTAGTTCACCAAATCTATTCATTACTTTATATAAATTCACCATGTCTCAAAATATATTTTAAGTCATTACTTTTCCATGCTGTATCAAAGTGTTGTTTCATTCTATTTTCATGATTTCTTGTACCATATTCCTTCTTTATGCACTCTTTAAAACAGAAATATATTTCTATTGAACTTTTTCACGTAACTATTCTTATAAAAGTTCTGGTGAGCTTAAGTTTTTATAGTTTAAGGAATTCCAATGGTTGGATTTAACAAAACTTTTTAAGAAATTGTCGAATATTATGAATACTCCCACCATGTTATCTTTATTTTCTATGAACGTCTTCTGTTGATTCCGTCAAATAGTTTGTTCAATTTTCTTTCACTTACCCTCATTATTTTTAAAATTTTCCGTTAAAATTTAAATTTTTGAGAGCTAAGTTGCTAAAAATATGCAATATTCGCTTGAATAAAAGTCTAGAAATTACTTTATTCTATGAAATTTGTTTTGTATGTTATCTTCTAAAAAATAGGCATCTGCAATATTGGTGCTCTCGTTTGTTACATTAAGAAAAGGCTTACTTTTCAGATTTAAGGTATTGTAATACTTATTCATATAACATTTTACACTCAAAATGTATTTATGTGCCTTCTCCAGCCTTCAAGTGAATAGTTTTATGTATATTGTGTATGCAATTTATACTCGACGTAAATGTTTATACTAATATAATGCATAAAATCAATACTTTTAAGAACTACAAGAAATCATCCTAAAATTTATACGAAGCAAATATTAACTTAAAAATTTATAATTGTAAGAAATGTGAAGGAAATAATTGATATTTTTATTCAATTATTCATATTTATATAGAAAACAAATAAAAACAGTATTTTTTAATCATAATATAAGATATATATGCATGCGCATGAATAACTTTACTATAAATGTAAAATTGTCATACATTCGTTCTCAAATATCTATATTCCTGTAACCAAAACCAATTAGTTACGTAATAAAATAATTTACATTCATGTGTACTTCGATGGTTTAGTTTTCAAATAAATTAGTCCCAAACATAGTTATTCTCATGAAATAGTATTACTCGCATTTCTAAAACTGTTTCTAACATATGTGGTATATTTTATAAAATAATTGGCAAAATTGTAAAGAATCTGAAATTTTGCAATATGTCTTTTCAAAATACGTGTTAGTTATCGAACTTTGAATAGCATTTGATACTTTCGAAGCACCTAATACAAATGCAAATGATGAAATTGTATATAGTAAGAGCGAGCTCATTACTGTAAGTTTCCAAGAATTTCAATGAAATGACTAAAGCCTATGTTTCTCAATAGCCTGAAGGATTAGTTTCGATAAAAATACGCTTGGGTGATCCTATGATTGTCAATAGTCGTAATTCACGATTGTGGTAATATAAATTTATAGTGTGCAGCTCTAATGGGATCACTCAAACGGAATGTACCCCGGTTTTATCCGCTTAATTGTATAAAACCATAGATATCACTAATAGTGTCTTATATGACTGGTGTAGTAAAGAGAAAAATAAGCAGAAGCGATCAAATTGAAGAGAGCTTGAACAATATATGACTAGAAGTATCCATCGTGGTAACACACACACTACTTTTATGATCAAAAGGTTTATTTTATGTCATCGCATCAGATTTTATATTCTCTTGTAGTGTGAAGAAATTGTACAATAAGATGAAGTATGTTAGAAAAATTATTTGTTCACAATTTTCGATCGTATTAAAACATTTTCAGCTCGTTTAATATCTACATATATTATGTTCATAACTATGATTTGTAAATAGAAGTTTGAACAAAATTATCTATAAAAATATAAGAATAGAGTGCTTGCTTGTACATTGAATATTTTTGCCCCATTTCATGTTATTTATCCGTTTTGGGTCATTCTAATGCAAAATCAGTGGTTTATCTGTGTGGTGCCCTCACTACGTCAAAACCTGAAATCTTCGTGAAATTTTGCATATTATGAGTACTCACACATTCATTTAATGACTAAACTTCATTGCGTCAGTCTGTCCATCTTCCCGTTTTGTGTATGTTTTTGTAGTAAGTAGGCATCATTGACCTTCTGTCACTACGACAAAGAATTTTTAATCTTTCAAAAGTCCTAGCATAGATTTTTTTCAAACATTAATAGTTCAATATCGGCAAAATTTCATTTAAATTTTGCTTTATTTCAACTTGCATGCAGTTTCAAATCGAATCCTTTGTGTGGTTGTTTCTTGTGATAACTGGGAATTAAAATTTAGTAAAACATAAATATCCATATTTACAATCCCAGAAATCAGAACGAAATCGAACTTAAGTGGACGGAAAAAGAATAGGTTTTCTAAAAATAATAATTCATAATTGTCTTCTATCTCGTGATCTTGCATAGTTGTCACAACTAAAAATCGAACAAAATTAAAAATTTTAAATTAAAAAAATTAATTAAAATTGCAAAATTAAAAAAGTAATTAAAATTGCAAAATTAAACGAGAGCCAAAAAAAAAATCAGGAAATAAGATTACTGCACGTGGACAACGAGCATGAGATTCCTTTTTTTGAGCACGCGCTACACTTTAAGAAAATTTTTCAATTTAGAGATTTTGTTTTCAACGGGAACACTAACCTGTTTAGAATGGGAATGATGTTACTTGCCTACTGAATGTAGCTTTCAATAAAATCAAACAATTTCTTTTGAAATATGGAAAAGAAACGCAATTTTAATGAGTTTATCGCTATGAAAAGGAACCTTGATCAAAATTTTAAAGTACTTTAAATAAATTCGATGAACTACCAGTCTTGATTCAAAAGGTTGTGCTGTTTTTTTTACTTCTTTTATACGAAATTCTATGACCACATGTATTAAACCAGTACGTTTGAGGAACGTTAATCAAAATATACCCATGCCGTTCAGAAAATGAACACACGTCTTTGAAATTATTTTGGGAAACAAATAATTAATTTCTGCCTTACTCCAGCTCAAAACTTAATATTTTATTATTCTCTTTATATCATGTGTCCTAAATATATGGAAATTATTTGTCTTTTGAAAAGAAAAAAATAAGTGAAATATTAGAATTTAAATTCCGTAAAAATAATGTTTGAAAAAATAATTGCTTCTGGAAAAATGATATAAGTAATCGCAATGCTCTATATACTTTCCAGCTTCTCGAAACTGCCAAATTGTAGTTGATTAGCTACTCAGATGTTTTAGCAAGTAACTTGCTAAATATGTAAGCAATGAAATTCAAATAATGTGTTTACTAAACTAAAACGTTTTCAAAATATTTAAATTTGTTAAAATATGTTGAATACACTTTATGTGATATTTGCACAAATACACTAACAGAAAAACGCTGCCAAATTGACCTTTCATTTTTTGAAAACCTGTAATCTGTTGTCTTTTCTTCATATAAATTATAAAATATCGCAAAGGTGTTAAAAAATAATTTTTCTGACACTTAAATGATTGTATTTTTCTACGAAAAGAAAATTGATTATGCTGGTCAATTTTTTCAATCTACAGCTAACCAATTTAACCCGTGTTAGAATGGGTAATTCTGCTAGTACTTTTATAAAATCTTTAAATTCGTAACTTAATATTTCACTTGTAGAATTAGTATTGGAAATATAATGGGAATGTTTTAGGTAGAAATAAATTAAGGCAAATGTAAATTAAGAATGTAAAAATTATAATGCCCTCTAGTACCCATCGGAAAATTAAATGACGAATAAAAATTTTCAATTGAAGGGTCGTAAAAAATTTAAGCAATACTCAAAAGAGTTTTTGATTGTTTGAATAAATGCATAGAATATGAAAGTTTAAAAAAGCACGACATCTTGAGTAATTCTATAAACCATTATAATTCTGAATATTTATAAAACTTGAAAATTGCTATCCTGAAATTTTGAAGTGATTTATCGCTGTTTCCGGGAGCCTTATATTGATAATTTTTCAAAGCAATTGTAATAAACTTAATATGAAAGAAGTACAACTTTTAATTTAATAACCATTGCTTAAACTGGAAATTTAGTTTACTGTATCGTGATCGTAGTTATAGTAATCTCCTGATTATCCATGAATACTTTTTACCTAAAGATGCCTCTCTCTTATTCTCTCCTCTCCATCTTTTATTTTCAGAATTACTTGACATCTAAGGTCTTGTGTTTGTGCAGCTTGGCCAAATATGGCCATTGCGCCATAAAATCCAAAATCAACCAAACCATGAATTTTTTATCTGCTTTGCGGACAATGCAATAACAAAAGCTTTTATTGTGTTTTGCTAATTTCATATACAATTCTTACTAAAAATTATCTTAGAATTTACCACATTAGAATTAGAACACGCTCAAAATGTCTAGGACTAGATCAGGACATCCATAGGGATCCTCCCTTAACAGACGAACACATGGCAGTAGATGGCTTGGAGAGGTTTGTTCGGTGCTACATTTTAGGCTAGTTGACCCTGAATAAAGGTTCCATCCTTTATTTAAGCCTTATGGCCCTGAATAAAGGATAGAGATTGAATGCGTCCTCTCGAACTTCCAGAAAGCATGTGCCAGACCAAGAAATTAGAAGCAACACAACAGCTTTTGTCTAAAGAAATCGTGCCCATCTCATCTTCATTGACAGGTAAAAACGAATTTTAGAAAAATATCGATCAACAAATCTTTAATCAATAGCCATTTTTAAACAATGCAAGAATATCCAAGCCGTTTCAGAAATGCAAAATGACTTCCGATATAAAGTACGCCCCCGATCAATACACCAATAAATAATTCCGTATAAACGGAAACATTTCTTTAAAATGTAATCGATGGATTCAGTTGAATGCAACTTTCTATCAAGCGCTCCAAGGGCAGATGCGCGTTTATCTTCGAATCGGGTAATGCGGCATCTTAACGTGTCAGAAGATGATCCTCCATAGATCCAGCGTCATCGAGCAGCGGTATCAAGATGGATCAAGATCGTCCGCAGAAGACGATTGCGAGTAAATGGGTTTTAGAGCTGGTACTCAACCTTATATCCATCGGATGTATGCTAATTTGTGTTCCTTATGCTCGATATCTTTTAGTTTTGGAGAATCTCTTTACTTTATCCATAGCATATATTATATTTATTTGGAAAGATGAATTTGATATTTGATGTGTTTTTAAATGAGCAAACCGGCCATCATGGGAAGCGTACTATAGTTTAACCCTCCAATTGATCTCAACGAGATATCTCATCCATCAAGATTCTACCAATTTTTCTAACGATCCACAATATCATGATGACGAGATATCTTGACCAGATTTTGAAAGACGAGATATTACATCATTAGAAAACAGGCCAGATCTTGAACTCGCCATAACAATATTGGCGATATTTTTATGGCAATCAAGATCTGGTCAGTTTTGCTAATGACGAGAAATATCTATCAAAATCTGGTCAGTTTTGCTAATGATGATATACCTCGTCGAGATAACCACCAGGATGGTTAAGGGTCATATTTAGCCAAGCGGTAGCAAACATAAGCAAGATAGCGTCAAGTAATGGACATACGCACATATGGAAAGTTTTACTGATGCCGAAGAAATACACCCAGGGTAGGTTACAGGAATCGAATCTGCTCAGTTTATATGTCGCAGGTTGCTAGCGTAGTGAGAAAATCCACTGAGTCACGGTTGTCCCCAGTGGTTAAGAGGAAATTTTTAAAAAGCATTTATGATTGAAAATAAGTAGTGATGATTAAGTACATCTACCAAAAGTCCCTTTAAGACTAGAAAGTAATAAGGTGTTGGGTGTTAATGAATCGGATTTGAGTTGGAACAGATTCGTATCACTTTTTTGACTAGTTTTTAGATTTAAGTACGGTTTTATTGACCATCAAGAGTTTAAAGATAGTTCAGACTCAATAGTGTATTAAATATGCTTTTAATAATCAATTTAAATGAATAGCTGAACTATTTAAATTCTTACTTATTCAATCACAACAAAACCGTAGTTAAATCTAAAAACTAGTCAAAAAAGTAATATGAATCTGTTCCAACTCAATTCCGATTCATTAACACCCAACACCTTATTACTTTCTAGTCTTAAAGGGACTTTTGGTAGATGCACTTAATCATCACTACTTATTTTCAATCATAAATGCTTTTTAAAAATTTCCTCGTAACCACTGGGGACCACCGTAACTCAGTGGATTTTCTCACTGCTCTTGCAACCTGCGAGATAGACTGAACAGATTCGATTTCTGTAACCTAACCTGGGTGTATTTCTTCGGTATCAGTAAAACTTTCCATATGTTCGTATGACCATTACTTGACGCTATCTTGTTTATGTTTGCTACCGCTTAGCTAAATATGACCCTTAACCATCCTGGTGGTTATCTCGACGATCATTAGCAAAACTTACCAGATTTTGAAAGACGAGATATTACGTCATTAGAAAACAGGCCAGATCTTGACCTCGTCACAACAATATTGGCGATATTTTTATGATTGACAATTAAGATCTGGTCAGTTTTGCTAATGACCAGAAATATCTATGAAAATCTGGTCAGTTTTGCTAATGATGATATATCTCCTCATTAGCAAAATTGTTCAAATCCTGATAGACGATATATCTAGCCGAAAACATTTGGAGGGTTAAAATCCAACCCTACCAACCTAATACACTACATTACAGTTCCCTGTCTATGCAGCTCCCGTGGAACAAAAAATGACAGTATAGCGATAAGCCAAAACTAAATAAAAAACAATTTATTCTATAACCAAGCACTAGTAGAAACCCCCACAAATGCTATTGTGTTAATGCATTTGCATATTACTCGAGTTGTATCCACCGAATTCTGAATCCAGCTCTTAACACACTGGATCCACCGTTGCACTGCCATCATCTCATGGTGGCACGCCGCATCCAATCGCTCCAAAGCCTTATTGAGATCTAATAACAGCAGCACCGTTCCAGCAGCCCAAAAGCGGTAATTTGAGCGGCTCAAACGTTTGAAATCCATTCCCGCTCATCAGCTCCCTGAAGCCACTTCCCCAACGCTGCGGAAAAAGACCTTAACGGCGTGTAACAAGGCCGGAGCGTTACACGCCGATGCTCGTCTTAATTGTGTACTAATTACGGAAACAATTTTCGCATCGGTTAATTGAAATTTCCTCGATGAGCGATGAAACTGCTGTTTAATTCTGAAAGGAGTAGGGGGTAGCAGGAAAAAATCTGAAATGGGACTCTGTGCGATGTGCTGTTTAAATATTTCGCGAGAATTAATTCCGGCGACGCGTGCAAGAATTGCGAATTGAATTTTGTTTAACCGAGTGGCATTTGACATCTGCGACGAAAATTAGCGTATTTATTCACTTATTTGCTGTTAACTATGTTGGCAAAGTCACCTGGAAAAGAATGGTAATTAAATGTCTTATTTAGTTGTGTAGATTGAGGTTGATTTGAAAAATGTAGAATGTGGAGGTTGTGCTCCTGAAATTAAACTGGAGTACTGGAAATAGGCGTTGGAAAGTAATAAACAAATTAGGTGTTCACTGGGCTCAAATGACTTGTGCGCAACAGCTGTAATTGTTGGTTAAAGCTGGTTTTGAAAAATGTAGATTGTGCTTAAAGATTAAATCGAAGTACTCAAAATAGTTTGAAAAGCCATAAGCTCGTGCTTTTATTCATGGTGTCACAAGTTGGATTGGTTTGAAAATAGGTCACTAAAATTGATGTTTCGAGTTTCATAATTATCCTAATACTTAATTAGATTAGTAACTTTTCATGCGCTCTTTAGTAAAAACTTTGCATGTTTATTAACAATAACGCATGTTCCGTTTACAATCCAGATTTAATGGAAAGATAACATTGAAACAAATTGTCGTAGACAATTTTCTTTAATTAGAAAAGTAATAAGAGGCCACCGTGGCTAAGTGAGCTTAGTGAGCAATTTGCGAGTTATGGGTGGTACGGGCTCGATTCCTGTAACTTAACCTGGATGTATATGTCTCATATCAGTTAAACTTTGTGTGTATGTCCATTACTTGACGTGGTCCGTCTTGTAATTGGTGCTGCATGACAACTAAAGCCTTGAGCCGTAGAACCCAACGAACAAACTAGAAAAGTAATAACATGTTTGTACCTTGGTGGTAAAATGGCCTATGTCCAAATTCCATGATTTTGAGTTTTCTACTTCAAGATAATGAACGTTATAATGCAAAAAGTACCAATGTGTACATCTCAATACACTATGAACGATTCAAAACATTGGAAATTTCTTTGTGCCCTGGATGTAAAATAAATAAAAATTACTTAATCAGGTGTTATCAAAATTTTGCTAAATGGACGTTAGCCCTTTAGGTAGCCCCAAAGTAGAGATTTATTTCAGTTTGTTTATTTTATAAGTACCTGCCACGTATAGAATTATAACTTTTCATACAGGAACTTGAGCATCATTTTTAATCCATCTGATAACAAAACCATGTTTCTAATTCGTGTAAATAAATACAATTTTATAAAAAATTATTCCTGCTGCGTTAGTTATCATTAACAATTAGTGACTTTTTTAAACAATAATTGCTGTTGTAAGCAGCTGCGTGTACAAGGAATTGAGAGTAAAGAAAGTACTATATCATTTTTCATTTTTCAAATGCTACCTAGAGATAAATGCTGCAATTTAAATGTAAATCTCGGGAATAATCTGCTCCGAAAAGCAGGATGCATTTAGTCTACTAATTAGATGTCAGAAACGATTTTTCTAAACTAAAGTATCTTGGTATACGGTGAGGTGGGGTAAGTGCTTTCGTTGGGTGTGTGCATTCACTGAATATAAAACGCGTCTGATTAAAGTATGAGCTGCCACCTGCTGGAAATGCTTGAAGAAGCCTTATAGATTAGTTTCACCTCTGAACACCTTCCATTTTCCGCAGTTAAGTTGTACTGACCAAAGGTCAGGAATGAAATCGTGCTGTTGTCCCTTTCACAGTACTGCCACATAGCAAGGAAGAAAACAGTCCACTGTAAGCGCTTGCTCCATCATGTGGGAAAAGTGTGACGAGATAGAATTGTATATTTTTGTGAATTATAGCAATGATAACTTTAAAAAAATAAGAGTGTAAACATTGGTAAAGGGTCTGAGAGGGGTAAAAATATGAAATAGTAAACATACTAGAATATAGTTTAAAATGAAATAGTATGCTCTTGTCCCACTCAATACTATCCCATAACAAAAGGGGCCGAGGAATCCCTGTTGGATGAGCGACAGACTAGCAACCAAAGGAATCCAATCCAATCAAAGCCCATCATGTACAAACAGGGCTGGTGCAAGATAAATCTGCCATGGCCACACATTTCCTTACGTTGGAGTGGTGTGGAAGTTTGAAGAGTGAAGTGCCAGCTCAGGTGTCATCTCGTCATCTGACTGTGTTCAAAATTACGAGGTGTTACCTTCGGATTTTTTCCTTCGGGTTTGATCCCGGACCGTCGCCCATAGCTCGTTATATTGCTCCAGTGCGACGTTAATTAAATACCCATAACAAACAGTCGCCAATAGCCCGTTTTGTTGCCCTAGTGCGACGTTAATTAACTACCTACCCTTAGCAAACAAGAAAACAGTCCACTGTATACCCTTGCCCCATCATATGGGGAAAATGGGAATCCTTGAATGAGCAATGAAAAATACTTTTGTGGATTATAGCAATGGTAACTTTAAACAAATACGAGTGTAAACATTAGTAAAGGGTTTGAGAGTCTGTGGTATTAATATGAAATAAAGAAGTACTTGAATAGTGTAGAAAAATAAGTTCAGTATGAACTTTAAAGATTTAAGTTAGAACTGGCCCCACGTTATACTCTATAGAATGTATGCATATATTAAATTAAATGTCATTGAATTGAAACCCTTTTTAAAATAAGAAATTCAACACATGGTTTAAACTCTTCCTAATCCAAATATAGTTCTTATATAACTAAAAAGATAAGATCGCCATAATATCTATTTTGTATCACGGACAGGTATCTAAAAGTAAATGCTTTTAACCAAAGGGAAGAAAGAAAATTATACTTGTTTTGTTGGAAAGAGAAATGAAAATGTTCAAATTGAAAAAGTACCTGGTAAGATAGGCTTGTAAAAAATCGAAAGTAAAGACTCGAAAATATATGCGATGTAATGTTTATTCAAATGCTCTAATATTAAAAAACCGCATGCGAATTCTCCCTTAGAATGAGGTTTCTTAAATACACTGCTGGCCACCCAAATTGCAACACCAAGAAAGACAAGAGATATCACAACAAAATTTATTTTGTAGATAACATGTTGACCAAGTATCAAATGATTAAATTTATAGACTTCTGTGAAGTGTGGTTCCTGCCAAAATCAGTAGCCAGAGTAGCCGCCATTGTTGGAGATCACCGCTGCCACACGCCTCGGCATTGATTCAAAGAGACTTTGGATGTGTTCTTGGGGTACAGCAGACCAAGCAGCTTCCACACGTTGCCAAAGTGGATCTGGTGTGGCAGCTGGGGATGTATTCTGGGTCAATCGTTGAGCAACCATGGACCACATGTTTTCTATCGGCGAAAGATCCGGAGAGCGAGCTGGCCAGGGAAGCAATTCAATCTGGCGATTGACGAAGAACCCTTGGACAATGCGTGCCACGTGTGGTCGCGCATTATCCTGTTGAAATATGGCTGTGGGCAAGCCCTGAAGGTAAGGAAGGACAACTGGCTCCAACACCTCGGAGATGTAGCGCTGGCTGTTTAAAGTACCGGCAATGCGTACTAGAGGAGTGCGAGAGTGATATCCAATACCGCCCCATACCATAATACCCGGTGCAGGACCAGTGTGGCGGTGCATAACGCAGCTGTTCAGCATCCTCTCTCCACGGTGTCTCCAGACTCGAATCCGACCATCGTGGTGTTGCAGACAGAAGCGTGACTCGTCAGTAAAGACAATTTCATTCCATTCTGCCGTCCACATCCTTCTTTCATCGCACCATTGGCGGCGGAAACGTCTGTGGTTCTGCGTCAAGGGTAGACGAAGCAATGGACGTCTTGCGGACAGACCACTCTGCTGTAAACGGCGTCGAATGGTACGCGCAGACACTGGATGATGCGGTACAGACTGAATGTGCTGTGCTATGGTTCGTGATGTGGCTGAGCGATCCGTCACTGCCATACGCACAATATGCCTGTCATCACGTGAAGTGGTGCACTGAGGTGGATGCGATCGAACACGTCGGTCCGTCGTACCCTCCTGCATCCAACGATCACATATCCGCATTACAGTTGTTTGGTTTCGTCCAACACGACTACCGATTTCCCTGAAAGATAATCCACAATCTCGGTAGGCCACTCTCCTTCCTCTGTCGAACTCGGATACTTGATCAAAAGATGATCGCTGTTTTCTACGAGGCATAATTGATCGTTTTTTTGAAAAAACCACAAGAAAAACACAATTGCCGTACTTGAAATCGTCGAAATCTCCAAGCCTTAAATAGCGCTTTGAAGTGGCGCCACAGGCGCGCGTGATGTGCGTCTGCGCTGAAATTCTAATCATTTGCATATCTCACCTCCGCTAATGCATGTTGTAAATTTCATATTATTTGCATGCTTCCTTCAGGGTGTTGCATTTACGGTGGCCAGCAGTGTAGATTTAAAAACTTAATTTCAATCGCAGTAATATTCATCTTTTAAACGAGAAGGAAATGAATTTGATTTGATTTATTTCTAACGGCTATTAAATATTATGCACATTACATGAAGGATTCGAAAATAAAAGTTTATGACAAGAACTAGTTTTAGCTTTTTTTAGTTACGAATGCAAAGCAAATAATGGTTATTGGGTTATTATCTTATTTTCTGAAAAAAGAATTAAAAAATCAGTTACGCCTTAATGTCCTGTGTAATATCTTTTCTTGTCGTTTTTAGTTATTTGGATGATAAAAACGTGAAGTTAAGTATAACTATTCAAATAAATGTCCGGAAATGCTAGATAACACAGAAAGGTTAAGAGAACGTTGTGGCGAAATGGTTCCCGTGAAGTAAAAAATGTCCCGTATATTGATATAAATTCAAATATAATTGATGATTTCATCATTCATTCTTAGGTTAACTTTTTTAGGATCTTTATTTAAAATCTCTTGCACTATGAATGGTCACTGGATGTTTTTTATACTTGTTTTTATGTCTTAGAAAAGCGTTTCCATATTTTAAATTTGAAATATTATTTATTGCATCAATATTCCAAATGATTTAATAAAAATAACTATTTTTTTATTGAACAAAAGTAAACTCCCCGTGCACCACAAAAGCAACAACACGGGGCTTGCAGAAATAAGTTGATTTAACAAAGAAACAGTGGAACATAAAATTTAACTGGAATTACAAGATTTGATGAACTCAACAAATGAGAAGAAAATCAGATTACATCCAACAAAAACATTGAGTTTCACTGGCTATGCTTTACCCAATCTTCTCAAATCATTTTGAAGGCACATTCTTGAACCCTTTGGAACAGTATAAACAGTGATGTTACAAATCAAATCCAATTGCATTATCACTGAAATTATATCGAAATAGTTGCATGTAACAATACATTTACGTTGGCCATGGCTCTCGGGGCACATCTCTTTTAGATGTGTATGGACTTCACGGACCCGAGGTACTCTAGTGATCTTTTCTTTTCCCATGGGGTTCACTATCTTTAGTAAACGCGGAGGTCCATGCTCTTGGTATTCTTAAGCGATCTTTTTCTTCTTTCCTCCCACTACTCTACTCCAATCCCTATTTCCCCTTTCACGATATTTTTCATTTGAAGTTGTCTTTTTGGCGCAGCTTGGCTAAATGTGGCCCCTTGCGCCATAAAACCCCAAAACCAACCAACTTTGGCCTAGAGGAAAATTGCAGGTATATAAAACTAAACTGTTGCTAAACTAAATTAAAATAGAATTCAAATATAAATTTAATTTATTGAATGTGGTATCAAAGCATACAAATAAAAGTTAATTGATACGTTAATCGGAAAAAAATTCCGAATTCATGATACCATAAGGTAAAACATAATGAGAGTATTTTAATCGCTATGATTGTGTTAAATACTTAAATTATTTTATTTATTTATATTATTATATAATGTGTATGAGCTATAACTATTATTGATTGAAAATGCATTTACTTTCCCCTGGGATAATGTTAAAACATAACAGAAGGTAAAGCTCTACAAAATTAACAGATACTCAAAGCGTAAAACTCGTGAAGAGGTAACTATAGTATGCTTGAAAAGGGCATGGAATTCCAACTTTTAGTTTATTTATTTTCGTTAGTTAATAAAATTTAATTTCATATTTCCAAGAAGTCACACAAGTGGTAGAGCGTCTTCATGTAGCGCTTTAAAAAAGCTGGTAGAGTGAAGCACTTGGTTACGAGTTCAAATCTCGTCCATGCTGTAGTCGAGTTGACTCCCTTAAAGTTACCTGGTTTCTTCAACACGATACGTAATTGCGGGTCATCTTTCCCTAAGTCCTCTAAGGCATGTCACCCTCCATTTCACGGTGGGTGTGATGTAGCAGCACCTTGTATGGTGCCCCAAATTAATCCTCCTGGTGGTTGTCTTGACGAGTTATCGCGTCATTAGCAAAACTGAACAGATCCTTGGTGAACGAGACACCTTGTCCATCAAGACCTCGTCGTCTTTCGTCGTAAGGAGAAAGTTTGCCAAATCTTGATCTCATCAAAAATCGGTAATACCTTGATGACGAGATCTCGTTATTAGCAAAGTTGGTCAGATTTCGTTGGACGAGATATCGCGTCGAAACTACTTAGAGGGTTAACACAGACTGCCACGTTGTCACCAATGAAGGATTCATTGGTGACAACGGACATAAAATGGACAAAGGATTCCTAAACTGGATTGAGAAAAACATTTCATTCAGAATGTTCATGCTACTCATTCTTTATTATAATTTTATCTAACTTATTTATCTTATTCAAAAGTATTACATATTAACTACACGATTTGGATGAAAACATTTTCAACGAAACGAAATTGAACCACTTCATTAAGTACATAACTTAGCAAACAAATCGAATAACTTCCATTTTCTAATTAGATTTCACCGTGAACGACAAAACCTGACCAAATCGCAGACTGACACCGCATCACTACCTCTGATTCAATTTGCACGCTGGAAAATGTGTGGAAACAAATTACACTCTCAAAAGTCCGCGCGTTCTTTATCCGAGTTAACAACGATCTCCAGAGCAAATACAGCCCCAAAATGCCCGGGTCGACGGACAATGGAAGAATTCCCTCGACACTAACACAGTTATCCGGCGGAGCCAACTTCTAAATAGATTCCCCCCGGACACAGAATCGGAACGCACGAAACTTTTGTAAATAATAGCGTCTCCACCCAGCAATATTATTATAATTACTTTACGTCTTTATCCATTAATTAGATCCCGACTTGACGGTTTCTTCGGCAGACTAAGCATTCATTAGGTTACAAACGGGGATCGGGGCGCCCCCATGGGCAAGGGAGCAATAAATTAAAAGTGGATTAACCGCCTGTCAACTTCGTAAGTGCTCGCAGGAACGGGTACACTTACTGTCGAATGATTGTCCTTCACTGGGTCCGTTTGGAATCATTTGAGATTTTGGGGTTCGAGCGGGCTTCTGAATGTGACAGCCATTTATACCCGGATGCTGGGGGACGCTTATGATGAAACTGCGACCGAATGTGTTCGATTTGATTTGGTACAGTAGTATATGTTCCATCTAACATTGGAGTAGGTTTCATCAATTTTAGTAAGGCGGAAATCGGACTCAAAATCAATAAATACTATAGGTACGGAATTGCATTAGTAGACTTAATATTAGACTCGTTTAATATCAAACAATATTAACCCTCCAAATGGTTTCGACGAGATATCTCGTCATCAAGATATTGCCGATTTTTCGACGATGGCGAGATCTGGTCAGTTTTTATTAATTACGAGACAAGAGCTTGATGAACAAGATATCTCATCCATCAAGATTTGGTCAGTTTTGCTAAAGGCAAGATGCAGGAGGATTAAGGAAGCAGGTTTTGTAATGTACCTTTAAAATCTGTTTTATATGGTAATTAAATTAATAGCTCCCTTGAGTGGAGTTAATATAATGAAAAGGTTGGACCAATTATCTATAGCAAGTTTAATATATATTCATAATGAAAGTGATTAATGTTTGTGGTTTGTGACTGGTTTCGAGACATCGTTAACGCGTTTTGCTTCCGTTCATTTTGACTTTTTGATACATAACTTGAAATAATGTCTAAAGTTTCAAAAGCATTGTAAAGGCTCGTCTTTAGAAAATCAATGCTGATATATATATATATATATATATATATATATATATATATATATATATATATATATCAGCATTGATTTTCTAAAGACGAGCCTTTACAACTTAAATGCCGAAATGCGTTTCAGGTAGCATAATTTCAATATTTATAATTACTAAGGTGTGAAGGGATAACGAAATACAGATATTTTAGGAATTATTTCAATTTGTATAAGCTTACAGGAATTACATAAGTTTCTGAATAAGATTTCTCTGGAATGATGGAGTTATGTTCTTAGACCTTTGCCCCTAATGCGTTTGCTTTCAAAACGTCTAAAGTTATAAATATCCTATAATTTATCATGCATCCATTGTTTTCAAAGTTAAAATACTTCTGTTGCATAGTCCATCAATGTTATGTTGAAATAAGTGAGCTATGAAAAATAGAATCGTTTTAAAAACTGCCATAAATCATTTTAGACATTTTTAGAATAAAATTTACGTAGCAGAGAGTAGTACCTTTATGTTAGATGACTGATCGGTACCATCCTATCGGCATTCTTGTTCCCCCTTTTTGTATTGCAAAATTTACTTTTATTTTTATACTTCATGCTCAGGATGTGACAATATTCGTTCTCTTCAGAATTGTATTGTGAACTAAAAACAGACTTTTTCTTAGGTATAAAGCATTTTCAATTATATATTACGTTTATTGTGAAAATGTATGTACTTTGAACCATCAATTCTATATTAAATCTCGATTTTTAAGGCTGACGTGTTCCTGTACCTCATGCAAGAAATATTATTATAGCTTTCAAAACTTTTAACCCTCCTGGTAGTTTATCTTGGTGTCGAAAACTGTCCTGTAGTGAGCAGCCACTGGTGCAAAAACCTGACAAACCAAAGCAAAAACCAAAATACCCAAGCGATCTTGTCCTGCTTTCATCCCACTACTCTGTTCCAAATCCCTCTTTAACGGCCTTTTTTACTGGACGTTGTCTAGTGTTTGGCGCTGCTTGGCCAAATATGGTCCTTGCGCCATTAAACGCCAGAACAACCAACCTTCAAGTAAATTTCGTACTTGAATCAAAAGATACTTCCAAAATGGCGATTGTTCATCTTAATAGAGGGAAGTCTTTCAAAATAAGAGTGAAATGCGTTCCCAAATTAAGCTCACTGTACGGCTTAATGGATTCCAGAACTCATATTTGCTAATAGTTGTTAGGCATTGTTTGATACCCAACAACAATCCTAACTGATTAATGGATTCAGGAAGTATTTACCTCTAAACCTACATTCTCAGCTAAGGGAGTAATTACTCACCTAGGGCTTAAAATCATTCCCACTGGCTACCCCAGTTCGTACGATTTAATTTCCGCGAAGGTACATCGAAAATGGTTAAACAAACACCTTCAGTTAGTATTTAATACTGTGGAGAGCCAAGCTTTAGCTTAAGACTTCGCAGGTCTTGACAAAATTGGAAATTATTTGAATTCAAGTTGAGTTATTGAATTGCTTCTGTTCTCGTTACGTGATTGGGGAAAAATTTATTTCAACAAGGTCATATCGTATCATAAAATAATTTGTTTTTCATCGATTAATTTATGAACCAAAATTAATAAAATAGGCCGGTCTGGTTCAGAATGGTTTTACGCTCTGGACCCTGTTCAGAAGGCTGTGGTTTCGAATCCTGTTATAGACAAGATTGCTCAGTGGTTAGGAGTCCCCTCCAAGACATAGATCTCGATCTCGATATAATTAATCTTCGTGTAGCGAAAACAATGACGGTAGTACAAACTAAACACGTCTCACTAAAAATTCATATATTTACAAGAATGTAAAAATTGTGAAATGAAAATACGCCTAAATACCTGAAAGTGCTTAAAGAACTCATAAAATCCTGGATGTTTTGTAAGTATTGTCAAAATGGGTTAAAACTGTTTTGTGTACTAAGTTTATAAATATTTTTCAACATTATTATTTTGTGTAGTTTGCATCGATAAGAAAAGGTACACAAAACCATACACCATTTTGGAAAGCTTATAAAATCGGAAGATTTTATAAGCTTTATTTGGAAGATACCATAATCAATCACTATATCGCGCATTTGGTTATATCGCTTTTTTTTCCTTGTCCCCGATGAATTTTGGTTACGGAAGTAGAGAAAGCTTCGTTCTGTACCTTTAGAATTAGAAGTTCAAGGGTCACTTGTTGGCCAAATATAGCCCTTGCGCCATAAAACCCCCAAACCAACCAACCAAAGGTCACTTGTTGTAAGCAGCTATCTTAAACTTGATTGGTTACTACGATTTAGGTATATGAAACTAAAATGGTTAAAAACATTGGGGAACACGAAACTGAATTGGTTCAAAGGCTTTGGGTATAACTGAATTAGTTCAAAAGATTTGGTTATTATTGAATACGTACAAAATATTTGGGTATAATTGAATTGGTTCGAAAGATTTTGGGTGTAATTGAATTCAAAAGATTTGGGTATAAATAAATTGATTAAAATAATGTGGGTGTCTAAAACTGAAATGATTAGAAGGATTTGGGTATCTGAAACTGAAGTGGTTAAAAAGATTTGAGTATCTGAAACTGAAGCGGTTAAAAAGATTTGAATATCTGAAACTGAAGTTGTTGAAAATATTTGGTTGTCTCAAAGTTGTAATGAACAGAAATTTCTGTTTTCGAAAAGTATTCTACATTATTTATTAATTATTTTAAGAGGTTATACCATCAATTTTTTGTTTAACTTTTACTTTTACATAACTTTAAATAACGCGTGATTTACGTATAATGTATGCCTTTTTATTTCTTGTTCCCAAGCAAAGCGATATATCTAGTGGTTAATGTGTATACTGAAAAAATATAATTTTTAATAGATACATATACAATTTATAATTCAACATCATTCCGATTCGGAATATTTAAGTACTCAAAAAAATTTTCTAAGCTGTAACTTTTCGTTAAACAGGTAAAAAGCGTACAAACTATAAATACCCTGTGCAAGGAAGTTTCATGAATATATTATTATTAAAAATAAAATAAACCTAATATTTTCGTGCATAAATGCACACGCAAAGATGTTTTGATAAAAACACTCCAAGTCAACATTTATATTTACTCGAATATTTAAGTTTTCTATCGGCTTCAGCTGTCTGAAGGGACTGCACCATCGTTTTTTCTCTTTCTTCAACGGTCAATGAATATTTCATAGTTTTCAGTAATTTACACAAACTTTCTTGTGCTTCAAATGTCTATTTTAAGCAAATACGTGTATAAATATATGAGCTGGCGTTCTACTGTATAATACTGTATTTCACTTTATGATTATATCCTCATGCTACAATGCGCAGCATAAGATAAAACGAAAGTGTTTCGCATTTCCTGCGATGGGACATCTCTGGTAAAAGACGTTTTATTCAAATATAGTAGATATCATTTTTATGTAACTAGAAAGTACTGTATTCTCAAGAATTTTAACTTTTTTTTTATCAAGAATCAAATGTAAGCCAATATATATACGATCGTATTTTTGCAAAGATTTCTTTTGTTGCTTAAAAGTTTCTAATAAAAGTAGCTTTCAACATATTTTTCCATACATTCTCCGGAATAATGTTTTAGTATCTATGAAAAAGTTTTGTTTAAAGAGGTATTTTTAGTATGTTTCCAACTACTAAATTCTAATTTTATACCCATTATTTTTACATTAAAGTCATCGATATTAAAAAGTACGAAGATTTATGTCGTATTAAAACGAAGCAGTTATAGGTCTTGTGATTAAGAATTAAATGTACATTTATTGAGACATAATCTAACGACTTCAGGAATATGAATTACAAATAGCTGATCCGAGGGTGTTGGTGATATGAATTGTGATAGTTAAATGTTCACATCCTGATCCTCAAAATTGATCTCTAAATTTGCTGTTTCCGTACCTTTCATGCGCTCTGCTTGTCATTTCACCACATAATTTTCTCTCTTCTGAATTTATCTTCTACGCAGCTCGGACGTTTGGCATCTGGGTCAACTATTCATGTCTATATCTTATGTATTATATCTTATGTACTCGTATTATATATTATATCATAATGTATTATATCTTAAATAAAACTGCTTTTTAACCCTCCTGGTGGTTGTATCGACGAGATATCTTGTCATTAGCAAAACTGACCAGATCCTGATCTCGTCATCACAAACATATCGTCAATAAACATCAGTGATAATGTTCATAGTGCCTTGTATAATATAAATTGTTCTGCGTTTCTGTTTTGTATTACACATGTACTATCGTGCCCGTACGAGAATTCTCGCATGAACAATTCCACCCCTAACCCCATCATCCGATGTAAGGGTGAAAGACGTAAGCGAATTTTTTTTATCCAAAATATCAAAAAAGCTTATTCAATCACTATTTACAACACTTCCTCCTTGATAGCGTTGTTCCAACCATTTGTGTAAAGCACGTAATTCTTCCGTCAAAAGGTCTAATAAGTTTATCTTAACTCTCTAGAATTCACAAAAATTCTTAAGTTGTATATTTTCACACCCACACAATTTTTTTTCAAATCTTAACCTCGCGTGGAACATGCGTCGTTTAATATCCTTATAAAATCAAATCACATATTTATAAATTATTGATATTAGGGAAAGCAATGAAAAACCAGTTCAATTCATAAATAAGTAATTCGTCGCGTGTAAGAAGCACAAAAGGGATCTATACTATAGAAATAATATAGATGATGAAAAAAATTCTTTTCCGAGTAATACTGGTAAAACAATTTTATTGGAAAAGTTGTTTTCCCATCAATACTGGTAAGACAAACTGGTTTTCCGAGTAATACTGGTAAAACAAATTGAGTTGCGTACCGCAATCATTTTACACTCAATGTTATTTCTATGGGGATTTCAAATTGTTTTAGCCTCCCCTCTGCACACCTTGGAGAAATAGAACGGATTCGTCAGTGCTCCGGGAAATTCTTTTGATACCTCACTTGTTAAGATTCGTCGCGTGTAAAAGGCGTAATAGGGATCTATACTATGCTATACTATATCTATACTATAGAAATAATATAGATGATAAACCACAAATTTACCGAAAGCGGAACGAGGTATCAAATTTGTATTTTGAACAATAAGTGTCCTTAGAATATTATTCAAATGTTTTTAGTGAAGTTTTCACTCATGTGAAACTAATATTGAAATATTTTCAAAAATTATTTCACCGTAACATCATCGCTTCAAAATATTCTGATGTGATGTGGATACGTTTTTAAAATTAGAATGTATCCTTTATAATATTACAAGCTTAATATGCTTACAATATCAAGTTTATGAAAACACTGAAGCCTTTGATGAAATTTAAGAAACGCTTTTCCTTTGAAAGATAAAACTAAATTTTTAACAATAAGTTATTTTATGTTAGTCATCCAATATATGCATCAAGTAGTACTTCAAAGTATCAAGGATTTTATTACTTCTTTGGACTAGAGGACTCAGTGCCATAAAATATAACCAAATCAATCCAATACTTCCCTGGAAGTACATTTATTCAAATTTCATCAAGTAAATCAATTCTAGTCACGAGAAAAATTCTTGAATCAACAATAACAATAACACAAATTGCTATCCCCAAATGAATATTTAAAGCTCTGGCTCCCTATAACGGCGGGTGATTTTATCAGACAAATCCGTTATTTGCTTTCTGCAATACCACCTTTTTCTCGACCCCTTTCAAACACTGTTATTTTACTTACGCTTCGAGTCACTAAGCTCTCTCTGTATTGGTTAGAATCAAATATCTTCCCTTCCGCGACGAATCGATATTTTTACGTTTAGCAGCCAGACCGAATAAGAAAGTTAAATAAAATCAAAAACAGATTCGGGAAAAAAGAATCACCAAAAAGACTACTTCCCGCAGCTCAGAACAAAATTAATTTTCCCTCTTTCCCACTAAAAAAAGGGGTGGGGGATCGGACCGGAAAGAAAGCCAACCCACTCGATTTAGGTCCAACGGAGAAGAGACCGAAAATAATGAGACGAAAGGAACAAGGTAAAAGTTTCATTTATCAATCGACGAGGCGATTTTTTTTATCTATTTTCTTACTCTCCCTTCTCTCTGCGGCTGTATAGAAAATACGTATATTGTTTTTATCCATTAAGTTTATTTCTTTTCGGTTTCTTTTTGCGTTGCCTTTTTTCCACCAGACCTCCGTTGTTTCTGTTCCTGTTTTCTGGTCGACAATGGCATCTGCCGTGTCTGTACATTATCCTGCAGTATCCACTCTGCTGGTACCTCTTGTTGTGAGGATCGAGCGGTTCGGGACTCCCCCAGGAGTTGTTTAAGGAGACGTCTGAGGAAAAGAAGAGGGGGCTCTGAGGACCGACGGTCAATTTTTGCTCCGTTACGGTTAAGGGACGGGGGTGATCATTTGTGCTTAATGCCAAGCGATGCAAGTTGGATTAGAGTGCTGGGGCGACTTCGTGTCATTGAAATCGAATGAGGGTCTCGAAACTTGTGTTCGTTCGTTTCCGAAGTGCATTTCTTAATTGAAGGTGGTTTTAACCTTCCTAGAGAGACGAGATATTTTGTCCATCAAGATCTGATGAACAATTTTGCGGATGACCTCGTCATCAAGATGTTGACGAATTTTTATGATGACGAGATCAAGTTCTGGTCATTTTTCTCTTAATGACAAGGTATCTCGTCCATCAAGATCTTATTAGTTTTGCTAATGAGACGAGATACCTCGTACATACAAACACCAAGAGGGTTAAATAATAGGCTAAACTAAAACTGTTATGATTGTGAAAATGGGTGAGTAACCATGCCTCTTATACATCCAAGAAGTTATGATCTAACTATTAACTAACTATCCTATGAACTACCTATCCTATTAACTAACTATCCTATGAACTACCTATCCTATTAACTAACTATCCTATTAACTAACTATCCTATTAACTAACTATCCTATTAACTAACTATCCCACTAACCTAAGTATCTATTATCTTCCAATTCCTGACTATGTCGTGGCTCAGTGGTTTGCCGTCTGAGCTAGCAACCTGCGAGTTTAGGTGGAGCAGATTTTGTTCTTTTAACTTAACCTGGGTGTATTTCTCGCTGTTAGTAAAAGTTGTGTGATGTCTTGCCTTGATGTTGTCAGCCTTGGTTTTAGCCAAATGGGACCCTTGCTCCATAAAACTTAAAACCAAGTAACTGGTAGGTGTAGGTGATGCAGGTTCGATTCATGTAGCTTACCCGCGATGTATTTCTCTCTTTGCTAGAAAACTTTCATTGTGTGCTTGTCCATTTCTTGATGTTTTTTTGTGTTTGACGCTGATTGGCCAAATACGTCCCTTGCACCATAAGAAAGACAACCAACCCTGAATATGTCCCAGTAACTGCAAGGGTATATTTCCCTGTTTTTACGAAATGCTTGATACTCTTATAATAAACCTTTCAATTATGAAGTGTACACAATAATTAGTGTTGATAGTGATGTGCATCTTTGAGGGTGTTAGAGTAAAAGTGGAGTAGGGCCTCGTACTGAATTGAATTGCATGTATTTTTATAAAGTCGTGGTTGCATTTGCTTATTTTTAGTATCATTGCGTAACTAGAAGCTAAAATTGTAATATTTTGATTTAAAAGAACATTTGTTTCCCTTCAATTTAATAATCTCATGTATTGATTTAAAACATTGATTTCTAAAATATTAACTCCTGACTTTCTCTACTTCCATTCAAACTATCGATTCATATTCAGTAACGATATTCATTGTCAAAATATATTCAAATTTATTTTTAGCCGTTGAGAATCTAACATTTGTAGATAATTGACTTGGAGCAAAAATACATTAAAACAAGCTGATTTACAAACGAATATAATTATCAAAGTAATGATTTCCATTTGCTTTTCGTCCCTTTAGCCACAGTGATACACTTTAAAAGTATAAGTCTCATGAAAGTTTTAAGTACATTTATTGAAAGTGTATTTAATATCTGAAATAAAATAGTGCTCAGAACATAGAACTGAATTTTATTCCATGACGGGATCCTCCTGTAACTGTTTTGGGTATTTCTCTATGTGTCGGAAAACAATTTGTTCGTGTGTATGTTTATTTATTTCCCGGAAAAAACATTCATTGGTACAGTTGGCGAGACCTGGCCTTTGCAAAGAAAAATCCAACCAATCATCCATACTAGATTCCAATTGAAGTAATTCAGGCTTCAAATTCGGTTTCAATTGCATAAAATTTTTCAAAAACCCCACAAAATAAGAATGCAAGTAAAATTTCAATGAATATCATGAGAATGATACTTTTAAAAAAATATTTTTGATAGGTTCTGCAGAAAGAACTCTTAAAGCTTAAAACTGAATTCAACTCGATTGAATTATCGTGGTTCTCCATATTTGCTCTTTTCTTTCAAAACATCTTACATCTTAAGTGTTTTCTTTCCTTTTGTCTTATACTCTCTAAAGCTTATTCGTCGAAAGAATTCATGTTGAAACTGAAATAAATATATCTAAACTATAAAAGTTATAAAATTGATATATCGCATTATCAAAAGCATTGTATTGGTTTGGTATTCAAATAAAATTACATTTATACGAATATTTTTGTTTGTAAATTTGTTTCATCTTTTATGTATTTGATATTTGAGGGAGTTAGCGGTATTTTAATTCCAGTGACTTTTAGTGACATAGGTTTACTAAACTTTATTCGTTTGTTTACCTTGTTTCCTTGGATAGTCAAATTGTATATAATGCAAATACAATTAAATTAATATTTTGGATAGTTTAAATTATATAAATCTAACAAAATAACTAAATATATTGATTTTAAGTAATTGAATATCTTAACAAAAAGTTATATACACGCAAAGGTGCAGATTATTATATTTATTATTCTTCCCTTTGGATAAATAAATTTCTTGAATAATTTTAATCCTCTGAACGTCACGATATTCTCAAGTAGTGTACTGCTTTTAGCCCACTGTACATTATGATTGAATAGCCATATCTATTGGTTATGAGAATCCTAGGACAGATTCTATTGGTCAAAGTCAAAACTAGTTACAAGTCAGGAAATCCTGTAGGTTGCATAACGAATATATGCATGTGTACTCCTTAGAGTTAATTATGGAAATATAAATGTTTTTTTTATATCGTATTTGCAGAGCAATTAGTCTAACATAAGTAGTCATACTTATATATAAGGACTGAATTGCTGTACAACTAATCTAATTAGAAATCGAAAACAAAAATCGTATAAATATTTTTAAATTCCTGATTTGTTTAATTTGTACCACTTAAATAAATAAAGGCGACAATCAGTTCTTTTCTTAGGGCACTAAAATATCAAATATTGAAGTTACCGATTTAGATACTTTAGAATCAAAGATTGCAAACTAGAATTACAAACGTGTTATGAAAAGAGGAAATCTTGCAATTCTAATAAAGAATTCTAGCGAAATGTAACAAAATTAAGAACCTTTATTTATAATTCATTTTAAGACTAATCTCCTTTCGAGGTTATTAGATTCAAAGCTCAATTCATAAGAGGACGAATAAATGGCTAAACGATGTTCACATGCGAAATTTCTACAATCCGAAGCTAGTCAATAATGCCCAACTCACCTTTCAAACGTAAGATTTTAAGTAGATTTAATTCAAGCAGGAGTCAAATAATTTCCTTCTACATATGTTCGTTGCGAGAGCCCTTTTACAACAAATTACGATTTACGATTTGTTGTTCGGTGTTATTGCCATTTTGGTGGAGGGTAGTATTATTAAGTCGAGAGCAAATGAGTTCACCTTCGACATTAAACTCTCCACTGTGGAAGCTGGAAGTGAAACAAAATTAGAAATGATTACTTTCCATTTGTAAGCGGTTGCTATTAAAGCTAGAAGCATTAGATTTTCGATGGTGAGGGAGGGAATGACTTCTTTCTGAAATTTAATCAATGTGGGAGTTTTTCTGGTATTCAAGTTGAACAATAGGAAGTCCTGAAATAAATTGTGACCATAAAGCAAATTGAAATACATTTACTATGTTAATTTGAACACTTTAAATGGATTATATGTATTAATGTATCATATGTATCATACCTGCGCCGTAGCTCAGAATTCAAAAGTGCAAATTGAGGGTCATATTACACATCCAGGTTAACTTAACTCTCCAAGTGATTTCGACGAGGTATCTCGTCCATCAAGACCTTCTCAGTTTTCTCTAAATGACGAGATATCTCGTTCAGGAGGGTTAACCAGCTGGGACATCGTGGCTCAGTAGGTTTGTCCACTGTTCCACAAACCTACGAGTCGTAGGAACACATGTTCGATTCCTCCTTACATGTATTTCATTTCTTAGTCAGTAAAGGCCTTCATTGTGTGTACACGTCCATTAATTGACGCTGCATGTCTTATGTTTGGAGTCAACATGACTCCAAACATAAGACATGCAGCGTCAGGAGTCATATGTTGACTCAACTAGCAAATTGTGCAACAGGTGCTTTGTTATTATGTTCCTTATAGTACCATAACCCATAGTTATCGCGGCTCAGTGGATTTTCCGCTGCGCTGACAATCTGAGAGTTAGAGGTGGTGCAGATTCAATTCATGTAACGTATCCTGGGCGCATTTCTCTCTTCTGTGTTAGTGCAATTTTCCTTGTGTGTGTATGACCATTACTTGATGTCTGCCTTGTGTAAGGAGCAACTTGATCAATGTGGTTCTTTTGCCATAAAACCCCATCACACCTTTATAACTACGTTTGGAATTTAAAAAAATTTTAATTGAAAGTTTATTATGCTAATCAATTTATTATACTTACTTCAATCAAGACACATGACATGTTAATATTGAATACGTAAAATATATTTTATGTACTGTATAAATGCGTCAAGGTTCAACCTGTTTGCCCAACCTTCGAGTTGTAGGCAGCGCAGGTTTGATTCCTGTAACTTACCTTAGATTTATTTATCTCGTTCTGTGTAGACAATAATTTCCTTGTGTGTATGTCCATTACTTTATGCCTGTGTTGTGTATGACTCAGCTTGGCTAAATATGATCTTAGCACATAAAACCCAAATCAACCAACTTTATAACTGCGTATAGATTTTAAGTTTATTATGCCTATTAATACTTATGTTAAAAATATCAAGATAGTCATACATAAGGTGTAATAGCTTTTTTCATACTACACTAACAAAGATGTGTAATTGACGAGGAAGAGAACGCAATAATTTTTGACAAAATTCCTAAGAGAATCCCAATTATTTTCCGAAACCCACATGACCCATTTCCTCAATTGAAATCTTGTGAGTTCATTCACCTTGATAGGAATAGTAGCTAAACCACGCACAGAATGGTAGAAGTAGTGTATATATATTTATGTGTTATGAATAATTCTTATCTAAATGAACATAATGACACTAATAAGATCTAAACATATTAGTTTTACTTTCTCTTTTGTTGTGTGGTTAAGTGTAATTGCCATATTATCAATTTACGTATTTGTACTTCAAAGCAGAAAAATATAACTGTCATGAATTTAAACATTTATTTCAGACTTTTCATTGTTTAGAAAGTTAGTTCTTGGTACTCCTTTTCAGTGAAAATGTTTATCTCTAACCGCTGAATGTTTCTAAAATTAACTTAAGACTTCGAATAGGAGTCTTGCATAAACAATTCTCAAGTGACCTAAGAAGCTAAGCAGATTGTTAGAATACTTGAAAAATATTTCTATTCTATAAAAAACTGCGAGAATTTTAAGCTTCATTCCTATTCTTTCGGGCTTTCCTTGAGCGCAAAAGCATTAGGAGAAAAAATGACTACTGCATAAAGAAGTAAAGAAATTTTCATTTGTTTATAAAGAAAAAAGAACCCTTGTTTTATACCTATTCTCCGATGCCACTTTATGTCAGGTTTTCCAAACAAAGCAAATAGGGAACATTTCCAAGCTTGAAGGCATTGTATTATCTTTACCGTATGGTTTTCAAAACATTACTATCAATACTAACTCTTACATATTTAAAGGAAAATTTAATATATAAGCTCAAATAAACTGCACGAAATATTGCATCTATCATTTATCAAAGTAGCTATTTTGTTAGTAGTTAGGTACATTGGAATTGGCTGAATAACAATTGATATTCCGAGATTTAATGTTAGTCAAGAATCTGGAAGTCTTGGGATATAACGTTAGAATATAAATTAATAATTTCATTTGATTATGAGCCTATTTATAAAATTTTTTTAATATGTAATGAATTTAATCATACTTCAACTCCAAACTGTATTCTTCCGTAGATTCTGAAAAGTGCCTACATACGAAGTATGCCTACATATATGAACTCCTATAACACATGGATTTTATAACAAGTATACAGATACTATCAACACTGATGATACATGTAACACCAGACAAGTGATTTTCAATATTTTTCATCTCATGGCACACAAACTAATTACTAAAGTACCGTTGCACACCATGAAAATCGCTTCACTAGACTAATGAGTCATTCTCCAAACTGCCTATCGATAAATTCCATATCACAAAATTCTATTGTGTACTTACAAAACAAATAAACGACTTTGAAATGTCATCTTTCCTTGTATAGTCTTTATATTATCAGGTAACAATAGGAGTTATTTACTAAACTATAATGCTGGCGGCATTCAAAATTCACCGTATTTGAGAAAACTTCCAATGTATTCATTCTCTTCACGATCTTGGAGAGGCTTTTAGAGTTCTGATTTGTTATCGACTAGTTTCTATAGCCGAATATATAATTCCATTGTAATTGTAATTCACATAATTTATTCATGAATGAACAATTTGAATTTCAAGCACAATTATACAAGTTTTGTAATAATCGAAGCTTTGGTTTTAAAGTTTTTTACGTTATATACCTATGCACTTATGCTTGTTTTGTCTAATATTAAGTTTTAACTTTTACTAGTTAAACTTTAAGTAGTTTTTAAAATTTAGTTTAACAAGTAAGTAAAAGAATAAAGATACGTAAACGTGTCGTTCAATGCGTGAGACATGCATTTTACTCTATAGGACAGTTTTATGCAATTTAGAGGCACTCTTTTTCTTATATTGCAAAGCATAAGGAATCCAATATTATCACCCCATATTTAAAATTGCAGAGTCCTACTTCATTTGATGACGTATGCCAGTTACAGACGAACTTAAAAAGATGTCACAGATAAATTGCGTTAATTTTAATTAACACAATTATATCAATAAGTTAAATGTGTTAGTTAATTAGCACACTTAATCCTTTGAGCGTCGCGAGATTTCTGGTTGGGGTAGTAGTCGCTTTTCCACCACAACACATATGATTAAATATTAAATAATCACATCTATTAGTTGAAAGAATCCCAGGAAATATAATATTGGTCATAGCTCGTTTGAAGTCCTGCAGGAAAGACTGCAAGCTGCAGAACGGATATATGCGCGCGGCCCACTCACAGGATTAATAGCAAAAGGTAAATAGCATAACTATCTTAGAAAAATCTCGACAAGGAGAGAAAGTTTGGATAAATATGAGCGAATAGCCTAAGGAATTTTGGTTAAATATAATTCATATTAATCTAGATATGTGTATATTATGAGATATTTAACCCTCCCAGTAGTTGTCTGGACGAGGTATCTCGTCATTAGAAAAACTGACCAGATCTTGTTGGACTAGATATCTCGTCATTAGAAAAACTGACCAGATCTTGTTGGACTAGATATCTCGTTATTATAAAAACTGACCAGATCTTGTTGGACTAGATATCTCGTCATTATAAAAACTGACCAGATCTTGTTGGACTAGATATCTCGTCATTAGAAAAGCTTACCAGATCTTGTTTGACTAGATATCTCATCATTAGAAGAAAAGACAATCACTAGAAGAAAACTGGCAGTTTTGCTAATGACGAGATATCCCGTCAAATTGGTCAGATCTTGATGGACAAATATCTCGTCGAAGCCACGCGGATGGTTAATGTTTATCCATTAGCCAAACACTCAATCATTTTCATAAATTTTTAACAATATAATAATTTATATAGCTTTGTTTCCAAGAAAAGCGGATTTCGATCATTTGAAGTGTGATCAATTAGGCTTCCATCTCCATGTTACTCTGAAAAACATGATAAATTTCTTATTACTTTGCTTCAACATTAGTAAGCTCATTTGTTTGCGTTTATTATCATTTTATTTAATTATTTAAATCTAGGTTTTTATACCTTTTTGCCCTCTGAGAATATTAAAGTGGCGAACCCAAATCGAAGAGCTCGCTAATGAATTCTTGCGCAACGGCTTTCTGACGGGGCTCCATCTGAAGCACTCCACAGAAAGACAATTCCAGCACAGCAGACACGAACCGCACATTAACTTTTCAATTGGCATGTCTGCTTAACCATGGTTTTCGGGATCATCGTTAGCAAGCTGACTCACCGGCCCAACTTTCGCGGAGCACTTCACCATGCATTGCAATTAAACCAGCGGTGAACTTGTAAGGGGCTCCGTGACTTTCTGCCAATAAGGCTAATTTCCCTGGACTGAGGCTTTGTTACTTTCCCGGAAAAGGGATTTTGTGTTACGGTATTTTCTTTCGAGTTTTGACCATTAAATACCCTGACGAGTTTTGTCGTTTTTCGCTTGCTTTTGTTTTGGTCTTTGAAGCTCTTTGTTTGCAACAAAAATAATATCTTTCGCTCCGACGGAGACGTGGCGGATTTTATATCATTATTTCTCTTCAGCTTGTTCTTCGGTTTCTGGATTAATGAATGTCCTTTATACGCGAACTTCAAACATTGCGTTAACAAGGAAGTGGGAGTTGGATATGAATTTAAAGGGTAATGATAGCTGGACCGGATTTATTTTTCGTGAAATTGCATTGCTTATAAATTTTGCAACCCGTCAATTAACTTTAGTTTTACTCTTATTGATGAAAACTAAACCCTAATTGCGGAATTAAATGAAATGGTGGGTTGAGTTACTATTTTAATGAACGAAAATATATCAGTCACAGAATCAGTCTACATTTTATATAAACAAATATGAAATGTATGCTCGTATTGAAAATTGTGACCATTTATAAGACATTTTCTGATAATGCGCCGTGTAGAAAATACAGAAAATCATTTTGAAAAATAATAATCTAGTGCAATGAAAATTGTATGAAACTAAAGAGGAAAGAAAAATATATTCTCACAAATTTCTTGAAATATTCCCATAATTGATTGTCTCCCTTTCAACATCTCATATCTTTATAAACCACAGCTGTCACATCACAATATTTGGAAAAGGAAACATTTTAACTTAAAATTGTATTTTATGGTAGCTGTCTCCACAACATGACAAAGTGGTATTTTGACCTCAATATTTACCAATGTAACTAAATACAGGATAGTATCATTTTTAGACTAAATGAAATCCATTTGAAAATGGTGTGTTCATTCTTTATTATATTTACGAACTGAAATTCACTAAAACGTATGCTGCAGCAACCGTTCATCATAATTTTTCATTAACACCCTTACGTTTCAAATATTTTTTAAAAGTATGTACTTCTGAATTTGTAATAAAATAATATTTATTAAAATATGAATGTGTGTAACCGTATTTAAAAAACCGCAAAACCATTAAAACCAAATGTTTATTTTATACATTTAAAAGAATGATTTGCATGTTTCGTTAGTGGTTTAGTAAATGATAAGAAATAAAATTTATTTAATTAATTGTCCTAACGTCTTCTAATTAGTGTTCCTTTTCTATCTTCAAAATAATTTTCAGACTTTATTTTTCAAACAAAATAATTCTAAACTTAAAATTAGTTAAATCGTAAAAAACTGTGCTTATGATATTAAAATGAGACTATTTTATAGTGTATATTAATAAGAGATAGATTATTAATTTCCCTTAATTTTAAATTGAGTTAGGAATATGCAATAATCTAAAAGATAAAGGTTATTAATTGACTTAAATCGAAATTTGAGCTGATTCTAGAGAAAACGTAAATTTTATATTCTTAATCAAATTAAATGTAAGAAAACCGAAAAACGATTTTAAATTTTATCTCAAATAAAATATTTAATTTTATCTTTAACTTTTAATTATTTAGAACCATGTATTTGGGAAGCATGCACTAACAAAATCAACTGGCATATGGTTCGTAAAATGCACATTTTTAAATACATTACCTATAACTAAGCACCTTATAAATAATACATTTTCAAAGTCTTTAGGAACTTATTAATTCAAATTTTATCTGTCGAAAATTTTCTTCGATACTCAGTTTTTTATTTATATGCTGTCTTTTCCATACGCCTTAACCCTCTGAGTGGTTTTGACGAAATATTTCGTCTATCAAGATCTGACCAATTTTTCTAATGACGATATATCTCGTCAAGACAGTGACGACTTTTTCATGATGACAAGATCAAGATTTGGTCAGTATTTTCTTACGGCTCGCGAGATATCTCATCCAACAAGATTTAGTCAGTTTTTCTAATGACGAGATATCTCGTACATCAAGATTTGGTCGGTTTTTCTAATGACGAGATATCTCGTCCATCAAGATTTGGTCGGTTTTGCAAATGCCGAGATGTCTCGTCAAGAAAATCACCAAGAAAGAGGTAAACACTTTTTTTAATAGAATACATACGATGTTCACTGATCTATAAAATGTTACTAATCTCCCTAACTGAATAATCCTGTAATAATTATACATATATTTTAGAAAACATCGCACGTCTCTGCTTGGTATTAATATCAGTTGGGAGAATGGGAATATTTCACTCAGATTAATGGACTGGATTTCAGACGCATTAATCAAACAGATATGCCTGGATAAAATGTTATTACTTTTTGCTGCGAGTCTCAAATCAAAAGCGAAATAAAAGTTAACCTTGTTCTTGATAGGCACCCGTGTATTGTTAATGATTACATCCTATTCTTGTAAAAAGTCTGTGTTTTTAATTAAAATACTCACCATGTTTTAGGAAACCCTTTATCTAACTATGGTTGAGATTTTTCTGTAGATACACTCGTGTCATATTCTTTGCTTTTGCTGGAAAAGGGGAGTGATCTGTTCAAGACGAGTTTAGAATAGTAAATGCTTTGTAGTGTATGGTTTGTGAAAGTTTTTTCAGTCAATCTAAAGCCTTAGTCTTAAGAGTTAGTAGTTTAATTTACAATTAAAGAAGTGATGTAAAACAGCTTTTCCTCAACCAACTAGTTTTGGGTATAATGATTCATATTTGGTTGGTTGGTTTTGTGTTTTATGGCGCAAGGGCCATTTTGGTCAAGATGCGACAAACTCAAGATAAAGTCAAGCTATTGGAAAAAGAAAGAATGGAGAGGAGAAAAATTGCTTGGGCTTCCTAAAGTCGAGATTCCTATGTTTACCAGAGGTAGTAAACCCATGTAAAAAGAATAGATTACATGGGTACCTTAGATTTGTGAAGCTCGTACACAACTAAAGATGTGCCGTTTAGGGGATATTTAGTGTTGGTTATAATTGTTAACTTTGCAGAATAGCCTCAGGTCTACTCGTAATTTCCAAATTGCTGATTCTGGTAAAAGTCGTGTTTGCCTAAAAAACAGGGACCTTTAGGTGTATATTGTTCATCTCTATTTGAGGAAACTGTTAATGAAGTTTTGACTCAATCCAATGTTCCTGTTTTCTTAAAAATTATAATTTTTATGTATATTGTATTCATGTATCTAGAAGACATAGTGAAGTCGGTGCTAATACACTGGCCTCAAGTACTAAGATGTAATGTTAACATCAGAAAGAATTAAATCACAATTTGAAAGTAAAATCATACATTAATGATCAACCTTTGATATAATATGATTTATAAATGAGGAGCTTAGAATTACGATCATTAAAAGTAATGAAATCTTATGAAAATTGTTATACAGTACAAGGAAATTTTTCCCAAAATAAGCTTTTATTTCCAATCATTATATTAAAATATCTAAGATAAGATTTTATTAATTAGTGTTGGTACTTTTTATATTATGCCTTTTTAAGACTTTAGCTTGACTTTAAAAAAATACATAGTTTTTCAAAAATAAATCAGCAATGTCTAGCTTTGCTTTATACAATATTCAATTTCGGAAATCTAATATAAAATGGGATAACGTACAGTTAAATTGTAGTTTTAATTAACGCTCAGCAATTCAAAATCTCTCTATTCTATTCTCTTGAATTATAACATTTAAATGGGTATTGTTACAACGTTCCTGATTCTACTCATTATTTAAATAAAATCGATACTTAATTAAATTTCGGAAGGTAATTATACGAATACAACTTCACTAAGCTAAAGAAATTGTTTTAGTTACATAGATAGTTGAAACTGAATTACCTACACACTCACTGTCTTGTTTCAATATAAATAATTACATCATTTTCACTTGTTCCACAACTTTAGAATACCTTATTTTTTTCATTTAATGAGAAAAAGTATTCTCATTTAATACAAAAGTTATTGTATTTGGTATTCTTTTAGATGATTAACTAAACAAAAAATTATTCTTTTCTTAAATTTGAGTATCACTTTGAAGTACCTCGTTAACTAAGCCTTAAAGTGTATTAATTTCACACGCATTAAGGGTTTCTGATCTTCAAATTCTGTGATATTAAATACTTCACTAATATACGTGATACAAAAACCGACATTATTTGTATATTGCCGAATGGCAACAAAGGATGTGAGAATGTAAAATCACACAACCGCTACGAAACTCAATTATAAATTTCGTCGTTCAGTTTAAACTTGCGTGATTTGAACTGCATAAAAATGCTAAAATTACCATTAAGTCTCGCCGCTCTAATAAAATTTTCAGAAACTTGATTACAGGAGGTAATGGGAAACCTGGAAGTAGGAAATCGGCACATAAAAGAAAATGCGAAAAATACTGAATAGCCTTTATCAAGTGAATGGGATGCAATTGAAGTAAACTTTGAGATGCTAATCGTGATGACATGATTGGTGTGCATTTTCTGCTATGAACTGCAATAGAAATAAGAATTAACACCCGTGAGAAGTAAACGCATTTCTGCTTCTTATTTTTAATAAGCGGAATTCATTCGGATGCATGAAATGTGCATAGATGCTTATGGTCATTGTAAACGGATTGAAATGAGGTAAAGTAGCTACTAATGTGAGTAACTACACTGACTACAGATAGATATAAGAAATTTGGAAACTGCCGCAGATTCTGTGTCCTGGTGTGCATGTAGATATTTATATTCATTGTAAATTCGTTGAAATACGTAAAGATAGCTATTAATGAGTAACGACACTGGGCCATAAATAGACATAAGAAAACATGAAACTATATAGCAGATGCTGTGACCTGGTGTGTATATAGATGTTTATATTCATCGTAAAACGATTGAAATGATGTAAGGCAACTATTAATATGACAAACGATACTGGACCATATATATAAAAAATCAGGAAACTATACCGCAGATGCAGTGTCCTGGTTTACTAGTTTGAGTAAATAATGCGTACGATTAAATAGAAAACTTTCAAAAATGCTTTTTCATTTTAAATTCAGTTCAGATGCTACTATAAAAAATCGCAAAAAACTGGCCCAGAATAAATTTACCGGACATTTCCATGCAGTGCATATTTTCCAGCAGAGCTACTTTAATCGCGCTAAAACCTCCATATCATTTCGAAGCACGTACGGGGACCTATTGAGACCAGCTCAGAAAAACTCTTGAAATATCTGTAAACACAATCCCATCATTTACTTTCCACTCAGGGTTTTTTACGGGACTTAAATTCCTTTTTCCGTCTTTGGAACTCCCTGAAAATAATTTAGACCACTGGGCCTGCAGTTCAGCTGAATCGGATCCAAGTACTTTTTCTTCTGATTTCGTTACTTCTGTGTTTCTTTGAGTCCAATCAGTAAAGTCAAGCGCAAGTTTGTCCTAACCCCAAGGGAAGTAGCAGACGCACCCAGGTCAGATGTACCCCGGAAAGCTCCGGTAAGGGCGGAGTTCAAATATTACTTCTTCCCTTTTTCCCGTTCCCGAATTCGGTGCTTTATTCTTTTTTAGGGGGCTTTTTGCTTGCTTCGGCGGAAGAACTTTTGTTTGAATTTTAGCGCAGAGTGGGATGGGGAATCTTTCTAACCAATTTCTAACTTCTCCCACCGCTGATCCATTCGTTTTCTCTTGTCTTTTCAGATTTACGTTTTCGATGTTCCCTTTTTCTGTGTTACCCGGGAGAGGTGTGCCTTTACTCTCCAGGTAGAGTTTATGATGCCCGAAGTGAGATTGCTCGGGGTTTCGGTTGTTTTATACCGGCGTATAACGTGTAGTTGGTATTGAAGGCTTTTTTCCTGCTTTCGAATTTCGGTTTTTCGTATTGAAACGGAGCGACGAAGTGCCGCGGGTTTATTATTATGACTTCCTTCAGTTTTATTAGGTTGACTTATTTTATTGCTTCGGAAATGTATGGGGTTGTGTTTATTAGAAAATTCAGTTTTAAATCAAACAGCGTAATTTGTTTTTACTTGATAACGAATGCAATTTGGTTTAACTCGTATTCCCGTAAGTTTTATATCCCTAATTTCCCCTTCCACCTTTTTTTTTGACTTGAAGTTGGCTGTCGTGTGTTTGGAGCAGCTTGATCAAATATGACCCTCGTGCCATAAAACCCAAACCAACCAACCGTAAATTTAACTGAAATTAAAATTTGTATATTTGTTATGAAATTAAATTCATCCTATCACAATTTTGAGAGTCAATAATTACATAAAGAATAAAAGCAATACATAAAGTTATTTACAACATATATTTATGTTCGATGAACATTACAACTACTTCGTATTTTGAAAAATGAAATACCTAATTTTTTTATAATTGCTATTTGGCAATGCCTGAATTTTATAAACTTACGATTATAAATATTAGGTTCGTATAGTCACCTTTAAATCCCAATAGAAAGCCAAAATTGAATCAATAAAAATGTTGAAAGAAATTACTATACATGAAATATTTCGTTGACAATGAAAGTAATTATGTTACGAAATTACTAACACAAGAAATAACATTTATTTCAAATGTATTAATTTGAATAAATTATTGCTGTATCAAAAGGGAAATAATTGTCTTGTTATTAAATTGCATAAGCTGTCTGAAGTAGTTTTTCCAAATATCATGGGCTTACAAGTGAAACACTTAAAATATTCATTTTTTTCTAGACCGGAAAGTGGTGATCTTTAGACTGGTTATTTTTTCTTTGCATGAAGTCCTACGAAACAGACTTTATGAGTGGAATTACCCCTCCGATTCCTTAGATGGTTTTTGACTTCGTAAGTTTCACTTGTGTAAGCCCACGATATCTAAATTCGTAACACATTATTTCTTTCAAATATTTCCAAATAAAGAGAGAAGCATATATTGGGATTTAAGTAGAGAAATATTTTTGGTTAGTTTTTTAGTTAACTTCAGGAATCTATTCATAATCTATTCAATGGATTCAATTCAAAATGGATAATGTGATAATTTTATTCTTTCCGTTGATATGACAAACTTCGTTCAAAATGAAGATTAGATTAGATTTACTTAAACTATATTAACCCTCTTGGTGGTTGTCTCTACGAAGTATCTCGTCATTAGCAAAACTGACCAGATCTTGATGGACGAACTATATCGTCATTAGAAAAACACTGACGAGATCTTGATCTTGTCATAAAAAATCGGCAAAAACTTGATGGCAAGGAATATATCGTCTTTAGCAAGTCAAATTGGTCAGTTCTTCATGGACGAGATATCTTGTCGAAACCACTTGGATGGTTAATTCTAGACTTGTAATAGACTTGTTGGGCGAGATATCTCGTTATAAAGATTAGAAGAAAACACGATTATTATCATTAGAGGAAAAATGGCCTGATCTTGATATTGTCATAATAAAAAATCGACAATTGCTTGATGACGATATATCTAGTCTTTTGTAAAATTGGTCGGATCTTGAGGACGAGGTATCTGCCACCTGAAGGGTTAATGTGCTTAACGTTGTTTGGTACAGCTTGACCAAATATGGCCCTTCCGCCATAAAAACACAACCCAACCATTTTGTACCAAAAATGATCCGATAGCAAAATCTGAACACTCTTACGTCTGGGTAATAGAGCATTTGTGAAATCTTGATGACATTTTCAATTTTTCTAGCTTTATCAATCGATGGAGAATTTTAAGCATTTCATATTTTGCTCTTTCTAACATCTGAGCATCCAGTGCAGTTTCATTTTCAGAAAACAGGTTGTTTATTTCATGTATAACATTATTTAAACAACTGTCCGATAAACTTTTTGATGGACTTGAATCCTTTTCCAAATTCCATCCGCCGCTGAGAGTAAGCCAAACTACTGTAATCCAAAGAACACTAACTCCCACTCAGAAAAGTGGCAAAAATTTTAGGATACCTCATCCGGAATTTTATTTTGTGAAGCAATTACAAGCAGCAGTTTCGTTTCAGGAAACAGGTTGAATAATTTATGTATAACATTGTTGGAGCAACTACCCGACAAATATTTGTTGGACTTCAAGTCATCTCCAGATTTCATCCGCCCCTGAGAGTAGGTCAAACCACTATAATCCAAAGAACACTCGCCACGTAATTCCCACTCAGAAAAGTGGCTCAAACTTTACGATACCTCATCCGGAATTTTAATTTGTGAAGCAATTACAAGCAGCATCGACGTAATTAAGGATATGAACTACAGCCCAAATATCCTCATTCCAGGGTATCGATTTCGGGGTCTCACTGGTGCATTTTCCAATGAATTCCAAGATTACGGTCATGCTGCTCCCTTCTGGAGGACCCTACGGCGACCGGGGGGGGGGGGCGGTTTCCATCAGTTTAGTGGTCGATATAATTTTACTCGATCGCTCTTCGTAAGAGATTTTGAATTAGTGCTCATCCAATGTCCCGAAATGCATTTTGAGCACATTGGGTGAGTTTTGGATGTTTGTTGTAAGTGACTTCGAGGTATGTTTGTCGAAATTGCGTTTGAGAGTTGAAAGATGAACTGCTTTCGTCGGAATTGCAATAATGTGGATCTTGATATTGTGTTTTGCATGTTAATATTGCATGTTAATAACACTTCGACGAGTGGGTGTAAGGAATCATAAACCTACTGAATGCTGAGATTTGGAGTTTGAAGACTGTTAGCTATTTGAGAAGTAGCTGTTGCTCTCGTTGAGGTCAAGTGGCATCCACAAAAACCGTACGTGTAAAGATAAAGGACCCAACGCGTAAGATGAGTTGTAACAAATATATTTATCTCAGGTCCACAGACCAGATACAGCCTTCCGAACAGGTTTAACCAGCTCGCAGGACAGATACGTTCCTCCAGATAGGTTCAACCCTCGCACCAGCCAGATACGGTCATCTGGATCTGTTTAATCGGACCAGATACAGTTCTCGGGATAGGTTTAACAGGCCAAGTCTTGAAGCCCTCCGAAAAGGTTTTCCCACCCGGATGGCTATATACGGCCCTCCGAAGAGTTTTGCCTGTCCAGCAATCCACATACGGATGCCAAATATTAATAGATGATATCCATTCAAAAAATATTAAGCAGCAAAGCAAGGTCTAGCATTATTTTGCCAATATTAACCTTTGTATTTGCGTAATCAAATTTTATGCATATACTTGTTCGTTTCTTCTGAGCAGCATTGAAAGCGATTCTTTTATCAGAGAATTATGAAAGTTCATTTATAAGTGACTGGTTTGGTCTTACTATTGTATTTTAGTTTTGAGATTGAAAAGGTTACCTTTAGCTATATATGTATTGTATGCAGGTATTTTGTATACTATTTCTTGAGAAATTAGCTTTATCCAAATATTCAGGCATTATTACGTTTGATAAAAAATGAATAATTAGTACACTTTATCCTACTTTTAAACACAAGTTTGGGCAGCTGAAATGGAAAATTATTGATTCCATGAAAGTTGATTATGCTCAAGTTTCCACTCAATTTTCATGAGCGGTTACGAAAACGAAAATTAAAAATATTTTGGCAAGTGTACCAGTATTTAATTATAGTTAAACTTTGCTGCTTTTAAGTTCGATAATTAGTTGCAAGAAACTACTATTAATATATTGTGCGTATTGGTTTTACATACAAATAAAGTATATACATTACGATGATTGGCATACATCATTGGCTTAGAGAAAAACTCATTAACTTGCGAAGAAGATTACAATGTGACAATGTATTTCTTATCATGAAAACCAGCATTCAGTGTCGAAATATTGGCAAATAATGAGTTTCTGCTCTAAGCGAATGATATTTGTATTTAAATTTTAATGGACAGTTCATAGAAAAATATTAAATTGATTTAATCATTTTTTGTATATATTCAAATTTATGTAATCATTCACGACATTTTTCAAGGTGCGATTCAGATACGTTCTCGGTTTGTTTCTATTGTTGCGAAGAAAATTCGTAGAAATTTAAAACGCTTCGGTACAATTTATATAAAATAAGGTCAGCGACTTAATCGAATTTTGCTGTCGTTTTAGAAAACACAGTTTTCTAGAAAACATAGTTTTCTAGAAAACATAGTTTTCTAGAAAACCGATTGCTAAAAGAAAACATTTTCTTACAGATAATGTGACTAAAAGTTATGTCTTTTATAAGTTTATCCCAGGTAATATAATTTGTCAGAATTTCCAGACACTTATTTGTAAATTGTGAAAATAAATGTGAAATCTGCTCTGAATAGTTTTTAGATTGCAGGTATTAGGGTTAAACATTATTTGTGTGTGTGATTTTGAATTTTTTAAAATTGTTTGGTCAAACTAAATAGTTCAAATTACCCTAAACAAGATGAACTGATTTATTGCTGTAGTGTTCACAGAGTATTTTCTTTTCCGAAAATTGATTACACGCAACTACTTAGTTCTTTACAGGATAAACGAAAGTATCCAGAATGAGCGCTAATCTCTTTATAGCGTTTAATAAATTAAACACTCTCCCAGCCCTATAAAATAACAATTTTCCCAAATAAATTAAATTATAAATATTCAGATCGGAACATGTTTTATCTTGTTTAAAGTGTCTGCAAATAAGCTGTTGCGACGATATCGCTAATTTCCCTACCAGCAAATATTTGACGCCATTATTTAAACACAATTTGCAAGTTTCGGCACGAATGGAAGTCAAATGTTTGAACAGCAATATGACCTTGACTTTAGCTTTGCGTGTTACTTACGTGGTCCAACGCGGGAGTCGGGGCTTTCAGGTGAATATTGTTGACGAATGTGGCAGCTTGATTACATTGCCTCATGACTCATTCATAGATGTGGGGATTGCATTTGCTCAATCCTATGAATGTTATAGCGTCGCTTTTTCTGTGTGACTCAATTGCGTTTGTCCGTATCATTTTCGTTTGTATTGTAATCTCCTTTTTTCAATCTAGCAGGGTTAAATCTCTTGAGGAGACAGTGGACATTCAAAACAAACTTTGCAGTTAAACCCCGATTGTTATAAAATTTACAGACTTTGGTTTTTTCTAGAAAACCTTTATATAAAGTTTGGTACAAAATATTTAGTCAGTTAATGCATAACGTGGTCACAATTTTTGATAAATTATCAAAAATTGATTAATCCCATGCACATTTATTTCATATGAACTTGTCGAACTTTTAATTCACATAATTGTTTGTATACATGTAAATCAAATGAACTGTTTTAAACGTATTCAATTGTAAAGCAAAACCTAAACAGATTTTTATACTAAACACCGAATTCCGCATTAAAACACCAAACTTTTGAAAAAAAGAACATTGGTTAAGCAACATTTTAAACTGAAATTTCAAAATTTGGAAACCTGATGAATTTCTCATTTGCTCTCAACTATAAGCAACAGATTTCAAGGATTACCCGAAAACGTTTCAAGTAAATCAATTAAAACCAGATGCGCAGAGAACATTTTAAAATCAGAAGATAATAAAAACATCCCGATAGGAGAAAAATGCGTTTTTGTAGCAAACTTACTTGTATTTGTATATGTACATCAAAAGTGATCGTAATTGAAAAAATATTTTTTATCTACATGATTAGATATCATTTAATTTAAAAAAAAGTTTAGTAAAAAACTGGTACTTTTATTTTGGTGTACGAATCTAGCTTCATTCGAAATGTGAACTAGCATCAAAACATTTGACTGTAATTTGTCAAAAAATCAATTTCAGAAATATAATTTAATATGTGCAAGAGAAATTTATTTTCTGATTTAGGATTTTAAAATATTGATAACTTATACTGTAAACTGCATCCCGATACCAGGAGAAACATCTGAGGATAAAATTCATTACGCGACATTCTATTTCTTTATAACTTTAACTAACAGATAACTTCTCAAAGTTTCCGATAAGCCAAATCGGATTAATAAATAAAATAAGATCAGGGCATTCCAGTTTTTTCGGAGTATTTACTAGGTAAACTTTTAGGGCAACAACTATGGTCATTGACTTTTTCATATTCTTTTTTGGTAGTTCGTGTTCTAATTTTGTAATTTACTTGTACTGTTTTGTGTATCCATTTATAATTGTTTTCCCTGCCATTGGAAATAAAAAACTACTAACTTTTTATATTTTTATTTTGTTTTCAACTCAGATGAAAATGGTACTTTTAATCTGATTATGATCGTTGCCATACAAAAAAACATAGCATATGTGTGACAATATAAATTGAATAGGAATAAATAAATCATATTTATTAAAGAATCTACCATTTCTTTTGTTTCATAAATGAAAATCCCAATTTTTTCGCTTTGTGTTTAGTTAGCTTTTGGAATATTATTGCCTTCAAAAATCTAAGTGTTTTGTTTTTTATTAATATGGTGCAACATTTATTTAAATACATAGTACACTATACATACTGATGCCAGATAAATGATAACGTTCGAAAATATATTCTGTAGCAATACCCATATCACAGACCGTTAAGATGTATATTCATAAAATTAAGTTTTTAATAAATTCAAAAATATATTTATGCATTGTACTATTTCATATATTACTTTATATCTTTTAGCATTTATTATACAATATAACATAAAGTATAATTTGAATTCTAACTGAATAAATAAATTAAAAAGTAAAATCCTTTAGATTCGTTTGAATTAATGAAAAGGAAATTTAGAGAAAACTAATCTATTATTAACATTTTATACACATTTCATTTTTTCTATCCATAAAACATTTGAAATATGTATTACCAAAGAAATTCTTTTTAAAATGAAAACGTCGACAGTCTTGAAATTGAATCGCAGTACAAGTAAATATTTAATCCTTAAACAGAATTAGAATTAAACAAAACAAATTTCATGTGCTCGAAATGAATGTATAACCATTTTGAAAGAAATTGCTCACGCCTTCTTAAACGGCAGGCACTTAAGGTTCAGAAAGGAAAGATAAGTAAGAGTGATTCCCTGTCTTCTCGTAAACAATACTTTAAATTGCTTGTTTGAAATGATTTTTATGACGGGAAATATTTTTCGCAGCATTATTACTACATTGTGTTTGAAACAAATTTATAACACATCGCCTCAAAAAAAGTTCAACTTAAAAGACTCGTATGGCTGTCTTGTATTTTACGCTTTTGTGTTTTAATATTTAGAGTATAACATCATGTCGAATTTTGTTTCCCATACATTTATAAACATTTCGGAAAATAAGTCAAATTATAATTTTTCTTCCATAAACTGAGAAGTTTTGAGTTATTGTTTTGATTGTTAAAGTACGTAGAAATATGTATAAATTATTCTGTTTTAAAATGTCATAAATTCACAGTCGCACTTGATGTTTCTTACGTGTTGAAAGATAAATAAATATCATTTGAATTCAAATGTAGAACACCGATATTTTTCTTAACGCAGCCTGTCCTATTTTGAACATATAACGCTGTAGACTGGATCGTAGAATTAGCAACTGGAGGGTACGAGTTCGAATCTCGATTCAACCTAAGGTAATCCTGTATGTGTGGCTGGTTACATTAAATCTGTCATGGCTTCAAATATTCTCATGTTGTCGTGTTGTGGAAGTTTGGAGAGTGTGGTGCCACTTAAGGTTTTAACTCGTGATCAGATTATGGTTCAAAGTTACGAGATATTATCCTCGGATCTTTCCCTTCGAGATTGATCGCGGACCTACGATAATAGCCCGTTGTGTTGCTCCAGTGCACCGTTAATTCAACTATCCCCTATTTTGAACAGTGGACCATAAAATCCAATCCACTGATGTTTTTGATTTTAGTGATTGCTTTTACATTTTACTTTTACAGTAGTTCGAATTAATGTTTTGAATGGACAATTACCTTAAAAAAGACACCCCTTTCAAAGTTTCATAGAAATAAATATTTTCCCTGCTTGCAAATTTCAGTTATTTAGGGCTCTTTTACAACAAGGCAGTCAGCTTAGTTGTACTGGAACATCTAGGAATGTATTGCAAGACCATGATCTATCCACAAACCTCTAAGAGACTCCATAGGACGATAATAAATCTTATAGAACTTAACATACGTATACAGCAGATGACAGGTAATACAGCTTTGAAATCGCAGGATAAACTGCCTTTGGTGTCCCATTACAAATGTACATTAAAGTGGTGTACCAAGGCTATTGCTCAGACAAAACATTCTGACAACTTGTTTTTCCTATGAACTACTTTACTACTAGACAAATTTATAACTTTAGAATTAATTAATATCATGGGATTGTTAATGATCTCGTGCTTCTAAAGGTTGTTTACTAACAGCTTATAATTCCACAGCTGTGAAAGAAATGCAACATGCATGCAAGTTAATTTTCGAACAATGTAGCGAAGTTTTGAACAATTAATTTCAGCTAATATTTTGGCCGTATTTAAGAAGTTACTTGGATGACTACAATTTGCTAACTTCTTGGATGACTACAATCTACTACCTTTTAAGCATTATAATTGAACCATTCAACTTTTAAATGTTTCTCTTGAAGGTTGATACATAGCGAAAATTAAACATTAACTTATTTTGGATTATGACCCTCAGGGCACATCTTCTTTAGATGTGTACAGGCTTCACGGACTCGAGGTACTCTAGTGATCTTTTCTTTTCGCATGGGGCTTACTGTCTTTATTAAACAAGGTGGTCAGGCTCCTGTGATCCTTTTTCGATTTGTGGAAGCAATCTTTTTCTGTTTCAATCCACCACTCTGTTCCCCGATGCCTCTTTTACCCCTTTCATGAATTTTTTACTTGAAATTGTTTTGTGTTTGGCGCAGCTTGACCAAATATGATCCTTGCGCATTAAACGCCAAAACAATTAATTATGTTTTGGATTATGCTTATCATGAATTAATACTTTTAACTCTGTTATCTGTATAAACTTCATTCTAGATGTAGATGAATTGCATGCCGGTAAAAGTATTTCAAAACTATTGCGTATCGTTCAAAATAGTTAGACGTCTTTGAAATACAAACGGTTTAAAAAGTTAGAAAATCCGAAAATGATATCCCTACATAATATATTCTATGAATTTAGTCTGTTTTTGCATGCTACAAAAATTATTCTAATCTCTAGTGAGCTATAGATGGTTGAACCAGATGGATATAGATGATAGAGAATTCTGTATTAAGATTCACTTTGCATATATTTTTACTGTGCACTGAAGCAAACCGCAGAAATACAAAAAAAATGGTAAGTCGGGAGGTTTCTTCGAAAAATGTTTCTTCTCGAGATACATTAAGGCAAATTGCAGCCACTTAGAAATGACAATCTTAAAAAAATTATGCGAGATGAGAATTTATACAGCATTACTCATCATTTATATGAAACGTTAGATAAAATGTATTGCCTCTTTAATGAAGTATAAGAACCCAACAAAAAGGGCAAACAAGAGTTTTTAAAGATGAAAATGCATTTCAATAGTCGTAATTTCTTCGAAAAGCGTCGTATCTAAAGTATTTTAGTGTTTTTCTGGTAAAGAAATTTGAGAATGTTAAGTTATGGAACTTTCCTTTTCTCTTTACCATTGCGGTAAAGAGAGAGAGAGAGAGAGAGAGAGAGAGAGAGAGAGAACATTACCGACCTAAGTAAGATTAAGTATATTGCTCATTTTTCGCTTAACCTACTTTTCATTTGATATGCAAAGAGGGTTAAGGGATTTTTCCATCTGTGTTTTTTATTTCATTTAATTTAGCTGCGTCAAGAATAACAATGAAAATAATTTTTTCTCTTTTATTTCGACAATGCAGTTCAGATTCAAATGTAATTTTTATTATGTTTCTGTTTTGGTATACTTGCTTTAAATCTTTGTTGTGTTAAATGCAAGTGATAAAAAATTAAAACTCAAAAGAGTTTAAACGTAAATTTTTCAAGGTGATATTCTTTAACTTTAAATAAAAGAAAAACCTGCGTAACAAATTAATTGCTTATGCAGCTCCAAGTCAAAAGATTATAACAATCGAAGAAATCAATTTCGAATGAAATGATTTTTTATTTATTGCCCCCATATATAAATTTTCATAAAGAAAATGTTAATGTTAAAATAGAGTTTGCGGAACCTTTTAACATAAAAATTGCAAAAATAAACAATAAATTAAAATCACACCGAATACTTTTGGGACTCACTGTATATGCTCAAAGTAAACTACTGGTTACCGATATCGTAATATCATTTTGAAACGTGTTTTAAGTTACTTGGCGAATTGTCTTCTTTTTCAGTGTTTGTAACTTTTCTTATTTAAATAACATGTTAATAATATACATGAAAGTAATAAGTTAGATTTAAATATGATTTTTTCTTTTCAGGTAAGTGACATCTACCACAAAATTAGTGAATTTGCATTTTTCTTGAATATGAAAATTTCTTATGTATGAAATATCAGGTAAGTATATGCAAAGTTGATTTTTCATACCAAACGTTTGATTATAGATGCATATAACTCAAATAATTTCTAAAGAAATATCGTACTCCATTTTGATTGTGTGATTTTGGATCATTAAATAATATTGCAGTATTTATCGCATTTTAAACGAAAATTGAACATGTCTACTACCTCGTAAATGCTGGTTAATACTTTTAAGCACTTTTATTATGCTTTATTTTAATGTTTACTCAGTCACGTCAGTTGGAATACCTTGAAAATACATTAATAATACAAGTTCATATAATATATACTATGTAAAAATATTTTATATCATGTCATGTAGTCATATTTTATATCATCTCATAGGTTCATACAAATAATACATTTACCAAACAAACTGTTAAGAAATGTGTAAGGAGGTTTTCCAAGCAGAAAATATTTGATTCTACAAGCCAAATTGTGTAAAACAATTTCAGGAGCATTGCTATGAATTACCTTAACTTTCCAGCATATTTAACCCTCTGGGGCCATACACATATTCTACCATGCAATCTAGTTTTTCCTGCAGTGTTTGATTTCTTGACCAATGTTAACTTTCCTAAGTTTTTCTCGCCCAATAGCAGTGGATATTTAGTCATTAACTCATTGAGTGTCACGAGATTCCCGAGCAGTTTAGTATTGCTTTTACCTTGGTCCCATTGAAAACAACTAAATAAATACATATAATTCGTTACAAGAACAATAAGAAAGACGACACAAATTATCCGTAAGTCCAAGATCTGTATTAAGATTACATGAAAAACTCCCGCTATTCATGAGATTGGGACGTGATCTCGCCCAGTATATGCTTTGGATGCGTTATGTGATCAAAAATCAGACGGCTTTGTCGAGATTCAGAAGTGGCCATACTCTCAAATTCCAAAATGGACATACAATTTTTCCAGTTTGTCCTAAATGCACGAACTTACAGTTTCCTCCTTCCTGGGAACTTCGGTTTCCCATGATCACATGCTTTCGTGTGTCTGTTTAAATTCCCATGACCTTTTTGAGAATCCTCTATTGGTTTTGAACTTTTTAAAGACGAGTGGTTCCATGGACCTAGCATAGGCTAGACCTAGAGGAATTTGAAACAACACAATAGGAAATATTCTATTGGTCCAAAAGTCAAAGCTGGTTAGAAGTTGGGCAGGGAATATTGCGTTGCAGAACGGATAGATATATGTGAACCCTACATAGGGTTAAATGTGATACAGGACAAAAGATATAGTACACTGATCAAAACTCGGGGCGCTCAGAGAGTTAAAACCACATTTATATTTACTGAAACAAAGCTAAGATAAAGCCGAGAGACGAGACACGTAAGAAAAGGACTTCTTGCCAAATTTACTGGAGTTTCAGACTTCGGCAAAATTGTCTTAGACGTAGGCATTTGCCTCATTTTTTATATCCACCCAGCTTACAACGAAGTTGGAGAGAGCTATTTCCCGACACACTTAGGCTGTATCAAATCATTTACTGCATTTATGGCCTCCTATTTCAAATCACCTCAAAACAGTGTCGCTGAAAGTTGCCAGTGGCGAATGGGGTGGGGTTGTCGAAGAAAGGAGGTGAAACTGGAAGCAACAAATATTTCTCTGTCCGAAACCTATAAGTCGAAGCGGCTCTACCCGATTAGCCGAACATAAAACGAAATTGCAACGAGTTGGTTGAGTGTAAAGAAAAATTCTATTTAGGAGTTAGACAGGAAATAAAAGTGTCCCCTCAAATTTCGGAGTTTCGGAAATTTTTCCTTTTGAACTACTTGCAATCGCGTGTGAGAATTTTAGAATTTAATTCTGAATTGACTCGAATAAGGGAAATGGATATTCTTCATTTCATCCAATGTTATTCAAGAATTTAAATTCGTGTTAAATTTAAATGTTTCTAAATAGTTGATTGTAGCATAGTATAGCTAGGTCTCATTAATTAGCAACTTAAAAGTTATTTTAAAAGTTAAATATGTTTTAAGATTGACAAAAATTTATACATGTTAATAAGAAATGCTAAAAACATTTTGAAAGTTCTTATTTTAAGTGTATTTTACATAATATATTATCCGAGAATGTGCTAAGAGTTTCTTCTTATTAGAGATTGTGTTCGAGAGTGCTAAAAATTTATAGCAATAAAAAGAATGAAAACGCATGGATTTTGTGCACTTTTGCATTTCTTAATTTATCTCTTCATTTGAATTAGTCGTCTAACCAGAACACTTATGGATGCTTTTAGTGCAGAGGTTCTCAAACTTTTTCAGTCACTGAGCACCTTTGAAATTGGAAATTCAACGCGGAGCACTAAATTTTATCTCGCAGCTATATACTGTATTTAGTAAATAGAACGACAAAATAGCATTGCCGATAACAATCTGAGAAGCTATAGAAAATTGATTTTTAAAAATAATAAATTACATTTAATGAACTTTATAATTTGTCGGTTCTAGACTGAATGTTGACTAAAATGCAACTGATTTGAGAAGTGAGTAAATCACCAGTTTTGTATGCAATAAAAAATTTTCCAATAATTCTGGAAAGGTGTCGAAGCTTCTAATTGTTTCTGCAAACGCGGAGACAGTGAGTCCGGCCTCTGTCTGGCTCCGTGTTGTCTGGTTCTGTGTTGTCTTTTGACGTAAATTTGTTTTGTCGACTGGCGGACGAGAAACTGACACATTGAATGCCGACTATCTTTTTATGTAGTCAATGTTTCACCTGATTGGGTGATAAATGATTTATACTCGATATTTTTCTTACACACCGAAAGAGCAAAAGGTCATAATATTCAAATATTTTTGTCCCATTTTTTTCGTAAAAGATATTTTTAATTTTAAACTTTAAAATATGTTTAATAAAAATATTTTTAATTTTAAACATGTCCTACCTTTTCGCGGAGCACTGGGAATTGTTTTGCGGAGCACAGTTTGAGAAACGATGTTCTAGTGTATTAAAATTAAAAACCTTTATCCTTCATGGCATATTTTCAGTTGAGGGGAAAACATTTTCATTTATTAAAGTTATTATTTTATGCACTAATGTGCATAGATTAAATTCCATTGCCTTATCTGAAAAAATATTTTAGTTATAGTTAAGGTGTTTAAATAAATATATTTCCTGAATATTACGGATACGTCATTATATTAGAATGCCAAAAATATCACTCCATGCCCTAAATGTAACGTAATACTCGACAAAGTTAACCAAAACATCATATAATGACTCAGGTACTCGCCACGTAAACTGAACTGAGATATAAAACCATATGATAAATCAACTGAGTAGGATGTTCAATGAAATAAACCAATCGAAAGACGGAGGTTTTATTTTATTTACTGTAACCCAAATGCTCTTGCGTGATACATGTTGGGGTTATCTTAAAATGTAGTTTATCGGCATTTTGGCAATGTATGGCGTTTAATCTAAATTGCGTTGACCAGTTGATTATCAGATACCGATTCGGGATTCATTATTTGGAGTTTCTATTGGTGACGTGAAATCATATTCATAAAACAAGCAAAATGACGTCACGTCCGGAATACATACAGAAAGTACGTTCTCACGAAAACCACGCCACCAATATTTAACTTAACCCTCCAAGTGGATACGACGAGATAACTCGTCCATCAATATCTGATCAATTGTGCTAATGACTAGGTATCTCATCAAGATATTGACGATTTTAGATGATGACGAGATCAAGATCTGGTCAGTTCTCTTTTATTGACGAGATATCTCGACCATAAAGATCTGGTCAGTTCTCTTTTATTGACGAGATATCTCGACCATAAAGATCTGGTCAGTTCTCTTTTATTGACGAGATAATATCTACAGTACCACTCTTATTATTTGGGTTTATTTCCCATTATTATAATTCTTCGCGTTATAATTCATTTATTTGCTGACCTGGTCTTTCATATGGGCCAGTACGTCGAGAAAAAGGTTTCTCGGTTTAGATGCGGAAAAGCCTTAACAGAAATCGTGTCCTTCTGTTACAGACCATCATATATCAATTTCACACCACTCACGAAATCTGATAAGCAAACTCAAATATCGAGCACACGGCTCCCCTGGCTGACATTCAAGAATCGCACAACCATCAAGATAAGCCATCAAAACAGCAAGCCTCCCTCCAAACAACTCGTAAACAGGCATCGCGTGCAGCAGCACGTCTCACTTCGAACAATACCTGTCATCGCATTTCGATCTGCAGGTAGAGTAAAAAAACAAACAAACCGAAACATTGATGAATTCTTGAAAACGGGACCCAAGCGCGTGTGCAACGCCCTCTGTCTTCCTCGCATCGCAACAAATACGCTCACTGCCTCACTTTTATTTCAATATTCCCCTCCGACCCAAGGCGTCTTTTCTGTAGTTTAAGGTTTGCGGAATAGATACGTTTTGAGAGAGACAATATTTGGTATTGATCGTCTGCAGGACATACAGGGAAAGAAGCAGAGAACGTATTTCCAATGTCACGGGGGATTTGGGGGCAAGAAGGGGTTTTTGTTCCGTGGCACGACTGATCAGAATTTTAAGTCCCGTGCTATTTATTTTTTTGTTCCGTCGAATGCTCATCGGAGGATTGTGTCTATGCCTGTGTGTGTTATTCGAAAGGAGGTTGAGAATAAGCTCTGAAATATTTAGGATCTGGAATTCGAGCTGCTTTTGGGGAGAGCTTTGATTTAAATCAGAAAGTGACCTAGACGTGACGTGTTTGGAGAAGTGGGTCTGTTTCGCGAAGCGCCTGATTGTGCGAAGAATATGTTAAAGTTTTTAAGTATCTCGCAGTTTGATTTCTTTGTGTTTGTTGACTTCACAATGCACGGTACGTGATACTGATGTCACGTACTAGAGTCGGTACTGATAGCGTAGACTCGTTCTCGTTCGTTGGAACTAGATCTGTAGAAATGTCGCTACTGCAATGTGTGTATAGCAATGGTTGGTTGGGTTACATTTTTAGTCCTCCTGGTGGTTGTCTCGACGAAGAGTCTCATTAGCACAAGAACATATCTTAACGGACGAGATAACTCGTCATTAGAAAAATACTGACCTTGATCTGACCTGACCTGATCTTGATCTCGTCATCATAAAAGAATCGGCAATATCTTGACGAGATTTCTCGTGGAACCCACTTGGAGGTTAAGGCCATATTAGCCAAACTGTTCCAAACAACGTCAAGTGAATGTACATGCACACATAGAAAGAACACAGAAGAGAGAAATACAACCAGTGTACTTTACAGGTATTGAACATGCACCGCCTAAAACTCTGATGTTGCTAGGCAGTGTACAATAATACACTGGGCCACGGCGATCCCATATATTGCAATGGATCGATATATTTTTATACCTAAATCATTGCAAATATTATTAAACTCAATTATTAATTGAACAAAAGGAGTTTAAGGTGAAACGCATTGCTTTCTAAAACTTTCATTTCTGGATGATGGACCATCATGACTCATTGGGTTTGCGGTAACAAACTGGGAGCTGTAGGGGACACAGGTTTAATTCCTGTAATTTACACAGCGCGTATTTCTTTTTTGTGTCAGTTAGACTTTGTATGTACATTGCTTGACATTGTGTTGTGTTTGGAGCAGTTTGGCCAATTAAGGCTATTACGTCATAAAACCCCACCAATAATTTCTTGTTGAATGTGTTTTTCAGAAAAATATTGTGAGTTCCTTAGTCAAGCTTTACTAGTTTTATCAGATGGTAAAATATGTTGCAATCCAGTTTTCATCAAATTTCGAAATTAATTCATTCCATGTGTCTAGATAAAATGTCGAAATTTGCAAACTGTTTCATTTCTGTCATGTAGTCAAGAGTAAAGGAAAGGTGGCTGTTATAATTGAACTGCGGTTTTACTCAACTGAACAAAATTTGAATTTATAGTATTGAAGAATTAAGAAAAATGGACCTTGAGTCTGAGCTACCTACCAGATCTTTCTGGAATTGATTCTTATGCATAACTTGTAGCATGATAGTCGAACTGTTTTAAGAACCGTTTACTTGAAAATTAAAAACAACTAACAAAAGTATAAGCAACAATTACAATTTAAGAAGTGATTATTGCTATTTCTTTAGAATAATACCATACATCTAAGCGATTGAATATTTTAATAAAAAAGATGTCAAGACCGTTCGTACAAATCAAACTGGACCAGAAATAAAAAGCTCAAATTATTTCTAATTTAGCATCATGAAAGCAAAATATCTTTTGGAAACACTCATATCAAATCCTCCAAAAGATTAAGACAATTATTTTCCAAAATGAAGTGAACTTATACATTTTTGGATCAAGCGCCATAAAATCCAAACATCCATCCAAAATGAAGTGAATATGTATTGGTCTATGTTATCGTTCTGTGTACTTTGAACTTTTAATAGCTTCTGGAAAAGTAATGTTAGGGGAAGTTAGATTTAAACGCTCCTTTGAAATTCTCCCCATTGTTTTACTTTTCCTCTCCAATTGAGAGTCTTCATTCCACTTCTCCCTTTTCATCTAAGCAGCGGGACTCTTACGTAAACAAGGAGCGGTCCGTCCGGCCGGGAAGACAGCAAACAGCGCCAAGTGATTTGTCATGAGTGTACAGAGAGGGGGTCTTCCACAGCACCTCCCCCTCAAAAGGAGATATCAAGAGCATTGTGGGAAAATTCGGAGTTGTTGACAAGTGACGCACTCCCATACTGCTTCAAACAGTGAAGTAATGCACCCGAAATCACGCTCCACTCTCGATCATCCGGATGTTTGGGAAGAACGGTGCAAGTTCAATGGGAAGTTCGGTTGAGCAAGTTTACGTTACTGACTCGTATGAGGGTGACGCGTGTAGATTTGAAATAGTGGGGATTGCTTAATAGTCTGGTGGCAGAGTTGTGCAAGTTTCAATGGCAAGTTCCACGAGCAAGTTTGGCCGTTTCTGACTCAGTATGAGTTCAGTTGAGGAAGTTTGTCGTTTCTGACTGAGTATGAGTGGGACGCGATTAGATCTGAAATAGTGGGGAATATTGAAAAATCTGGGGCATGGGGAATGTTGAGCAGATTGAATAGTCTGAGGCAGAGTGGTGCATGTTCAATTAGAAGTTTGGTTGAGCAAGTTTTCCGTTCCTGACTTAGTATAAGTTCAGTTGATCAAATTTACAGTTTCTGACTGAGTATGTGTGTGATGCGTGTAGATCTAAAATAGTGGGGATTTCTGAATATTCTGGGGCATAGGACATGTTGGGCAGAGGGAATCTGAATAGTTTGGGGCTGAGTGGTACAAGTTCAATGGGAAGTTCGGTTGAGTAAGTTTGCGTTAGTGAATCAGTATGAGTTCTGTTCAGCAAGTTTGGCGTTTCTGACTCAGTATAAGTATGAGACTACATATAGGGAATGCTGAATAGTTTGGGGCATAGGGAATGCTGCGCAGAGTGGAGAGTCTGAAGCAGAAAGAGAAATCTGAAGAATTTGGGGCAGTGTTGCATATTTAAAATTTTTAAAACATTTTCAATTTAAAGTTCAGTTGAGCGCGTTTACGTTTCTGAATATGTATGAGTTCGGTTGAGCAAGTTTGCCGTTTCTGACAATAAGTATGTGATGACACTATATAATAATAAATGACGATGCTAGTAAATTCGTGGTTAGTGTTTGAGCAAGATAGGGCAATAATTCGACGTCAATACAAAAGTAAGAACGCTCAGGTAAATTTGTATGATTACAAAATTAAATTTACCCTTCCTATTCTATTCAATCCACATTATTTAAATTCAATAGAAAATTCTAAATATACCGTGATTCACATGTAATAGGATTATTGTATTAGAGTGTACAAGTTTCAGGTGAATTGGTCAATCAATTTAAATTCGTCTCAAATTATGTGATTTCAAAACTTTCCACATATTCGACAATTTTACCTTCCATACACTTAGGCATCGAGATAATTAACCATCGTGTAGCAAAAACTGAGCGGTATGGTAGCAAACCAAACCCTTGAACTTTGATTCCGACTCCGTCGGAATTTAAAATGAAACTTACATATCAAAGAAATAAAATATACCTTAAAATTATATCCGTGCTATCAAAGTTCTTAAAATAACTAGGAATGAGTTTATTATTTAAAGTAAAAATATGGATTAATTTTCAACTGCTTTCCTTTGCAAAATGTAATTCTAACTTTCCAAACATGCGCATATTCATTTCTTCATGACATTATTGGAAAAAAGAATTTTATGATAAAGAGAGATAAAACAACAATTTCTGGCGAATATTTGTCAAGCAATATGAAAAGGAAATGAAAGAAAATATAAAAATAATGAAATTCATTATTTTTCTTATCAACTTTTCAACTTTCATTATTCAAAAGTATATTGACATATAAAAGAGTATATTCCAGATTATTTAAAATTCAACAACTGTTCCCAAAAAATATATCCAATCAATTACAACTCCCAAAGCACTTGGCTTGGAAAAAAAGTTTAATTACATTTATTTCACATATATAGCGATCTGTCGCTAACTAATGTTATAAACGAATCACTTGAAAGATTTGCACAATAAAGTCATTTTCTAACACGACGAAAGAATAATTAAAAATCCTTCAATTTATATTCGATAGCTTTTCTAACTATTTCTTTAAACGCAATGCTTTTCTTATTTTGCTATTTTAAAGTATATAAACATTGAATATTTGATTATATTCTTTCGTGTATTTATTCTCTGAATTACTTGATTATTTTTTAGCACACCAGGTATATTAGTAGTTGCATTATTAATAAAATATTTTCAAATCTCTTTAAATTCTGTACTGCACATTGTAATAGTAAAGTTATTGCGCGTTATAATAGTGAAGTAGTAAAGTAATATGAAACGCATTTGGACAAGTACTTGTTTAAACTTTGGAAACCACTTCATACGGAAAATTAAGTTTTAGTTTTAGTCTAGTAGGGGGAGCGTTAAATAAGTGCTTAGTACTATGCACTATTGTTAGAGATATCCAAAATGCTCAAAACATAAATTGTGCATCCTAATTGAGCTGTTTTATTGTTAGGAGATTTATTTTGTCTAGACATTAAAATGCTTTTATTATTGCCACATTCTATCAAGTATGCACTAATAAAAGTTAAGCCTTTTTAAAAATTTAAACTACCTATTTTAAATCGTAACCACCCAGACCATAAGTATGTTTCCACTATAATATACATTTTTTAGAATAATTTTGTATGGCAGTTCCTCTCATTTTAAAATAACAAAGAGTTTTTTCATATTTGTTTCTCTCGGTTTAAAAGTGTGACGCTATGAAGATCTTTAAAACTAATATATTTCACTTCGAATGGTTCTTTTAAATATTTGTACTACTCCAAGTTTTGACAACGTAATAGCATCGCATTTATATCAACGAAAATTGTTTTTTTAAAAATGGCCTTTAAATCATTTTAATCCGAATACGTAACACTTGATTGAGAATGTAAGTAATGAGTGCTCATTTTAGGATAACAACAGTTCATGCATTTATAAGTTCTCCTGGTTTTAAAAGTAGCACGTTATATATATCTAAACTTTTTAATTTTTAAACATTATAATTTATTCGCAATTTTTCCTTTAAAGTTTTATAGGATCCCAGGTTATGCTTGTAATCCAATCGAAACTTTTATCCAAGGAAAATTCCGTCATTTGAACGTGGTTCAAAATTACGTGGTGTTGTCCTCGATTCTTTTCCTTCGGGTTTTATCCTGGACGGTCGTCAATAGCCCGTTGTGTTGCTCCAATGCGACGTTAAATAGATACCTACCTACCCAAGGAAAATTGTTATTGAAACATCTTTTAACACGACATTTGATGTAAGCGTATATGGATTAATTAATTCTATGAGTGAGACAAAATTACAAAGTAGTGTAGAGTTGCTTTTACCACACAAATACGTAATCAGTAACTAATCACATGGATTGGTTGAAAGAAAATTCCATTGGGTTGGTTGATAGTTGGTTTGGCGTTTTGTGGCGCAATGACCATATTTGGTCAAGCTGCGTCCAACACTAGACAATGTCAAGTAAAAAATGTGAACGCGAAGAGTAAGAGGCATTGAATAAGACTTGTGGATGAAAGAAAAAATTGTTTGCTAAATACAGTAAACCCCATATGAAAAGAAAAGATCACTAGAGTACCTAGGATCTGTGAAGCCCAAACATAAATTGTGCATCCTAATTGAAATGTTTCATTGTTGGGAGATTTATTTTTCTAGATATTAAAGTGGTTTAATTGTTACCTCATTCTATCAAGTATGCACTAATCAAAATTCGGAGTTTTTAGGAAAAGGAAAGATACCCAAAGGAGATGTACCCCTGTGAGCACATTCCATTGGGCGAGAAAGTCAATTTGGTTTTTTGGAATGCACGTCTGACTGCAGGTTGCAGAAATGATGCATACATGTGAACCCCTCTGAGGGCTAGGAAAGATTCTATTGGCCCAAACTGGTTGTAAGTTATGCAAGGAAGACTGCAGGTTGGTGAACATATATAAGCGTGTGTGCCCTTCAAAGGTTTAAACTCACCAGCCATAAATAAGGTGTAATAATTTTTAAAGGTTTTATTTGTTTTTGCCTTCCAATACCATTTTTGAGAAGCGAAATTTAAGCTTTTTTGAATAAGCACAACTGGAATATTCACTGCTTGCTCAATGAATACCGTCGGGGACCTGCGAATACATTGACTTCATCCCACACCAAAGCCACAGCCCAGAGCCACTCTCAAACTGCCATTACGACAACGGCCCTCCGAACTGAGACATCAAGCCTCGCCAGTGTGTGTGCCATGACATTTCCACTCATCTCACCAGGAGCTCACGCCCTGACTAGCACCACTTTTATGGGAAGCACTCCGACCCTCTGTCAACAGCCCGTGTTATAACGGACATCTCGTGACATCAACAGCTGCCCGGCCCTATCCGTTTACCAGACTCGCATTAGAGGTGTTGTTGGGACGACGCGTGAACAGAACAGGAAAGGAGCCGGACAGTCGCACTTAGTTTGAGCCATCCACTATATTCGCAGTCCGGTCTCATAATCCGGGAGCTCCCCCCTCGCATTTGCGTGTTTGTGTTCCAGATGTAGCAAATGTACAGATTTCGTGATAGCATCTCGGTCGTATCGTTCGATCCTGGGCTACCGTAAAGTTTGCGATGCTGGAACCGATGTCATTTGTATGTTTCCTGGTTTGAGCTTAAATAGGGCGGTGCGCTAGTGGTTCCCTAATTTAGGGATTTCTCGACATAGATCTGTCTGGCATGCTTGGTGTAGCTTATACCCAGTTCAAAATCGGTTCAGAAATTAAATACGTCTAGTTATTTTAGGCTGTACATAACGTTTTAAAATTTCAAATAATTTTGTATTGAAGAAATAATTAATTGGCATTTTCAGAATGTCTTATTTTTAGTTTTGGAAAGTATGCTAATTATGGTATTGCGTTTTATCAAAAGGGTAATTTCTTAGTTTTCACTGAGTGTTACAAATATTCGTGGCTTAGCTATTATTGCATACTTATAAGTAATTAAAATTTTAAATATTAATGGTGAAATCGTGTTTTAGTATTTTAAGTGAGCTTCTATACATATAATATCGATGTATTACTCATCACCTGAGTGCAAGACTCAGCAACACGAGAAATGGTGTATTTTGAGTATACTAAAACTCTGTAGGATCTCAGCTTTACTAATTTAATACAAGAATTAAGTAACTTTTTTATCACTTAAGCTTTATCGGCCATTGAAAAATGTAGGTATATATGAAACATTAAGATATCTATGAAACTGTGTCTTCCTTTACCTCGAAACCGAAAAAATGAGTTATTTACTACTGGTATATAGGTGACGATATTAATCAGTTTTAGTAATGTGTTCGACCACAATAAGAAACTGCAATTGAAACCAACCCAATATTCATACACTTGATATGATACAGTCAAAACACGACGAAGTATTTATCTTATTGGGGTCTTTGTAGTAATTCAGTACATAAAACAGTTACTTCAATTGTTGTCTAATGATGTTCAACAGAAGACCAGTTAAACCAAAGATTAAATTCAAAAAGTCATAGCTAAAACAAGCAGAGTTTACATATTTTTGACTTAAAATAAGTATACCATTAACGTATTTTTATTCCATATAATTTTACATTTGATGTAAGTAAACGCATGAGCAAATTGATCTATATCATATTTTATATGATAGCCGTAGATATAGAATAAATAGATGTAAATTCTATGTATATTATAAACTCAGATATTTAACCCTTTGTGAGTCATTACATGACCGAGTAGTGTAGTATTGCATTTACTCCCTAACATAATGCCTAAATAACCACATCAGTTTGTTGAAAGAATCCTTGGAAAGATTATATTGGTTAAGGTCAAAAGTGGTTTGAAGTCATTCAGGCAAGACTGCAGGTTGCAGGGTTTATAAATAAGTGTAAAACCCACAGAGGGTTTAGACTGCTAAAGAGAAAATCCATAAATATGTCTTCATACGCCAACATCTATTTTCAGGATAATTCAACATATTTCAGGTTTATTGGATAGCGCGGAATCGCGGGCAACATTCACGTACGAAATTGAATCGTAAATTCCTCAAGTCAAAGGATATTGTTTGATTCTTCAATTTCTACCGTTTAATTCGGATTTAAACTATGTATTTATTGTTGTCTCCCAAATAAAGTTCCCAAAATCCAACGTATCACTCAAAAGTCACATTTTATCATTAAAATAATATTCCTAGACGCAGCAAAGAACAAGAACTCTGGAGCAGCAGCTGAGAAACACGATAAAACGGGGGCTGTATCGAATCAGAGAAGCACGAAACAGAACTTAAATCACCCACCGAATCCTTTCCATTCTCTTTCAAAACGGTTTGCTCGCCGAATATTTCCGTTTGCAGAATCTTAAATCCTTCTTATATATAGCTCTATATGTGTGCAGGATATCGAATGAACGGGTCGAATATCGATTCCAGTGGTAATACCCACCAATAGAAAGACAGCTTTTTGAAGAAGGCTTTAAGTGTTCTTTTTTCGAAGCTGTTTTCAACTCCCATTCCAATGTCGGCTTCTTCCCGCCGGAGCGTATGTTATCGACAGGCAGCTTAAGTCAGAGTTCAAGTAAAGCGGCTCTCGTATTGAGAGATTTCAAAGAGTTCCTGTCGAGGAGTTGGGGAGAAGGCGAGTTCTACATGATCTGTAGCTTTCCATGCGGGACATAATTCAATTTTTTTTCGTGCTGAGAGTCATTTATTCCGGATTCCGTGTGCCATTTGAATCGATATGCTAGGTGAAAGGATTTAACGTTCTAGCTTAGAGCTTCTCGACACTGCATGGGCTGATGAATTAAGACAGATTATTTCTTTTAAAATCGATACTTTTGGAACCCATTCCTTTACTAACGTTTCAAAATGTAAAGCATTGAAAATATAAAAACAACGAAATTTACTTCGTGGTCAAATATGGTACTTATTCATAATATCTATTCATATATACAAATGTACTATTTATTCAAAATATACTACAAATGCACTATTTATTCAAATATATTACAAACACACTATTTATAGCAAACATTTCTGGTTTCGCTCAGAGTTCTACTCTTAAATATTTCGTATTGATCGTAAAATATAGCAAAGTAATATCTATCATTACTGAAGTTTAGTATTTAATCTTAGGATTAACTTGAAAAACTTTAAAACTTTCGAAAACATTAAATTTCTAATTTAAGCATACTTTAGTTGGGTAAAAAATACCAAAATACCAAGAGATACATTAGAACAATCATGATGTAAGATCAGCTCTAACATACATAAAACCTATAAATTTTAAAAGTTTAACCCTCTGAACGGAGCACACGAATATACTCACTCTATAAACTGCAGTCTTCCCTGCATGACTTTGAACCAGTAAAACGTTTTCTAGGATTCTCTTTACCAAAAGACGGGCTTATTTAGTCAATAAAAGTGACGTAGAGCAAACTTAATACTATACTTCTCAGAAATCTCTTGACCCTCAGCGTGTCAAGCTAAAATACATTAACCCTCCAAGTGATTTCGAATAGAGATACCTTGATCACCAAGATCTGACAAACTTTGGTTAATTCACGATATCTTGTCATCAACATATTGCCGATTTTTTTATGATAACGAGATGAAGAAATGGTCATTTTTCTTAGAATGACAAAATATCTCATCCATCAAGATCTAGTCAGGTTTGCCAATGACGAGATACCTCATAGAGATAACCCCCACCAGGAGTGTTAAAAAACAAAATTCTACAAAATTAAATGTGAATAAACTTATAAATCTGTTGCGAATAATTTTTTTCCGTTTTGAGGATTTACAATCCCTTGTCATATACAATAACAAGTAACTTGACATTTAACAATAGGTCGTATGACTACCATATTTGTTGATACATTTATCACGGCATAGCACAGGATTTATGTCTTCAAATTGGACAGAAGTTACCAATATTGGGTTATTGACTAGCATCAGACGAATGGCTTTTCTCGATGGCCCACAGGGTTTGAATTGGACTGACCTGGAAGCTTTGAAACAAAAATTGCATCTGAATATTGGCAAGTACTAATTACTGATAACTGCTATCTTGCTCAATCATCTTCGGCAATGGCATTTGGAATTTCTTTAATAGTGGTAAAACCCATACAAGATCTATAGTTTAATCGAGATGAGGTTTTGCTAGGGTATTCGACGTAATAATCCAGTTGTACAGATATCTGTTGAAATTACCAGTAAGCATGTCTGTTGTAGGAAATGGTTCTTATAGGAGTCCCGAACACGTTTTCGTCTGCACGAGATTCTAAAACAGGCATGTACAAAGCTTTTTTGTAGCCTCTAAAAATCTCAAAACTAAACTGACAGACTGGATATTTTTACTTCGCTCTATCACATGAATTATTTAAAACTACATTATTTTCACGAATAACATGTGTAGCCCGAAATTTCCAATCAATTTCTAACTTATGTCTTCATATAGTGTGCCATTTTCTATATCAAATAATGCATTATGAAACTAATATCCCGTTGTGTTGCTCCAGCGTGACGTTAATTAAAATACCATACTATATATATATATATATATATATATCATGCATTATGAAATTAGCAAGATGCAATTTCAAAATTCACCTTTAAAATTCTGTTAAGTTTGTGAATAAACATTTATTTAATAGATAAATAGATCAGATAACTAACTACAAAAGGATCATAAACTAAAATAATGTTAATTAAATAACCGTTTTCAACCTGGTATAAAATATGAAATGTTAAAATTGCTTCAACTCAAAGCAATTGTGTTTAAATAATAGTTTTTAATTATTATGATATTTCAGCTAACCACCATAACATATGAAATTAACTTGAAAAATCATCATCAGTAAGACAATACTACAATTGTAGCTATATGAGGCTCTCGCTCAAAATCACCATTTTGTGCGTCTGGGATATGAAGACATACCTGTCATCGGTTTTCAAAAACATCGCGTTATACATTTTTCTATATATATACATCTATTGATAACTTTTTTGGGACGTAATAATATATTATTCATTGGCTGTATAAAAGTGCCCATAACTTTTATCAAATATATACAATAAAACGCATAACTATAATTTAAATGTTTTGTTCTGGTATAGTGTTCGAAAATATGTTTCTACCTTTGTAAAAAAATTAAATATCCGTAATTACAATATATTTCTCTGTATGAAACCTAAATATATTCCAGACACATTACCATGTATCCATGTTTATCCAAGGACATTAATACTCCATTCCTTGAATCTTATTTTTGAATAAATCCAGTATTTCATTTGTAGACATGCTGCTGTAAGCAAGTGCCGAATGAAAAATAAATGCCATGAAAAAGTCCAAAAAATCTCTTTCTACTAGCTTTTTATGGTTCCGAAAATCTATTTGATGATGCAGTGGTTATTTATTCTAAGCCTTATAAAACCGCCCAAATATTTCAAGTGCGTTGCAAGTGCACTTGCATGTACCAGATGTTTTATGACCTGATTCATCCCGTAATATTTTTATTTTATTGTGCAGAAGTGTATTCAGACTTTTCAATAGACATTCCTCATTTATTTCTAAGGATTTTCTCCCGAGTAATTGAATGTTATGAAAAAAATATTTTATATCCTTAAATTATTACTATCTGAAGTAGGTAGTTTAAGTTGAAAAATGACTATGGTATGGTTCTAGTAGCTTCCATGCTTAGAATTTAAATTTTTGGATTGCTGGAATACCTGGTATTGTGAATATTTTCTCAAAGCAAGCTCCCTTTATTTATTTTGTATTGTAGCTAAGATCTAATATTTTAAAAATGCCTAATACCCTCAATACATCTATTGATATTGTTAATATGAATTTTCAAAATGAGACTTCTCTAGATCAGTGGTGCGCAAACCGTGGGTCGCGACCCCTCTGGGGGTCGCTTGAAAATTTTTGTGGGTCGCCAAATATAAGGCTTTTCTTCAAATATATAAAAGGCTTCTAAAAATATATAAGGCTTCTAAACATATAAGGCTTTTCTTCAACAAGTATCAGGTACCAGTAAAATAATGAAATGAGACAATATTATTTATAAAAAAAATTATATTTTTTTACGAAAACGATTGTCTGCATTAGTATATAATACCTATACTTCGGCAACCGGCAGGCGAACAGACATAGTGATAAAAGATAATTGTCAATTTGAGATGCCCATTACCTGCTCTCCGGTGGGATTCATATGCAACTTGGGTCGGTCTGACGTTTAGCAGTGGCCATCTTTACTACAGCTTTTTCAATCTACGTGTTCAAACCTGCTATTTAGTCTTTATACTGTGATCACAGCTAGGACCGTGCAGTTTTTTCCGTCTTTGCCTCAGTAGTTCGGTTTTGCTGCTTCATACGTTCATTCAAGTGCATTCTGTAATTCTGTTTATATACTGCTTTTGCTAATTTTAAGTAAAACTAAACAAAGCCTGCTTTTGCAGTTTAAGTGCGAGTACAAATTTAAGATCATATTAATATGAATTTTGAAAAATAAACGCTAATTGTAATTTTTAAATATATATTTTACCTCTTAGGAGTAAGTAATGTTAAGCATAATTATATTAAATCACTATAATTAATTTTGTACTCGTTTTGTATTTTTTAAGTAAGCTCCAATATTTGTATGTTATGATTCACTGTAACCTCTGTATAATATAGATGTGTGCTCGACTGGCAACACCAGTTGAGATATTTACTTGCCTCGATTACCATGTGTAAATTTTTACTTTAGCGTTGTATTTTTTATTTTAAGGAGCGAGCATGAGAAATTGGTATAAAGAGATGTTTCTTTTATAATTAAGTTTTGTTTTCTTTAATTCTCGTCTGAATAAGCTACAAATAAACATGATTTATACACAGTAATCCCGGACCTTATTTTCTTCCCACGTGGTAGCTGCACGTTATTGAACAAACGCAAAGAAATGAAATATTGTATATTTATAATTTTGTTTTAGTTTTAGTTCCCTCGTGATGGATAAATGGCTAAAAATAGGTACCCAACGTTCAGAAAATGAAAAGAATGACAATACAAATGAGAATGATGGACCAACATCCAATGAACTTAGAAAAACTGTGAATGAATCCAATGGCGCTGTTTCTAGATAAAAAAATATCGAACGAAATGTGCTATCTAATAAAAAATTGAGAAAATATCAAGAGTTTATTAAATATGGATTTACATATTGCGTTGTTAATGGGAAATAACATCCGTTGTGTGTTAATTGCAGGGATAACTTAGCAAATGAAAGTAGGAAACTTGCTAAATTAAAAAGACATTTGGAAACCAAACAAATAATTAGCAAATAAATCTGAAACATTTTTAAAAGACGAGCTGAAAGTATGAAAAATTAAAATGTATTTTTGAAAAAATATACAATTCCTGAGAAGGCTTTACGGGCATCCTAAGAAGTTTCATATTTAATAGGGGAAAATTTGAAACCACATACAATTGGTGTGAATCACTCATTCTTCCTTCAGCAATTAAAATGACATCAATTAAGCATGGAGAAAATATGGTAACGATTTAAAAACGATACCATTATCAAGAGATACCGTTTCTCGCCGAATTTCCGCCATATTACGTAATATAGAATCAGTTCTGTTAAATCGATTACAAAACTCTCCTGTATTTGCTTTACAATGTGACGAAACTACTGGCATTTCTAAACTGTCGCAATTAATTGTTTATGAGAGTTATTTTTATGAAGACATATCAGAAGATTTTTTATGTTGTAAAAAATTGGAAGGAAAAACAAATGGAGAGAATATTTGAAATTATTAATAGATATTTTGAAGCAAATGACCTTACCGGACACACTGTGTCGCGGTTTGCACTGATGGTGCTACAGCATTAACAGGTAGTAATAAAGGACTAAGAGGGTTAATAAAGAAAATTGCTCCCCATATAGTATTCAACCATTGCATGATACATAGACAAGCCCTTGTCGCAAAAGACATTGATGTAGAATTGCACAAGATATTACAGGATGTTGTTATTGTAATTACACTGCTGGCCACCGTAAATGCAACACCCTGAAGGAAGCATGCAAATAATATGAAATTTACAACATGCATTAGCGGAGGTGAGATATGCAAATGATTAGAATTTCAGCGCAGACGCACATCACACGCGCCTGTGGCGCCACTTCAAAGCGCTATTTAAGGTTTGGAGATTTCGACGATTTCAAGTACGGCAATTGTGTTTTTCTTGTGGTTTTTTCAAAAAAACGATCAATTATGCCTCGTAGAAAACAGCGATCATCTTTTGATCAAGTATCCGAGTTCGACAGAGGAAGGATAGTGGCCTACCGAGATTGTGGATTATCTTTCAGGGAAATCGGTAGTCGAGTTGGACGAAACCAAACAACTGTAATGCGGATATGTGATCGTTGGATGCAGGAGGGTACGACGGACCGACGTGTTCGATCGCATCCACCTCAGTGCACCACTTCACGTGATGACAGGCATATTGTGCGTATGGCAGTGACGGATCACTCAGCCACATCACGAACCATAGCACAGCACATTCAGTCTGCACCGCTTCATCCAGTGTCTGCGCGTACCATTCGATGCCGTTTACAGCAGAGTGGTCTGTCCGCAAGACGTCCATTGCTTCGTCTACCCTTGACGCAGAACCACAGACGTTTCCGCCGCCAATGGTGCGATGAAAGTGGATGTGGACGGCAGAATGGAATGAATTTGTCTTTACTGACGAGTCACGCTTCTGTCTGCAACACCACGATGGTCGGATTCGAGTCTGGAGACACCGTGGAGAGAGGATGCTGAACAGCTGCGTTATGCACCGCCACACTGGTCCTGCACCGGGTATTATGGTATGGGGCGGTATTGGATATCACTCTCGCACTCCTCTAGTACGCATTGCCGGTACTTTAAACAGCCAGCGCTACATCTCCGAGGTGTTGGAGCCAGTTGTCCTTCCTTACCTTCAGGGCTTGCCCACAGCCATATTTCAACAGGATAATGCGCGACCACACGTGGCACGCATTGTCCAAGGGTTCTTCGTCAATCGCCAGATTGAATTGCTTCCCTGGCCAGCTCGCTCTCCGGATCTTTCGCCGATAGAAAACATGTGGTCCATGGTTGCTCAACGATTGACCCAGAATACATCCCCAGCTGCCACACCAGATCAACTTTGGCAACGTGTGGAAGCTGCTTGGTCTGCTGTACCCCAAGAACACATCCAAAGTCTCTTTGAATCAATGCCGAGGCGTGTGGCAGCGGTGATCTCCAACAATGGCGGCTACTCTGGCTACTGATTTTGGCAGGAACCACACTTCACAGAAGTCTATAAATTTAATCATTTGATACTTGGTCAACATGTTATCCACAAAGTAAATTTTGTTGTGATATCTCTTGTCTTTCTTGGTGTTGCAATTTGGGTGGCCAGCAGTGTAATTACATTAAAAGCAACAGTGCCCTAAACAGTCGTCTCTTTTCAATACTGTTATGAGATGGGTTCTGTGTATGAGACATTTCAACATACCGAAGTCAGATGGCTCTCACGCGGCAAAATACTGCGACGTATTTTCGATTTGAGAAACGAAGTTTACGATTTGAATTTAAGTATACAGGAAGAGAATACAAACATTTTAACATCGAGCAGTAAAATTGAAGCTTTTAAGAATAAGCTGATACTTTGGCAAGAAGAATTGAACAAAAACAGACGTTCCCGTGCTTTTCAGAATTTACTGAAGAAAATATAGATTTCTTGATATTTAAAGACACCATTACCCGTCATAATAAAATTGGGAGAAAACTTTTCGAAAAGATTCGAAATATTCGATAATTGATGTTTCAAGCGACGAAACACTGCGCATTCAAATTAAGTCTGACTTACCAAAAATTTTGGTTATCGATTGGAAACAAATATGCCGATTTCAAGGAAAAGGTAATTAATATTTTGATTCAGTTTGCATCGACCTACTTATGTGAAACAGGCTTTTCAAAATTAGTTGCCATTGAAACAAAATATCGATCTCGATTGGATCCAGAGGATGACTTACGGCTTGCGATTTCCAATACAGATCCGAACATAGAAGTGATAATGAGCTCTTTGCAAGCGCATACCTCACATTGAATTCTTATGTTGTAAGTTTTTTGAAAGTAGTTTCCATTAAAAAAATATTTATACCCATATATGCATAAATAAAACCATTGCTTCATAAAATTACGTGTTTTATTCAAATCTCTAATAAAGCACAAACATAAGCGCAAATCCCAAAAAGAATTCAACTTTAACTACGTTGATGATTAAAAAACGTCTATTGTCTATCCAGGGGTCGCGACAAAATAGTACACAAAATTGGGGACCGGAAATGAAAATAGTTTGCGCACCACTGCTCTAGATCATAACGTCTGAATATTTATGCGTTTAAGCTTCTGAAAACGTTCCACGTTTATTCATCATTAAAAGTATTTTTAATAGTGTCTTACAGAGTTAGAAACATTATTTCGATTTCAAGGAAGATTATTTCTATTGATTTATAATAGCATAATCTAGAATAGCTGTTTTACAACAAAGCAGCTTTGAACTCTTAAAACAGTATTGAAAAATAAAATGCAGCTAACGAACGCGTACCTTCTAAATATATTCTTAGTCAAATCAATATTTTTATTCGTACAATGAAGCCTTGAAAATGGTATCTTATTTTTAAAAGATTCGTTGCAGAAAACCAGTCTAAAAGGGAAACCAGACATCTTGAGATATTTCATATTAGAGCTATATTCCTATGAACGTTTCTATATCAATATAAGCTTGTCTCTTGAAAAGTAAAACATTGTTACACTATTACTTTTCTATATAATTTCAATTCGTTTTTTGAACTCTAAAAAAACATTTTAGTTTCTCTAGATTGAAAAGTTTAAATATTTAACTAAATCACCTAACCGGGAATGTTGAATCTATGTTGTCAATAAGACAGGAAATTAGAAAATTATTTCGTTTATTCTCTAACAATAGAGTATAAACACACACAGTATAAATCATGATTTCTATCCTTTTAATTTTTGTTTATTCAAATAGTATAATATAAGCATATTTTATTTGAAAGTATTTAGTTCCTTTATATAGATATGGAATATTTATTTCGAAGTTAAAAATGCTTTATAAAATCTAACCCTTCTTACTTACTATTCGAACCTTTTAATATATGTTCATTAATAAGTCCTAATTCAACGTCACAATCTGAAATAAGCCACAAAGAGAAAAAGCAGAATTTGGAAATACTGACTGAGGTATTTTCAGATTTTAGTATCGATAACATAGTTCTACTTTAAGAGGAAAGTTCGCGAAACGGTTTTCCTTGTAGTTTATGTGCATTATCGTTCATATGTAGTCTCCGAATATTTGAAATGGAATCGCATGTTTTATATTCATTTGATCGATCGCGTTACGCTAAGATAAACTTTTCCTTTCAACAACACACAAATTGTAATTGCATGTAAAAGACCGATTCAATAAAACGATTACGCCAGCGTTTTTTAATAAATATTTAAAACACCGCACCTATTTCACCTAATGTATAATGCATAGATGTCATCTCGCAGTTTTACATAAAGCCAATCCACAGCAGAATGCATTTTTACCAACCCAGCTCTTCTGTTCACGGCAGCGTATCTTCCCTTCTTATTACTCCCTTAGCGTAAGGAACGCTTCAGAGTCTCTTCTGTTTCTTTCCTGCTATTAACAATGACGGAAAAGGGTTGACGGCAAAAAAATTGCGACGTGCAAACAAACTTGCGAGTCTTTGGAGGGGAAAACAAAAAATAAGACTCCAGGAAGAACAGAACAAATTTTCGTATAATCTTAACAACGGGATGGGAAGAACCTTCTTTTGTTCACGTGTGGAGGCGGTGCAACATATGAGAAAACGCCACAATCTTTCTCGATCATATCTGCATAATATAATGCGACATTGCACGCCATGCGAGAGAAGAATAAAATGGTAAAAAAACGAACAAAAATATTAATATCGATTTTTGCATTCGTTATGCCTCTTTTTTCCTCTTATTTTCCTATTTCGCTGTAACCTTGGGTCCCGCTCCGGTTTTTTCACTTGCGAATTATTCAGGAGTACGTAATGAAAAAACGGGATTCCCTGGAAGGGTAAAATATTTGATGGAACTGAATATTTTACGAAATTAATTTGAATATTTTTGAGAGGACGGGGGCTCAAAAAGTGAAATTGATGTGTCAGGAGGGGTTTAGTTGCAATTTGTTTGCTTCACTGTTTTTTGGCATTGTGTTGAACTTGGTAGATTATCTAAGTATAATAGAGGACGCATTAGATATTGTATTACTGAACCCATGTAATTTATTTTGTAGACAAACTCGTAAGATAATGAATGCATTTGGGGATCCGAAAGATCAAGTAGACAAGTCGCAGTTCTCATATATACTGAAGCAAATACGCATTTAATGCAAATTTTGTGTATTTTAAGTGCTACTCACTTGCATGCATATATTTGAGTGTTTTTGCTCTTGTATTCAAAAATATAATCACGTTCTCTTTCTTGATGTGTTATGTTAAATAAGCATGCTATCTTAATCCTAAATTCATGCATTAATATGATGTCTGCAAGATCCTTATTATCATCATTGATTTATTAGTCGTTGTAATCTCGTATAAGATACTTTACATATTTTTGATTCTACTTGAACTGGACGAGAGTTCATCTTGGAATTTTTTAGCCGAAATATTTTTTTATGTTTAACCATAGTCCAATATATCTTGTTAAAAATAATTTAAAGTATGTTCTTTATTGACAACAGCTCAGTGTAGGCATCGGCCTTCTCGGTGATTCTATTCCATCTTCACTTGTTCGTGCAGCTTGTTCGCTTTTGGACCTTCCGCCCTAAAACTCAAATTGCCCACCTACCATCTTGACCTATTATTGGCAATCCAGTTCTTAGCTTTACAAATGTAGAAGTCCTTGTCTACACAGTAAATCCATCTAAGCTTTCTACACCAAGTGTGGTGTATTCCTCCCTGGGTGTATTTCTCTATTAAGTGTCAGTAAAGCTTTCATTGTGTATCTGCCTATTATTTGATATTGTATGTCGTGTCTGGTGCAGCATGGCTAAATATGGCCCTTGCGCCATAAAATCCCCAAACCAACCAACCATCTACACCAAGTGCGGACGAAGGGAACAGTCTACTGGTTCTAGAAACATGGGAAACAGAGGGCAAAACACTCCTTAAACTAGCCTTACTAGCCTTAAATCTAGTCATTTTACCAATTCGGTAAATTACAGAATCTAACAATCAATGAGATGTTAACCATATAATTCTCCAACCATCGGCACAAAATTTAGCTAACTTAGCTTGTCTACATACTTTTTTAAAAGCATTTTCATCGAAAAAGAGCCCGACATCATACCATCCCAAAAAATATTTTTCGAAATATTAATCACCTTCATTTCCGTAACAGGTTCTTTCGTTTCGACTTTATCGCTTATGTTAGCGAAGCAATAAATTTCATCTAATCTTCAACGCTAAACGCTAAGATAGCAAAACGCGAGCAAAAAAAACCAGTACTACAGGAGCGAGGAAATTTGTCCTCTACGATATGCACACCGAATTTTAAGGAAATATTGTCCCGGGATGTATATATTTATAGAGGAGCATATATATATCCACGTATCGATATATATACAGCACTCTCCTGATAGAGTGGATAAGAAGGGTGATATATCATTACTTGGTGACGAAAATTTTCTTATTCGTAAGAGTTTTTCTCTCGTATATCAGATTGTCGCCGGAGGGTGAGATTTCCTACTTTCCTCCGTCTCCTGTTATTTTCCTGTTTTCATGCCCGTTTCTGCCGTGTATAGAATAGCCCAGGGGTGCCCCATCCCATCCGAAAACTCTTGCTACGAAAACTCAGTTTCCAGTTATTATTTCCCCCTTTTTTATTATTAGTGTTGCTCTATATTTTAGAATCTAGGTGTTTCCGTAATGTCTGACAAGATATTGCTTTTTGAATTGAGATTTTGTTTCAGTAGTTTTTGCTCGATCCGTTTTTCTTGCTCCTTCGTCTGGAGCCGTCTGGGAAAATATTCAATAGGCTCCTCGTCACAGCACAATGAGTATAAAAACGCACTGTTATTGTTTTAGAGCAGCTTCTTTTCGGCCCCCGGAGCTACTTCTTTGACAAATGAGAAGTATATAGGATTTGTGTTCTTTCTGCGAGTTTAAAAGCATTGTGCTTTTTTTTCTCCACAGCCCCTCGATTGCTGAAACATCGTTGTGAATGCGAAAGAGATATGAGATGTGGAATTACTTTGAAACTATTATTGCTGTTTTTGCAATGATTATACTTTACACTGGCACAAATGCCACTACCTCTGTTGGGATTTCACTTGTTTTGTAATGTCTAAGGTTTTACATACTGAAACTCAATGATCAATACTAATCTCGGACAGCAGCTTTTGTAGTTTATTTTCGGTATTTAAACACCCTAGGAGGAACATATTTAGGTGTGTACGGGCATCACATCACGAGGTACCCGAGGTACCTTTCATTTTTACCCTCGCTTACCTGCTTTTTACTTTTTCTTCCTCCTTCATTGTGTTGTCTGTCTTGTGTTTGGAATAGCTTACCAAATATAGTCCTTGAGCCAAAAAACTGGAAACGACCAACCCTCATGGCTGGTCTTCAAGCTGTTATTCATTCAAAACTGATCGTTGGTATTCCAATTAATTTAATTCAAAACGTTACAGAAACTAGTTTCTAAGCTTCAAATATTTATGGCCCTGGGATATATAGGAAGTACTTTCTTTTCTCTCCACTAACTTGGTCAAATATGGCCCTTGCACCATAAAACCTATCCAACCCTCTACTTTAAAAAGCACATACTATGAACTGATCTAGTTTAATGTTGGCTACCGAAGTGGATAGTGGTAACAAAATCAGTGTTATGAGAAGCTTAAACAAAATTTTAGGAACACATTAATGCGTTTAAGTTATTAATTCACACTTCCATATTTTATGCAATTGAATTATTTAGGGAAACGTAACAAGCGATTTTTCAGAATTTTTAGGATAGCAATTTTCAAGTTTTAAAAAAGTTCTAAAATCGTAATGACTTATCCATTATTCAAGAGGTCTTATCTTAAACTTTCTATAAAAAAGGCACTCATATACAAACAATAAGAAATTCGCTTGCTCCTTTTGAATGCCTTGTTTTTAATTATTTTATCTTGGAAAAAAATTATGTGGCTTATCACTATCACTAAAAATCTCGGAGCTCTTTGATTGCATTTTTTTTCGCATTTGCGCACTAGTGTGTTCACCCTCCACGTAGATAGTTCTATTGTAATATTGCTTTTAAACCATATTTTTCACTTGATAACTCTATTAGGCTGCTCATCGATTGATGGTCAGAGACGGGTGTAGGATAAAAAATGTGCTAACACTTTTCCAATGTGATAAGCGATTTGATTTTGCCTTTAGGCAAGTAACACAAGTTTCAACAATGTAAGCTAACAGATTTTCATCGGCACAAATAAATGTGTATTACTTCAGACCCTGCGGCTATGGAAATTGATCCTAAAATGTAAATATTTTGGGAAATAAAAAATAACTGATCAGGGGTTTCAAATATCTTTTTACTGGTAATACGTATATATGTTACTCAATTTGTTTAGTTTAAGAGTTACGATATTATTATTCGTATTATTAATTTTATAGTTTATGTTTAAAGAAGTAAAAACATAAACAGCTGGCATGTGTCTATTAATGTATGTTTAGGGTGTTCTTTTCGTTCAGTTTTTCCATTGCTTAAATTTCGATAAACAAATTCCTGTACATAATATATTCTTCTTACTTAATAAATATCTTCGTTTTCTCCTTTAATTGATACCCAATAATTTTAACGTTTTTGAAACGTAAGTAATGAGTATCTTTAGAAAATTTCGGTCTTATAAACGTTCTATTTTGTTCCATATAATACAAACTCGGCTTATTTTCATACATGTGCAACAACTACAACTTAAACCGTTAGCATTTTTACAAGGAAACTCATTAGTTACTGAATATACAATTAATAATGTCGATATCATAAATCGAATTCATAATATGTCACAAATATTTTTATGAAAATTTTCTAGAATTTTTTTGTAATGGACATTCTGATAACATTACGATGTTCAAAACTATTTTTATCATGTATTAAAAAATTACAATGAAAAATTCATTTAGTTCGTTTTTTACTTCTCAAATAAAATGCGTTTTTGAATAAATGAAAGCATAATTTATCACTCGTTAAAGGCAATTATTGACATTTAGAATATAAAACTTTTGATTGAATGTGAAGCGAAGGTAGCCGAGCAATTTTTTGACTATCACTAAATCTCTTAGTCAACAAAAAATTACCAAGCTCACGGAATTAGGTTTTTTAATAAAGTCTAAAGTTTGCCTTATTACACATAAAAACACCACATCTACGCTTTGGCAGCGATGAGTGATTGTGATAAAGTTTTTAATAGCCTTGCCCACCTATAACGCTTTAAGTGATTAATTGCTCAGTTCATGCTTTCGATTTTTTATGAATTTTTAAAGTAGGAGTAAAATCGATTTTATGTCCGGAGAGAGATCGATTAGTCTTTTTCTTCTGTCCAATCTGCCTACATGTTCGAATTTCTTAAATTATTAACAAAAAACTGACATTGTAGATAAAATATGCTAAATTGTTTAATTAAGTTCATATTTTGAGTACATGAAACACTCAATTAAAAATCGCTTCATTGAATATTTGTAATTTTTTGGGCACAATCTTTTTTAAAATGTCGTAAATCAAATGGTTGCGTGATCAGCGAAGCTTAAGCCCATGAGCTTAAAGTGTAGAAAGTATATTTGTCACGTATAGTTTATATTCTTTAAGCAAAATATAATAGTTTGAAAAATTGTTTAAGTATCGAAATTTCAATAAATGTTTAATGAATTTAGATATCGAAAAGTATACTTGTGCTAAAGCTTTATTATTTAAAAAACACTTAACAAAATTGTAGACGCTAAATGTTTCATTTTAAAAAGTGACAATTTTGAGAAATTAGGTATAAATCTTTTGAAAGTGCAATTTCATAAAAAAATGAAATTTCTCTACACATGTTTTCTAATGAGATAATTTGTTCTTCTCTTCGAATGCCAACACATGTTAAGACCCGTTTTGTCAAAGTTTTAATTTTTATTTAATTAGAATAAGAATTGAAGATTTTTAGTAAGAATGTTAAATAATCAAGAAAGGCATTTTATTGTAAACTATGACGTAATAAAATTTAAACATGCTAATGGAATCAATTTTTTTAAATTTAACATAAGAAGTATGGGACACGTAATACTAAATTGCTTAGATCGTTTATGGCAAAAACTCCCTAGCACGTCCTTAAACATTAAAAAATTTTTGAAGTGAGTTTAATGTTGTACTGTGTAAATGTGTGATCCTTTCACCCTGGGACCCTTGTGGTATGGGACAAGGGAAAATATTTTGTCGGTAATTTAATTATGCTCTCAGTGCCTTCTTTTTTCGCACTCTTACTTGTGCCTTTAATTAGTCGGAAAAGAAAGCCAACTGCGATTATTCCTTTCCAAGTTAAAGGATCTTTTTCGGTCATCTAAATTGCTAGTCTGACTTTTTCTCTTAAAACAAAAAATTTAGAATGATGTTTTTTAAAAAGGTTGTTGTAGATGTTTTCTACCAAAAGGAATTATTCTTATTATTTGCACACTTGCAGCACAATATATTTCTGCATGCTTTTTAAATTTTTTGGATTATGTTATATCAGTCACAATATTTCCTTTACCATGTATATGATACAAGTATCATGTATACAAGACTCCTTCATAACACATAACTACAATTTAACCATGTTGCTGCCCAAAATTGTAGTTACTTCGTGGAGTGTCTTGGAGAGATGTCGTCTTTGCATCGCCCTGAACGAAATGACGTCGACTGTTAATTTAATTTCTGTCGTAATTGATATTTAACCCCTCCTGGTGGTTTATCTTTGTGTCGAAAACTGCCCTATAGTGAACTGCATCTGATCCAAAAAAACCTGTTTCAAACATTTCACAAGGTACAATTTGTTTTTCATACTTGGATCTTATTCGCCTTGGAGTAATAGAGCAGGTTTATCTCAACGAGGTATATCGCCATTATAGCAAAACTGTCCAGATCTCGTGGATGAGATATTTTGTCTTATGCAAAATTGACCAGAATTTGGACGAGATAACTCACAAATACACTTGGAGGGTTAATTTGATTTAAGAGAAAATTTATGACCTGATCGATGAATTTAGAAGTGGGATTTTTTTGTCAGCTTGTAAGAAAGGGGAGAATCTTATATTTTTGTGTGAAAAAATCTAATGGGGGAATCACAAAATATTTTCAATAAAAGCAAAATAACAGACTATTTTATTCGAAATGAATAGACCGGAATTTTTTTAAACCTGACAAAGGCAATTTGCTAAAACTATCTACATCTACCTCTTATGAAAAAGTAAGTTTTAATTCGTAGTTCACCTCATCTTAAATATTCACTAAGCTATGAATATGTAAATATGGAAGTCTTTTTTAAGCTCGGAGAATGTAATATATATATATATATAAAATACTACCTTTTATACTTTCCGCACTTCTAGCTTCTGCCTTTGTACACAAGCAATTTGTACCACGAGACGAATGCAGCTGTTAAATAAAGTTTCTTCGGGTCAGAAAATGAGTGTAACTTAAATATTTTATATGTAAATTACATGCGCAGTGTATATTCAGATAATTCTGAAGTTATTAATTCAAACCTGTGCTCTGAAAGTAGAAAATAACTTAAATAAAAATTGTCCGATGAATTAAAAAGGAGGCCTATAATGTTTATTGCTGTAAAAACTTGAAAACACGGAAAGAATTTGAATCTAATGGTAAATTTACCAATTACAATTAAGGGATTATTAAGATTGAAATATCTCCTGTTTTTTTTTAAACTTTTATCTAGAAGTTTTGGATATACCGATGAAACCCAGATAAATGAAGAATTTTTTTAAAATCAGTTTTACTTAGATCTTTATTAGAATATGCCTACTGTGCTAGCCACCTGCGAGTTGTAGCCCGAGCAGGTTGTATTCCTCCCTGGGTGTATTTTCTCTTCTGTGTCAGTGAGACTTTCCTTGTGTGTATGTCCATTTACTTGACCTTTGGCACAACTTAGCTGTGGCCCTTGCTGAATAAAACCCGACTCAACCAATGAACTCTTTTTAGGATAAACAGTCCATAGTGGCTTATATGCTGGCAGTAGAGATGATTAATAATGAACAACTAGCCACACTCGTTAACTGTTTGATTTTTTACCACAGTCAATTTTTCTTTTCATGAGTTTAGGACGACTAACGAATTATATTAAATATCACCTTTTATTGTGCTCAGTTTTAGTTAATACTCAGAATTCAACATCTAACCAGAAAATATGAAATTATTCCTTAGTTAAAAGTAAGTTCAAGTTGTATAAGAGTAATGCTTTTCATTTCATACTAGTTAATTCCGGTACTTTAGTTTATTTTCTTTAGAGATTAAGTTTTTACTTTTTCCAGCTACTTTTCTTTCGAAACTATTCTTTTAAGTGTTACGATATTATGTTTACTGCTGTTCATCCAAGGGATTTTGGGGATATACTGCGACTTTACTGCTATCCTAGTTACTTTATATCGTGATGAAATAAAAAGTAAACTCCGTGGTATAAACCCTTGAAATTGCGGGATTATAATCTGATGGACACTATATCTTCAATTTATTGGAGTAAATAGCTTAGAAAACGTTAGAATCGTTAGAAATATAATGGGGAAAACTTTAGGACTATATCGTATAGCATACTTCAAGCATGTAAACTAACTTTTGACTTGCAGCTTACATTTTTGGTTACATGTAAAGATTTTGAGGATTTTAATTAACACAGAAAAAGTTTTTAATTTATATCAATAATTAACAAAACTCTCATTTTGGATAGTAACTTTGTTTCCATTTAGTGTTAAACAGAAAAGACATTGTAAATTGGGGTAAATATACATCAAGTTCCTACATCGAGAGTAAAGTTCAGCATAATCTTTGCAAGAGTTGTAGAAAATATGTCTCTTGCGATATAAGAAGTCTTAGTGTTAGATTAATACACTTGGAAAAGTAGATGAAAATTATATTTTACTTTGAGCAAGTTCTTCATAAATGAGCAATTTATTTGTCTGTACTCATGTTTATGTAGCAAACTGATGTCATTATTTTGCATCCTCATAAGACAAATGGCAATACTAGTTCGAGAAAGGTTCATTTTAACTATAGTAATGATTTTTCATATGAATTTGTGATTTCTTATGAATTTATTATTTATTTCCCAAAAAATCTTTATAAACTGTCTCATTTTTTAAACCAAATATTGCTCGTTCCAAACTCTTAAAATGGTTGAAGATTCAGAATGGGCTCATTTCAATATACTCTGTTGAACATTTCCTAATCTGTTATAACAGAAAAGTTAGTTATTTAATTCCGTTGGTTTTAAATTTGTCCAAGGAAAAGGAATTACATCCATCCAAAATGTTAAAAAATAGGAACTTAAAAAAAAGTTAAACATTGAAACCAGTTTTTATCAGCCTAATCCCGTTAGTTTTTATTATTTTTATGTAATTATGCTAATACAAATCTCTAAGTAAGATGAATGGGGTCTTGTATCAAAATTTTGCACAAAAAGAATTAACAAGTTTCAGAATATCGTTAACTGATCTGAGGAAGGAAATGTATCTTTAAATAATCATTTATTTTACTTGTCATAGTTGTCAAACATATTCTATACACGACTGACTTCATTCACTGGAACGAAGGATGTGAATAAGCACAATTTTACTTGTCTACTTAAAATAGAAGTTATTTAAAATCGAACCAGTTCTTATGATAAATCGAAACAATATATCATTGGATGCATCTTATATTCTCTTTATAAACTACTGAACTTTTCCTCTACTTTAAACCTTAAAGCATTCATATACTTTTCAGTTTTTAGCGAAATCGAAATCAACTGTTCAGAACTATGTATTCCCCCTCAGGGTATTTACTGTTTTGAAACAAACAAGGGTCTCACATACCCGAGGTATTCTAATGGTATGTCCCCTCTTCCATTTTACCCTTGTATGTTCTATTTTTGGCTTTGTTTCATTCCTTGTTGTAATTTTAAAATATTGCCGTTGGTTTCTTTACCATGTATTCAGTGCAGCTTGGTCAATATCTGGCACACATGAGTCATTAAAATTCGATAAAAAGCAAACAGAACTATTATTTGCATTTCCAAGCTAATTACTAATGTGTGTATGTAACTATTCTGTATATACGTTATAAAGTTGTTTATTTTTTATTAAAGTTATTTAATTTTGATTGTATGAATAGTAAAAAATGAAACATTCAACTACATTGACTTGGGTATTTTAATTACATACCACTAGAAAAAGAAGGCAAAGACAGCAACAGCATAACAAATTAGTTCCCTCCTTAAAAATACCTCCAATCATTGCAACAGCCAAAACCCGTCAGTTTGAGTTGCAGTTAGGTTATTTTTTCTTCCGAAAAAAAAAAGCATCATTCATAAAAATCTGAAAGAAAATTAAAAATCTCTTTCAACAAAAATCTATGCGCAAAGAAAATAAATCTTCGAAAGTAATTTGACAGCGTTTCTTAAATCATACATATTTTTTACTAAGTGAATGAAAAGCATGCGAGGTTTTTTTCTTGCCTGTCGATGTGGAAGAAAAATTAAAGTTATTTAATGCCGTCTTCGTGCTAGGGGGTTTAAAGTCACTGACGTGGCAAAAGGAAAAATATGTTTCCTTAATCTTGTTTGCTAAGAACTAGATGTAACTGTTTCAGAAAAATTTAAATTTGAAAATACAGTTCAAAAAATTATATAATAAAATTGCACGGCTTAAAATTAAATTAACGTTTCACAAAAAATTAATTGCTTTAGTAACATCGTATTTATAGATGCTTAATTATGGATTTGTTTATGATAAATTACATTGTTCATGCGATATAACACTCAAATACGAAATGAAGAAGAGTTAACTTTTAAAAAATCAATAACTAATAAATACCAGCTACTATTAACTTTATTACATACTAGCAAAATTGCCCAACCTCACTCGGGTTGAATTGGTTAACTATAGATTGAAAGTGATCAGAAATAAATCACTTTCTTCCTTCGTAGAAAAATGCCATATCATTTAAGTGTGAGTAAAATAAATTTTTAACTCCTTTTCGACATTTTTATAATTTCTACAAACTACTTTGGATAAAAATCCTAAAATACGATCGAAAGAAACAGAATATATATCACTGCACTTGTCAAACGAACACGAGTTTTCATTTTGTTGCAAATTATCGTCTGTTCCAAATATTCGGAAATACTTTATAGTTCGCAAAGAAAACACATAAATAAGGCTCAAAATACAGAAGTATTATAATTTAAATTCTGTAAAAATAGTTTGGAAAAATAATTGATTTTCCAGCAGAATTGGCAAAACAATCCAAGTAATTGCAATGCTCAATATACCTTCCAGCTACTCCAAAACTATCAAATTATGGTTGATTTAAGTATAGTTGTTCATATTTTTTAACTCGAAATTTGCCTAAACATGTAAGCAAAAACATTATAAATAATGCATTCACTAAACTAAGATGTGGTGTATCCAATATAGAACATTAAATTAAAATATATTGAACAAATCTTATGTGATACTTATACAAACACACAAACACAAAACCGAACATAGAACAAGACGGACAGACAGACCTACGCAACCAAGTTCAGTCACTAAATGAATGTAAGAACTCACTTTACGCAAAGTTTCATGAAAATATATTCAACCGTTTGGAAGTAGTATGGGCACACACATACAGTCAGACAGACAGATGGACAGACAGACACCAAACGAGCAAGAGACGGATTTAGCATCGGAAGGGTCCAAAACGGATAGAAAACTTGAAATGGGTCGAGGATATTCAATGTACAAACACTCCATTCTTATTTATATAGACTAGCAAAATTGCCCGACTTCACTCGGGTTGAATTGGTTAACTAAATGAATGTAGTAAGTATTGAAAGTGACCAGAAAAAATTTCCTCTTTCGTAGAAAAATGCCAAATCATTTAAGTGTGAGTAAATTAATGTTTTAACACCATTTCGACATTTTTTAACTTCTACAACCTACTTTAGACACACATTCTATACATGCAAATCTATCCATGTAATACATTTCATATATATCTCACCCCCTGCTTAAGGTACAAATGGGCGAAAGACGAGACACTAAGGTAAATGCTACAAAAGACGATTTTGAGGAAGGATTAGGAATTCCCTTTCTTAAGATCTGTTCCTGCAAAATTGCTCAACTCAATTCGTAAAAATGAGGAATCTATTGCGGATACTCTTTCGCATAAGTTATCTGCCTTATTTTTTTATTCGTGGCAATCTTTTCCAATTTCGCTACCATTAAGGAAAATATGACAAATTAATTTGATAAGATATTTATCACTAAATTTTTTTTAAAGCGAATACATTTTTTCTTGAAAATTCCGTTTTGTAAAACGCGCAATAATAAAGGAACTTGTTTTAAAATATGTCTTCAATAGTGATAGAGCAAAGGTAACCTATTACCATTTTTTTAATGGTCAATTAATTTGACAGCGTTTCTTCTAAAGAAAATCAATTTTTTAAACAAACTTTTCCTACATAAGTTGCTTAAATACATCTTCAATTCGTAAAATAACCCACCTTGGCCATCTTGTCGCTATGACAAAGAATTTGTAATATTTTAAAAGTCCTAGTTCGGATAAATTTAACATTAACGTTCTTTCAATAATGGCAAAATTCCACTTAAAATTTGCTTTATTCTATAACTTGTATGCCGCATTAAACAGGATATTTTGTTGTGGTCATGTGATGAAAAGGAATTGCAATTTATTAAAATAATAAATATTTAAAATAGAAAAACCAAAATAAAAGTTGGCGGGAAAAAGTTTTAAAGATATAAATTCGTGATTCTTTTTTTATCTCAATCTCGCACAGTTGCCACAACTTACAACTAAAAATTAGATATGATCCAAAAACACGAAATTATTTCGGAGGGGAAAAATATTGGTCTTTTGCAAAATATCGTCTGTCCCAAATGTTCGGAAATAGTTTATATTTTGCAAAGAAAATAAATATGGCTCAAAATAAAATGTATTTGAATTTAAATTCTGCAAAAATAGTTTTTAAAAAATAATTGATTTTTCAGCAGTACTGGTGAAACAATTTAAGTAATTGCAATGCTCAATATACATTCCAGCTCCTCCAAACTACTAAATTATAGTTGATTTAAGTAGTTACTCAGATGTTTTAACATGACACTTGCTTAAATACGTAAGCAAAGGAATTTAAAATAATGCATTCACTAAACTAAAATGTGGTGTATCAAATATAAAACTATAATTTCAAATATGTTGAACAAGTCTTATGTGATACGTGTACAAACAAACAGACACAAAATCAAACAGAACGGCAAGACGGACAGACAGACTTACGTAACCAAGTTCAGTCACTAAATGAATGTAAGAACTCACAGTATGCAGTCTCATGAAAATATATTCAACCGTTTGTACGTAGCACGGGCACACACATACAGACAGATGGACAGCCACAGACACCAATTGCGCAAGAGACGGATTTTGCATCAGAAGTGCCCAAAGCGGATAGAAAACTTGAAATGGATCGAAAATATTCAATGTACAAACACTCCATTCTTATTTATATAGATAATTTTTGAAATTACGTCATTATTTCAAACACATTGACGCATTAGGTGAAACATTCACTTTTAAATTTCGGTTGGTACACTTGATTATATGCTATATTTATTAAATGCTTTCTGGTGATATCTCTCTCTTAAAAAAGCAATACTGAAAACACTTTTTCACGATAATGTAAAGCAACTTTAGGAAATATAGAACAGTTTGTAGAAAATTATTTATAGTCTTGATATTCCAAATCCCAATTCTTTAGTTTGGAATTTGTGTACTTGGTATTGAATTTCATTGAGAATATATAATGCCTGTTCAAAATTTCTTCAACTCAATGATCTGGGAGTTGCTAGTAGAACTTCGAATTTAGGTCGCGTTTCAGATATTTTTCGACTTTTTCTAAATATATTCTACCTAATATAACTTTATATCTATTCACTCATTTTATATAGTTGTTTTAAATATTTACACCATCTTTCTGTCAATAAAAAACAAGTTCCAGTGCCCTTAATTTTTAAGGTAATGTAAAATCGAGTGTCTAAAATACTCTTTTAAGGATTTGGTGAACAATGTAATTGGAACATCTTTTGAAGTATATTTACAGTTTAATATGGTATTTGTGAAGTAATCCCCAACATATTTTCCTCCGCTATCCTCTATATCTATTAATATCTATCCAGGCACATATCGGGGTCTAATCTGGAGCAGCAGTTTCGAACTATATTTTAAGTAAAAATAACAGCGGACACAATCAGGGGGAATAACTTTAATATGTTACCTTCCGTTCTGAAATTGCTTTCGCGTCACTAATGGCAGTCCTTTCTTTTTGCTAGATAATCTTCTTGTGGAAGTGCTCTTGTTAAATTTCTTTGGTGTCTTTTTTTTCCATTTCATGGAAAGGAAACGTTTTACGATTTTACTTTCTTGCCCGTTACAAATCGATTTCACTTTAAGGAATTTATTTCCGTGTAAGGGCTGAAAAGGCAAGTTGCTGGAGGAACAGAAGAAACTTGAAATATATCAGCGCTTGAGCATGGCCTTTGTCTTGCATCAGCGCAGACATCCAACTGACAAGGGGTGCTATATCTAGTTGGGCTATATCAGGATAATATGGATTGTCCATGCGTGTTTACTAATGACAGTAATTTATTTGTAAACAATGAATTTTCCCGCGTTCCAGATTGTAATGCCCCATTGATTAAATTTCTTTTTTCATTTATAACATATTGCTGTCATAGCTATTGGTAAAATATTGAATAATTTGTAAACGCGTTTATTGTTTTCACGTAAAATAATAATTAATCCTGACAGTTAAAATTACTTACGTATCTTCCTATTTTATGTGCATTAAATATAACTATTATAATGTATGCAGTTGTATATTTAATGTAATTGATTTTTCTTGTTAAAATTTCTATATTTCCTCATCTCATGGCGTAGGTTCCTCTTCTTGTCAGGTTCGATTTTCTGAGTCTATTTCTTTCTTCAATAAAACTTTCCTTCTACGTGTGTGTATGTCCATTTACTTGAAGTCGTTTGACGCTGCTTAGCCAAATGTAATCCTTGCATCATACAAAACCCCAATCAAGAAAAAAACAAATAGATTCCTGAAGTTTACCCTGGGTGTATTTCGACAGTATCTGTAAAGCTTTCCTTGTGTGTATGCCCATTACTTTGCGTTGCCTGGTGTTTGCCACAGCGTAGCTAAATAACTTGGATTTTAACCATTCCAACCAACAAATTAAAAAAAGTTGAAGATTCGTTAAAGTACCCAGTACATTTGAAACCTTATCTAAAACTATAGAATTGATAGTATCTCAAATTTAGTCTTTTTAGCAAATATTTAAATTAATCAACGTTTCTTAGCTTTTTACTTTTTTCAAGAATTTTCATTCTCTTAACATACTTTTAGTGATACATGGTTTTGGAATTGAGTGATATAATATGAGCACAATGACAATTCGAGAAGTAAAATATTTCAAATGGTAACTTTTTTTGAAATTTCTAAACGTGATTGATTTTATCCTGAAATGAATTAGTATAGTATTTTAGGGACAAAAAGCAGATTGCGAGATTAAATATTTAAATTCGAAAATTCATCGAGGCTTTCTCTAATTGAATAAATAACCAAAAGTTTAAAAGGCAAAGGTTATTAAAGCATTTGGAAAATATTTCTGTTTCATGGGGTTTGTAGCATACATACCATGACTTTTAAAATGCAACCCACACTCAACTACTAAATTTAAAACTGAGAATTGGGCTCTGACCTTTGGTTCAACAGTATCTAGGTTCGAATCTCGATCTGGGTAGATATTTGTAATGTTTCGGAATCCACTTTTGAGCCATGGATCCAGATCAAATTAGCATTTGTGTAGTAAAATAACGACAATAAACAAACCAAATCATGAGGATTAGGCGTTTTTGAAAGAGTAAAACTCATTTTTTTACCATATTCCACATTTTGCCTTAAGTCGTACTTAGAAGCTAAACAATGGATGAGGATCACAGGTCAAGGAGAGATGACAGTGGATTAGCCACGCAAAAAAATTACAAGATGCTATGAGGCAATGCAAAATATTATTTATATAGCTATAAATTATGTAGTACATTTTAGATAATATTATCATACATTTCTCCACTATGACACTTATGCAAAACAAATTTATTTTAATTGAATTTATTTATAAGTTATCTTCATAAATTGTTGATTACATATATTAAATAGACGCAAATGTTCAATGTTTCCAATTGTTGCAAGTATGGCATGTTTTTATATACCTAATCACTGAGTCTGGGTAATGAATATATACAAAATAAAGTTATAAATAATTACCTCCTTATTCATTCTTTCGAAAGGGATTCTATTGAATTTTTTATAAATGATTCTCGTAAAGTGCTCAGTATATATACTCTATTAACGAAAATGTTCAAGAGCTGTTTCCAATTGTTGCAATTGCGATATGTTTTTATGCACTTAACTAATAAAGACTAGGTGAAGAATCTATACAGAATTAAGTTCTAAATAATTACCTCATATCCATTCTTTCGAAAGAGCTAGAAGAATTAAAGATAGTACATCAACTTAGTCAAACAATTCAAAGAACAATCGATGGATGCAAAGAAAGTTTGGTGCACGAACGATGAATGCAATGCGGATTGTTATTATTCCTTTTGGTGCTTCAGTTCAAGTTCAACACATCTGCCATTCATTTTGACGAAAGGACTACGGGAGGTTTTAAAATAAAACTTCCATTTGGACCGAGAACTCGTTTCTCTAATCTGCTCTGTTCTAATTATACCAAACAATGATCCCATTGTAGTTTCCTGCTCAGAAAATTATCTTCGGGTACAGAGAATCATTTTGGGAGATGCAGCTAACGGCCGTTTGCTAGACAATGGTCTTAATTGATTATTTGCTGGGGAACATAAATTAAGGCCCATCTCTAATGAGAAAATTCTAATAGTTGGAAGTTTGGAAAAATAAGCCGTCGCATTATCGTAACGATCATCTGCTCGACCCGTCATATGATGGGATGTGATTTTTGAGGCGGTGCCGTAAATCTTACTGGGCCGTTATTGGCGCCTGAGAGGGCCCACTCATTGTGTATGGTAATCAAATCATCAAAACTGAGATCAATTACCTTTATCTCTATAAATAACTGGATATGAAACTCTATTGAATTGTATTAGACCATGCAATGTTTTCCTGACTTTAGTTAGGATATGTTTAGAACCATCACATCCAAATCGTTCGTTTTTAATTAGCATGGTGTGGAAGTTTGGAGAGCTCAGGTGTTGACCTCGTCATCCGACCGTGGTTCAAAATTAAGAGGTGTTATCCTCCGATCTTTCCCTTTGGGATTGGTCTCTGACCATTACTAATTTCCCGTTGTATTGCTCCAGTGTGACGTAAATTCAACTACCAACCCAACTGTTCTTTAAATTACGAATTAAATATCTTATTTAATGAAGTTTCTAGAATAAGTTGCGACTTGTGCTGACCGTGGTTAAAAATGGCGAAATGTCTTCGGATTTTTCTTTTCGGGATTAAACTCGGACCATCGCCTAGCACAGTTTTTCCTGTGCCAGTAAACCCTACTAACCCGGACCATCGCCTAGCGCAGCTTTTCCTGGGCCAGTAAACCCTACTAACCCGGACCATCGCCTAGCGCAGCTTTTCCTGTGCCAGTAAACCCTACTAACCTGGACCATCGCCTAGCGCAGCTTTTCCTGGGCCAGTAAACCTACTAACCCGGACCGTCGCCAATAATCCAATGTGTGGTTCCCAGTGCGAGGTCGATTCAACTACCTTACATAACTATTCGTTTTTAAATTCCATATATTTTCCATAACCCTTTCAGGGGTTCACACGCATATATCCGTTCTGCAACCTGTAGCTTTCTCTGCATGACTTCTAATTAGTTTCCACCTTCTTGACTAATAAAATCTTTTCTATGATTCATTCGACGAATAGATGTGGTTATTTAGCCATTATGCGTGTTGTGGGGTAAAATCAAGACCGCATTACCTGGAAATTACCTTACATAGTAATTATGTAATTTCTTTACGGTACTTATAACTTCCATTGTCTTTAATATTATAAACCCTTTTCTCATACCTTTTATACCTCATGTTGATCTACCTCAGCATGTTTGTAGTCAATTTATTCATGTTTCTGCGAATTGTAGACGGAGCAGGTTTGATTCCTGTAACTAATCCTGGGCGTATTTTTCTCTTCTGTGTCAGTAAATTGTAGACAGAGCAGGTTTGATTCCTGTAACTTACCCTGGGAGTATTTTTCTCTTCTGTGTCAATAAAACTTACATTATGTGTGTATGTCCATTATTTGACGTTCTCTTGCGTTTGATGCAGCTTAGTTCATATATGTCCCTTGGGTACAGCTGTATCTAGCGCCTCGTCTGGTGGCAACGCTTTTGGCGAACTTTTATGTCGCCAAGGAAAGAAATCTTAGAAAAAATATTTTATCTTTATAAATAAACCATCTTTATAAATCTTTCAACTTGCCAAGGTTGCCGTACAAACGGGAATAATCCTAATAAAGATGAGTTACCATCACCTGCCATAACTCGCTACTAAAAGTGCGCCAAGAGCGTTGCCAACAGACGAGGCGCTAGATACATCTATACTGTCCCTTGTGCCATCAAGCCAAAACAACCATATTAAGTTTCTATTCGACCATTTAATACTTTTCATGTTGTTAAACAACATATTTAAAATATGCTAATCGTTGACTACCTTTTTATTTTAATAAACTGAATTCATGCCGTTTCACTCTTTATCGTTACAATTTTTTCATTTAGTTATTTTTATTTCCCTTATTCAAATTTACTGTTTAGTCTTGCTTTTGCCACAGCTGGTCCGCTTGTGAACCTCCTATTATAAAATACAACCAACCGTTTAGGTTTTAGCTCTATGCATGGCAGCACAGTATACGAACTATTTTAAATTCGAATAACAATGCTATGAATATATATGAAATTGAATTCATTTAAATTCATCAATTCTGTCTCAAAGCTTAAGCACGTTCTATGCATATAGAAATGTTAAATATTGAATTATCCTACCTTATGCTACAATATTAGAAACTATTAAAAACACAAGTGGCTAAATAATTTCCGGAAATCGAGAATATTCAGATATATTTCTTTAAAATTAACGATTTCATGCGAAAAAAGTGTAAATGCAATGTAACTAAAATTTAATTACTGTATTCCTTCTAAGCTCATCTGTATGAATCTGAAAATCCAAATTTATACGCGATGACTTAATTGTTTCATTAATAATCATTTTCACTGCGATAAAGTAGTAAATTTGATTATGTATTCAACGGTATAATTGATTAAAGTTCTTAAATTAAAATGAATTGAACAATATTGAGTTAGTATATCATTTTCAGCCCATTTATTTTTTGTGAAGATGTACGGTTTTATTTTAGATCAGTACTAGATGTTTACTTTTGTCATTTAATCAACTAGTTCTGTTACATATTGTATTATGGAAATAAGTTAAATTTAGAGAAAACTAGGATCGGAGGATACAAATATAGCTGATATTTTTAAATATGTTCCTTATCTGTTCTGTAAGACATATTTCGGTGATACAGATTGATTTGTTTCTGGGCGAAGTTCCAACATGGTCACGTTATTTTTAGAAAGGCAGAGTATCTACATAATTTCTATTCAGTTCCCTGATTTCATTTGTTACAGTCCGTGTAAATGTGGAGTAACGATTTTTCGTGACTGCAATCAAGTCATGTCTGCAGTAAGATTGAATTTTAAAGTTTCTGCACGATCGTATTTACTTTAACAATTTTCCCCTTTCCAGTTTTCTCTCTCCTTTGTTTCTTAAAAAATTAATTTATCTAGTAGTTCACAAACCCAACTGCTATATAAATCAACTTCCAGATCTCAACTGTACAATGTTCTGAAAGGGAATGTAACAGATTTTCACGACTGCACGAATATATTGTATTTCTGTACTAAGCACGTAAGCGTAAAATTTATTTAATGTAATTTTCAGTCTACACAATTTCTCAGTCAAAATTATATTTTCAGTTTCTGTGTGCTTTTAAAGTATATTCTAAAGTTGTGTTTAGATATGAATTAAATGCTACACAGAAAATTTCAATTTAAAGTTGGGCAAAATGTACATGAATTAATATACTTGAATAATAAAAAAAATAGTAAAGAGCGTAATCTAACTCGCAGAGACTACGGAAAGGATATTGAATTCCAATCAAACTTATGTTGCTCAAAAACTTTTGTGTCAAAATATGTGCTCACATTTGAATCAACGTCTAGAACTGTTGAATTTATTTTATAAATTTCTAAGTGAAGTGTTTTTAGCATATACTGGTTTCTCTTTGAATTGTAAAATTGAATATAAATTTGCATTTTTCTGAGGTACATTCTGGTTTAAGTACTTAAAATAAGTTATTATATTTGATACTATGATTAGTGTGTTACAAAATCGATAAGTAGGAAACTTTTGCATCAAGAATTGAATTCATATTTTAAAACTATAGAAATTTATTTAACACAAAATCGAACTATTCGATTTCCGTTTCACATCATTTAACCTACATTATTGAAACAAAAACAAATTCATCAATTTTTTAAAACTTAAGAGTATAAAATTAAAAATTTAATTCTTGGTTAAATATGTTTTTTATAGATGTCCTAATTTTTTCATTTCATTTATTTCTTTACGAAATAACTATTGTGATAAATTACACGAAAGACAATTTTGCTTCAGCTGTAACAATGTATGCAGAGAAAAGAGGAACGAGCACCGAGTAGTGTCGACTCCGTCGGCTAGCGTCGGAAAATGGATTCCGAAGAGGACGTTATTCACTGTCCGTGGTATTTCCGGGTCACCACTGTGGTCCTTGTCAGTTTCAACATAATACCACGAATAACATCAAATTTCTTTAATCATTTAGGACATACATTTTACGAGACAAGACAGTTAACGCAACAAAAACATGGAGGTACATTAAACCCGCTCAAAGTTAGATTCGAAAGAGCTCGCGTATGTGCAGATGCCCTGTGCAAAAGTTTCAGTTCGCACTTTTCCCTGACAAGAGGTTTTGGTTCGCACTTTGTCTGATGGAGGTCATACTATGATTATTAACATAAATTTTAAGTGGCGCCCAAAAGAGACCCAGGAATGAGAAGTAACAGCTACTTGGAGGTCAAACGTGAAGAGAGACACGTGTACAGTGTAAACAGCTCATAAAGCTGGCTGAATTATGAAATTTGGAGGTTTATTCCCATCCCTCTAAGATACGAATGCAATGAGTTATTGAATTTGCATCTGGGAACTCGATGGAAAAATGAATAACGAATTAAAATAAATACGGAAGTTTTTCAGAACCTCGCCACACGTGTTTTGAAAGCTCAACATGGGGGTCACGATCCCAGAATGCCCAATCGATATTTCTCTACTTTCTTCTCTCCGTCCTTTCTTTTCAGTTACTTGACATTGTCTTGTGTTTGGCTCAGCTTAGCCAAATTACGGCCCTTACGATATAAGACCCCAAGTCAACCAACCACAATCCCTGGTTGTTTTGCTCTCGCCTGTGCCAGTAAAGTTTCACTTGTGTGTATGTCAACTTACTTGATGTCGTTTCGCACGCCTTGGTCAAATATAGTCCGTGTGACATAAAATCCAAGCAGCCACTAGTAAAAATTTAATTCAACAGGCAACGAATACGTTTAGACAAACACAGCTCTAAAAATCCCCCAAAGTCACGGGAATCCCACAAATTCATTAACCAAGCTCCATCCGGACTAATTAATTCCTAATCCGAATCGTAGCTCGGCAGCCCACTTAATAAAGCCTATAAATTACAGTGATTGACACTGCTCGAAATGAAAAGCGTCTCAAATCTCAGGGAACACACACCTTCTGAGAGTCAAGCCATGTAAGACAAACTGAGGGCAGCCATCGACTCGGGAGGATTTTAATTAATTTAGAAGCTCGTTGTCCGAGTGGGGATGATCAGTCTTTGTGTCGCGCCGTTTCCCATTGTGGAAGGGCCGATCAAAAGCCCCAGTGACTTCGGGACTCGGTTGCCGTTGACTGACAAAGACGTCGGTGCGCGTTTGTTGCAGCTCAATCGGCCATAAAGCCGCCGGCCTGTGCTTGGAGTTGGCTTAACATGGCAGTGGTGACGCGTCGGGTTTCTGGATAATTGAATTGTCACGCGTGGTGGCTTGTCTGACACGCTACGAGTCACCGGGATGAATGAGGCGATGTTGTTTGTGTAAGTTTGAGAAGGTAATCTTGTGGAGGTGTCTGAATGGGAATATCAAAAGTCAAAATAAAACTGGATTCTGATTTTCCGTAAATCAATCTTCTGTAAAAGAATAAACAATTCAACCTTTAGTTATCCTGTCTTGTGCCAGTTAACCCTGCGCCTTAAAACCCAGCTACCAATCAATAAATCTTGGTCAAAGTAATTATTTTCATTACGTCGTTCCCTTTGAATCATAAAAGTAAACTTTAATTTAGAATATAACCAATGGACGAATGAAGATAGAACGTTAAAAGTTGTCACGCGCAGAGCAATGGGAAGAGGAAAAACACAAGCACTTGAAGTAGACATGTCAAAAAGCTATTGACACAACGAAATTGTTGAGGTAACAAATTAGCCGCTTGTTTTGTCTGAAGCATCAAAACTCGTTGAAACCATGTAGTAAAGAGGGCCTTTTAGAAAATATCGAGATGGACTTGTATAAACAACACAAGAAAATCTGGTTTCATTTGTTGAGATGAATAACTTGATGTTCTATGTGGAATGAAAAATCTATGGAATTTTGATGGAAGTATGCACTTGCGGAAAGCAGTCTTTTCAATGTTAAGAAACAGCACAATATAAATATCTTTATATGAGACGTTTATTGTTTAGAAGTAATGCTGTAATGATATTATTTGTTTCCAATGACTGCTTCCCGAAATAAAAGTTCCGATCCGTAACAGAAACTTTCCTCGTAGTGCTAATATCATCGAAAATTACTTCTACTTATCGATGTTACAATGGACTGCGGAAATGAATTTGTCGTAAGACAATACTATTAGGGATTTAAAACATCCGCGCTTTAACATTCCACCGAATTAGTTAACCGCTTCCAAAAATTAAATAAACTATTCTGAGCAATTTGAGAAAATATTGGATGGCAACCAAGAAAAAATCCCCTTCGTGCGGAAAAGACATTGAAGCGTATCATCCCGGATGGTGAGTTCTGGCTTGGAAACCGTTCCTCTTTAAGTGGTGTTAGCTAAACGCTCTTTCCAAATGACCTGTACTCTTAAGAATCCCGAGGAAGAGTTGTTTCCATCGGGCGGATGTGATCTTTGGACCATTTGCACTGATTGGATTCCCTGATTGGCTGGCTTGATGGCTATTTCGTGATCTCGTTGTTTCGGCCCACCCCTGGCGAACCTTTTTTTTTTCACCCACTCTCCAATTGAGTCGTTTCGCCACTGATGCGAGAAATGAATCTTCATTTTCACGCGAATGATAGTCCGAGGAAATTTGTGGATCGCTCCATCCTGTGGCTTAGGCAAAGAGTGTGTTTGGTGTTTTCAGCTCTTTGCCGTCGTTAAGCCCAGCTGCACTTTTGTTTACTGCTGTTCGGTCCTCGCTGGTTATCCTCTCTTGCACGGAATCCCCCAAAGTGGGGAGGTTATAAGGCATTAAGGAGATGCTCATTCCGACATAGCAATTTGCCTTTTTGGAATTGGGAGTTTGGGCACATTTTAAAGGCACTTTGGCGAGCTTGAATATCTGTGCACGTCTTAAAGTTAAGTAAGGACGAAATTAAACCCAGATTTCAATTTTAACTTAAAAAGACATTTAAACCCTTTTACGTTTACAGAAGTACGCATGGAGTGTAACGATATATGAAGCAGTAAATATTTTCACGCGTCTCCTGATTCGCATTGTGCCTGTGTGAAGTGATAGAAAGATGTGGTTCAATTTCTGATTTCATTGCGGGACTTTCGGTCCGAATTGGCTCATTGAGTTTGAAGTTCGAAAGTTGCCTACTGTGCTAGCGTCCTGAGAGTTGTAAAAGGCTTATACTGGATGCCTTTGACTTGACCTGGATGTATATCTCTCTTCTGAGTCAATAAAACGTCCCTAGTGTTTTTATTTCATTACTTGATGTTGCATGTCTTGTGTTTGGAACAGCTTGTCCAAATATTGCCATTGAGCCATAAAACCCAACTTAATCATTTCAAGATTATACGTTAAATATTTAGATGGCCTAAATATATATAGAAAGAGGGTCACATTTATAAATTATCGTTTCTTAAATTTGTTTGTACTCTTTCTGTTCATATCGTACTTGTTATCAGTCCGATAACAGTCCAATTACATCCGATCCCTTGCAAGGAATCCCCAACAGTAAGGTGGTTCTAGGGAGATCTTAGGACATTAGGGATAGGCTCGTTACGGACCAGTAATTTATTTTTTCAATTGAGAGTTTTGGGAGAATTGTAACGAATATTTTAATTTCTTGTGGGGTGTTTTACTTGTATATCTGTCCATGTTTTAAAATAGGGGAGGGAAATAATGAGGTAAAGGCAAATTTAAACAGATGAGTACCTAATGATGTAATTTAAACGTAGATGGTAAACCGTAGTAGGGAGACTTGAAACGAATTTTCTTTAAACATTTTCTCTATAGTGTGAAAGGGCGGTTGCACAATTGATAGGATCGTAGATTAGCAACCGGAGGATTGCAAGTTCAAAACTATCCAACCAAAGACCGTCGTGTACATGGGGCTGATGCAGGTTCAGTTTGTCGAAGCTCAAATGTCATCACGTGTTGACGTGATGTGGAAATTTGGAGAGTAGGGTGCCAGTTCAGGTGCTGACCTCGCCATCTGATCATGGTTCAAAATGACGAGGTGTTGACCTCGAATCTTTTCTTTCGGGATTGGTCCCGGACCGTCGCCCTTAGCCCTTTGTGTTATTCCAGTGCGACGTTAATTCAACTTCCTACCTCTTTAGTGTGAAGGAAAGTACACAAGTGTAATAAAATGCTGCTGAGAACGATCTGATCTATATTGTACCAGGCTCTCAGTTCCATCCTTTGACTTAAGGGAAGTGTTTGGTATTTTCAGCGCTATGATGTCGTTAGGCTTAGCTGAGCTTTTGTTTACTGTGCTACGTCACACCAGATTTCCTTTCGCGCAGAATCCCCATCGGTAAAGGAGTTTAGGGAGACCATAATACATTAAGGAGATGCTCGTTCCCACCTAGAAGTTTACTTTTTTAGAATTGAGAGTTTTGCTGTAGAATTTTAAGCACTTTGGGGCACCTTACTTAACTAACCGTTCACGTCTTAAAGTAATGGGGAAGTGAGATAGGCGAAATTAAGTGCAGATTAGATTGCAAAACTTTAGGAGTTGGCTTTCCAATAAATTTTTGTTGAGTATATGTGAAAATATTGCAGATAAAGTATTCTGAAAAATGAAGGGTGGCTCAAATATTTTGTTAAAGTAGAATTTTCCCCGTGCAATGCGTCCTTTGAAATGAATCGTCGGCATATGTGAAATACACTCAGTCAAAAAACATAATTCTGAGGAAATGAAGGGGGGAAATTCTATTCCCTTGTGACTTTGCTCACAGTGTTTTTGAAGAAAAATCTAACCTTCATATAAAGAGTTTAATCAGTGCTTTCAACAGTGCAATTAAAACTTGATGGACTTAATCAGTCTAGAAAAGCTAAACAACTCATCTCGAAAATTTTGATTTAGTGTTTAACTTGTAAAACCACGAAATGTTGTTTCGATTTGTGTTATCTAATGATAGTGGTTTTTGCTTCTAAAGAGCTTCTATTTCATGCATGTATTCAAAACATACCTACATGTATCAACATTTTATAAAATATTTTACTAGAGGGAAAGTGATTCCATACTAAAATTTTAAAGTAATATATATTTTGTACAATTTATGTACTAAAATACTAAATAACTTTCGTAATTAAACTATTCATTTATAATCGTGTGATTGTATATTTTAATTAGTAATAAACATAATTTATAACTTATGAGAGTGGTTAAATTATTAAACAATTAACTGCTTGATTACTGTGTTAACGTTCCAAATGGTTTAGACGCAATAACTCGTCCATCAAATCAAGATCTGCCCAATGTTGGTAATAACAAAATATCTTGTCATCAGGATATTGCCGATATTTTTATGATATATATATATATATATATATATATATATATATTTTATATTTTTATGATTTCAAGATCTGGTCAATTTTTCAATGACGAGAGACCAGAAGAGTACGAACGAGATATCTAGTCCATCAATATCTGATCAGTTTTGCTAATGAAAAGATACCTTGTAGAGGCAATGACCAAGAGGGTTAAAATATTCTAGTAACAAAATATACTTAACAGAACCTTAAAGATATTTTTATTTTCATTCAAGATACAGGAATTCCACAAGAGTTTAAAAATCGTGATAGAATCTATTTTAAATCCGATTCTGCTTCAATTTAAACGTCAAGGTAAAGTATTGTGTAATGCAATTTTTCTCCTTCGATTTCTCCTGACTTACAACTTTTGAATTTAGCCGGTGCGCAATTTCTTGAAACCATCATTATTGAAAGGTCTGTTCTGTTAAATGGACACGGTGGGGGAAGCAGCTAGCTTATATGATTGATTAGGTAGGGCTATCTATAGCGTCAAGAGCTGGAAAAATCTTCCGTAGAACGTCTTTTTTCGCCTCTCTCTCTCTTTCTGAACAACTTCCAGAAGGTGAAGAAAAATCAATAAACTTAAAAGCGAAATGTCGGCGTTTGAAATATTGGTCAATTTACTATAAGATATCTTCGTTGGAGTTGGTGCTTTATCAGAGGTACTGCTTTTCTCATAAACAGAGTGTTATGCCCCTCCTCACTCAATACATTGTTTGGATGGCCTGTCTTTTATTGCAGGTCAAACATCGTTAATATATCAATGTATTAGAAAGTACGAAATGTCAAAGTGTCACGAGTTAGGAGATATGTGTTTGTTTGGAGTACTTTAGGGTATGTATCTTTCCCCATTTCGAATAAGGGATTGGAACTTTAAAATCCAATTCTAGATGGCATCAAGTACTTTCCATCCATCATTCCTGAGGGCTGATTTATTTTAAGGCGCTTATTTGGGCCTTCAAATCTGCGCTACAGGCCCCACCAAGAGGTTAGGTGATAGGGTTCTTGTCAAATACAAATATGTGCCAAGTGCTCAATGTTCAATTTGTGCAATCGTAACTTTTAATGCACACTTTTGAACAAATATATTATAAATATCATGAAAAATTAACACAATTTAAACATTTCGTTAATGAAAACTATTTCCCGAACCACTGTAGTGGCATCACTCCTAAGTGGGGAGGGAATGGGCTTATTTTCCTTTGGTAGTTACATTTTCTTCATATACATGAAAATATGCACAGCATGAATAAATTTATATGTGTATAGTTTACACAATATAACCATATTTCTACTATATATGAGAAGCATTTTCTGTGAAGCAAAATGCGGGTGGGGGTAGTGTTTCTGGAGTGATACGTGTTTCCGATACGTATTCTGAACTTGAAGCCAGTTGGCTTGTTTTTCCAATACGATTTCAGCCCTTCGTGAATGAAAATTCTAAAAAATGAATTCTGAATCGATAAATGACAGTTAATTGGTCCACACCAATTAGTTTAAATGCAAACATTGCCAAAACGGCTATAAACTTCATTTTAAGGTAACCTCTAATATGTATGATATGAGAGCATTTGATCAGCAGAAGTAATATCGGTTACCATATGGCTTGTTTGTTTGCACTGAAAATCTCTAATGTAATATTTTTCCTGCAGAATTAGTAACATCTATTCCATTTGTTACATTTTGTCTTGTCTCACGAAACCGAAACCCCAATCATTGTCTTCTTAACCCTCCTGGTGGTTGTCTCGATAAGGTTCCTCGTCATTAGCAAAACTGATCAGATCCTTGATGAACGGAATATCTCGTCAATCAAGATCTCATCATTAAACGAAAACTGACCATATCTTGATCTCGTCATCATAAAAAATCGGCAATATCTTGATGATGAGTCACCTCGCCATTAGCGAAATTGGTCAGATCTTGATGAAAAGGATATCTTGTAGAAACCCCTTGTAGGGTTAATGGTATTTTGACCATGAATAAGTTTGAAATTCGGAATTCCTAAGTAGAATAAAATTTATTTTTTGGTAGCCCCAACATAACCATTTCTTCCAAGTACAACTATCGTCTTGTGTTTGAAGCAGCTTGGCCAAATATGGTCCTTGCGTCATAAAATTCCAAACCAACCCGTATATAGGAATGGTATTCGCTACATTGCTCGCTACCTCATTCCACCAAATAAAATAAAGCAACACCACTGCACTAAGCAACGCATTCATCAAACATACAACGCGATATCTCACAAACACATTCCCCATATCCTTTGAAAAGGACTCATACATCAGAGACCAAGAAACGAACCCTTCCGCGACTGACCTCATCACAAATCTTCAATGAATAAATGAGGTTAAGAAAGCGTCTACCGGTTTCAAATGGCCAACCGAGAGAAGAAAGACGACCCAATAGAAAAGAACAAAACGAACACTGCTGGAAGAAAGAAAGGGAAAATGAAATATCCCCAACGAAGACCATCTTCCCAAGAAATGAGTCCAACCCCTTGCGAGAACTGAAGCATAGGCATTGATAAACATCTCTCCCGTCCTCGTCCGGACTTGTCATCCCCTGACAAACGGCCTCGGACCTTCACCCTGACACTGTCTGGATAAACCAAAATCCGAAAGACTAATTTATTTCACTATGACAGTTGTGTTCTATTTTTTGTCCCTCCTCTGCATTATTTCCACTTTTCTTCGTGCCAAGAGTCGACGGAAATGTGTCGTATTACCGAGGGATGGCGACATCATCCAATAGAGGATGAGGTATTTAATAGAGGAGAGGGAAGAGGATGCAGGAAGAAAAGGAAATGCGCGTACGCGGCATTTCTTTTTCTTTACCTTTGTCGTTGGGCAATAAAAACAAAAAGGGTTTTGTCCCCGGAGCAATGGGGTCTGTTCTTATTTGCCCGGAGAGTGAGCCTCCATTATTATTGGGCATGGTGCTTTCCTTCTCAAACTTCATCTGCCACATTTGGTCACCCCGGGAGTAAGCGAAAGCAAACAAATTCTTCTGAAAGACAAATAATGTTAATGGTAACACGTCCATACTAATGATGTTTTTTCTCCCGTATTCTTCTTGGAGGACTTCTCGAATTACAAACATGTCTCACATTGAAGACAACACGCAGGATGAATAGATAATATGGAATAGAATGCATAACCACAGTAATTATTAGACTTGATGTACAAGCAAAAAAAAACTTGCAATCCTTTAATCAACTAAAATATATTCAATTGCTCTGTCAAAAAAGGTAATGGCTAAATAAGTTTCATTCCTCTTGATTTTAATTCCGGAATATTTTAGTCAAATTTATTTTAGCAATTTAATTCTATTTATATTCTATTCATTTAGTCAAATAACAGTTATGCTCTCCGGAATTAAATTATTGGGTGATTAATTTTTTTATTGCGCTATATCTTAATGGTTTGATTGAACCTATTTTTCTGGTGCTTCATAAAATAGTTATGTTTGATATAATGGTTATTTGTTTTTGAAATCGGAAGATTTATATCATACAAATTGAACTTACAAACAGAATTTTTAATTGAGAATTATCATCTGACACTTTCCAAACGTTATTTTATCTAACTATATACAGCGTACCAATACATTTAAATATGTTTCCATGAACATATTAAAAACAACATTTATTAAACTCATCTTTTAAATCGGTTTCTATCAAACAGTTTATAGTTTAACGACTGCTAACTTCTCCACTTGATTTAAAACTTAACTATTTTACTACTCCATGCTCCCTCTCCTTCTTAAAAGAGAAAAAACTTCACCCTTTATAAACAATGCAATCGATTGCAAATATGAAACTACTCATCTAATAAGTTGGTCAGAATATCCTAGAACACTTCTGACCATACACTCGTTACATCAAATCTAGTCCAATCACTTTAAAGGGTTGATACGCCGGTAGCTCAATTTTTGTTCTCTCTCTGAAAGGGCTAAGGAACAGTGACGTAGGGGGCTGTTTCATTTAGGTTTTAAAATAATATTTATTTGCCAAATTGAGCATATTTCGCATTTTCTTCTCTTGGGGTGCGGTGGCCCAGTTGACAGAGAAGCAGATTAGGGTTGGAGTTCGAAACTTTTCAAAGATCGTGTACGGAGGGGGAATAGTGTACATTAAATCTGTCATAGCCTCAAGTGTTCTCACGTTGTAGTGGTATGGGAGTTTGGAGAGTGGAGTGCCCGCTCAGGTGTTGACCTCGTCATCTGAATTCGGTACAAAATAACCAGGACTTGTCCTCGGATCTTTCTTCGGGATGGAACCCGGACCATCACGAATAGCCCGCTGTATTGCTCCAGTGCGATGTAAACTCAACCATCCACTTACCCATTTTTGTTTGTCATGAACGAAAGTAAAAGATCGTAGGCTTTGCCCCTCCGATACTGTTACCTGGGGTTGCTTGAGACCCCTGATTCCCCGCTCCCGAGGACCTTGGTTACAAGACGACTTCAGACACAAACAGGTAAAATACATGTATTAGAGAATAAGTAGCTTAACTCTCCGATTTCTGGGTAGTGCAGTGTTAATTTTACCCAACAACACATGTAACGACTAAATAATCAAGTACACTGGTTGAAGGAATCGTAGGAAAGATTCTTGGTTAAAAATGCTTAGAAGTCTTACAGGGAAGAATGCAGGTCAAATAACCCCTTAGGGTTAAAAATATAACACGAAAATTCATAATTACGGAATAACAAATGGAAAGCTTGTCTTTTAATTGCTGAAAACCAAGGTTTATTTGATAAAATCTTACTATAGGGCTAAAAAAAAAACTGCGTGAAAAGCAGTTGCATAACACCAACAAGAATAACTGTCGCAAAAAAGCTTTAACGACTTCCGGAAAAGCTCCCACCGAAAGAAGCGATACGAACCATTTAAAGCAACGCAAGCCCTCAAAGACAACAGAAGTTGCTATGTCCTACTGATAGCAGCGATGACAAGCACCGAGAGGGGATGTATCACCGCTCCCTTTTTTGCCCCCGCTTCGTGTGGTTGGGCGAGGACATGTCTTCTCTAAAAACAGACGTTGACAAATGAGAAAATTTGTCTAGACAGTTAAAAAAGATCGAAGATAAATAGTGTTGACGTGACATCTATGTTCGTGTTTATCTTGTGTATAAATACAATTACTTGTCCTGGCGAATTCAGACGATGGACATCGTGCCGTGCATTCTACGGGAACATTTAGATATGCTTATCGTGGACTATGCACGGCATTTAGATAGCCGTAAAAGATGGAATACAGTAGCATGCGTAAAAAGTGGGAACTCAGTTTGTCAGGTTTAATTACTCATAAGGGGAGAGTAATTCATGGTATTTTATGTACTGCTAATTTAAAAGACCAATGAAATGGATTGTATGCACGTTTTCCCAACAATTGTTGTACTAAATTTTTGTATTATGATAAATAGTCGCACAAGGCTTGAAAACTAAACATTGATAAAGTACAAAATGCGTAACTTTCGTTTGCTTACGTTCTAAGAAAGTCGTTATATGTGTTAAATTAGAGCATATAGTGTTAAATTTTAAATGACATATGGAGTTTTGTTTTTAAATGCTTGGTAAAATTTTAAAACGCATACCTAAAGCCCAGGTTGTAGAATATAGAAAAAGAAACACTCCAGCCAGATGATTGTAGCCAGGTGATAAATGTAAAGTTTAGCAAATCACACTTTATACATTTCAAAATTATTGATCACGACAGGAAATTATAAAACATCGTTGCAGCATGGTTTGTGATAAATAAACAATTTATTACAAATTTGTTAATAAAAACGCTTTGAAATGTAATTCAATAAAACGTGAAAAACTAATATTTTTTCCAAACCAAATATGTATTGTTAGATACAATGTAAAAATGTGTTAATAGCATTTTATATTTTTTAAAATTATTGAATACGATGTCTGGAACTATAAAACATCTTTTATGCATGGTTTGGTTAAATAAACGTAAACGTTTACAGCAATTAATGCAAATTTATTAATAAAAACGCTTAGAAATTTAAATTTAACAAAAAGGGAAAATTAATTTTATTTTCCAAGCCGAAGATGTGTTTAAGATACCATGGAAACGTATGGAAATTGATAATCATATTGTAAGGCTATTTACAAACACTCCCCTTAAATCAAGATTAAAATAAACTTTACATCCAAATACAATTACAAATAAAGAAATATATTATTGAATAGTATTTATCAACCTATAAAATATATTAAATTATTCAAATATTTCTGGATAGTGTATTGTTTATTGCGTAACATTTTTTATTTGGCTGAAAGCGACGAGGCTCCTACCAGATAAAGTTAACTATAGCAAAAATGTGCTGTAATCTAAAAATATTTTTATTTGAATAATTTAACATTTATTTATCGTTTACATTATCTTTAAGATCAATTAAAAGCTTGCTGTATGAACTGAAAAATATTTTCGATTCAAGGTTTTTGGTTAAAAGCCTTTTTCGCCGTAGACATAACTAGAAATAATACACTGAAAAGCACATTCAATTCAATTCACGAAATAGAATTTATTCACAATATTTTCCTACATCATTAAATAGCATTGCTGGATAGGAAAATATTTTTGATTTGTTACCAAACCATGTCAAGTACCACGTAAATTCGTGATCGAATTTCGTACCAGAACAACTCACCGTGCGTAAAGCACTCTTCAACGATGATACTTGAAAATATTAAATGCATTTCACCTACGTGATTTAAAATATGAATGAAATAGAATATATTGAATATTTCAAGTAGGGGGCCGAAGAAAAGTAGTTATTTTTCATGAACTTCAGTGAAGTATTAGAAATTCTAATACTTCAATGTATATAAATACTTGACGCAACAGAATCTATTTTAAGAAAATATGAACTATATAACTGGATAAGGATGTTTATTTTTGTTCATCGCAATATATTTATAGGGCTTATAAGGATGTGAATATCAATCCGCATTCTTTGAAACCTTGAAAGGTATAGAATTTTTTTTTCGAGTGTTTGAGACACCGAAAAATTGGTAGTAAGTAAATGAACGATCTGGTTTATTTATTGCTTATTGTATGGATTCTTTGAATAAATAGCTTACAAAATTTAATAAGCCAGGTACGTTTTTTATTTTATACTAAAAATGAGCTATATTAAACTTTAAATGGTTGTTAACCTTTATGCCAACTTATTGATAATCATATTAATCGTGCAACTATTATATTTTGTAAATATAGTTGTGATGTTTAACAATTTTGAATATAAGAAATTTTTAAACATTGCTAACGATTAATTACGATGTTTAATATTTTTCAATATTATAATGTATTAATTTTGAATAGTAGGATTACATATTTAAAAATTGTATTAAAATTAAAAAAACATGTATGTCAGTAGCATGTTGAACGTATTTAGTGTTATATGACTCATCATTATTGTAAGAAATAAGCTGTCTAGATTTTACACATTTTATGTTTTGTCAAGAGTTTCTTCATGTACCTTGTGACTATTTCTTTAAAGAAATGTGGTTTAATTCTTCAATTACACACACACATTAATGTTTAAATCCTGCATAGTGCGTTTCGAATACAATGTCATTCAAATGTCACCTGTCTAAAAGGGTTTGGGGAGCTATAGTTTGTTTTTGCTTCCCTTTGCTTTGTTATACTTTAGTTTGCGTGTGTCTCAGTGACATTACTTAATGACGCTTTATGAATACTTAATAGTCACCTATTGTTTGCTTGTATAAATTGAAATCTCATGAGAATTTGTGCATCAGGGGTGAAAAGGCTAAACGGACACAGGATGGTCTGAATGCATGTCAGTTAGAAAGCGAATTTCTTTTAGGGGGTCACAGTATCTCAGTGGGTTTGTTCACTGCGTAAGCAACCTAAGAGTTGTAGGCAGCGCAGGTTCAATTTCTCCCTAGGCATATTTCTCTCTTCTGTGTCAGTAAAATCTTTCTTGTGTATTCATGTCCATTTAAATGAAGTTGTCTCTTATGTTTGGCATAGCTTGACGAAATATGATCCTTGCGCCATAACCTCCCCTCACAAAAAACAACCAACTCTTCTCAGAAATGATGTCCAGACTAAATTTACCTGAAACAGTTCTATCCAGTACAGAAAAACATGATGTACAAAAGTCTAAGCAAACAAGACATTTATCTACGTCAGCAAGATATAATCTTCATGTAGTCCTGAGTGACAATATGGGCTATATAGATTTGGCAGCAAAGATGTTAACGGTAATACGAATGCAACAGCTTTTCTTGTGACCATTCTGTAATAGTATATAAGGCCATGTATATAGAGCATGAATTTTGCTGATGTAGAAAAATGTACCAATGTTCACCAGTGCTGTAACGTCAGTAGCAACAAGCTCGGGATCAGAGGTCAATACCACTGACCTCCGGCCGGAAATCCCGAAACATCTATTGGGATGGTCTACCATGTGATGGTCTTATTTTCTTTCATGTGGTCTTTAGGGGTGCACGACGCCCCCTTGTAATTTAACTGTCTCCCAGTGAAACTGGCGGGACGAAAGAGAACTGTTGCAGAGCTCGAGCTGAGCAGAGGTGTTTTTTGTATGCCCATTAGAGTCGATCCCATTTTCCCATGGGGCCGTCGTGGCTCAGTGGGTATGCCCACAACCTTCGAGTTGTAGGTGGCGCAGGTCCGATTCCTGTCTGCATTCCTACCTGGGTGTATTTCTCCCTTTCGTGTCAGTAAAAATTTCAGTGTGTGTGCGTCTATTACTCGATGTTGTATGTCTTGTGTCTGGCGCAGCTCGATGTTGTATGCCTTGTGTCTGGTCAAATATGGTCCTTGCGAGATAAAACCCCAAAACCAACCAATTAATCCATTTTCCCCTGTTTGCGCCCACGACCAAGGGACACAAATCTCTGATTGTATATAGTGTAGATACTAAATGTTTAACGTAAATAAACGTTAGTTCTTTCTAATTTAAGCTGTGACGTTGTGTTTAATGGCACACCATTCGGTCCACTACGTTACCGTCCATATTGTGCTTCATGTTTATAGAAGAAATCGTGATGGTCGGTGCCAATGTACCGGACTTATGTACCGAGTTGTAATAACAGAACTGATGAGCAAAATTGCAGTTTTCAGTCATAAGCAGGTGTCTGCATAGGCAGGTATCCTATTGACGTTGACCAATCAGTTATAATACATGTTCGAGAGTCATTCGTTAGAATTTTCATTGACGGAGTGCAGGAATCGTATTCGAATAAAGTGACGTCACGTTTGGTATATGTACAGTCCGCCGCAGTTACATTACCACTACATAAATTTAGCTTGACAGAAAATGCTGCTCAGAGCGTTACGGTAAAATGCTATTGGCATTTTTATCCGCAACGTTTGTTCCTAAACACCACAACCAATTTTTATACTCTCACCTTGGCTAAGAGGAAATTTCATTCTCGCCAGAAAAGCACCCTCGAAGAGATTTAAATCCTATCACTCCAGAGACGAATAGTAATAAAAAAAATCACGTGGTTGAATAGCGAAGAAAGAAAAAGCCGCAATATTTATGCTTAAAGATAAGGTTTAAAGTATTTTTATTCCTCGCCAGGGAACTGGGGTAGCAATTTTAATGGTTGCCTATCGGGGTGAGTTCCATGGTTTCGATTTGATGAGAAATAGCACCCACGAGACGAATTCAAATTGATCCATGATGATGATAAAGTGTATTTTAAAATGCATAAAACGTCTTCTGCGGTAATAGCCTCCTTCCTGTGCAGGCTTGAAATAAAACTAAATAAATTCCCTCCCTCATCATCCGAGCAAATGGAACACACGAAATGAGTTTTACAGGATAATTTTAAAATCACTGCGCAGTGCGGACTGAACTCGCTTTTATTATTCGAATGCTGTGGTTCTTTTCGAGCTGACATTTGTTTTGTGGGTACTTTTGTGTAATGACGTATTTCTTAATAACTCTGTTGTATGTTACAGAAAGAACATTAGGGAAAGGATAATCATTCCAATATATATATTTCTACGAACCTAACTTCCATTGAAGTGGGTTCATTGACCGAGTGGTCACTGAACGTAGCTCATATTCATCACGAAGATTATGATCTAAAACTTGACTTTTACAGAATAGTTGTCCATTAATATCAGATAGCATGTTACTATATTAAAAATCGATTTAAATCAATACACTAAACATTTCTACAGAAATATTTATTTCAAGAGCATACTTTCTACATTTTACTGCAATGAATAAAGGATGAATATATTTTATTTTTATGAAATTTTTAGACTGACGAATATTAGAGATGAATAAAAATACGATGGTTTGTCATATGACAGGTTGAGAATGTTTCAACAGTTTTTTCTGGGATTTTATTTTACTTTAAACGCATGTTTGATTTTTCGAGTCACGAATTTTCAAGCAAGGTTTCTGTGTAAGACATACAATGTTATGTACACATCTTTCAATGTACAAAACACGCGCTTTCTATTCGTATCGAAAAACATGTTTCTGGATGGAAAAAATAATTTCAAACACACACACAATTTTTTCATACGAAATAAGAACACTGCGATCTCCGGAACAATTTATAATCAGCAATATCATAAATAATTTTCTGTCTAGTAGTCACTTTGATAACCAAGCAGTAATAGCCATGACTAAATACAATTTCAGTCTATTAAAACTATCCACTTTTTATTCTGATGATCCATAGACAATAGAAAAATGTATTTCTGGTACTTAACGCCATAAAATAAGATTGACTTTTATTTCCGATTTCAATATTAAGAGTCCATGCTAATAATAGGAAGAAATAGTTTCTTTTTAAAGCTTCCATTTAACGGAGTTGTGGGATGTTGACTTCTTAGTAAAAGCCTTTGAATTCTTAAACCCGATTTTGAAATTTTCTACTTTATATTAGCTTGCTTTGAATTATCGTGAAAACGTTGTACTTATCCCTATCAAATTTAATCGAAGAGGTTAATAGGGTTCTGATTAAATAGGTAATATAATCCCAAAAAGCCGAAGGGGCTTAAAGCTATATGAATATTTTTTCGTAGTTAATTGTTTATCTAGTCATACTTTTATATTTTGATTAAAACCTTAAATTTTTAATCTTCAGATAGATAAAACAAGTTGAGGCATTCATATCCTGATAAAAATGTAGTTTTCTATGTAATAGTTTTTTGGACCTATATTTGAAATGTATCTATGCTCCTTTATATATATTCCAGAATTTTACACATGAACACAATGATATAACTTTCTTTCGCAGCTTAAAACATAAAAACAAATATTTTGCCTGCTCCGCTTTAGCATTGGAAGTTTTATACGCATTACCTACAAGGAAATGACCCTATTCCGTCTGGTATAAGATCAAAGAATAGAATCATTTCAGTCACAGTAAGGTATAAGACAGGGCGTTTCTTTTTCAGAAAGAAGTTTACACTTTTCTTTCAATAACAAACAAGCAAGGAAACAAATCGAACCATTTCACTTGTCCCAATCTTTTCATTTTTCGGTCTTTTTTGTCTGTGCCTGAAAAACGAATTTCAACTCTTAAGAGTCAGAACCTTAAGCCACAGTAATTAGCAACTAATCGAAAGCCCTCTTCAAGTTAAATCACATTCCACATTTAATTTATTGCTTTCGACTTAAAGCCGATGGACAAATTTTTAACTTGGAAATTAGTTTCGTTTCTTTCTTTCTTCCGTTAACTTTTCTGAAGGACGAAATAATTGAGTATCGATTTTTGACTTTCAACGAAGAGAGTCGTGTTCCCTTTTCCCATTGAGACTCCCCAGATACATGGATTTCATTCGAATTCTTTTACTCCTTCAATCCGAAGAGCAATTCGAAAGATTTTAGGAGCAATAAAGCGAATGAATGGAGGGTATGCATATTGGGAACAGTCGAATTGAATTTTAATTGAATCTTTAAAAGAAGATCTAAATCATTCCTTTCACCAGCAATAATATTATTATAGTCTTTGAAAATTAAAATGGATTTATTAAGTCAATTAGATTAGTAAGCATATATAGGAAATCCCATTGTATTCGGGACGAAAACAATTGTCTTAATTATTGCAGCATCAGTTGTGATAAAATAAATTAAGCAACGCTTTTGTAGAAGAATTTTAAAAATAAATTTGATATGGAATTACTTAAGGTATTGCATTTAGGTACTCACATTTAATACTTTTTAAAGATTAATAAATCTAGAAACTACAATACATGTGTGTCTGCGACTGTTATAACTTACTGTCAGAATAATAATTTTATAAATTGTTTTGCATGTATTTTCTGTAATAAAGTGAACGTTGTTTTCAATACGTTTTGGAATTTTCAATCAAATATTAGTTATAAATTATAATACGTTCAATTTTCTGACTTCTAGTTCAACAACAAAAAGGTACTTTTCTGTACCTTATAGCACCGTATCGCACTCAAGGAAAATGTAAGAAGTATTTCCTTTATTTTCTTGAAATCTTTCAATCTCTAAGCATATTGAACTATTATTCTTGAAAAAAATTTAAAATTAACAAGTTTTTATAGAACATTGAGAACTTAAAAAGCTATTTTTTGGAAGGTTAAATATAAAATTCTAGGAACTAAAAGCCTATGATATTACAAAGTTCACTCAATGTTACATACCTATACTAGGAGAAAATGTTTTTCGTCCATTTGATAGAACCTAATTTATAATTCCAAAGCTGACTGAATCGCTTAAAGTTTGGGAGGTAAGTTTAATTTACTTCGCATTGGAGCAACGGGCTATTGGGAACGGTCCGGGATCAAACCACAAGGGAACGATCCGAGGACACCTCATAGTTTGAATCACGGCCAGATGTCAAGGTCAACACCTGAGATGGCACCCCGCACACCAAACTACCACTCCACGCCTACTTGAGGACCTTTAGGCCCTGACAGATGAATTAAAGTTCGGATAAATATAATGCGTAAAATCTATCTCTACGTATCTCTAAAATATTCAATTTAAGGCAATCGACTACTAAAGAAGGCCAAAATTCCTCTTACAAATAGATTTTATTGGAAAAATATTAATTTGCATAAAATTAAACGTTTTCTTGCGTGTTAGTGATTACCATTTATAGCCAAATTAATTTTATAACGATGTTATGCGTGTTACGAAATCTAATATGCTAAACAGCAAAAATATTTAAGTACGTATTGAAACCCTTAATTATTTAACACATCCCCAATTCAAGTAATTATCGATATTATACTAGTAATAGGTAGTGCATATCCTTTCACAGTGCTTATATACTTGAATTATTTATTACTTTATTTTGGAACAACACAATGTATATATTTTTATTTGACAGGAATACTATAAAGGTTTTCGCATTATTCTAATTGCTACAGCAACCCATTAAGAAATGAGATGATCGAGATTTAAATTCCAACATTAAATTGAACACATCGCTAATTATATTTAATACATAAATTGGATATTCAATTGTTCACAAAAAATGCCCCCAATAACGGCGTTACCACAATTACAAAATAAATCGCGTTTCACTCACCGAGCTCAATTTGATTATCACCTAATTCATTGGAAAGACCATCAGATTTAGCCAAGGAAATGCGATTTGCATCAAGTATTCATGCGAGTAAAAATTTCAGGACTAAGCTACTTCCCAACGAAAGTTCACCTTCTAGCAGAAGAAAACAAAGTCATAACTAACCTGATAATGTTTCTTCTCGGCAATGCATTTAATGTATGTAACGTAAGATCGCTATCTTTATAAATGACCCATGCATTTTTAATCTGCCCGATGCTGAAAATGCCAAGACATTGTATTTTTAATCAAACGGACTGAGCCTCGACCGTTAAAATGTATAATTAAAACTCTTTCGGTTGAGTCGCATCATTATTTACCAATCTAATATGCGCGAGGGAGGGGGTATTTTCTTCAGCGATGCGGCTTTCTTGAATTTATAAGGGTTTTTCTTTCCAGATTCAAGTTTATAATGCATGATTCTAACCTAATGGACTGTATAGTAAGGTTTCTTCAGTCAGAGTTACTTTAGTATCCAATTAAGTTTCTGATGTTCGTAATTGTACAAAATGAACACGGAACTTGATTTTTAATAACGTCTACTCTTTTCCCTATTGCGTGCCCGGTAAAGATGTAGAATCCGGGGCATGTTTGTCGCCAAGCAATTTTTGTCGCCAAATCAAGATGGCGTCCAAAGCCAGTATGTTCATTAAAAAAAAAAACGTGGACTTTCCTACGCGAAAAACCTTTTGCATAGGGTTGTCATAAAGCTGAATCAAAATACCAAGGTTACCATGTTTGGCGATAAATCGCTAGTGCCCCGGATTCGACATCTCCACCGCGTGCCCGATAGGAAATATGTGGTTTGGTTTGTTGATCAACAATCACTTTTTGCTACACAAAGGCTAATTAAAGTCATGTAAGAAATTGCAAATATGTGGCTAAATTTCTTTGTCTCTCAACGGTTACTCTTTTTTTACATAAAGGCCAATTCAACATTCGTGTAACAATGCAAATATGTGACTTGGTTTGGATTGTTGCTCAGCGGTTACTTTTTGTTACACGAAGGCGTTTTAAACCTTCATGTAACAAAATGCAAATATGTGTCTAGGTTTGGATTGTTACTGAACGGTCACTTTTTGTTACACGTAGGCTCATTAAATCTTTGTGTAACAAAATGCCAATATAGGTTATTTGTTGATTAGTGGTTACTTTTATGGAAGGCTCGTTAAACCTTCGTGAAGCAAACTGAAAATATGTGGCTAGGTTTACTTGTTGCTCAAAGGTCACTTTATGTTACACAGGGGCTAATTAAATCATAAATATGTGATATGCAACCAACAACTACGAAATAAAGTTTGAGACTAGTGTGAAATATCAATTTTAAATTTCAATATTCGATAGAAGCTGAAAAGACCCTAGTAGTAATGGTACTTTTGATTTTTAGATTTTTTGAAGTAAAGTAAACTAGGATAATTGTGATTTAGTGCATTTTAAATTTAGCTTTAAAAAGTAAATATTTTGTCGTGTGCAACACAGCTTGTGCATTAATTTTTTATAAATTCTTTTGTTTCATCCGTTAGATGAAGCATGTCTGACATCAAACTTAAAGTAAAAGGAAAATTGTACCTTAGCTTTCTCCATTGCATTTGAATGTGATGAACATGTTTATTTATTAGTAAGTATAAAATGAAACCACTAACCGGTATCCAAACTGATAGATTTAGACCAATCTACATTTACATTATTATTTTCTAAAATTTGCGTTTTGCTGTACTTTACAAATATTACTGGGGATTTGTAAAATCTCCAGGTTTGAATTATTTTTATTGCAACTGCTTAAAATAATCAGAGGTGGCGAGCAAATGTTTTTCATAATTATCTTCTAAGCTACTGTTATATGTATTTTATGGGTTGAAATGCTATTAAAAACGAACCCGGAGTCTAAGAAAGTACAATACTTTAGGGTTTTCATAAAGTATATTAAAATACGTATATATTAGAGTTCATTTTAAGTACGGAACATTAACTCACAAATGGGATCCCCGAGTCAAAAAATCAATAGTATGAAAGCGTTTAAGTTTCGAAATAATGTAAAATTTACTTTTAGGTAATTTAAATAATTTTGAAGTCTTGGTTTTAGAAGAACAAGTAGACTTGAAATGCTTTTGAAAATTCAAAAGCTGAAGTTCTTTTATTTGTAAGCTGAAGAAGGGAAAAGCTAGAAATTATTCACTACATTTTATTGTACTGATAGCTGAAAAAAGCATTGTGAAATCGGGATTGCTTTTTCATAATTTGATAGATATTCAGCAAATAATTTGTATTTCAAATGATGAATCTAGATGAAAAATAATTTAGCATAATTAGAAACACATAGCATTTTAATTCTTAAATAAAGTAACAATTCAATTAAAATATTTTTAGTATGTAGTATGATGTACTTATTTTATTAATTTGGTGTCATGGCTTAGTAAACATATGTAAATTTCTCTATGAAAGTTCAAAACAATATCTAATTTTCTAAAATCTGCAAAATATATTTATACCATAATGAGCGGCAATTCCGTTAAATTGTTTCTACGGCCATTTTCTCATTTCCTGAAGATAAGCCACACAAATATTTCTTGGTTTTCCGCATTGTACTTTACCAACACCAATCAATTCATTTGCTTACCACGCAGATAACGCAAAATACATATAAATGAGCCCTAATTGCGTTGCATTTCGGTGTTTTACTCTTCCATCAAAAGGAAGTACTTGAGAACAAAAACGTTAGAAAAGCACGTTCCCATTTTCAACACTTAGGATTTGGTTTCTGCTGGGCGTCAAACAAGAGATGGATTTTCTTCCACATAAAATCCATTTCAAGTACAATGCAGTTTCCCTCCCTTTGCTCAGAATAGATTTTATTTTTCTTCGAAGCTATCAATTGCATAACGTAGCGCATTTAGTTAGATGGAAGATAGAATACCAAGTTCTTCGATTATCAGTTATGCATGTATTCCTTTTATATTTTCGTTGAAGTATACCTTTTGTGATAAGCGATTCAAAGTAGAATACTTCATTGTTTTAAAACAATATTCTAGCTCAGTTTTACTTGAATAATTCAATAACCTGTTTTAAATTCATGGGTATGTTTTGGGAATATTTCATAGTGTTAAAGATTTTGCCATGTTCCAAGAACGTTGTTCCATTATTTTCTAAGCTGAATTTAAACATAACCCGACATAATATAATAATACATTATTGCATTAACATGTTTTTTAGAGGACTATACAAGCACAAATGCGTTAAATTCATTAAAAATGCTTCTTTATCATCATTTTTTCTTATAAATGTAAACTCTAACCCTGTCAACAGGATGACATGGAATTAATGAAAGTAACTATACCAGGAGCATTTTTCGATTTTTATTATACCACCTTTAGTCCTCAAATAATTTTTGTCGATCATAAGTTTTGGTAACGGGAGAGTGAAATGTACAGTAAGGAGATTATGAACCAAATGGCCTGTGTAATGGACTCAAGTTCACGTGTCTTGTGAACAAAATTTTCTATAAAATTGAAAGTACTTTTCCTGCATAAAAGAAACTGCTCAAATGATAAATCCTTAATAATAACAAGTGTTTCGATACCTACTTGAGTAGATAGATAACCAACTTACTATCCATCTCCCCTTCAGAAGGGTTGGCGTCTGATCTAAATACAAGTAGTTATAGAAACTACATGAAAATCATGGTGCACTCAAATTAATACTCCTACCTCTTGGAGGTTTGGTCTGATCTATACGCTATTTTCAACAAATGCTTAGCGATCATATCAACTAGATAATTCCTGATTTGATACTGCAAGTTGAGAACTTTGATGGTATTACGTATTCCGTAATGCCTAGCTAAACAGTTAGATCACGTTCACACGTCCGAACGGTCTCAATAAGCTCAGCACTACATCAGGACTGCCAGTGATCCTGGGGTCCCGGTAGGCCGGTTGGTAGAGTAGCAGATTAGACACTGGGATTTGCGAGTTCAAAACTCAACCCAACTATAGGCCATCGTGTAGTTTGGAGAGAGGGGGGCCAGTTGACCTTGTCATCTGACCGTGGGTTACAATTACAAGATGTTATCCTCGGATATTTCCCTTTGGGATTGATCCCGGACCATCGCAAAAAGCCCGTTGTATTGCTCCCAGTGTGACTTTAATTCAAGTACCTACCTACCCATAGAGATTCTCTCGTATTAGAGCAACACAGGCCAGAAGATTATTTGGGGCGGCTTGTTCGTTGTTTCATTTTAGTCGAGTTGGAAATGCATTATGGCCATGCATAAAGGAGAGAGATCGGATGTGCCAACTCACCAGTCCAGAAAGGGCAATCTGACATTTTGTCACTTATATATTTGAGCGAGGCTTCAGGGTGGTCTCTATGGTATCAGATATGAGTCGTCGGGGCTCTCCAAATATTATTTGAGCATTTCATGGCTTGAGAATTTTGAGAAAGGAAATTAAAAAGGCTCGACCGTGGTCTCCTTGGCATGTCCTTACACAATTTCATTATACTTCGTTGTCTAACGTTTCAATACATTTTTATAACACCTTTGTGACACAAAAGGCAAACGAACTTTCATTGAAGCGTACATTTTCATTAGTGAGAGTACATGCATTATTCCAACGTTCTTTTGAACTGCCCCAGAGGAAACCTACGAAATGCACACGCTGACCTCAGATGAAAATGAAGTAACTCGACTCTCACCAAGATCTATTCTATACTTGTGAAGCGTACTCGACTATAAATTCCCGATATCCCGCCTCGGAAGGGTCACGGAATCTCAAGAATCTTCGCTCCGTTTTAACGACTAACACTAAACAGCGCCATTATGGCCGCGTAAAGGAGGACTGAGTAATCCATCCGGGAATTATAATTTCCATCCGCACTACTTTAATGCTCCAATAAATAAACATTTTAATGAGCCCCGGCTGTGAAGTTTGACCTGCTATAGTGACTGATAGAGTCTTGCTATATGACTAGTTAGTCGCTGGACTGGTGAAAACGGTACCAGTTTCCCTCTTTATAGGTTAGTCTTTATTAAGATTCAATGCGTTGTGAGTCATCTGGGAAAAATACTTGTCCTTTCTTTCCCGAGATGTTAGGGATTTTCTTGAGTTAATGGTCGGTCCTTTAGACCAAGAAATTGATTTCCCTTGGTGGAGCTCATGTGATGACAACTCTTGTTTGGGTGTAGTGAAATATGTAGATGTGTTCTACTTCAGTTTGATAGTGACTACTAAATTTGCTTTTACTACTTAGTAAAAATGTTCTTCGGATTGCTTTTATAATAATATAGTTAGGATTTGCTTTATGTGGTTCTAGGGCTATTAAATCCTTTATTCCTCGCGTATATTGCATCCGGTATTATTAATGAATAAGCAGAGAATTAACGCATTAAAAACATTCTGCAAAAATGTTTACAGTTCGAATCAAAAACACTTTAACTGCTGCCTTAAAGTTTCATTTTCCATTTCATCGATCACAAACATTTTAATCGAACACGTTAATAGGTTTATTCTATTGCCAAACCAAACCTATCCCTTGCTAAAAGTTGCACATTAAAAGGGGTTTTCTATAGCTAAACCAAGCCTATCTATAGCTAAAGGTTTATGTCATCTTGCAATTATTTGATCATAGAAACAATAAAATCAGTATAAATCACTTAAACTTGTAATTCCGATGTTTTTCTCGGTGTTTCACTGTATTTTAGTCTTATTAAGTAATCGGTAAAATATTTCATATGAAATAAGATCTAAACATTCGAAAGTTTAAGCAAAAGTGAAGTAAGAGACGTAAAACAAATATTTTTTAACTATGGGGAAAGGAAAGAAAAATATATTTATCTGAATATATGAGTTACAACAAATTGAGAAATAAGTTGCAGATAAAAAAAAAGTTCTATTTGCATTACTTTTTGTGTTGCATATTGTTGCAAGTCGGAATTTTCCTTAAACATATTTACTTTAAGCCGTAGATCCCGGTCTAATTAGTCCTGGTGTGGCAAAAAACGACCATAAAGCCAGAAATTAAACCAAACCAAAACAGAACATAAAAACTAAATAGACTTGAAATCTTAATTCAGGAGAACCTCGATTATCCGAGTTGCGATTGCCGAGTGCCCGTGTTATTCGATTCGAATTTATTACCGAGTTTTTTTTCCTTAAAACTAAATAAAGCTTCAAGCACGAGAGCACGCACCCACCTAATCAGCTACTCTACCAACCGGGCTACCGCATCCTCCAGATTTATTACAAAATTATCACAATATCAAAAATATCACAAATCCATTAGATTATTCTTAATTCTTGCTTCATGAAACTTTCAGTAGCATGTAGTACAGTAGCTTTTCTGTATTTTGTAAGCCTGTTTTGTGTTACTACGTCCGTAATATCCGAGTGTCTGGTTATCCGAGGTGGCCATGTTCACATTCGGATAATCAAGGTTCTACTGTATATTCGTTTCTGTATATGCATGAGATATTTAACATGCGATGGTACTCACAATAAAAAATCGAATTCTCATAACCCCAGCTGTTTATTGTAGACATATTTGAATTTCAATTTCTTTTCTATACTGCCCTCGAATGAAATCGACGCGAGTTTCACCGCAAAAACTCGAAAAGCGCCTCGAAAGAAAAATACGAACCGACTAAGTATTCCAACAAGATAAACAAGACAACAAAATAAGCAAACCGCTCACGTATGCAGGTTTCAAAAGAAATAAAACACCCCGGCGCTAAAAAAACAATGGTCTTTAATCTTATAAATATGGATGTTTTCGGTTGTACCCTCGAACAGTGGTGGAATTCCTCAGCTTGAAGAACTGTGTCCTCACATTCTTCGCTCACGGTTGCGATGAGAATCTACAACGTAAATTGGACAATAGCCAAAACTTCGTTCACAGATATTTCTTTATCATTCAACACCAAGTGTCATAATATGCAATGATCGCTGTACGTCTGCTTTCAGGCTAAATGCACGTCCACTTCTTTTTTGAATGCGAATATTGTTTTTTTCTTTTAAACAACATGCAGCGGGAGAGAAAACATACATAAACACACTCCTAATCTTACATACTATTTGGTTCGCTTTTTAGTCCTCCTCTTCAAGGACTTGCCTTTGTCTTTTTACAACTTTTTGACCATCGGACTGGAATTTAAATGTTTTTCCGTCCGTTGTGGAGTTTGTTTTATTTTTCATTCCCTTCCTTTTGAGTTACCTCAATAGTCTTTTATTATTGACTACTTTTATTATAAGAACTCTCTTTTGAAGTTAAGCAGGGTGGTGTTTTTCTCCTCGTGTCTTTGAAGTAAAAAGAAAAAAGGAGTACAAAATAAAGTACGGCTAGTCTTCGTTGTAATCCCCCAAGTCACATTTGGAAATTTCATATTTTATAAGAAACGAAGCAAGCACAAAAAATGTGAGTAGACTTAGAAAAGAGTTTGGTTTGCAGCGGGAAATGTTTCGAATTGTACGATTTCAAATATTCTGCATTGACTAGTAGTTTATTTCGAAATGTCAAAGAAGATTATAGAAATTTGAATGATGAATCTTAAAAGGTTGAAGTTGAATCACGCAATTTGTTTCGGTGCTAAATGTCAAAGTGTTCTCAATCACTTCCAGCAATCTGTTTGTATTTAGAAAAAAAAATGTCATTTTGTCAATGTCGGAGTTGAAACGTAAAATCACGGTGCCAAGTTTTAATACGAAGCGAGTTTTTCTTAAACATTTTTTTTATTGTTAATAAATTTTGAAGGTATATGCCTTCGAATGCAGACTTCAGCAATATATTTTTAAGTTTCTGCTTTTTGGATGAGTGTAGGATTAGGTTCCCAAAAGTTTCATGTTGTTTTCAACAACACTGCAAAAACGTGATCTTAAAATCTCAAGAGAGCTTACCGGCTCGATTCTGAAAAATGAATTTTTAAAGGTCATTCCATTGTAAATGTCAAAGTAAGTGTAAATGTCAAACTGTAAATGCCATTTTCGCTCAAAATAGCGGTCTGAATGGACCACACAATAATCATACCACGGGATTCCTTGTCCAAAAACAATCCAAAAAGTTTTTAATTCGATTGGTCGTGGCATTCAAGATAGTGCACATGCATATTTGCACTTGTTAAATAGAACGTATTTGGGGTTTTATGTTCATTTGGTGCTTTATTTTCGTACGTAGGTCACTCTCAGGAAATGGCAATTCCAAGATGCCAAAGGAATAGTTTGGTTGTCTTTAGAGCTGGAATTTCGAAAGATCGGAAATGACGCAATAAAACTTTCGGCGCGAATATCTTCGGAATGCCACGTCCAATCGAAAAAAGGACAACACTTTCCGGTTTAGTTATCCCCAGGAAATCACGTGGTATTAGCGCGCTGTCGATTCTGACCATCCTTTACATTAACAATACAATCGTTTTACTACATTGATCTATATAACTTGTGCCCAAGAGACTCAAGGATAACTGACAAGTTAGGTATTTTGCTTCTTAGTGTAGGTAAATGAATAATATTAGCCTCAACTCAAAAATACTTCCTTTTACCTAAAATAAATATTTATCTACAATTTCTTCCTTTTAATCTTCTAAGCAAAAGCTATTGGGGATTCTTATTCGTAGATATGCTGACACTTGAAATTATATATATTTTATCATAAAAAATTTCATTCTTTTCCACTAAACCCTTTATATTTTCTGCGCATATTGTTTTTTATCACTAGCTTTACTATAATAAGCATAAGGGTTCGATAAATTTAAAAAAGTTATTCAAAACTATCGATCAACGAATTTAAATATCAACGAATAGAATGTTACTGACTTAGTTCTATAGCTTTCTCGTGATGTCAGGCCATATTGTGTCTCAATATATTATCAGATCATCCGACACAAGCAAAAAATCTTCAAGTGAATCTTTGTATTTAACAAAATAACCCAAACTGTTTAACCAACGAATCAATGAAGACTGCTTAGCAATTTAGGGGAAGCCTCTATTTTTTAATAATTTCCCTGTACGTACCTGTGATTTGAATCGTTTCTATCAGCAAAGCTTAAGAACTGATCATATACATACATTGAACGTCATATATGTGAAAGCAAATAAATGAAATAAAGTTTTCATAATATAATGAATGCTATAAGACACGATATTTAGAAAGTACTAAATGTAATACTTAAGACGTTCAGAATATACTGAATGTTATAAGACATACGACGCAAATAAACATTTCAGAATATACTAAATGTTATGAGACATAAAACATCTTACATAGATTCTAACACACAAATCCAGTACGTTTGAATAAAATTAGCACGCGGTATTTCTTTTTTGTTTTAAAACAAATTCATTACAATTTGGAAAATCGGTGCGATTATATTGTTCTTCGATGCATTTTGAAAATGTGAAAAAGATATCTTGTTTAAAAAATCCAGAAAAAATAAATGGCTTTCGATTTCAAATCTTTAGACAATATCTTTAATTTTTAATGAATTGTTCCTTTGAAGAACCGAAGAATAACAATACGTCACTTGAGAATGTTTCCATGGTTACTGAGTAACATTAGCGTTGTTTCGTAAAGATACTGGGTTTCGAAGATAATGATTGCATGCTCTATTTTAAGTTATATATCACGACAATTTGAAAGTAATTTATAATATTATTGAACTTCCACCGTTTGTGTGTGTTTCCTTGAGACAGACATTGCTTTTAACATTAAAGAAAGCAGTTAAATTTATTCTCTTGTCAAAATGTCCTTTCAAATTTTTGATATTAGAGTACGTTTACAGGAAGTAACGTTTTACTACGATAACAAGTTTTAACAATCAACTATGTAGAAATTGACAATCGAAAACCTACCTTGGACTGCTTCAGGATTAAAAGGCGTCATAAAAAATCGGTAAGATCTTGATGACGAGTTATCTCGTCATTGGTAAAATTGGTCAGATCTTGACGAGATACTTCGTTGAAACCACTTGAAGGATTATGTCGTTGAGCATCACTCTCCAAAAACCTTTTCATCAATTCATCTTTGATCCTTCTCAATATATATCCACCTCTATGACAGCTATATTGTGCAGTTAAAAATATGATAATATGAACTGTGATTCGACTGAACGCTCAAATCACGGTTTAGAGTTCTATTGAACACAAATTATTGCACAAGGGATTTTCTTCAATGTTATTGAGGATTTTAATAGTGTGTATATAATTATGCAATAAATAGAAATCAATCTTTACTCTTCATAACGCCCGTACACTTCTGACACAGATCGTTCTCTAATATGGTCTCATTACGACCAAAGAGATATCTTAACCCTCTTGGTGGTTTGTCTTCACGTCGAAAACTGCCCTGTAATGACCAGCCAGTGTAAAAACCTGTTTCAAACTCACCAGATCTAGGCAAGGGATATATTGCTTTTCTTGGATATTCATTCCCCTTGAAGCTATAGAGTCGTTTTGTCTCAACGTTATTGTTAATTTTAATAGTGTGTATATAATTATGTATGCAGTACTTACATAAAAATATCTCTTGGTGATTCATCGCGTTTAAAACTGCCCTGTAGTGTCCAGCCACTGGTGCAGAAACCTTTTCCAAACTATCATCAGTTCTGCGAAAAGGACAATTTGTTTTTCCTACTTAAAGTAATGGGGCAGTTCCCCTTGAAGTAAAAGGCAGTTTGTTTCGACGAGGTATCTTGTCTTTAGCAGAATTTGGACGAGGTATCTCGTTGAAACGCTTGGAGGGTTAAGCTAATGAGAAAGAAAGCTTCTTTTGAATCCCTTTTAAATTTTCGACCATATTCCCCGCCTCCTTTAAGGACCAGATCTCTGAAAATCATATTTCTCGGCTTCGTTTTATTCACGTACGATAAGTTTCCGTTTCTACGGCCTTCTATTCTAAATTCATTTCATCATCGTCCAGGGGAAAATGTCAGGGGAATTTGGGGAGAGAACAGTGAATTTCCGAATTCGCAAAACGGTCCGGGACTGGCCGGATCGATCGAGTTGGGGTTTTATGTTATTTCTTTCCATTTTATTTCGGCGAATTTATGGGCAATCCTATAATGAGATAGACAGATGAAAAGCAAATAATAAAAAGAGACTGGAAATCATTATGTGTTTTACGTTCTCCATAGAAACCATCCTGCCCGTTTCTGTTTCCGAGAAATTTCATTCGCCCGAGTGAAAAATACTTTCTGTAAATATTTTCGGTTTATTTTAAAGCATATTTATAGGATTTTGTTTTTCAAAAGATTAAATTAAAGTTGGTCAATATGTGTTTAAGTTCTCCATTGAAATATCTTGCTCGTTAATGTATCCGAGAAATTTCTTTCACCCTAGTGAAAAATATTTCTGTGTAAATATTTTCGGTTTATTTTAAAGCATATTTATAGGATTTTGTTTTTCAAAAGATTAAATTAAAGTTGGTCAATATGTGTTTAAGTTCTCCATTGAAATATCTTGCTCGTTAATGTATCCGAGAAATTTCTTTCACCCTAGTGAAAAATATTTCTGTGTAAATATTTTCAGTTTATTTTGAAGTGCATATTATAGCATTTCTTGATTAAAATCTTAAATTTAAAGCTGGTCAATATGTGTTTTGCGCTTTTTGTGGATGGGGTTCTTTCCATGCCTGTTTTCCAAAAGTTACCGAACGTATGTATGCGTCTGTACCCTTCATAGTGTTAAAGCATATTTATAGCAGGTTATTGATTGAAATGAGATGTTAAGTAGTTATTATGTGTTGTATCCCCATAGAAACCATTTTACTCGTTTCCGTGAAATTTAATTCGCTAGTGAAAAGTTATTCCTCTGTAAATAATATTTTTTATTTCGTCTTTAACGCATTTTATAGCAGATTTTTAGGACTATAATTAGAAAGTAACTGGTTATGACACACGCTCTTCATAGAACCATTTGGGCCATTTCTGTTTTTTTCATTTATCTTCATTTTAGAGTAAAAAATATTCTGTGTAAATAATATTTTTCATTTTGTTTTGAAGTTTGTTTACAGCAAGGTTTTGATTAAAATGAGAAAATAACTGTCCAGGTTGTTTCCAAGAAACTAGTGAAAATAAACTCTAGATATTTTTCGGTTTAAATTTAAACGTTTTTATAGCTGTTTGTTTTATTAAAATATCAAATTAAAACTTCGGTACAGTTTTCCATTTGATCTTAAATTTGGTATTACGATGTTTATCCATCAAGCAAATATCCGCAAATATGAACAGTTACATCCAATTTATGTTAGCGCATTTTTTTTAACACAAGGGAAAAAATAAGAAAATAGTTTAATGCATCGTTCATTAAATGCATTTATCTAATATTACTGTTTATACGTAGAAAATGCTAGAAATGTTTCTAATTTTTTTCGTAACTTCGGAGGTCATTAAATTCTAATAAATTAAAAACGAGAGCTGGAAAGTAGAAAATAAGTTAATGGATTTATAAGTTGGGAATGTATAATATATTTCCTAGCAGATGTATTAAAAGTTTAATTTGACTACATCAATATAAGCAAAATGTAGTTTATTACAATTTTTTCATCGGACAAATCGAAATGGATACATTTCCTGAGCAGATATTCAAATATCTTATTTAAAAAACATTCGCTTTTATAAAGAAGAAATATTAAAATATTTTCAGTTAACAACATTCAGATTTCGTGTCAACCGAATTTAATTAGCTTGCTTATTTTGAATTCATGTGCATTTGCTACAAGTATTTATTATTTCTTTAAAATCGCAGTGACTGACGTCCAATACAAGTTTAATTTTTAATAGAAATCAAATTTTCGAGGCAGTGCATAAATAATTTATAATAAGTGACGTCGAATCCCATATTTGGCGTTTTGGTTTCGTACAGTCTTATGATAATAAGCTGCTTAACTCGGGATGTCATGAAATAAAGCAAATTACGAAATAAAAATGTAACAAAGCCATTTAGAATGAAAACGTTGTTTGGTCGTAACATGTACAATTTGTTATTAATAATGTTTATTTTCAAACATATTCAATGCAAGCTTAAAATCTTTACAAGGTGACGTGATTATTCATTTTAAATTGATCTCGAATCTCAATTCCGATTGTTCCCAATCAAAAATAGACATAATTAGGAGAGTTTTGCACTTTTTAAAGAAAATATCACATCCGTCGGTTCTTTCTACCTCTTCACAATCGATTGGCTTAATATTTCAAGGACATACATTAAAGTAATTCAAATGCAGAATTCAAGAACCATCAACATTCAAGAATGTTTTTACTTAGTTAACGATGCTTAAGTTTGGAAATTCTTCTACACTTTTAATATTAATGAAGTATTTGTATAAGTGAAACTATTTACGTGGCGTGGAAAAAAACATGTTGGCATACAAGTGGATGAGTAAAAAAATTTTCTTCTCTTTAAAAAGATGATGTGGATTCCCTTTGCAGTCCGACAGAAAAAGCAATTAGCGTGGATCTTTCCTGTTTTTTGTTCTCCAGAAAGGGAAGGAAATAGATTAAAAGATGAAGACCGATGAAAAGATATGGCCTTAAAAAATCCCTTTATGGTGGTTTTTCCTTTGGTTCTGGACTTTAAGATTTCTGCATATGGCCGTAAATATTTGGTCATAGAATTTTTTTATCAAATTACGAGTTCTCAACTGCTGGAGCGTTGGTAAATTACTACGAAAAACAAAAGAACTGGAGGTACTGCGTACTTATAATCATTTTATTAAATCCTCAAAAGATTGCTTAACATTGAATAACGGTGGATTTATAATACTAATTCTTTTTGGTTGGAATGTTTTTTGTTTCTCTGAAACTAAATTACACTGAAGATACTATAAATCTCATTAAAGGTTTCAGCTTAATACTGTTCAAGCAATTTCTTTAGAGTACAATTTGACCCTTCCAACAATGATACGATACTTGGAAATGATGTTGAGTTATCTCTTACTTTTCGTAGAAACACTGTTTCATAAAATGATTTTATAGGCGGATAAAATTATTTAATATTTCCGGATTGAATATTCCGAAGTATTTAATTTCCTTTTTTGTTGTTTTTATGTTAAGCAATCTATTATGTTGTTTCTCATTAAACGTAAAGAACGAGTTCTTAACAATAGGCCCAGTTATTTGTACTTAACGCTTGTACACCCCGTGCTATATAGCCATCCTTCATCAATACTGCTGAAAGAACAAAGAACTTGGAATCACACACAATTTTGTGAAGCATTCACCATATTCCAACTGTTTTGAGAGTTAGTAATAATTTGTAGAACTTCGCTTTAAAGCTGAACCAAACCTTAATGTGGTCTCTTGAGTGATTCAACAAGCAACCGGATAATAATATGGTTCTTGCGTCATAAAAAACATCCCATTGGTAAATAAACATGGAGTCGTACCTTACTCCAGCGTTTAACTAAGGCATAAAAATGTTTTTAAATAGCGGATAATGTTTGATTCGCAATATAATTTACTACACTGTTAGATTTGCAATTAAACCCGGTGCAAGTGTCAAGTAATAATTTTCAGCAATGCACTTCCAACCTTAAATGTTCCCATCGACCAATGAGAGCCAAAGCTTAATGTGGCCTCTTGAGTGTTTTAACAAGCAACCGGATAATAATATGGCCCTTACGCCATGAAAAATACAAGCCATTAGTAAATAAATATGGATTTGCACCTGACACCAGATTTCAACTCAGACTTAAAAATCATTTAAAATTACGGATAATGTTAGATTCATTGCTGTAATGCTAGATGTACAATTAAACCAGACGAAATTTTCAACAACGCACTTCCAACCTTAAAAATGCTCCCACTGACCAATGAGTGACGAAGCCTAATGTGGCCACTTGAGTGATTCAACAAGCAACCGGAGAGGATGCAATATATCGACCCTTTGTTCTTCTCACTTCACTTCCCGGCGGTGCAAATTGCCGTTTCCCTACTAGAAACATTACCCGGCTGCCTTAACGTTATCTAACAAGCAAGCCATCCGAGGCTCCAAAGCAATCACAGAAATGGACATGTTGAGACGTGAATTAGCCCAATTGTCACACGTCACTGGGGGTGCATCTTGACCATCCCTGCCTCCCCTCCAGCTGACGGCCATTGATGTATGCGAACAGGGGCCGCCGCCAGTTATTATAACGTGCACTTCCTCTCTCGGTCCGTGCACATATGGGTGCATAAATTCGCGTGTTGTCTTAACTGCTTTGAATTAGGGGCCGCGATAAAGCGCGTGCACCCTTGCTCGAGATTGCGTTCATTTCGGATTTGAGTGTTTAGGGGTTGAAGTCTGGGCGCTGGTGGTGATGGCTGAAACTGATGGTTGGTCTGATTGAGTTGGGAGACCTGAGACAGGGGTGTTCGCCCCCCACCCACGTGATCCTGGGCCAGCTAGTATTGCGCCCCACAAGATCGTTAACATTTTGTATCGTCGGATTTTTAGGTATTTCTTTTCCACGAATCGTAGGCCTATCCTCCCAGAGACAAACATCCCTCGCTTCACACGGTGTGGAAGTTTGGAGTCTGGAGTGCCAGTCCAGACTTGGACCTGGAGTGTTGACCTCGTCATCTGACCGTGGTTCAAAATGAAGAGGTCTAGTCCTCGGATTTGTCTCTTCGGGATTGATCCCGGACTGTCGCCAATCGACCGCTGTGTTGCTCCAATGCGACGCTAATTCAACTACCCTCCCCCGAAATTTAAGTGATTAAGTGATTTTGAAATTAGAAATTACGAATTACTTCTTCAGGTGTGTGCGGGTTTCACGGATCCGAGGTATTCTAGCGATCTTTTCTTTTCCCATAGGATTTACTGTCTTTAATAAACACGGGGTCACGTCCCAGGATACACAAGTTGTCTTTTTCTATTTCCATCCTATTACCCAATCCCCTCTTTTATCAATTTCACGGCATTGTTTGCTTGAAGTGGTCTGTCTTGTGTTGGCCGTGTGACCCTTGCGCAGTAAAGTCCCAAAATAACCAACCAACCCATGGGGTTTACTGCCTATAGTAAACAAGGGTCACGCTCCCGGGACACTCAGGCAAAACTTTTTCTGCTTCCATCCTATTATTCTATTCCTCAATCCCTCTCTTTTACCATCCACGACCTTTTTTATTTGAAGTTGTATGCCTTACGTTTGGCGCAGCTTGGCCAAATATGGCCCTTGCACCATTTCATCTCGCGAACACGGGCATGCCTGAACCACTTGCATTACCAAAGAGCCGAAAGTATATAAATCACGCGTGCACGTAAGCGTAGATCACGGAAAGAGGAAAGATGAAAAAGCTCCATTCTGCTACAATCTAAGATGAATTACTTCCTCATGAGAGGGAGAAGTATCCATTTCATGCGGACAAAAATACTCGCACAATCTCGCTGGTAGTGGGCCGAGATTGCTGAAATGCCATCATGATAATATTGTAGTGGGGAATATGTAGTAGATTGTCTGTTTTGCTTTTAGCTGTCATTTTATTTCTTTGGAAGGGACTTTTATTCTGAAACATTAAATATTTTATTTGGTGTCAGCATCGTTGTGTTAATATCGCTGTCGGTAGATTGAAATATTTGAAATACCACGTTATTGTAGTCTGGAATTTGTAGTTTTCTCGTAGGTATTGTGGTTTTGGAATGGATTTGATTGTGGAACGTTAGATATTTTATTTAGTGTCTAAACGTATATATTTGTAACATTTTAGCAAATGGAAACAAAGTATTATTAACTGTGAGTGTTTTTGAGATGAAGAATATATTCATTCTGCAATATGCAAACTACAATAAATAAATGGAGGGATACTAATTTTATCTTTCTAATTGGAGTGTATTTCACGGTTCTTTCAAGACTACTTTTGCCATTCTCAAAATCATGACAAATCCATTTGTTTAAAATGACTTATTTTAACTTATCCGTGGTATGTTGATGTATATATTACCGTGGTAAGTCTACTTTGAGGTCTCGTGTTGAGGATTTGTGTGTTGTGATTGAATTCATTTTTAGCTTGAACAGTATCAATTTAAATTAATAAAAATCTACAATATACCATAATCTACAATTCAATCTACTAGTATGTTTTGAAGTAATGTTTGGATCCTTTACGAAGATACGAATTACGAATTTCGGATCCTATACAATATGTGTCTGTATTCTATTTCTTCCAAAAAATATGTAGCATAGTAATAAAACAATTTTATCTTCGATTAAATTTCAAACATGCTTAGCCCTAAGATATTTTAACTTTTATATATTGTAACGAAATGCTCAACTCTAAAATAAGTTGTATTCTGATGAATCTCTTTTTCTATCACTGTAACTGAATAGTTTGAAATTAATGTATAATTTCTAATCATACTTTAAAAATTAATCAATGGCAATTTTACGAATATTTTATATATGTATATACTACATGCCATTAATTATAACTTATATTATTGCAACAAATTTATCAGTATCAATACGATTACTTTTGCAATGGTTCATAATATATTTATTTTATGACAGCAATTTTAAACAATTCGTTGCTATGTTTTAAATTTCTGAAAAGTATGATTACAGCTCCTTTTACAAAATAACGTTTCTTATTCTTTATCTCTGGCATAAACGGAAGCATGATGTTAAATTTTCCGCTGCACAGATTAAATAATTTTTATTTAATTAAACTTTACTGCTATTATGCCTTAAAACTCAAACAGCTTTATTTCAAGAGCGTTGCATTCATCATCCCTTCTTACGATTCCTTACCGTCGGAGCCAAACGTGAACTTAAGAACAAAATTGATTTTGAAGTTCTCTAAATTTCCTTTGATTACCCAATACTTTTCCCTTGAATAATTATTTTAAATTAAATATCAGATGTGAAGAAAAAAGCGAGACTATCGATTCATTAGGAAAATTTTAATCTCGATAAGGAGAGATGAAATAAGACCTTCCAGCTCCAAAATCCATACTTTAATTAATTATGTAATTAAGATTCGTCGACTTTCCTCGTAGTAACTGCTTTACGCTCAAAGGATCAGATAATAAGTTTATCCCCTCACAGAGAATGAAGCCCACGAAGAATTGACGCTACCGCCATCTAGTGGGGGTTCCGGAAGTAAGAGAACGATTAAAATATTGCCTCTACTTTTTGCTCTTCTGTGTGACTGCTTTTTGAATCTGATTATGTTTCGTTCCAGTTTCAGCGAAGATGAGATAGCATCGATCACTTTGGACACAGAAATCCATCAGCAGATAAAAAATAACTGTTTTCTATGTGTTGAAATTTTCGAAGTTGATACGTGTTTTATTGGTGCAAGCTTATCAGTGGGGAACATTCTCAATTCAATTAACCAAACTTCGTGATAACTTTGAGTGAATTAAATTTAAATGTAATCTCCTCAAGCGTATGCACTTATCTATTATGATAGTGTTCGGAGTTTTAGTTAAAATTTAGTTGTTGATTTCTTTTTGCGAGCTATTTGCATTTTTTTGTTTAAAATTACATTCAAACAACACTTGATGAATGAGTTTTGGAATTGTAGCCAAAATAAATTTTAAAATTGGATTTTGATTTGATATAACTACCAATTTATCAATTTTAAAAGGAGTAACGGTGAATTAATGGTATTTTTATTGAAATATGATTACATATACGCTTGTTAAAAGAATCTTATACACATGGGGATAACCATCTATGATTATAACCAGATGGAGTAAATTTCTTATTAGTTTGTAATTTTTGGTGCTTTAGAGACTATTTTAGAGTTCATTTATATTCATTGATTCATAAAATTGTGCATTAATTTAGTGCTGTCAACCGAAAAGCGGACAGTTCTGCATTCACTAAAATGTTTGGTGCATAAATAATTTACATTAGAAAAAGACTATTCGAAAATATTTGAAATACTTTGAAATTTCGTTCCATATTTTAGGGATTGAATATTTCTCTTCAACAAACCTTTCCAAATGCTCCGATTGTAAACATACTTTTTGCTTTATAAAATCCTGATCTCTCCTGCAAATTTAATACTAAAAAGTTGGTGTTGAGATACTGAAAGCTCTGGCTAGTGTTTTTTATTCAAAAATATCCATAACAGGAATTGTTCAAATTTTCTTGCATTTTGGGATACGGACCTAAAGTGACAAAGATTTGGTATACATAAAATCAATTAATCTTAAAAAATGATTTATTTAAAAATACATATAAAAATTAAATCTTTAAATAAGCCCGAAATACAATCTTATTAGAGTATGAGAGAACGTAAAATTAACAGGATTTCTCCAAGGTTTCGAAACTTTCTTATACCGGTACAAATAATGAGTACCTAACACATTTTTAATATTTTTACCTTCCTCTGTAAGAGTTGATGATAGAATTAAGAGTAAATTAATTATTAAATTAATCAATATTGAATATTTAACATTTTAAGCAAATCTTTGCTGCCTAGTGTGGAATAACCCATTTTAACAGAGTTGCATGATTCTAATGCATGCTATGAATAAAATACATTTGTGAAAAAAGTTAAGTTATTTAAGTATTTTCAGTTCATGTAAGTGCTCAAACTGGAAAAATTAAGAAGCTTTTCGAAATTAAGAACATTTGAAATTTCATGAACTCTAACTGAACTCTCCCCTTTTGTGATTCTCGTTCTTTTTACCTTTCCTCTTCGCTATTATAAAGAAGCTGACGTTACACAATTTCTAGATGATTTGCGATATTTTCGCTTGGTTAGAGGCTCACTTTACTACATCAGAAAGATCCGCCAGAAAAGATTATGGGTAAGCTGTGTTCTTTTTTCGGGGGTGGTGGTTAAATCTCAACAAGGTTTTATGATCAATAAGTTTAAACTATATTTTTAATATTTTCAAGTTTGGTTAATATAGAGGTTAATTTTGTATATTAGCTTAAATAATTATTGATATTTAAATGGAAATTTCACGTATATGTAGAATCTCCTGAAAAACCTAGTTATAATTTAGAAAAATAGCTAAAACAATTTACCCAAAGTATAAGGAATATTTTTTAATTGAAATAAATATTTAAAACGAATTATTTTTTTCATTCCATACAACTAATAATTCAATTCATGATTATTGCGTGTGCTAAGGAGTGAAATGCATTAATTCGGGAGCTATTTGAGAACCGGTAATTTATTTAAACGCAATTTAGTATTATATTGATGCTATCTATTATATTGATCAAATACTGAGCTGAACTCATTATTTGATGCCATGAGAATTCGAAACAACAAAAGTGTATTTATGTCAATCATTTCAATTTTTATATTAATATGAAATCCAAATTGCAATTAGTAAATGCATGACTTCAGTTTAGTAAACATTTTTACTTTACTTCCCTAGTAATTATATTTTGTCTTTGACGTTAAAGGAAATAAAGTATTTTAGTTTTTTGTTCTATTTCTGTTTAGTTAATTTCGAGTATGTTCCACTTTTTTATGAGAGGAATGTATAAAAAGTTGTGGAAATCATGTTATCAATTTGAATCTGAATTTTGGACGCATTATCTGAATCCTTTTGTGCATTCCTGAACTTGGAAGCATTCCTCGTAGAATGGATGAGATTTATTAAACATAACAACTAAACCTTAAGTGATGATTACAATAACTTCACAAAATATTTGAGTATTTATTTATATGAGAGTGAGATTAGAACTTATGGAAGTCCCAGGTACTTTGAAAATTCATAAATTTAGTGCTGGTGAAAATTTATAAATTTAGTACTGATGAAAATTTATAAAACTTAATACGTGTTCGTAAAACTGAAACTAACCCTCTGAATCTCGTGGGGTTGCTTTTACACCACAATACACATAATGACGAGATAACCACATGTATTGCTTAAAGAATCTTATGAAAGACAATGTTGCTGACAAAGGTCAAAGCTGATCAGAAGTCATGCAGAGAAGACTGCAGTGTAGGTTGCAGGTCGGATATATGCGATTGAACTTCTCAGATGGTTATTCGGAAAAAAAATTATTTATTCACGCAGATATGTGAAAATTTTAGGGTGTCTTAGCTGACATAAATTAATTCAAATTCAACCGTGTCATTCAAGATGCATTTATACACCCGGTAATTTGATTCTTCACCTCACTCAAAGAAAGAATTCTGGCATCGAAACAAAAATTACCCATTCGACAGGAAACAGCAAATCACATCCTTCCAAAGATAACTTAAACATTCTGACGAATTATGGATCGAGGCAATTTTTCTTGACGCATGAATCTTTAATACGTCTCTATCTTCCTACACCGCATTGATCATCGGGATGTACAATCCGAATTCCCTGTCTCCGATCTTAACTGTGACTGTAATTAAATGTGAGTTATCAGCATTTTCCAGAAGTCTGATTGGACTGATTCGTTTTTTGATTTTGTTTGTTAACTCCTTTCGGGACCTCACGATAATGAATTGAATTCGCTCATTTTTCAGGATTGGGTTTTTCTTCGAGACGCGCAAGAGGAAAGGGAATCTTGACATAATTAATTTACTGATAGTTTAGGTTTTAATAAATTACTCTTAATGCTTGTTATCTTAATTTCGTTCTTCTGTCGTTCCCCGTTCGGTACCTCTACAGTAAGGTGTGCCCACTGAATTTTGGGAAGTGCATTTGTCGCTTTGATTGCGACGCGATTTCTTTCTGATTTCCGTCGGTGGAATATGTAATTATTTTCATTCAGTTTGCAATCTTACGAATCTGTTTAAATTGTCTCGATGAGCATGAAATTTTAAACTTATTCTGAATATGCTTAGAATTATTAATGGGAATAAACATTTATATATCACATTGTCTTTATTGTATTTTGATCTTTAGGCCATTTCTGACCTTCCTTTTGAAATGTTATACATTCTATACTTGGCTTAACCGTATCTTGAATCGAATTTATGCATAAAAGATGTAAGTAATAGAATAAGAAAAATAATTAATCGTCTATTGCTTATAAGAAAAATGTTTATGGCTAGAAAAAATAAGTTATTGAAAATTAGAATGATTAAAATAACATAATTTATAGCTGAAAAAGGAAAATATTGCCCTATCTTGTTTGTACTAAATAATATAAAACAATTCAGAGCTAATTTTTACAAACTATTTGTTTCAAAACTATGAATGTATCCATGCACCAAGGATTGGGGTAGCAATATCTTTTTTGTAGTTAAAAGTCAATATACCAAACAAAAATGTGTTTCGGATTTATACAATACATTTTTTATTTTTTTGTATAAACTTATTAATTAGTCTGTAAAGTATGCATATTGTAAATGCTTAATAGCAAAGTAGTTATTACATATTTCTACCCAACTGATACTCGAACGCGTAAGGAAGATATGTTATCTTAAACTCTACACGTTTTTGCTTATTTCATTAGATTAAACCCAACATACCTAGGAATTTTAAGTCTCCACTTAATTAATCATAATAACTGTTCATATCCTACAAACGAAAAAAATCATTGGTGAGGTGTGGAAGTTTGGAGAGTTGGGTGCCATCTAAGGTGTTGACCTCATCTCACAGTGGTTCAAAAGAACAAGGTTTTGTTCTCGGATCCTTTCCTTAGGGTTTGATCCCGGACCATCACCAATAACCCGTGGATTGCTCCACTGCGACGTAAATTCAACTATCTACCTATAAACTAGAGTAGAATAAATTGAAGAATCAACGCTTGAGTACTTCAAATTATCTTCCCTAAAAATATTGTATTGGTGAATTGAAATAACCTTTACTTAGGTCATGAATGTTAAGGAATATCTTTCATATTGAAACATGTACTCTTTTTACAAGTTTTAACTTACTAAACTACATTGATTATTTCAATATTTTAAACTCATATCAAGTGACGATTTATCAAATAAAACATTCACCATTGAAGCATATGATACTATTGAACAAAACTAAATCCAAAAATACGAAATTTAAAACCAATTATTTAGTATGAGGCTCACATCTAAGTCTGAATCAGTAATAATGAAAAACAAAAACAGCATTCTAAGTATTTTCTTAACATTCAAACATCTTGTAAGGAAATTGTAACTTAGTAAACATTTCAGTAACTGGTTGCCAAGCATGGAATAATATGAACACTAATGAATATATTATGCAGATACTGATATCAATCGTGTCGGAAACAATCTTACGCTGCTTATTAAATATTGAGCTCTCGATTCTGTAATTAAAGTTCAGATTGAAACACCTTTTTGTGTGCACACCATACTTGGCTTAAATAAATTCTGCCGCTTGGCCGGCTTCCAAGTTTCGTTTCTTTTACAGATTTACTCTGTATTTTTACACTCCGCCAAGACGGTAATTCCGTACCATAAAGCACAAATTACAGTGTGATGAAGGGCTTTGACTTTTCCTGAGATCTAATTGCAGGTATTACGCTGACAATTGTTCTTGCTCGTTCTTAATGCGTGGACTTTGGTGAATATTAAACGGAACTTAAACTTTGATTTTATGGTCACTACATGCGTAAGATATTAAAATGCTTCTGCCTTTTATGGGGTTAGTAGCGTCGAGCTAAAGTATTTAACATTACTTTTTGTCTAAAAGAATTAGAAGAAAATAAATTAAATATTTTGTGAATTAAGGAAGAGGGTATATAAGGCTTCTTAATGAATTTTCGTTGAGCTTATTTGGAAACACTTGACAAAAAGAGCTCCAGAACACACAAATTCTTTAAAAAATCTAAGCGATCTCAAAATGATTAATATTAGCTACACTGTTTAGTTATTTTAAGCTTCATGTTCAGTAATTTATGGTGATGTTACTTATTTTTACTATAAACACTAGCTTTACTTCCTGGGTTCATTTTCCCAACAGTTTTGTTGCGTCGTTTAATAGAATTTTGTTCTTTGTCCAGCAGCTCGTAACAGTTGTTGACGTTCTATGTTAATTCGAGTTTGATTAAAAACTGGTCTCTTTTCTTGTGGAAATTCAAATTAAAAATCCCTGTGACTAAACTTTTCTCCGTATAAGTTCTTTATTTTCATTTATCCTTACGATATATAAATGTTAGTGTTATTTTATTTGCTCACATAATATTATCTAGATCTGGGAATTAAATATTATCGAGAGATGCTATCATTATTATCACACCATCAATAAAAATACTAAGCATTAAAATTCCCGAAATATAATGAACTCAATTTATTTAAAATTTAACAGCTGTGCAGTAAAATATTGTAAAATAATAAACGATTATTGATCTCTTGAGCATTTTAAAAACATAATATATTCTATCTTAACTACTTTAATGTAGAAAATATTGATTCTTTTGAAGTTTAAATAATATTTATGCAATTACATAAGAGTCATGTAGAAATTCAGTTATCAGATTAATTAATATAAATAAATCAGTTACGTGCTTGAAATTTGAGGAAATAAATGAAGAAAACTGCATACTAATGTAACATTTATTAATTTCGAATTGAATTGCAGTTTGTATTACTATTCTTTCGTGCATTTGGTAAAAATAATTGATAAATGATTCTGATACTTCATCCATTCAAAATATTTCAAACTACTTAATTTTTTCCCATCTAAATAATAGAATCAAAACTGTTATTACATTTACTATCTTATAATAGTACATATGAATGTATCAGAAATAAATTGCATATTACTTTTCAATTAAAAACTGATTTCTTACTAAATTCAATACATTAGCATGTATAGTGACAAAGGAGGACTTAATAGGATTATGCCACCATTCCGTAAATCTAAGACTGTGTTAACGATACAGCCTTGTAGAAAAACAAATTTAACTACAAAAATGCATTAGATTTACGTATCAAAACGTCATAACATTTAATATAAATTTTAGTTATTGAATAGAGTTGCACTTTTAGCGTTCAGAAAGGTGGAACAATTATTAAAACTCATATTCTAAACCGATGAATCTTTTATTAATCTTAATATTAACCAGTCGTATGTTTATTCCCAATAACTAAGTTCGTTTCCACAATTTTTATGATCATAATTAAAAATTTGTTTCAATTGAATAGTGTTAAAACCTTAATCTCTGTTAAATGACACATCGATCTGGATTAATAACTTAAGAAAATAAACGAATCAAATTCTACCAAGAGTAAATATTTTAAACAAATTTCCTAAATGCATCCTTAAAATTGAATCCTATTTCATTTGAATTTTAAATAGCATTCCTCTACGCATGAATTCAACATCTCTGGCGTGCCAAGTAAATCATCTTAGTGTTTACACCTGCATCTTTTACAAAAGGAAATAAAGCTCCTATAATCCCCGAAATAGTGATTGAATAAGCACATGACAAACTGCCAAGAAGTTTAAGATTCACAAAATATACATCATTAATACGGTACACCCTAACTTCCACGAAGCTTTTCAGATAAGTTTCGCAGCTTCACTTTCAGCTCTGTACTGGTTTAAAGCCCGATGCCTTAGAGAACTCCTGTTCCTTCTTAGAGGTATTTGTGTCAAACTTTCCTAAATGTATACTCGAAACTATTGGATACGATTCAGGCGACAAAGAATGGACTCTGGGAGTTGCTGTGTTGTGCAGGCCGAGTAATGAAAGGTTGGTTAGCTGTGACTTCAAACTGGAAGTAATATATCTCGAGAATGAAATTGGAGTGTAAGGCTTGGTTTCAGAGATTAAAGGGGACTGGGTATAAATTAAATTTATTAAATTGAATACTCATAAAGTTATGATTTTAAATCCTGTCGGTATCCCAAATGGAGACTTAGATTTTTATTCGTGAAGTTTCGGTCGTAGATTACAAATAAAGAGAGAGTAGGGAAAATGTTTTAATTTCACTTAAGTAAGATATTTTAACGATAAATACTTGAGTTGTAGACTTTATTTATTTCTCCTTCACATGAATTTAATCTGTTGAACTAAAATAGATTTTATTCTGTTCTTTACTTAAAAATAATAAAGAAATAACTAATTTTGTAACGTCAAAACCTTCGAGGCTTTGATGAAGATAAAAGTACAATCCTCTCAGAAGGTGGGAAGGAATAAAAATACTGGACATGACAGGACATATCACTTTCGGAGCACCTGCTGCATAGCAGCTCATTTCCACATCATAATAAGACAAAATAATTAAATAAATGCTAGTAACATAAGGGTGGGTGAATTTAATAAAAATGTCGATCTAGAGCGCAGAAGAAACTTAAATGCTAATAAGAACCATAAGCGCCGACCAGCCATAGAGATAGGAGGTCAATCTCCCATTTACTCACCGCGACTGAGGGTGCTTAGGTTTGGTCAAAAAGTTGGTTCGGGGACAAATCCCTCAGACTGCTACAAGCTCGCACAAAAGACCGTTAGAATTAAATTAATAAAGGAAAGGCAATTATACTTAAGGAAAGAAATTACACAATTTAAATATTCAAATTTAACTTTAAGAGTGAAACAATTAGTGGTTCCATCATGTCTATAAACATCCCTAATTATTGATGTACAGAAGAGTCAAAGCAGTAGGGGAAAATTAATTGGGGAGAGAATATATGTAATTGAAGTCATAGACTTCCGAGTCCAAAAGGAACACCCCACATCGGTGTTTAAGCCTTGGGGAAGGTGTTAAACAGTTGATGCTCTAGGTCTTTTCTGCGAGCTGAAAACAGTTGCGTCATATGGTATTAATGACTGAAGTGCTTCGTTTGGCACCTGAGGTAATTTAAGGAAGAATTTAAAAGAAAGCTGATGTATATATTCAGCAATGGGCTTAACTTTAAGGACCGAATATATGATTTCGTTCCGGACATAATATGGAGTATTCGCGATCTTACGTAATGTATGATTTTGGAAGATCAATCTCATGAGATTTTTAGCACTTGTGGATCCCCCGATTTGGGATCCATAAGTGAGGGTGAGGGTAGGCACAATGATGGCTTTGTAGGGGAGTAAATATGAAAATACTATCTTGGGACAATACTTAGATTTCTTTCATTTAATTTAGTCAACAATTTCTTAGTGGCTCAGTGGGTTTGTCCATTCCGCTAGAAACCTGCTAGGTTTAGGCGGTTCAGGCTCAATTACTTCCTGGTTGTAGTACTTCTCTTCTCTAAGTAAAACTTCCTTCGTGTGTATGTCCATTTACTTGACTCAGCTTGTCCAAATATTGTCTTAGCGCCATAAAACGCAATGGGCCTAACTTTAAGGTCCGAATGTATCAATCAATAATCAATCAACAATTTCTCTAGATTAGATAGAAACTATATTTAAAAATACTCCTGTGACACTTTGAAAAGCATGTGTAGTTTTAAGATGCGTCGCATTTTTTGTGATAGAAATACAGAGAGGGATCATTTGAATTTACCTATTCCAATATGTTGCGTGTGTTCTAACAATTCGATATAATATACAAGTACATTTATACTCAAATTAATCCTTTGAACGACACGGGATTTCCGTGTAGAGTAGTATTGCTTTTCCGCACAACACAACTCCTCAATGGCACATTTCCTTTAGGTGTGTATGGACCGAGGAACTCTAGTAATCCTTTCTTTCCCCATGGGAATCACTGTCTTTTTAGTAAATCTGGGGTCGTGCTACCGGATACTCAAGCGATTTTTTTCTTGCTTTCATCCGACTGCTCTGTTCCCAAATCCATCTTTTTTCCCTTTCGTAAGGTTTTTACTTATGGTAGCTAGGCCAAATATGACCCTTGCGCCATAAAACCTCAACTAGCCAACCTCAGTACACACATAATGACTAAATAACCACATCTATTGTTTGGAAGAATAAGGGGAAAGATCCAATCGGTCAAAACTGTTTAGAATTGATGTAGGGAATACTAGATTGTAGAACTGATATATGCGTATAAATCCCTCAGAGAATTAAATTTTTTTTTTTTATTTAAGTTATTTGTGTTATATTGCAGCCCTCGTACGTAGCTATAACGAGTCTGAAAAGAATTATCTTAAAAATTATGGATTTGAAAAAAGTTGCGCATGCCTTCATTTTTCAAAACAATTTCTAATAGCATTCCATACTCTCACTTGACAGCTACAAATCTCCATAAAAGCATCCAAAACCATTGTCTTTTAGTAAACGCCCAATAAACACACGTATTCTTGAACCTTCCTTTTCTTTCCAAAAGAAATATCCGCCAAGGAATTACCATAATGATTTACGACGTACAAACGCACCAGGATCGAACTCACCACTTCGCCTACCTCCTCCACCCTCCAAGATAATGGATGTCTGCCCCACACATTCGTGGAGCTTTATTATCATGTCGTTTAGGATTGCGGATTTGACCGCAGATTTTACTGCAAACAGTCCGAGCTCTTAGGCTAAAAGAATCCCAGCGCTCCATTACGTCCGATTGATTGGCGCCTGCCTGTCCATTCCGCTGCTACAAGTCTTCTCTTTTATGAAGGCGGGACCTGCCTTTACAACTGGCAAAAGTCTCATTGTGACTTTGCCCCGCTCATTTCAACCCGTCAAGCGTCCCTAATGTAATAGATATTCACTTACTTGTTCGGTGTCTTCGCTGCTGAGGACATTCGGTTTCATTTGAGGCTGGAGGGGAATGCTGAGAGCTTTCTTTTGGCACACTTTCGGGGTTTAGTGTTTTCGCTTTTCTTTTGTGTATTCTAACTTTTCTGGGTCTCTTGTTTGCGGTTATTTAGCATGTCACACTCTTAGTGATTATTGCCTCTGATGGAAAAACCTCTAATTTTAATTTAAGCCTGCAGAAGTATACCTGAAGCGTTTTCTACGACTATTAACGGAATGAGTTGGTCTACATCCACATGTTGTTGTCTAGGCTATAGTATCTTTCAGTATAGTACGTATCAGTATGTTCATTATAGACACTATAGGCAATAAGTAGGGTCAGTCTGTAGGAGACAATGTAGTCAATCAGTAGGTTCAGTATAGTCAAAATAGTCATCTACAGGTGACTAATATAGCATCATTCAAACTTTCTTAGGTCACTGACTCAAACTGATTTTTCTCAGTACAGTCAGTAGGCTCTGTACAGTCAATCAGTAGGTTCAGTATAGTCAATCAGTAGTCTCAGTACAATAAATCAGTAAACTCAGTACCGTCAATCAGTAAGATCAGTGTAGTCAATAGTCATCTAACGTTCACTTGTAGCGTACAGCCCAACGTTCACATTTGCCAACAACATATTCAAATATTGCAATACTAATTGTAATACGGTAATAATAGCTATTATCTTTTCTCGTATTTCATGTATGAATAATAGCTATTAGCTAATATTTCAAAATTCAACGAAATGCAATTGGAATTTAGCTTTTCTTCAGAAATTTTGTAATTATTAGTTGGTCTGTGTTCTAGGAGTTAACCTAGACAACTAGAAAACATTTTAAATCCAGTTGAGTGTTTTCTTAGTTAACATCTTACGTATTTTTGTGTGATATATAGACACGTGTAATTGTTATGAAACTTCAATATTTCTTACCATTCATTGGAAATGTGTTGAATGACGATATACTTTGTTTGCACCCTTTGTGCTTTTGTTTTTAATTACTTGAAAATGTTTGCAATCTGTGAAATATTCGTTTTTCTTTCTACCTATAAACTTTTACGATACAAGAGAATCGATTAGACTTCAGATATCTGACTTCATTTAAAAACGAACAAAATATTTTAAGCATAGTTTGCATAATTTTCAGTTTTCTTGTTTTGGTCTTTTCTGGGATTTAGATAAATCTTAAAATTTATTTTAACCGTGTTAAAAGTCCACAATATTGTCATTGGATGCATGATCAGATCAGAATGTAAATATGTTACAATTTACTGGCAACTTTACCTGCCAAGCATTCCTTATGTCATAGATATGTACTTACTGGTTCTATGTGTTCACCATCTCATCGTGGAGCACATTCGATCCAATTTGAAACAAGATGGGAACACTGAGAGGTTTTGTTTGGCATATTTTCATGGGTTTATGTCTTCGGTTACCTTTTTGTATGCATTCCTAACTTTAGTAGGTCTCTTAATTTTTATGTAAATCAGAAAGGTGAGATGCAGTTTTTAAAAATTGGATACTAAATAATGATTTTAAATTACAAAATTGTCAAAATGAGGTTTTTCCATAAATATAAGGAATAGTTCTGCATATTTTGGTCCATAGCTTATGCGAAATTTCCTTGTAAAATATTAGTTTGTGTGCCATTTGATGGATTTTGACAGAGATCTATAAAAGTCACCCGAAAACTCTCCTTACCAATTTTTCGTGTTATAACGCTTTTAAAATGTTAACAAATTATTTAAAATGTTCCCTTTTAAATTATGCGTGGTGCGTTTATTCTTTGCATTCTATACAACTAAGCCTAACTCATTAACTGACATTTTTAGAAAAGGCATTTTTTAACACTAAATTATTTTTCATGATAATTTCTCATGATGTTTTTCATGAGAAATAAATTGTCTTTTGTATTTGATTTGAAAGAAAATATAGTACTATCAAAATGTCTATAATTTTTATTTTTGACCTAAGATCTAATAGTTAGTTCTTAATCAGCTATGCTGTAAATTTTTTTGTAAGTTATGAGTTTCTGCTGTAAGCCGACGATATATTTGCAAGCTATAAATTTAATTAATCTGCCTTATTTGATTTCCCGAAGCGTTTGAATTAGAATTGTGAAACTTTCTGAATTTGCCATTTAGAATTATGCATTTTTGATAATTGTCAGATGATATTTTGGTACTCAAATAAAAGTGTGTACCAAAAATAATGAATAAGGTGACGAGACATGAGAGCAGAAAGCTCCATACATTCGCCCTAGGTTTAGAACCTTTCAACTTAACAAAACATGCCACGGAAATAGAGTGTAAAGATTAACAATGACTTAAAAGAACGTTTCATATGGAATTTTTCATTTCTGTTAACTGAAGTAAGAATTTCCAGGGAAGAATATAAATGATCTTTCAGTCTGGCATTCAAAGAGTATAAATGTTACATTTTTCATCCCATGCACGTTAACCTGAATATTAAATCTTTCGAAAGTCATGTATTTTCATCTTATTTGCTAATTTTATCACGGGATTTCTGAGCTAAAACGCATGCATTGTTTGAAGACACTATTTCAAAAATGGTGCAGCAGAGTTGTAGGAATGTTACACCCAATTTAACGGATTCATTTTTCATAGTGCAAGCATACATATGGAAATGAGATCACAAAAGAAAACTAATGTATGCCATACCAGACACTGTAAGTTATAAATGAATTTTTGCATCATACTGAACTTATTAAAAATAAATAAAAATGCCAAGGGAAGCACCAAAATGTGAAACGCATTTAGAAGAAACATGCGATAAGAGAATATTCGAATTGAAACGCAAAAGGGGCATAAAAACATTAATCCAAAGTTTATAATATTCATTAATGTAACGCTCTGAACAACACGATATTTCTGAGTAGTGTAGTATTGCCTTTACTCCATTACACAGTTGATGAAAAATAACCACATCTATTGGTTGATAGAATCCTAGGAAAAATTTATTAATCTAGAATGTCATAATTTATTAGAGGTCATGCAGGGAAGACTATTGCTGGCAGAACGTTTTTATGCGTGTGAACCCATCAGAGGGTTAATAGTTATGTAAGAGATTATAATAATGTTTTAAAGAGTACTGCATCATGCCCATATATCATATATAGGGCACCATCAGACATTTTAAAGATATGTATCCAAATTTTATGAAATTAAAGAGTACTGTAAGAGATAAGGAACTGTATTTTATGACATGAAATTCTTTTAAACACAACATTTTTTATGTAATTATCTTATATATATATATATATATATATATATATATATATATATATATATATATATATATATATATATATATATATATATATATATATATATATAATAAGTACTTATGCGTTTCAAATAAGTAAACAAGATAATGAAAACATGCATTAATGTTAGAAATCAAAAACCTAAATATATGACGGCGTGAAGCAAATAAAAGAAATATTTACGAACTAGACAACCTTTTAAAGTTTAAAATATATGCAGTTCGGCAAAGAAATAATTTTATAGAAGTATTTCGCTACTTTTAAGTTATAATATATGTTATTTATTATTAAAACGGATATAAAATTTATTATCAAGGAAATTAATTATCTACCGTATATCAGTGACTTTACATACTAAATCTCTACTTCCAAAAGTAAATCACATCAAATATCTAAAAATGAAGAAGAAAATTTAAATTTTCAGCTGTAATTCTCGATTAATCGAAAATCTGTATTAAAAAATAATGTGTGGTGGCTAACATTTTAAAAACCTTATGAGGAAACGGAATTTATCTAATGACCCGAAGCTGTTTCGCTTAATTTAGTCACCATCTGCCCTTGTCGAGGTTTATTAATTGATTCCTTCGTTATTACGGTACTGGAGGGACTCCATTTTTATCTCTTTTTTCTTTTACCAAGTTTTATACTTTAATAAGCTGAACCACTGATTTTAACTACTTTTGTAAGCGCTTTACTTTTAAGCATTCGAGTTCCGGAATCATGGCTATTGAGTTGAGAATGTATTGGAGGTAAAAAATACATTTTTAGCGAATATGAAAACGGATTTTTGTTTGTGGATCCAGTCGTCAAAGGGATCTTTTATTTCATCTCGTAATGAAGCAATGGAATTTTTTTTTGTTTATTTCCTAGTGTGTATAGAAGGATAAATATTTTGAAATCAAACACGTATAAGTTACGAATCAGTGTTCTAATGCAAAAAAAAATGTTTGAAATTCAAATATCAATGGAAATGTTTCAATCAATGAGATAATTAAAAAAAATATATAGAAAATTACAAGTCAAAATAAAAGTATTTTAATTGGCTTGATTTGTAGTACTATTCTGTCAGATTCAATGTGAAAATATTTTAATTTGTTGAGTTGAAACGCACATTTCATATTTGAATATAGAACTATCATACGTTTCATGTCATGCGAGGGCAATTAATAAGTAGAAATATATTTTTATTTTGTCTATTAGACACTAAATGTTGCAAAAATTTTACTGATATTGTACTCTACATAGTATATTAAATCACTACCTTTACAACTGTTAACAAAAATTTATATTTGTTGAATGTTTAAAATGACTTGAAAAATCCCCCTGTAAATTTGTTTTAGTGAATTTCTTAATTGCTTTTTCGAAGAATTAATTGTATAATTATAATTTAATTGCATTATGTAAATTATCAAATTATCAAGTGCAATACTAATATGTAGTTTGTAAAATTTATATACTTGACATTCAATATTACAATACTTCCTGAAACATTAAAAATAGTTTGATAATGTACACATGTCTTTTCATTGAATAACATTGCTGACTAGTTTGTACAAAAAGTAAGAAAGGAAGCTGAATTATTGAAAACACTTTTATTAATATAATTCCTTTAAAAAAGTGCATTAATGATTTATGTGCGCTTAATTCTAAGAACTATAAGAATTATCCATTTTGGGATAAAAGTTAACTTATTCATTTCATGTGTGTGCAAAAAGATGAGAAATACATAATGAAGCTTCCAATTTCTATTTAACTGCTAATAGTAAATAATGAATAAAATCAGAAACTGAAAACATTTCTCATTCTCCAAAATACAAATATAACTCATAATTATTAACAAAAACAATTTGCCTCTCTACAATTGAAGGTAAGTGACAGATACAAAAATTATAACCGTGTGCACAGTTAAAACTACAATTATCTTCAGAATTTACTTTTTCATAAAAAATTCGTATTCATTTAGTCTTCTATTAAGCTTAAGAAAGTTGCTTTTCGATACTCTTTCAAACGTATTGATTGTTAGCTTCACAAGCAACTACTCTCGTCGTTTCATTTGTTCACCGAACGCTGGAGATTAAGAAGAGCGGATAAAAACAACTCAACTCCTCTCTCCCTAATGATTTCAAACTAATTTTCAATCATATTGGAGCAGTGAATTTAATCCCGAATTCTCAGAAAATTAACCTTTAGTTTTCAACTGAATTGATAGTGGATGCAGTTAAACCTTCTTTTCCCACAAAATCCTCTTCATTACATGTTAAATGTAATCTTGCTTCATTAATTATTTCAAACCAGTTACGATTTCAAATGACTTGAGAAAAATTTCTTCTTCGCTAGCGAGCATCACTGCTGACATGTAATTACTGTTATTTCGCCAGCTTACTTTTTCGAAACACGTGCCTAAACTGTGTTATATATATCTCTCGATAAATATATATACCCTTAGAGAGAAAGTAGTCGAATTTGTTTTCCGAGTAATTTATTTTTGGAGTAAGAAGTAGTTTCTGAGGTTTTAAGCCTCTTTGCGTTTCAATTATAGATACGTTAGTCCAGGTTAATTAAAATTAACATTGTTTTTATTCTTAATTTTTAGTAAATATATCAATAAACTTATTCGAGTTTTAATCTTTATTGATATATTGGAAATGCTGATATTCTTCAGAAAAATAAACGTAGGTTACTAATGTGAAACCAGTGTGGGCAGTTTTCTATTACACTGACCAGGTTATATATTTTAGATTTAATTAAAGAAAGCACATGGAAAACTTTCTCATTACTTTTGTAGTATTGAAGTTTGCTAGTTGTAAGAAAAAAAGTAATACCTTATAAACCTTTCTTGTAGCTGTGTTAATATTAAACTGTGGTGTCTCAAATAGTCTGAATGTGACAGAAATTGGGAAAATGCCATGTTAGAACAATTCGCAAGTAAAACTTGAAAGTTGTTATTGATAGCTAATTTGTTGGCTGAAAAGTATAAAATAAGAAGTTTCATTTTCACTTAGAAAGAACAAACAATAACACCATTATTTCTGGATTCAGGCGTATCCCAAAGTGAAATCTACCTTCAGATACAGAAAGTGTTAAATTAATTGTCAATTAAACAGTTAAATGTATGCAAGTATTTTAGAACCGAATAAAGTTAACCCGTTTATCGATAATTTTAAACACAGGTATTATAGTGTTTACTCGTTTCTTATATTCTAAAAAGATTTTTTTCTCCTGAATTTACAATGACCTGTCTAAGCACAACTCAATGGTTTAGGCCGTACATTTGTATTCTTTTGACCCCACATTCCCCAGGAATTCAAATAATTTCAACATGCATAATTAAAGGTTCATTTGTCTTCAAATGCATCTTATGGGTTGACTGTTTCTACATAAATAATCCATTTTATGTTCTGATACATTCAAATGTTTACTTAGCCCCATTAATAGCTGCTAAGAGACAAAATGCATATCACTAAAACAGTAATAAATTAGTATTATACTGATTCTGAAATACATATTACATTATTATAAAATTAAGTGCATGTGAAGAGTCTTCTTTTCGCTAATTTAATTGCAAAAACTGTATAGATTAAGAATAAACTCTGACCACATATAATTCACATTTTGATCAAAATCATCTTTTTATTTTTGTTGACAATGTATATTGGCAATATATTACACAGACGAAGTGCAAAATAATTTCACTTAATAGCCACATTGGTTTTACTCTAACGACTTTAAGAATGAATTAAAGTCTATAAACACTTTTATTTTTATTAAATAGAACTGAACAAAAGATCATTTCAGGTTGATATTTTTTAAATCATTAAAGTATAAGTATTAATATAGTTTAAATTGCCAGTCTGATATTCCAATAACTTTCGAGATATTATGAATTCGTAACGGCACGTTTCCCTACAGATAGATTTTTTACTGATACAATAGTTCACTACTTAAAATGCTCATTACATCTTTGAAGTCGAATTAAACCCTGAAGTTTTCACAAGCACATAGTGCTTCTGCAACCTGCAGTTTTTCTTGCATGATTTATGCCCTCAGAGGCACATCACTTGTAGGCGTGTACAGGCTTTACGGAGCCAAGGTACTTTAGTGATATTTTATTTCCACGTGGGGTTTATTGTCTTTAGTAAACATGGGAAACCAAGGCGATCTATCTCTGCTTTCAATCCACTAACATGTTCTTCTATCTTTTTTCCTTTCACGACATTTTTTACTTGACGTTGTCTTTTGTTTAGCGCAGTTTGACCAAATATGGTCTTTACGCCATAAAAAGCCGAAATAACCAACCAACTTGTATGATTTATAATCAGTTGTGACCTTCTGGACCAATAGAATCTTTCCTATGATTTTTTCATCCAATCGAAGTGGTTATTTAGCCATTAAGCGTGTTGAGGTGTGAAAGGATCACTACAATACTCGGAAAACGCATGACGCTCAGAGGGTTAATTAAAAATTGCAATTCCAGTTTATGAAAATTACAATTTCTAGTTCATGAAAAAGTTTTGAAATTTGAATTGTACCATTTAAATTTGTAATTCCTCTAATGCAACCGGCGAAAGGAACAGCTTTTGAAGCCCCCCTTTAACTGTCATGGTTTAGTGGGCGTGTTCACTGCGCTAGCAACCTGTGAGCTGTAGGCAGGTTCAATTCCTCCACGGGTGTATTGCTCTTTTCCGTGTTAATAGGTTTATTGTGTGTTTGTCTATTAAAGCAGGTTATTTTGTGTTTGAATTAAGTTGGTCAAATATGGCCCTTACGCCATAAAACTCAATGCAATCAACCAACCCCTTTTTCTGTGGTTTCTATATCGTTTCGTGTAGCCCTAACCATCTGGGAATATATTCCTAGTTTGAAGGAATGTATGCGTACTTTATGTTGGAAATTACTGTTGCAAAAGAACACCCACGGATTGAGTATTTTAAGCGATCAAACGTACATTTAAATTCGTCTCAACCTTTTTGAGCAGATAGCACTTATGGGTAATTCATTTATCTTTCGCCTCGCATGCTGAAAGCTTTCAGTCAAAACTAATGCAGCTTTTCACTACTTGCTGATGAATTAACACCTTCGAAACTCTTTTCGCTTAAAGATTGTAATGACGAACTCAACAGAAGTGGCCGCGTGCGCAGCTCATTACAATTTTCTTAATTTCCAAAACCGAAGCAAAAGCTGTTTCATTTTCGTTTTTATATTTCCTTCCCGTCATTACTTTCGTGGCAAAATACGAATTTTCTTTAATGACTTTGCTCTCACGTTATTTCGATTGCTGTGAGTTGAATTTAAATAAGGTGTACTAAAAGTATCTTTTTTTATGCTTCGGCCTTTTCTTTCTTCTGGTGTTGTGTTGATGCAGAAATTCGTTTTTCCTCCTTATGACTTGCAGAAGTGGAAGCTAATGAACTCAAAACAACTAACTTTTCCACTTTTCTTTTAAGTCGTTTTGAATGGTGGCCTTTTTTTTCTGTGGCGCCGAATTTCGTGTTTTGCGCAAAATGGATGAAAAATGCAAATTTGATTCGAGGATAGCGAAAAGGAAATTATTAAATAATAGTTTTTGCAAAATGCTTCTGGTCTCTGGAAATTGAAATTTAATTGCGCATTTCTACAATATCGTTTGATGGCAATTCATAATTTTTTGCACAGAGTTTGACAATCGTAAGTATCTTCCAATAAAATGGTTTCTTGTTCTTGGTTTGTCGCTTTATGGTCGCATTTTGCTAACTTTACCAGGACTACCGCCTAACTCTCGTGGTTGTCTCGACGAGATATCTCGTCACTAGCAAAACTGACCCGATCTTGATGGACGAAAAATATCGTCTTTAGGGGAAAACTGACCAGATCTGTTCATCATAAAATAATCGGCAGTATCCTGATGACGAGATATCTCGTCATAAGAAAAATTGGTCAGAACTTTATGGACGAGATATCTCGTCGAAACCACTTGGAGACGATCCTCTAAGTGTTATGAGATTCCCGACAAGTATAGTATTGCTTTTTCCGCACAGCAAACGTGGTTCAGTATCCACATCTAGTGATGGAAAGAATCCTAGGAAAGATTCTATTGAGTCAAGAGGTACAAATTGGTGAGACCATGCAGGGAACACTACGGTTTGAAAAATGCGTGGTGTTCCCTGCGTGATTTCTCACCAGTTTAGATTGCGTGTGAACCCCTTAGAAAGTTAGATGGAGTCCAAGCCACTACGAACATCCATGCCTGATTGTACGCCATGAGTAAAATGTGACTGGGTATTTATTTTCTCTCAATCATATTATTAGTAACTAGTTTTTAACCCTCCTGGTGGTTTATCTTCATGTCGAAAACTGCCCTGTAATGGTCAGTTTCTGATGCAAAATCCTGTTCCAAACTGGCATTAGTTCTGGGCAAGGGACAAGTTGTATTTCCTACTTGGATCCTAATTTCATATAAATTAATATGGAGCAGGTTTTTCTTCTTGACGAGGTAACTCGTCATTAGCAAACCCGGCCATATCTTGGTGGATGATATATCTTTTCATTAGCAAAATTGACCAAATGTAGGCGAGATATCTCGTCAAAAGCACTTGGAGGATTAAGATAGCATTTTGTATACTAGTCTGTTATGCGATTGTTCCAGAATTAGAGGCTCCTGGTGCGATCTGCGAATACTTTTGAAGAGACCGAAGTAAGTTTTGAGTTCAACCATTAATCCAAAAGGTTACTGTCAGCAATAAATTGCATTCCAATAAACCATTTATTCATTCATGGCCATCTGCCTTAATGTGAGGGACTGATGTCAAACTGACCCGCCTTCCCATTGGGCACACACGATTCATTTATCGTACTCTTTTGTTGGGCCTGAGAGTCCCTTTTTGTTCTTCAGATTTTACTGTTCATGATTTTTTGATTGTATGTCCTTCTTTTAATCAATTTCGCTTAAAATTTTTAAAAGTACAATTTTAAACAAGATATTATATTTTATAGGAGAGGGAGGAGTGGTCCCAATGTTATTCTTTTCCCATTGTTAAGAATCTTTGGATTCAACAACCGGATTTAGAGATTTTTACTTCTCATCATTTTCATACTTTTTATATTGTACAACATGTTGTGGATCTACATGTTTATTAATCATCATTTTATGTGTATTCTGTATTAACCATTTGTTTAGTTATTTTCATATTATTGTGTGTGTGAGCCATATCTATTTCATCAACAAATTAAATTCATGTTTTAAATCTATAATTTGTTTAACTACCTTTTATGCCATTAGGCTACTTGTTTTTTAAATTTCTTATTTTATCTTTCTGCGCTTGAATGTTATACTGACTTTGCTTTTAAAAACTTTTCATCTATATTGCTTTTATTGTTTTATTCTTAGCGCAGCTTGTCTTGTCCGTTTTTGGACCTTGCGCCAAAAAACCCCCATCCAATCCAAAAGGTTACTATTCTAGCACTTATTTTAATCATTTCATGTTTGAAGGAATACTCAGAAATAAAAGTGGAATGATGTACTATATTCGCGAAAAAATAATTCGATAAACATACTGAATAATTCTGCACACTTTGTTGGCTTTCATCAAATTAGAATTATTCTGTTAAATCACTTCCCGTTTCCAGGAATCAAATTACAAAAAGACTAGTATTTAATATTTAACAGATCGCAGGAAAAAAAAAGATGCTTGAAAAAACTAGACCAGCCACAAATAAACAGGCGTGATGACGAAGAAATGAAAAAGTGACTTTAGACTTTTTTGAAGAATTTCCGACAGTTTATAGAAGCCCTTAAGAAAGAAAAAAATGAAATGTTTAGAAGAAATATTGTTATAGGCGCAAAAGCAAAAAAGAAAAACAAAATTGGAGAAAGACAAAAAACGATAAGGGAAAAAATGCCTCGACTTTCAAAGCGAATTAGTAAACATGGAGATTTTTCCCCCTTTTTCCATTCGCGAGCCTTAAGTTTTACGGTGAAATCCCCCACAAAATTTCCCTATTTATTTATTTCCAATTTCCTTTTTCAAAAATCACCGCTTCATCTGCGGGTCTTCGTCCTCTTTTCCGATTCATTTTCGTTAGAGCTTTCTTTTTCGGTTCGTTACTCCACAAACAAAACGCTTCTTTCGAAAGAAAAGGCAATATATGAGGAAGGAAATGTATGTTAAGACCGATGAGTCTTATCAGAAAAAAGCGATAGATTTTCTTAAAATGCATTATGAAAATAAAACGAAATGAGGAAACACAAACTAGAGAGGGTGCAGAGATGAGGAATAAAGTACAAAGATGGTCTGGTAATACTGTTTGTTTTTTATTAGCGTGAGTATCAAGATAGCTATTTCAAATCAGATACTTGACCTCAGTCTTACATTAAATTGTCTCAAACCATATATTTTCAAAATGTTTCAAATGGTCTTTTATCGACTAAGAATTGTTGGCATTAAGTTGAGAGCAAAGAGAAATATTCATCTGGGAAATTCGAATTTCAAATAAATTCTGACAGATTTTCTGGTGCTAATTAACCCTCCAAGTGGTTTTGGCGAGATATCTCTTCCATCAAGATGTAACTAGTTTTGCTAATTGCGAGATACCTCGTCCATCAAGATCTGACCAATTTTGCTGATGACGAGATATGTCATAGATCAAGATCTGGCAAATTGTCATGATGACGAGATATCTCGTCCAACAAGATTTGATCAGTTATGGTGATTACGAGATACCTCGTCATCAAGATATTACCTATTTCTTTATAACTGTATCGAGATCTGGTCAGTTTTTTCTAATGACCAGATATCCCGTCCATCAAGATCCGAGCCAGTTTTGCTAATGACAAAATATCAAGTCCATCAAGATCTGACGAGATATGTCATAGATCAAGATCTGACCAATTATTCTGATGACGAGATACCTCGTCCATCAAAATTTGACCAGTTATGCTTATTACGAGATACCTCGTTATCAAAATATTGCCGATTTCTTTATGGTAATTAGATCGAGATCTGGTCAGTTTTTCTAATGACCAGATATCTCGTCCATCAAGATCCGGGCCAGTTTTGCTAATTAAAATGAACCTCGCTGAGACAACCACCAGGAGGGTTAACTATCTGAGAGTTATGCACTCATTATTCCAGTATGCAAATTATGTTTCCCTGTATCACTTTCTAACCAATACCAGACTTCTTGAATAAGAGAATCCCTTCATGGATTCTTTCAACCAATAGATATGTCTATTTAGTCATTATGTAAGCTGTGAGAGAAGAGCAATACTACACTACTCGCAATCGCATAGCGCTCACAGGGTTAAGAAAGAAAATAAGTGTTCATTCATTATGTAAATATAATAAGTGGAATTTTGAATATTCATCTACTTCTCACAGATATAGTCCCGGACAAATTTGGGATTTTGAGTATTCATCTATTTCTCGCTGGTCTACTAGTCTCGGCCGAAGTTGTGGGATTTTGAATGTTCAACTATTTCTCGCTAGTCTACTAGTCCTAGTGGATAATTAAATAAACTTGAAGATGTGAGATCTCACGGTAACGAGCAAATTCGAAAATGTTAATTCAGCCGGTTAAAAAAGATTAAGAAATGGCCGATTGGTAGACGTAGATTTTGTGTCAGTCAAAATAAATATTTGTTCATTGTCTAATTACTTGCTGTCCTCGTTTATTGTCAAAAATAACATAAAACCCCTAGACGTCACTACCGAAAAGGTTTTCATATATATAATGAAGCAAATTAAGTATTTCTGGAATATTTATAATACAGTTTCTTGTACATTTATATCCATTTATTTATTATTGCGAGTTCGAAACTTGGTTCAGAGACACGGGGTCCAGTCGTGTACAAAGGGGACTGGTGCACGTTAAAACTGTCATGGCCTCAGATGTCCTCACGTTGTCGGGGTGTGGATGTTTGGAGAGTGGGATGCCAACTCAGGAGTTCTCGTTATCTGACCGAGGTTCAAAATTGCGAGCTTTCTTGGATCCTTCCCTTAGGGATTGATCCCGGACCGTCACCAATAGCCCATTGCGTTGTTCCAGTGTGAAGTTAATTCAACCACCTACCTTATCTGCGATTAATAATTTTCTTCAGTAATTGCACAAGAAAGGTTTGCTTTGTAAATATAATATAAATTTAACATTCTAAGCTTCGAGATTTCCGAAGTGAAAAGTCTTGCTTCTTCGCCACAATACAAATAATGACTAAATAAAGACATCTATTAGTTGAAAGGGGCTCTCGTAGCTCAGTGAGTTACTGCTCTAGCAACCTTCTAGTTGTAGGCGTAAAAGGTTCCATTCCTGACAGGTGCATTCCTCCGTGGGTGTATTTTTCTCTTCTGTGTCAGTAATAATTTTCATGTGTGTATGTCTATTACTTGATAATGTATGTTTCGTGTCTGACGTAGCATGGCCAAATATGACCCTTGTGCCATAAAACCCCAAAACAACCAACTATTGGTTGAAAGAATCTTACGCGCAATGTTATAGGTCAACAGTTTGAATCTCATTAAAAGTCATGCAGGGAAGATTGTGGGTTGCATGGTGGAATTATGTGTGTTAACCCAACAAAGGGTTAAAAAATAAATGAAAATTACAAATATCAGTGAATATAGTTTTACATGTTTTAGTTAACTAAAAACACTGAACGCATGCATGCTTTTTTAATGTTCTCTGATGATTTTTATCAGTTATATAGTTCTTTAAACTAGGATTACTATTTATACCTTTAACAATAAGGCGTAATATAAAGTAATAATATTAGTGAGTTTGTTGAATTATATTCATTAAAGATTCTTTAATTTGAAATCAAGTTAAAAATGGACTAATTTCTGGTTGATATTTTGCTCTACATGAAGTATCTCAGTCGCAGAAATAATTTATTTTCATGATTATTGAATTTTCACTTTCAGTAAGAGATTTTGTAGAGTGCATGAGTCCTTCTTACTTTAATTAAAAAGAGCTTATACTTGAGTAGAATATACAGGTAACTCTTGGTGTTCCAAATGGAATAATAATCCTAATTAGTCTTAAGAATTCTAAGCATTTTTGTTAAGAATTTCTTCACCTAATTTAATTTTCATTTCTCTAATTTGACTGTGACAAAGAGGCTCTACTTATCTCCAAAAGTGAATGTTTACTTTCTTTCGACTTTAAAAGCCCTGCACTTGTAATTAATTAGTACCTTTAAAATAAGTGGACCAGTTACATTTCCTGATTCAGAAAAGAATGCGACTTTAGTTTAAAAAAAGGTCAGTGATTTACATTTTCGTTATTAGTAAATGAATAGATTTTTCTTTATAAATTCCGATTAGGAGTGCGTATTTTCGCAGGTAGTGCTATCTAGTTGGAACAACTGATGCTAGAAATGTTGAATTAAAATATATTTACATAGTAATCATAATGCATAAAAGACAAAAATTGGCCATGACGCACGTGAATTACTTTTTATATTCGCTTTCTCATTGGTTAAAGTTATTAAATTATCTTCCTCTCGTTGGTTAGAGTTATTAAATTATCTTCCTCTCGTTGGTTAAAGTTATTAAATTATCTTCTTGGTTAAAATTCCATTTAAATACTTTCACGAGAAATTGATCGTGTGCAAAAAATTAATATTAAATCAAGAAATAATAGCCAAAATAAAACTCATCGAGTTTAACCGATAGTTTAAATTCACGAACTGAGTTTACAAATTTGGTGTATATTGAGGTAATATTATGAGTCAAATTCCTGGAATATATTTTATCAAATGATATTAATTTGACAGTAAAAATTTGGTTTTATATTTTATCAAACGATAATTATTCATTTTAAAGTAATATTTTATCTGTTTTTAAACGATTTTAATAATGTTTTAATTAACTTTGTTTCATAATTAAATTTACATACTTTATTGATATCCTTTTGCTGTATGGCAACAAAAAGGAAATAAAAATGAATTAATAGATGCTTCATAAAGATATCGGTGTAAAAACTTCTTGGAATTTGTTAATGATGATTATATTTATTGGATTAGAAGAAATCTTAACAGGTCTTGATCTCGTCATTATAAAAAATCGGCAATATTTTAAAGAAGAGATTCATCGACATTAGCAAAATTAATCATATCTTAATGGACGATATATCTCGTCGAAACCACTTGGAGGGTTAAGTTCCCTTTCAAATATATTCCGAACTAAGAATGAAGCATTCCATAACTTATTGTCATTTCTTGGAAGGAGGTTTTAATTTCGCAATTATTTTTATATTTTTTGAAATACGTAGAATGCGCTACGAATACAAATTACTTTTGACGTCTATTACATTTTTTAAGAAATATAGAACCGAACCGTTAGAACAAAAAGTCCTTTTACATAGTCTGGCGCCTTCCTTTCTTTACTTTTACAATTCGAAGGATTGAAACAAAGAACGAAAAACATGGAAACTTCTTTCTTAATTGTTTGCCCTACTAATGAAGCTATTAAAGCGCAAAATTCTTGTTTAAACACGAAGAATAGTAACTTTTAACGAAGTCAGAGTTTTAAAACATTACCTATGGGAGTTGTGATAATTTGATTTCTACGCCGTCCTCGAAATTCTGAGAAATTTCTCGGTTATACCATTTTCTATCCATTTTTACTTCTTTTTAACAAGAATGGCTTGCGAGGACTTGTTCTAAGTTTTAGTTCTTTTAGCAACACTCGTAATTAAATGTGAAATTTTTTTATTCGAGCCGTAAACTGGATACACAAATAATTTTTGTTATACATTCAATTTTTTTATTGAATATACACATCGTCAGCTTATAAAGCAGAAATTCATTTGCTGGCATTTCTCAGAACTGCATTTTTTGCACTAAATGCTTGTTTTCTTGATACTTAAAAAGCTATAGTAATATTGCAATATATTGGAACAAAAGTATAACACCATTAAAACGCTTAGTATTTTTAGTTTCGACTTGAAATCTAATAGCTAGTCTTTTAACGGCTGTACTATAAAATTAATTTTTTGTCAGTTAACGAGTGTTTGCTCTGAGCTGACGACAAAAATTTAAAATATGCTTTAATAGACACATAAATCTCTGATATAAATTTCGTTATTGGTATATTATTCTTACATAAAGTGTTCAAAAGCTATGTAAAACTATTTACAGGTAATATTTTATCGAGACTTACCGTACCTTAAGTACACATTTTTTATTTCTTTCACATAGCTTTTCCTTTTAAACGATTTTAACATCCCAATTCTTAAACTATATGAAATAAGACCTTAAAAACTTTAACAAAACTAGATATGCTACAGGAACTTTGAAATTTCTCTTCTTTTTCCTGACTTTACTTTCATCAGAAGACCAAGAGTTGAACTGTACACAAAAATGTTAGAAACCTACACTACTAAAGTACCTTAATCTTAAAGAATTCGAGAATGTACTTTTAGGTGCCTTTATAAATATTTCCTTTTGCTATCAAGATATTCCGTACCACACCAAAAGCTTATAATGTACTTTACATCAACCATTATCTATATATCTTGTGAACTTGAATTATTTTATCAAATAACCACTACTATGTTGATACCATTTCGTACAAACTCACTGATATGAAGGAAAGAAAAATATGAATTAGTTGCATCCCCAGCTGAGACTTTCACCTAGTAAGGTAAGTTTTTGTTTTCAATACATTAAAATGAAGTGTTCGAATCCCGTGTAAGGTGACATATTTCTCAGTTGTGCTTTAAGTCGAAAATTGCAAAAGTATGATCTCGCATGTTTTTCTCCGAATTTTTGATACCTTTAAAAGAGAAAAATGTTTTTCCATAAGTTCTAAATGGGTCATGTTTTGGTTATATGTGGTAAGTTTTTAGAGTAGCTTAAAGTTCTCTTAAAAAAATCTCTTATCTCCTTAAATTATAAAATTCCTTATCTCCTTAAGTTATAAAATTCCTATTCCTTCCTTTAGATCGAGGATCTAAATGCCCGTTAACCCTCCAGGTGGTTTAGACTACTTATCTTGTCCATCAAGGTCTGGCCAATTTTGCTAATGACGATATATCTCGTCATAAAAGATATTGGCGATTCTTTTATAATGACGAGATCTAGACCTGATCAATTTTCTTGTAATGACGAGATATCTCGTCCCAAAAGATCTGGTCGGTTTTGCTAATGACGAGATACCTCGTCGAGACAATCACCAGAAGATTTAAGATTAACCTTCTCTCTGCCTCAAGCTAAATTTTTTGTTATAGCTGTTTTTTTAACATATTTAGCTCTTCAAAGTACGGCATTCTTTCTATCAATCATCTGCAGTAACATTATGACTCAATTCTATTGAACGGTTAAAGAAGCCCTACCAATCATAATCAATCAAAGCAATAGCTAACCTCCCCTAATATCAGAAGCAAACGTGAAGAAATTTAGGTGGGGAGAGGTATTCGTAGTCAAGTAGGGGTGGAGGGACAATAAAATACCATAAAAAGTGCCCAATGAATACGCTTGGGAGAAGTACCCAAGGAATAAAATTCAGTTGAATTCTCTCTCTACATCCGGGCATGCATAATGGCATGTCGTGGGCTGCTGGGATCGTGGAGTAATTTAACAAATGCGGGGGTGGCCGGTCATGTGACCGTTCATCTGCACTGCAGGGCACAGCTGCACGCGTCATTACAATGCACCCACCCCCGACGCCCCTTCGGACCTGATTGCCCAGATATAGATGACGGCCATGAAAGAGCTGACGAATGTTAAGAGCTCGCGTCATTGCCAACACCGCGGAAAGAATATGCCTACTTTGTGGGTTATGACCAGAAGACTGAAAATTTGGGGGCACGCCTTGTCTCATCCGAGGTAGGCATAAAATCGAATTTTATTTGTGGGGTTAATTTTGTGTGTCGTTGAATGGAACTGACGAAGTGAGAGTAACCCGCTTCGGGATTTTGGCTTTGAAGACTTTAGGTGTCTTACACTGTTGACTTTTACGGTTGCTTTTTGAAGAAGACGGAAATAAAAATTGTTTATTTCTTTTGTACAATGTGCTAATCCGCGTGACCATATCTTTTAAATTTTGGCCTTGCATGTATTGGGCTCAAGAAGACATCTTAAGTAATTTGGCTTTCTCGTATGTTTTGTGAAAGATGTAAAGTTATGTGTGCATTCCTTTTTATGTGTGCATATGTAGTATATCTACATCTGAGTCTGAAGATGTTTCCACTGAGAACTTTCCGGCTGCAATTTTCGTGGTAGTCCGGCAGTAGTTCGGAAGTTTTTATAGTGGTACTTGGTTGAAGATTGAAAAGACGAAATATGGATACTCTGCACGTATTCTGCATAAAGTTACATTGCGAATGGATGGTTGCTTTTGAAAGAAGACGTAAAATAAAAAATATTTACGATTTGTAGAATATGAAAATCCACTTGAGCATGTTTTTAAAACTTTGGCCTTGAAGACATTGCGCTCAAGAAGACATCTTTCGTGATATGGCTTTCTGTTACGTTTTATGAAAGATGCAAGTTTTGTGTTCTACTTACTATGTGTGCATATGTAATATATCTGCTCGACAATTTGAGTCCAAAGATGTTTGCACTGAGAAGTTGTTTCCCCACAGTACACGTCGGAAGGTTTTATATTGGCACTTGGTTGAAGATTGAAAACACGAAATGCGGATAATCTGCATGTATTCTGCATGTGTAAAGGTACGTTGCGAATCATCTGCTGCACGTTTGAGATTGAAGGTTCTATTTTGTTACCAGAAATATATACTACAATACATATATATACATACTATATCCACTACAAATTATCAATGTAGAACAGCTGAATGTCACCTGAAACGAAATTTGTGTCGACCTTACAAATGGTGAGATATCTCGTCCATCAAGATCTGACCAATTGTGCTAATGACAAGATAGCCTGTCATCAAGATACTGCCCATTAGTTTATGACGAAGAGATCAAAATCTGGGCAGTTTTGTTAATGATTAGATACCTTGTTGAGACAACCACCAGGAGTGTTAAACAGAAATTGAAGTAAATTATAACCAGCATGAGACATGGTCCATCGTTTGCCCTGAATCTAGTCCCGTTACTTTCTTGTTTCACAACGCATTTTCATTGAGATGTCACCTGATTCAGGATTCGAGAGAAGAACGTATGTTAACCTGCATGTATAGGTTGACAGGACGCTCGACATTGGAGTCATTGCCTTTGCGAAAACAACAGTATTCTCTTTATGCATTTGCTTTTGTTTTGCGTTGGTGAAGGTGGATATAAATATGTTTGCTTTCATGAAGTACTGATTAATACTTCTTGGTTTGGAGACAGCAAAAAATTGTATTTCAATGAACTCTTTAGTAGATAAACATTAACTGTGGTTTGATGATAATGTACCTATCTGTAGCCTTTTACAAAATATTTGGGGCTTACGTGTGTCAAAATGTATCGTTTACCCCTATGATGTCGTAAGATCTGTTCGGTTTTTAAAATTGGTCTCATGAGGCTCATTGAACATTTGGTATTGTTTAAATAGCAATTTCTATGATAAGCATGTAATTCGTACTCATGCAGTGGGAATTTTTAATTTGAGCCTGAAGACAGAACGTCATATCCATATTGTAAGAAGATTTATCGATCTTCTAAAATCATATCGACAAACCTTCCGACCATATGCTGTGGTGAAAATATAGTAAGGCCCTTTTGATCCTGTTTTGACTTAAGACGGCCTAAGAAGTGGTTCTATGCTGGTTGGTCATCTTTCCCGTCTTAGTGATTGGAGTATTGCTGGCTTTTAATAAAGATGAAATCTAAATGAACTAACTTTGAATTAGCTTTAGTGAAGTTAAGGGAGAAATTAATATTCGTGTTTCTAAATCTGATTTTATAGTTATCTAAATCATCGTGTATCAGTGATGTTAATTTATTTTATTGAAAAATGATACTACCAAATATGAATTGCAAAGTAATTTTAATATCAATACATGAAAATTGATGCATATTTGGTGCTTACAAAGTGTGTACACTTATAAAGTGTGGCGATTATTTTCAGCTTTGAATTTATTTAATGTTCTAACGTGTGGCTTTCACTGTATAAATCGTAATTGAAATGTAACCTGATATGTGCTAATATTCTCGTAAAAGATTTAATTGCTATTTAAATTGTGAAATAATAACTATCAATAAATTGAAACTTGACAACACAATTCTTCGAAAATAGTTTATTTCCTGAACGATATGAAAATATTCAGATGAAATAAATCGTTCTAACAGTTCAAAAAATACTGATATCTTTAAGTGTAACCAAAACAAGAATCTGGAAATGTCTATTGTGTGTGCTCACATCCCAACACCAATAAGCATCCCCAGATTTTTATTTCGAAATTCAATATTCAATAAATATGAAAAAATAAAACACCATTTGCGAGAGGGGAAAAACGCATTTTTTATCCCTTTCACAATTTTGTATTCCTAGTTTCCATTTGTTCCCTTGTACCAAAATCCAAAAGCTCCCGCAACGCTGCATCATAAACGAGCATTAAAGTGCAAAATTAAAAACAGCAAAAAAATCATGAGAAGGAATCGCATCCATCACAACTCAACTCGAGCAGAAACTCATTTCGAGCGGGGAAGAAGAAAGCTTTTGCGGTCTCGGGGCGCACTTTCAACCTCTGCGAATGGCATCATCGCCTACACGCATTACGTCACTCGCATGCCGCCGCCATATTGTTTTTTCGTCCATTTTCTTGCGAGAACGTGAGAATGGAACAGGTGCGATAATAGCGTCGGTGTTCGCGGCCTGCGCAAAAAGCGAGCGATTTGAAAAAAAGCAGCCGGGGGAAATCGCGTGTTAGTTTTCTCATGAAAAGCAACTAAAGAAAACAAGTAGGAGGCTATCTAAGCTGAGTGAAACGAACGCAAAAAATAAAATAGACGTCTAATGGGAAAAATGTATAAAACGGAATTCTCGGCCGCTGGTTGTGTATTCCAAGTACGGGAAATGGTTCCCTTCCTCGGGCGGTATGAGAAATAAAAGAAGATAATAAGAGAAAGAGCAGAGCAAAAAATAATATACAAGAAAATGTAACTTTGTTCTCAAGCGCTATAAGAGTGCTGGAAATGAACTGAAAGCCAAAGGGATGACTTTTTTCATTACCGTTTCGTGTTTATTGAAAAGCAGTCCTCTAGTTCACTAGATTTGATTTTTTTCTGGTCCTGCTTTGAAGCATTTGACTGTTCTCTTCGTTAATTTTTATTTTTGTGGGTATTTTAATTCGGGTTGCAAGACAAATAATTTTTGTCTCGAGGAATTTTTAAGAATTCCTGATTAAAAGAAAAATTATATTTTTAACTAATCACACGAGAAAAAAATTAACTATTCTTCAACCGAAAATGTCGATGCTGAAGAAGCTATTTTAATAAAGCTCGTATAGCTGCAAGGAGGATTATAATACCTTGCAACAATTGTGGAGTGGAGAAATAAAAGTTTAAGATGCTTGTTTTAGCTTTTGGGGTTATTTCTTTCATCAATAATGTTTAACGATACATTTTTACCTGTATTGACTGAGTCATTTTTCAAAATAAGTTTTAATTAAAATGTAGTTTTATATTTGTGTACCTTAGAAGGGCCGATGTCCCAATTTAATGATTTGACGTTTTATCCACAAATAACTTTTAACCTTCCAAGTGGTTTCCACGAGATATCTCGTCCATCAGGATCTGGTCAATTTTGTATTATGATTATATACCTCGTCGAGATAACCATCAGGAGGGTTAACTTAACCCTCAGGGGCACATCTCATTTAGGTGTGTAGGGGCTTCAAGTATCCGAGGTACTCTAGTGACCTTTTCTTTTTCCATGGGGTTTACGGTCTTAAGTAAATACAGGAGTCGTGCTCCTGCGATACCCAAGCGATCGGATTCCGCTTTTATCCCTCTATTCTGTTAACCAGTCCCTCTTTTTTTGCGTTCCGATATTTTTTACTTGACCTTGTCTTGTGTTTGGCGCAGTTTGCCCAAATATGGCCCTTGCGCCATAAAACCCCCAAACCACCAACCAACCACTTTAACATTATGAAAGGTATTGTAGAAAAAGTGCTAATGTCGTCCCGTCAATACATTAGGAAAGAATCAAAATATTGAAAGGTATTTTCATAGGCTTTGTTCAAATTAAATTACTGAATCAGGTGGCTCCAAAAACTTGCAAAATGGATGTTGGCCCTTTTTCTATCAAGTTACAGATTTACAAGATCTTATGTACATCCTGTTTTTCAAATTTATTGTATGACTAAAATATTTGAGCATTGAGTTGTGTGCAATAATATGCAATACGTGAGCTAAAATAATGTTGATGTAGACATCAGTATTTTGTATAGATCTTGATGGCTAATAAAAAACCATTCTATATTCAATACAGAGTATCTTTAAGTCTTTTCTTCAGCCCTACAAACCTAAACTCCAAATTTGGGTATTCTAACAAGGAAGAACATTTTTAGATCTATTGATTGACTTTTTTGTTTTTAATTATGAGGATGCCACTAATATGAGATTTATCTCTGAGATGTTAGAGTGGTACACTTTCAAACATTCTTGGTTAAAAAATATTGGTATTCATAATATTCACACAGATCATCAACTTTCAAATTATAATAACATGAATATGATTCAATATTGTTCGTGATTTTAATGTTTAGTTACATATTTGATTTAAAGATTAGTTGTCTTAACCCTCTTGGTGGTTGTCTCGTCGTGGTATCGTGTCATTAACAAAACTGACCAGAACTTAATAGACAATATATCTCGCTAGAAGAAAACTTATCACATCCTGATATCATCATGAAAAAATCTGCAATATCTTGATGAAGATATCTCGTCATTAGCAAAATTGGCCAGATCTTCATGGACGAGATATCTCGTCGAAACCACTCGGAGGGATAACTTATTTCTGTTCTGAAAGTTTTTGTCGATCAATAGCTAGCTTTCTTTTTATTACTTACTTTTGGAGTCGAAAAATTGATCTTTTTTATAATGGATATGTTCACATTGTTTATATTTGATTATGGATCAGTACATAAGGTTTTTGCTCTTTTGGATTTATGTCAAGATATATATTTGATCACGCTCCAATTTTATACCATTATTCCTTTTTTGTGTCACACATTTGTCAAGGCGTATTCTTACAAAAATTGCATTTTTAAGAACAGGCCTACATCTCAAAAACCAAAGAGGCAACGGTGACAGAGAGTAACAAATGATGCCTTCGCGCAGTGGATATTGTTTACCAAATGTAGCTGGTCGTAAAAAAAATAAACTAATCCTCGACGTGACCAGGAACGGGAAAGACAGAAGAAACGGAAAAAGAAATCGGGATGACATTGATAAATGTTCCGGAATCCGCTCGCAAATATACCATCTTCTCGGGAAAGGAGGGTAGGATGAAGAATAAAATAGAGGGAATCGCGCTAACTTAGATAACTCAATCATTTCAAACCGTCTGATCACGTTGTCTATCAGGTATCTGAAGCACAATCTGTATAGTCACTTTCATCACTGTGATGGAAAAACCACTACTAAAGTTAAGAGCGATTCCCGTTTATAACGTGAACTTGTATCTGGGGCAAATCTTTGATAAAATATCACGTTCAGGAGGGTTGTAAGGAAGAACATAAAGGCTCTGTTTTCATTCCTTCTGTATTGAAGAATATGGGTCTCTTGGCCTTAGATTAATACAAAAGAATGACTTTGAAATATGAAAACTGGGTTATATGTTTTTGTTTCTTTGGACGCAGTCTGGTTTGTTTTGTAGAAGTGTGTTTTCTTTGGTACCGGTGTTGTGTATCCGCCTTGATCATAATCATTATTCACTAGCCTATATTTCTTATTTATTTAAGGCAATATTTTTCTGTGCCAGTATTATCTTCATTAAAGTTATTTTGTATATTGCTTATTGGAAGGAGAGAAAAATACTTTTTAAGATTTGAAATTAGTGATACTGCAGTTTAGATTCCAAGAGAGAGAGAGAGAGAGAGAGAGAGAGAGAGAGAGAGAGCAGACCCCTCTCGAAAGAAAAAAAAATTCCATAACAATATGCATCAATAAAAATTCCAAGAACTTTTACTACCAAGAACTGAAAACTGGAAACTCAAGTCAATCTCTGCATATTGACCGTAAATGGATCACAGATGCCACAAGGACAGAAGTTGTTACAATACCCCGACTTCTGACTGGTCAACATTGCTTAGCTAAACATATGTACTGCCTAAATATTCTGCATACCCCCTGCTGCACCCTTTGTACCAAATCCCAAGAAATAGGCAACCACCACCTGCAAATTTATACTATATTCTCTGGTCGAGACCTCGAAAGACCGGCTAGAGGATGGATGGGTAGCTAATATTTCTATTTTTCTTGTCTTGTTTTATCTTTCAATTTTGTGCGTAGTTTCGTTACCAACTTTTGTTTTTCTGTCTGCCATTGGGAAGCAAATTTTGAAAAGTTTGATTTTCTTATACATTCCTAAGCTTTTTTATACAATTTCAGTTTAATGTTTTGACTTACGGGTTTGTTTTCCTTTTATTTATATACTGCTCATTTATTAATCTTAATTGTGTGTTCTGATGTATATCAAAGTTTCACCTACGAAAAAATCAACTTGTTGGTCTAAAACTAACAAAGTTAAATCAAAACAGTTTGCTGTATCATTTATTTTTAAAAGTAAAACATAAACTTCTTTTGAAGAAACAACGAAACGTGGACGTATGGACGTAATGTATAATAAGTAAAACGAGTCTTAAAAAGGTTTTGATACATTTCTCAGTAATTTGATTGTAATCTAGTTTATTTAATATAAAAGCTTTTGATGAATTTTTTACTTAGGATATGTATCTACATGAGATAGAGAAACAACCGATTTCTATAAACAAAACTTTGAATAACAAAATTTGTATTCTAATCAGACATAATAATACAAAACAAATAGCAACAGCGCCCTAAAACAGTAGCACGTTCATCAACCTTAGCATTCCAAGTGGTTTCGACGAGCTATCTCATCTAACAAGATCTGACTAATTTCCTAATGACGAGATATCTCGTCATTGGAAAAACTGACCACATCTTGATCTCGTCATCATCAAAAATTGGCAATATCTTTGATGAGATATCTCGTCATCAAAGATATTGCCGATTTTTGGTGGTGTCGAGATCAAGATGTGGTCACTTTCTTTCCATTGACGAGGTATCTAGTTCATCAAAATCTGGTCAGGTTTTTTCAATGACTAGATACCTTGTTCATCAAGATCTGGTCACTTTCTCTTAGGACGAGATACCTCGTCGAGACAACCACCCCAGGAGGGTTTATAGCTAAGTTTCTTTCATTCTGATATAAACTGAACTATATTTTCTATTATATCTTAACTGATAAACAACTGGTTTGAAATAAGCATATGTAATTAAAGACAATAGATATCATGAAATCCATTTTTCCGCAAATTTTATCTTACTCCAAGAGTTTTAAATTAGCTTCCTTAAAAATATTTTTAATCTTGTTGCAATGCAACACGTACTAAATTAAAAATATAAATTTTAACGCTAAGCAATCTTTAAAACTTTACATTTTTAAGCAGATTAGATATATTTAATCGTTAACTTGCTAATTATTATCTGATTATTTATACTTTCTTTTTATTACCTTGTTACGAGTTTAAAAAATGTATAACAACGTTATTAAGTGCACAGATGAGTACATTTCTTTATTCTATAAACTAGTAGGTGAAAACGTAATTAAATTATTGTGTTTGCTTAATGAAAGTACCTAAAAAATTTTAATAGTATGCATCAAAACAATATGTAAAAGTCATGATTGATTACAATTTTTAATACGTACGTAAAATGTATTATTTTATTAGGTATTATACGTTTAGATGCATATGATGAGCTGAAAAATTGATTAATTCTTACTCGTTTTATAAATGCATTCATTTTTCATTTCTTAAAATAATAACTTGAATTAAATCAATTAAGAACACATTTTAATTATATTGTTTAACTTGCTTTTGTGAAATGCTTAAGTTATTAATGCAATCATTCAAAATTAAGTAATGAAAAATATAGATTGACAGTGTATTAGCGAATTATTACATTTAAACACAATGCTTTGTTTATAATGCGATTTAATGTTTGGAGTTTAAATTGAATCTGATTTTGTATAAAATATCATATTTAAATCAAGCTTAATGAAACAATTCGAATAAATCCTATGACAAATACGTTCTAAATTAGGTAATCTAATTGTCTGAATGTTATTCATTTGAATTTTCATTTTACCAAGAAACAAAAAAATTGTAATTGAAAACTAAAAGCGTTCTTAATATTACCTTCTTTAATTAATGAATAATTTGTTTCACCTAATAAAATACAATTACCATACTTCTGATCTTGTAACTTTGACTAAGACACAAAATTGAATATTCGATGGAATTTGCAAAATTTTTTTAATTGTTTCATCACAAAAATCATGGGATCATAATTATACAAGTTTCAATAACATTTATTCATTAATTTCATTTTTAATCAGCCTTTAATCAAAATTCAAGTATTACTAACCGTAAGCAATATCTAATCTGAATAAATGTAAATGTTAGCACATAAAATATCATTGACCTCTTCATATTTTTCTTGAATTGTGAAAATTCAACTCTATTTTGTATGCCTTTGTGAATACCTATTTTACATTAGTTTTTCATAACTTAACAAGATAAATTCAAAAATTTCATATCTGTTATAACATTTTGACATGTTTAACATAAAATAAAATTACAATGATCAAAACTATTGTTCCAATTTTTGTCACTGCACGCTTTAAGATTAATGAATCAATTTAACTTCGGAATGCATTCAGTGCCTCGTGTGTACTAACTGAACCATCAATCTGTGAGTAGTTGACAGCGCAAGTTCAATTCCTCTCTGGATGTATTTCTCTTTTTATCAGTAAAAATTTCCTTGTGTGTTTGTCCATTTACTTAATGTTGTGTTTGTGTCTGGCGCAGCTTGGCCAAATTCGGCCCTTGCACCACACAAATTCACACAACCATCAGAAAGAGTTCAGAATACAATTCATAGTGTGTTTAAATTCATTTTTACTTTTTAAAATGGTATTGAAACAACGCGGGTGGTATGAAACATAATAACATCAACGAACGCAAGAATAATAGTACTAACTTAGATATAAGCTTTGTTCTCATATAATGCATTTTTTTAAGTACAAAATTTTTTCTGCTCTGTATGTAATACATTGACACATCCACATCTTTCTTTGCATGATTTTCAATTCAAAACTCAATTAAAAACATAATCGACAGAAATCTCACAAAATACCCTTTAACCCTTCTGATGGTTGTATCTACGAGGTATCCCGTCACTAGCAAAACTGACCAGATCTTGATCAACGAGACATCTCGTTATTAGAAGAAAACTGACCGGATCTTGATCTCGCCATCAAGATATTACCGATTTCTCGTCATTAGCAAAATTGGCAAAATTTTGATGTTCGAGATATCTTGTCAAAACTACTTGGAAGATTAAATCATTGATAATACAAAGAAGTAAAAAATCACGAACTCCAAACGCAAAAATCTTTAACCATTACTCTTCAATTTCCTCGAGCCAAGAACCACGTCTATCGAGAATTTTCAACGGTTTCAAAACTTTTACCACTGGGTCATCTTGCGAACCCTTCATAAAACTCACCCGAGTAAAATTATAATCTTCCCAAGAATTCCCTTCATACCAAAGAAATAACAAATTCCACGTGCACGGGGAATAGAGGGAATTGCACTTCGGGACGATTTACAAGCGGGGTCGGTAATATTTTCTGCATTATGATTCTTTGATATGTTCCCACTTTTAATGATATTCACACCACCTCGTAAATTATAAACGTGTTTTACGAGGAAATAAGTACTGCTCTGCTTTCGTTCCGGTGTTAAAAATAGGACGCGTCTTAATTTATACCGACCGTTACTTATACGTCCGAAATCCGTGATGCCCGCCCCAACACGGCAGCGTAATTCGGCCACTGCACTTATTGCTTTTCGTAGAAAATATGGTCCTCAGAGTGACCCATTAGGATGGCTTCATAAGCACGGGAGGTCGTAAATTTCTAAAGTGAGCTCTTAATTCTGTTCCGCCATTGTTAAAAATACGAAAACAGGCGATGATTTTGTCTTTTATAAACAGATTTTTGCTGAGGAATATTTTTTCAAATAAGTAAAAGATGGGAAAATAAGCAAAATGGCGAAGTGGACTATTTGGTTGAAGTAAAGCTATCATTTTACTGTTGTAATGATTGTTCACTTGTGATTTAAAACAAGTTATTAGTTTACTTTTGTCGAATACTTCATTATAACGAATACGTATAGTGCAAATCGTCAGGTATGCGTATGTTATTTCAGAGCCCCGCTCCAACTCGACCTACAGTAATTCCTTTCTTTAATCCTCCTGGTGTTGTATCGACGAAGGTATCTCGTCATTAGCAAATCTCACCAGATCTTGATGGACGAGATATCTCGTCGTTAGTGAAATTGGCCAGATCTCGAAGAACGAGATATCCCGTCGAAGCCACTTGAAGGGTTAACATGAATTTTGTTGCTTGAAATTAACTATTTCGAGCCAATTTCTAAGAATCAAGCATCCTCAGTGTGGAGGAAGTAGTAACTGCTGTTATACCAGAATACGTTTGAAATCTGCAATGTCCGTTCTAACCAGAGTGAATGTGTATTACTTATTTGTCGTGTTTTTGGCGAATCTTGACTAAATATGGCCCTTGAGCCTTAAAACCCAACCTGACCAACCGTTTGAAATAAATTTCTATTTAAAAACTCAAGTAATATTTTTTGTTTAATTTCTTTTCGTTTGATTAATAATGTAAAGCTTTTCAAACGAGATGCAATTAACTTAATGATGTGAGTGTGTGCAGTATATTTTAATCGAATCGTCTTAAAACGTTCTAAACGATGCCCTAAACTTAATTTTAAAAACTTCTGACAATTGAATCCCCTTATGAACTCTATGTATGGCTGTAATATAATACTGGGGATTTTTCAATTACCAGATAGCATTTTACAATGATATCACTAAAGGATTAGTGCAATATTTTTAAATGATTGCGTGCAATGTATCTAACGTCGAAGTTGTAATGTGTTGTGTCAATATGTATGTAACGTATTGGATGAAAACATTGTATGTAACGCATTGATGAAGACGTATGTAACGCATTGATTAAAACGCTGTATATAAAATATTGTTGAAAACGTACACAATGTATGGATGAAAACGTTGCATATAACGTATGGATGAAAACGTTGTTTATAATGTATCGATGAAAACGCTGTATATAATGTATGGATGAAAATGTTGTATATAACTCTCTTATATGAGTCTCCGTTACGAAAGGGTTTTTGTGTAAAACGAAATACAGAGGGCACTAGTATTTTGGTAACTCGTTCCGTAACTTGCAGTATAACTTAGCATGTTACTCGAATGTAAATGCAACATCTCGATTATGAGAAGCTTTTTATATGAAACTAAATGTAGATGGACGTACTGTTTTGTGGTATCATCTATTCGTGTACATATTCCGCTTAGGGTAACCGGAAGTAAAATTATCTTTTTACAGTGGTTTATTTACGTTTAAAATCCCTCTAATTAAGAATTAAGATCAAAATTACGTTGAAACTAATTTTTAAGGAAAAACATTTTTCCTTCTGTATTAATTTGTTCATACTGGAAAATGTTTTTCAAGCAAGACTTCAATAAAGTTTAGTTTTTAAAAATATTACGCCTAAGGCACTTCATCTCTGCCAGAATTCCCCAAGTAAAAAGTTTGAAATAAAAACATGAATCAAGTTAACCCGAGACAACTCTCTAGATTAGACAGTTATAAAGTACCCAAGAGTAAACGAGAAACATTGCAGTTAGGGACTTTCAGGAAGCGTTGGCTTTGAACGATACCAAAATAAATTATGCACGGAAATCGGACTCTGCGTTACGCGCAATACTGTGACGACCCCTACGGAAGAAGCAGGAACCGCAATTCAATGCAGTCGCTGAAATTAAATCTCCCAACATGCATCACGAGAGAGCCCCGGTACACCCAAAATAAAGATTTACCCTCTAGATTTCAGGAGTACGATGCTTCGGGATAGCTTATATCCTAGATGAGGCACGAAAATTAATGAATACGTAATGCATGCAAATTGAGCACGCGACTTTAGCTGGTTTAGCGCACTGGAGAACCGCAGAATACATAAATAACGGAACGCAAACCATAAATGAGTTTCTCGCCTTCACAGTGCGATAAACATTCTCCCTTTTTTCTGCATTATTTTTCCATTTCCCCACCCTAATGTAACGGAATTTGATTTTTTTCGTAAAAAATGGAATTACGTAGCTAGAGGAAGGTTTCCTTTTGGCCGATTGTTGCATTTGGCCAAAAAGAATATCGGGAACTTTCAAGATCGCGTTTGAGTATCGGTATAGTATTCAGAAATTAGATGTGTTCCTTTGATATCTGATTATTTGATTTGATTGGTGTAAATCAGCATTTTCTCTCGTTTAGAGTTTTTGAATGGGTAATCGTGCTTTTCCTGAGACCAAGACAGCAAACTTTTACGCCTCAACTAATTTGAATAAATTCAAATAACGAGTTGATTTAACTTAACCATTTGGAGTTCTCAGATCATGACCCTTGGAACCCTTAGATTTCTTAAGATATAATCAGGAGCTCCTTGAGATGACGAGATGAAAAATTTTGGCAGCAAATTTGGGTTGATTTTAGCAGCATTTTGGAAATTCAAGATCGCGTTTGGATATCGGCAGAAATTAGATATGTGTTCCTTTGATTATTTGATTTTTGTTGTATAAATCAGAATTTTCTCTGCCGCATGGTTTTTGAATGGGTAATTGTGCCTTTCCTGAGACGAAGGCTGCAAAATTTTACGCCCCTTTCAGAACTAATTTCAATAAATTCAAATAACGAGTTTATTTGACTTAAACTAACCATTTGGGGTTATCAGATTAGAACCCTTTGAGTTCTTTAGATATGATCAGTTCCTTGAAATTACAAGATGAAAAATGTTGGCAGTAAATTTGGGTTGATTTGGGCTGCATTTTGGTAACGATCAAGATCATATTTGAGTATCTGCAGAAATTAGATGCGTTCTTTTGATACCTGATTACTTGATTTGATTGGTATGCATTGGCATTTTCTCTATCTCTTAGTTTTTTAACGGATAATCGTGCTTTTTTTAGACGAAGGCAACTAAATTTTACTCCTCTTAGAAGAACCGATTCGAATAAATTAAAGTAACGACTTTATTTAACTTAAACTAACCATTTGGGGTTCTCAGATTAAAGCCCTTAGGTTTCTAAAAGTATATCAGAAGCTACTTGAGATGACAAAATGAAAAATGTTGACTCCAAATTTGGGTTGATTTGGACAGCATTTTTGAAACTTTCAAGATCACGTTTTGGTATCGGTATAATATTCAAAGATTAGATAAGTGTTGATTTGATACCCTATTTGATTTGATTGGTGTAAATCAGTGTTTTCTCTGTCGCTTAGAGGTTTTAAACGGATAATAGTGCTTTTCCTGAGACGAAAGCTACAACATTTTACCCCTCTCTCAGAACTAATTTGATTTAACAAACTAATTAGGTTCTCAGATTAAGGCCCTACAAATCCTTAGATTTCTAAAAATATAACCAGGAACTTCCTGATATGACAAGATGAGAAATGTTGGGAGAAAATTTGGGTTGATAAAATTGAAATAACGAGCTGCATATAAAATTTTATATAGTATAAAATATTTCCTAACATGAAAATTCAAATCCTCGTTCTTATGGGTCATATTTCTCAAGACGAAAGGCCGACAATATACAGGAATTACTACGTTCTTAGAATAAAATGAAATGCATTATGTAAAATAGAATTAGAATTTACAAAAATAAACGAACTCACGACTCTTAAGCTAATGTTTGAGGAAATCTTATTACCCTCAAGGGACTTTCAGATATGTTATGATATAGAGAAGCAATCGCGAAATTTAAGTATCTTACATTTTATGTAACATTAATACTCTGTGAGTAATATAGTCTCGGAGTAATGTAATTTAACTTAACTGAACTGAATTCAAGACTTAACTGAAGCTCCATCCAGAAGATTATATGCCCTCAAGGGTATATCTTTAGGTGTGTACAGGATTCATGGACCCGTGGTACTCTAGTGATCGTTTCTATTCCCATGGGGTTTACTATCGTTAGTAAAGACGAGAGTCTTGCTCCTGAGATACCGAAGCATCTTCTGCTTTCATCCTACTACTCTGTTCCCAAACCCTCTTTATTTTCGTTCACAACATTTTTGACGTTACCCTGTGTTTGGGGCAGCTTAGCCAATTATAGCCCTAAAATTATAAAATGACATTATTCATTTATTGTTAATCATTGAATTAATGTATAGTGATACTTTATAGCGTATATTTATATCTTTCTTGATTACAGCTTAAACTACTCAAAAATAAAAGATAGAGGCAAGAATGGCTATTAAATATATCTTCAATTAATTTTCTGATTTCTCTGAATCAATTATCTGCTTCGTTTTGCCCCCCAGTCATTTTAAATAATTGAATGCATGACAAACTCGTGTTTTTAAGTTTTGTGTTGTTTTAAATTACCGGTTCATCTTATTTGCATTTAAAATGCGTACCTTTAAAAAATAATTTTCAGAAATTTCTTGTATTACACTCAACTTCAATCAATTCGATATTAATAGATTCAACGGAATACTAACTTCGAAAGCTAAATCTACCAAAGGATAAAACTGTTACGATCTGTTAAGTTTTTCCTAATGAGATATCTCGTCCATCAAGATCTGATCAGGAGAAACAAATGATGCTTCATCGAGACAACCACCAGGAGGTTTAGGTCTACCCATTTTTTAAGCAATCGCACGAATCCTTGTTTCAGTCACAATTTAATGCCTTCTGTTTCATCATTGGAGAAAATGTTTTTATGACTTTATGCTGCTATCCAATGATATCAACAACTTTTGATAAATATAAACATTCTGATTACTTCAACGAAGGTTACGTGCAACAGAGCTTTTAGTATTCTTTCCTATTGAAAGTGTGAACACAGTTAACTGTGTGCCAAGCTTCACCAAACACTTTCTATTTCTCCTCCACCACAGCATTTCTAGAAGATTCTGCATATCAAGGATGTAAGTGATGGAGGCAACTAAAACTCTTACTAAAATGAGCTTTAAAAGAAGACTAATTTTGATTCTACTTTTAAGAATTCATGCTTCCAAAGTTACTATTTCCCAAGTGATTTTGTTTTGGCAGTCCCGTACTTTGCGCCAATAAAATATATAATTAATACTCTTAATTATTACAAATAAAATTTCCTTTAAATATATACACATATCTCTTCGGAATTAATTATTCTTGAAATTAATCTCTTATTAATTAATGATCGGCATAAACTTTGCTTTTCGAAAGTCATAATGATATCTTTAAAACAGTCTATTCATCCGTTTCCATTCTTTTAATGTTTCGATAATAATGATCGTCAATGTACACATTCTTTAAACTAGAGATAGCGAGATACATTTAGTTTTTCCATTACATTTATAATGATGTAGGTAAAGACCACGTTGAAGAATTCAAGATAAGAAAGCAAGCAAGAGTAAGATAGTTGAAGAAAGAAATAACTCGCTTATTGTTTGCTTTACCTCAAACTTTATTTTGTTGTCTCGCCAAGTTTTGCATTTTTAATGATGGTATTCTTTTCTTTGAAAAGGCGGTTTTTCGTTTTAAATGCCACAATTAAATTCTGTCGCGGTCTTATTCACCATGCGTGGCTAAAATCATGTTAGAGAACTATAAAAATATTATTAAATGTCTAATCATCACATTCAAATGAATGTATGAGTTGTGTTTCAACGGACAGGCAGCTGAGTATTAATTACACCTCCTGATAGTTGTTACCTTATTGAGGTTTCTCATCATAAGCAAAACTGATCACTTAATAGACAAGATCTCTCGTCATTAGAATAAAACTGACCAGATCTTGATCTCGTGAGCATAAAAAATCGGCAATATTTTGACGAGATATATCGACATGTCTCGTCATTAGCAAAATTGGTCAGATCTTGATGGACATCTCGTCGAAATTACTTGGAATGTTAAGATACAACTTGATTTTAATCTTACGCTCACATTGAACTTGACTTGAACAGAAACTTCGTTTAATATTTGATCCACATTAACCATTAGATCCAAATCATTGTTTTTCTAAGCAGAAAAACTAAATATAAAAGTACATTCACTCTTGCTCAAACAAATTCGTTTCATTTTGTTAAACAGAATGTAATGAACCACAAAATTAAACAATTTTGTGAGAACTTTAGATGTATTTAAATAAAAAAATAATTTACCAGTGTAAATAATTCCTTTTATAAAAAATGTAAAAACATTAAAAATACCAACATAACGGCCAAAAATCATCACAGCTCGTTGAATACATTAATTCTAAATAAGTCTGAAAAATGTGGGCTTAAAAACAAAAAAAGGTAATGTTTTTAAGGGGCACTAATTCCATTTATGAGTACTAGGATAAAACAATTTACGACTACTCTTACTGAATTCGTAAATATAATTTTGTATGATTCCAGTTAATACATTTAACACTCTGAATGTCACAATTTTTCACAGTAGTGTCTTTTTCCTACAATACACATAATGACTAAATAACCGTATCCATTACTTGTGAAAGAATCTTAGCAAACAGTATATTGGTGAAGATCAAAACCGGTTAGAAGTCATGTGGGGAAGTCTGCAGGTTGCAAAACGGATATATGCCTGTGAACACCTCAAAGAAGTAACATTCTACCGAAACAGATATTTTATCAGTAACATAGTTCTCGAACATCATAATTTAAGTATTTTAGATTCATTATCCTCTCTCATTACGTATGTAGCTGATTAAAAACAGTGGTTAAAATTTATGAAGATTTTAGGTCTATCTTCCACATAGTTTATAATATGTAAATATTGCATATATTCTCATTAGTAGCCAGTGTATTTATTTTTATAACCAGAATTTTACATTTAAAGTCTTCTAGTATAATTCAACATTGTTTAAAAATGTGTGAAATTTTTAATTTATATTCCATAATTTATTATATTTAACTACAACATATATTCTCATTAGTAGTCGCAGAATTTATTGATGAACTTTATATATTAAGTCTAGTATAGTTTATCTCAATAAAAATTGAATCTTTGTATTCTTCGGTTTACCATACTCCGCCAGCCATGACACGTTTGTTTAAAAGTGTAAACTTAAAAGATAATGTATCAATATACGTGTGAAGAAGCATTAAAGAAATATAAATCACTCCGACATCAAAATTTAATTTTACATTCAGCTATTACTCTTATTTTCAGTATGTAAGAACAACCAACGACACACTTTCCAATATGTTCATTCAGAGCGAATCTAATGTAGGTCTACCTGAGCTGTCTTGATTGATTATGCGAGTCTTTGGTAAAAGATAACGATAAGCTTCATATTGCGCCTGCGGTATGTTAGTTTTCTTTGGAGCACAAAAGGCTCCTAGTTATTATGCCATAATGAATGATAGTGGAGCTCGATAAGTTTAATGGAACACGGTAAATGCTTCAGTATCGTGCTGGAATCTTTTCTTGTCGTTTTTCTATCATCTTTTTCATGGAAAATCTTTCGCGAGGAAAAAATCTTCGAAATCAGTGAGATACTATGGTTTCAGATACTCTTAGTGTTCTTTTACTTTTTTATTATTTTTTGAAAGACGATGCGCAGAGAAACAAAAGTGTGAAGTATGTCATTTCTTTTGCCATATATTGAGTTTAAAGATGAAATAACTTTATGTAAGTCCTTTTTAAAACTAGCTTAGGAGACAATCTAAAAAAAAAAGCGAAAAGATGATAGATGATACTTTATATAGTTTAACATACTTGAAAACTGTATTCACACACAAAGTAGCTGCACATACGCTAGAATTTGACGTTTAGATTATTGAAATAAGAAACTATATTAAACTTGGAATATTAAATAGACTATTGAATTTACGATGAATATAGTTAGTAATGTTACTTACATCCATATGAAAATTGCAATAACATCTGGTACCTGCTCTTTGACCAAATTACAACAGAACAAATTATCCTTTACATAGAACAAGAATAATTTATTTACAAAAAGAACACACATATTCATGACGATTAGAAATGCTCAAATATGACTAACATTTCATTGTTTTAACTCAAATACATAAATTCGGAATAATAAATTGAATTTTTAAAAATGAGACATTTACTTGTAGCGTTGCCAGATACCGAGTACTGAAATACACTTTTATTATTTGTGGGGTTTTCACTTGCATTTTTCGAATTACTCAGACACGTTTCCTTACAAAGTGTAAATTATGCAAAATTAAATTAAATAAATATCTTTATCATCATCAAATATTCTAAAATTATTTGTATTTTGAAGAAAGAAAAAAATAAGTTCAAATGTAAGTATTACAAATTGAATTCTGTAAAAATAATGTTTGGTAAACAAAATTGCTCTTCTAGGAATAATGGTGAAACAACCTTAGCTTCAACTGTAATAACAATACTCAATGTTATTCCTTAAGCGATTTCAAATAGTTTGTACACACAGGATAATTTTAACGGGGATTAATATGTAGCTTACGTTTCCAGCTGGGTTGTAAGGAATTAGTGTACCAAATTTGGTTTGGATTGGTCAAACGACGCAGATTTATAGAGTACAGACAGACGTCAACTCTGTTTTTTTAATATATAGAAATGAAATTTTGTTATGTTAATACAGAATACTAAATATCACTTACTGTTTGAAAATCCAATTAATATATTTTGCTTTTGGGACACAGATATAATAATTAGATAGACTATTGTGAGTTTGAGTAGAAAAAATTACTTAAATACTTGCCTATTACTATATATAGCCTTTCTTGTGTGGTTAAACACATGCTATGAATACATAACGCCTTTTTAACACTCTTGGTGGTTTATCTTCGCGTGGAAAATTATGAATATATATCATAATCGTCGTTTTATATGAATATCTGTAGTGTGCAGCCTCTGGTACCCAAACCTGTTCCAAATTGTCACCAGTTCTGGGAAAGGGACAATTTGTTTTTCCTACTTGGATCTTAATTCTCACTGATCTCCCATCCTTAGCAAAATTGACCAGATTTTGGACGAGATATCTTGTCGACACACTTAAAGTGATATGGATTCATAAATGCATTTACAGATAGCAACTTTCTTGCTCTATTAATTTTTTTCTACTCCATTAATTTGAGCAAAATGAAATATCAATTTCCTTGTTTCCTTTATTGAACTGTTTTTCTCTATCACTACTATAACAAACCTTTTACAATCATGAAATCTCCTAACTTCCTACAATTCTAGATTTGTTTGTCTCTGTACTTATACGTTATATGTGACAGAAATGCCATAAAACGTCACAATGTGTGCAATCTATTACTTTTCCTTTCCGTTAATTTTCCAAAACATAAAATGAAATATACTTTCTGGGACTTCTCTCCAGCCCAAACGTTAGAGTATTTCCAACGGAAATGATAGTTTATGAGCGCTCGTATATAAAGTGACTGACTTGAAGAATTGTTGCGTCAAAAAGTATATTTTCCTTCTCTATCTAAGTTCTCGCCTCATTTGATCGGTTCCTAAAAGTCCCGGATGGAATTTATAGCGTCTGTGCGTTGAACGAGTATTTGCAGAAGTTGGTGTGGATATTTATTTATTCGTTTTTATATGAATATCAAAAATGATGCCCTCTTTTCATAAACTGTCGAATAGCATTCTCTCGTCTCAATTCGTTGTTTTTGCTGATTTTCTTTGAGCAAATATTTCATTCGTGAACATGGTTCCTTTGAAACGGCTCTGTTTCTTTAAAGGATAGCTTCAATTATGTACAAATGCTTTTTTGCCAAAGATTGTTCGCGTTATCTTTGAAAGCCGTGTTGCCTTTTTGCTGTTGTGATATTATTTAAAAAGAGTTAGTTATTTCTACAGGGAGAATTCTAACTGCTTGTTCTTTTTACAGTTAAAAATATAGCTGAGTTTCTAAGCCTTAAAACGAGAGCAGTTTTATAATATCTTGTTCATGAGCAACTATATACAAATTCTTTTGTACCAAAGATTATTCGTGATCAAGTTACGAATTCTTTAAAACCAAAGATTATTTATTCGTGATTATACAAATTCTTTTACACCAAAGATGATACGCGATTATGTACAAATTATTTTATATCGGAGATTATTCGTGATTATGTTCAAATTCTTTTATACCAAAAATTATTCATCAACGTCAGTTGCGTAAAAGTTCTTTTATAACAAAGATTAATCATGTTATCTTTAAAAACCATATTGTTTATTTTCTGTAACAACGATATATTTCACGAAAATGCTAAATAGTTATTAACACAGGAAAATGTAATTATACTGGTAAAATGTTACATCTACATTTAAAATGAAAGGACAGTTTTACAATGATTTAACAATAATACACTTCAAAAATGTTTTTTATTGGTAAAGTGATATTGCTCGTGTACTTTTTAAAGCTTAAATTTAATAGCTGAGCTTCTAAACCTTAATACGAGAAAGCCGTTTTGTTATAACAAGCTATAACAAAGTTATAACTATTTAAACTTTTAATTGTGTTTCCGTTTACTTTCCATAGAACAAGGAAATGGTTTATTCAAAATTAATAGCTAATTTTGAATGATATTTCAATGTAAGAGCTGTTAAGTTTCAAATTATATATCACTAATTATACGATAAAATTACTGTCTTAATAGTATTCACGTGTAATAAATACATACTTATTATATACACTGTGTATATAAATTAATGAAAATAATAATTTTATGGAATTAAATCCCTGAAATTCAATTCAGCTAAAAACATAACTATACCTTCGGTAAAATATAAAAGCTTTTTTCACGCAGAATTTGTTAGCCGGTTTCTCTTAACTATTGGAAAAATTGTTAACTTTTTAGAGGGAAGGATTACGCTATGTTTCAATAATTCATATTTCCCATGTTGAAATGGACTTTTGATGTTTTTAAAAATTTTCCATGAAAAAAATGCCAGTTTTAGTTCATTTTAGAACAGCGGATTCTAACCAGGGATATCTTAGGGTTTAAGGAGTATTTGTTGAATCTTGCTGACGATGTTTAAATGTGGGAAAACTCCATTTATTGTTAGAATACCGCTCACTGGAGAAGATAGTCGACCTTGGGTAAGTTGATTTCTGAATAGATGTGAAAGTGGGTTAGGATAAGGCTGCCATACATAAAAGCATGAATAGTGATCGCAGTGGATATTTTCTCTCCGCCAACTCGTTAACAATGCTATCGCTTTCAGCACTGAATTTAGAACCATAATTCGTTCTAAAGACGCCAATTGTGGAAGGGATTTATTTACATTACCATACGAAATCCCCTAATTAACTCGTAATAATAGAATAATAATGAACTGATAGACTCGTTCAAAACCACGTGACTCAATTGCCTTCTCCCGGGAGCCTTATTGTATTTATATTTTGTTTATATACAAATTTATGTTTATTGGAATATACTGCGTTAGCATTTATGAGAATAAGAACTACATATACTTTACTTTTTTAATTTTCTATTGATACTAAATTTGTACAAGTTTAAAATAAGAGTTTTCTAAGTATACAAACTAATGGAGAAAAATAGGATTTCTTAACATTATGCATGCAATTCTGAATCCACCTGGCAGTGAAGAAAATCCTGGATGTGGGAACTATAATCTGACACATGGTGAAATGGTAACTCAGCAGAAATGATTAAGGGAACCAGTCACTTATTTAGAGTGGTTGATCTTGTTAGCACTTCCTTATTCAATAAGTACACCTCCCTTCTTTTCTTGAGTATTCAGTGTAACTAAATCACAATACTCTATTCATCATTAGTTACGATGTACGCAATACTGACAGTCTACTTCCACGTATTGCTTGTAATTAAATCACGGAATTCGTAGTTAATGAATGCCATTACCCATGAATCGGTAATCAATCAGTTAACTGTCGCAATTGATTGATGGCCCCAAAAGGGAACATATCGTCAATAATATGATTGATTGCTCAAAGGTCGGTCATTTAAAAGAACAACGATCGTTTTCTTTGGTATATTTTGACTACGATGCTGCCTGTAATCTTTTTCTACCTGTAAGGGGACAGTGGGCTTTCAAAATCACCAAAATCAATTAAAAAATATTTTTTTTTTTATTTTGGAGATGCAATTATTTTATATCAAATTCTGTAGATTGCAAATAAGAATTTTTCAATTACGATCATTTTTGACGGAGTTACAGATATAACATCAAAGATATAGCAGATAGGTATTGTAAATATGCAACAAAAATGTGTTTTTCTCTGATTCAGATGTTTTGACATTCTTCTGATACCAAAATGTACCCTGCTCTTCTAGTTTTAATTGTTTTACTTTAAATTGTTTTGCATAATCCTTAAAATATGTTTAAAGTGCAAATGACAAATTCATCCTGTTTCCAAATTTTGAAATTTAGGCTTAAAATGTTGCTTAACATGCTTTTGTAATATTGTATTTTAGCGTATTTTTTTGCTTTAAAGTTGATACCATTATAAAATGGAGTTAATTTGATTTATATGTATATAAAATATGTGAATTAAAATTTTAATAATATATGGAAATTTAATGGGTAATGGACATTTTTGCTAATCTATCAAACTTTTAACCACGTTTTACGTAATAATTAATTAAACGTAGTAATCATTAAAAGTAGAAAAGCAGAATAAGTCATAAGTATTGATAATATATTATGCTGTCCTTTTCATCATTCCTTCAAAACCAAATGAGTCGCTCTTCGCAAATGCTCGGGGATCTTGAATCAAAGCAATGTAGATCAAAGATTAAAAACCTAAACTACCTAAATACTTTGTTATGCAAAATGAGATATGAACCACAATAGTTTGGTTAAGACGAATATCAATGTTTAAAATGAGCCTATGAGGATTTCAAATAAATAGATCGATGCATTGTAGAGAAATGATGGAAATGAATTATTTATAGACTTCCATTGTGTACGAGTGTGCACTACAATCATCCTTTTTTTCTAAAATGAGGATTACTTTCAAACTCATTTGTATTAAAATTAATTAAATGTCAATTCGTAAAAAAAACATCTTGAACGACGCTGCATCGCAGAGCCTGGGGCCAGAAGGCTTTAACTTCATCAGCAGGAACACACTTTCCCGGAGCAAAGAAATTTCGCAAAAACTCGTTACTTGGCACTCATGAATAATTGAAAAATCAGAGAAACTATTGTTTCCCATTTTTTCCCTTTTACCTCTTGGTAAAAATTATAAATTTAATAATCAAGACCGAGGCGTAATCAAAGTGAAGATGCTGATTTTATCCTTTTCCCCCCACACTCCTGCTTTTGATATTGTCTTTTTCGTACAAAGAAAAAAATAATTGACGGATTTTATTCGGGAAAAAACGCACCTTCGGGCAACGATCCGTTCGAGTGCTATCTGCGAAAAAAGCCTTCTCCCAGGAGATTCATGATTAAGAGAGATCTTTCATTAAGAGTCCAAGATACACTGTAAGAAAAGAAAATTGTTTCTGTTCCTCAAGTAGCTCTTGTGTCACGGAAATATCTAATTTCTTATTACACGTGAGAATTGTTTGCATTTTCGCGTCATTTGCTTGGTTTATTGTTAAGTAGCATTCTGATCGGATGAATAAATTGCATCCTTTCGAGCAATGATGAGAGCTCATAATTCTTGCATGTTGTAATGGATGCGGATGCTCTCTTTCATTAGCTTGCTATCGATTCCCTTTGCTATTGGAGATGTAATGGTAGTTATCCAAGCAGTATGGTGGATGAGTTCGCTTTTAAAGCTTTCATCAGATTTAATGCTCAGGAATGGTGTAATAATTGTATTCAAAACATTTTCTTTTAATGTTTTCATCAATACTTAAGATTCTGCAAGAGAAAACTTACCCTAGGTGTATTTCTCTCTTCTGTATCAGCAAGAATGGCCTTGAGTGTATGCTCATTACCTGACATCTTATGTCTTGTATTTAGCGCAGCTTGGTTAAATATGGCCCTTACGCCATAAATCCTAACCAACCATCGTTTAAATTACCCTGTGTGTATTTCTCTCTTTTGTGTTAATAAAACTTTCCTTGTATTTTTAAGTCCATTACCTGACGTCTACCTTGTGTTGGCCTAACTTGGCCAAATATAGCCCTTGTGCCATAAAACTCAACTATCCAAATATCGTAACTGTTCTTGTGTGGATACGTCCTTTACTTGACATCTTCTTTCTTGTATTTGGCGCAGTTTAGTCAAGTATTACCCTTGTCTTAGAGCCTAACTAACCATCCTGTATCTTACCCTAGGTGTATTAATATCTTCTGTGTTAGTAAAACTTTCCTTCTGTGTGTACGTGTTAATTGATGTCTTCTGTCTTATATTTGGCTAAACATGATCCTTGCAACCAATTTTCCCACATCGGGAAATTCACATATCTGAATTTTTTTCATCTATTATTTTGGTGGTAACATTTGCATTTGGTGTAGCAATTCAATTAATCATTGTAAATAATAGAACTTCATAGTTTAAATGCACCTTGTATTTAAAACAATTCGGTTTGAATAATAAATTGCTATATTCCCACAAGCCACACTGAGTAAATCCACTGACAAAGACGTCCGCCCCTGTCATCTGATGTAATATCGACGGTTACCCAAAATCTAAGCCCAGAGCAGATTCACCGTAATGAAAAATATGTCTTCTTATCTCCCTTTAGCTTGAATGACAGGGAAATATTGAATCAACCCCTTTCATTACAACTTAAGTACCCTTTGGCCATGGCTGATATTGGAGAATAAAAGGTTTTCCCTTTAGGCACAAGGCATCTTTCATCCAACATTTTAGAATAAAACATGAATATTTTTATCCCTTAAAATCCTTTCTATAAGGACCGTGTTAAATAAAGGATCTGCGGTTTTCTAGAGTTATTTAACTTATTATTAAAAGGTTTGTTCCAGATATGACCTATGTAGAATTTCTCTAAATTTTGATAGTGATACGAAACTGTTTCATTTGATTAATATCTGCATTTAAAGACCATAAAAAGAGATTGTGTGTTTTGAAAGCTTTTCCACATTCCAGGAAATGATTGCAACCAATTTCTCATTAATATCCGGTATCAAAAAATTATAAAGCCTTTTACTTATGCCATTCCTGCGGTAAACACAGGTTCTACTATTAATAGAAGGGGTACTGCATAAACCATCTTTTGAGTGATAAAATGTCAAGATTCATTGCTATTATAATGTTATCAGACAAAAAATTGTTCAGGTATTGAAATGTTTAGCAATCGCCCTCCTTAGAATCAGAATTCTGGGAAGACGTCTGGACAAATTGGCAGCAATCCAGTTGAAATTCATGTCAAACGTTTCAGGACACTCTTTCCCTTTAAAAAAACAGATTTTTTCTTATTAATGCTCACTTGGTTTTCCACAGCCATCATTTCTACACTAAATTCTTGGATCTTTCGCTTTGGGATTAATTCCGAACAATTTTATAATTGTTTCTGTTTTGATAATTTAACTTGGATTTTAAGCATTGGAGTTTTATTGGTTCAAACATGTTTGCTGTTTTCAAAAAAAATAATGCCTTACAATTCAATTCACTGCTAAAATTTAATACTCTTGTATAAACAAAAGAAATGTCCTAAAATGTGTGATGTTTTGAGTACAAATGATAAGTATTCCCACGATTCCTTTAATTTGGGGGATAAGTAAACTTACGATTTACCATCGGTTAAAAGTAAATGTGATTTGTTTAATGGTAAATGCAAGGGAAAGGAATACAATAATTCATAAAATGCTTAACCGAAACATTTACGCTCCCATAGGGAGATTAAAGGTTATTTCATATGGGTGTGTACCCACATTTATTTACGTATTACAATATGCTTCAGTAACATATATGCATTATTAAAAAAAGATTATTTCTTTGCTTATGTTCTGTGAATGAACACTTGATATCAATATTAAACAAAGGGAATATTCCTATTTTTGTTTCTTTTACTTTGAGGTGTCAAGTTAATTCTCTTTATTAAACACGTAAAAAATTACAAAATGTATGTAAAATAAACGTGAAAAAACTATTGACTAAACTACAAACGCTTGCTAAAATAATTATCTTGCCTTTTAAGGTATCAAAGAATACATTTGGGTTGCAATATTTGCCCTTAATTTTTCTCTGTATAATCTGAATTCCAGTTTATTTCATATATACAAAGTGAATATTATGAATAGATCTAAGCAATGCATTGCTAGGTTTTGAATGCATTTGATCGGCACTTTTAAAATAACTTCAGAAATACTATTTATTATGTTTTTAAAAAGCATAACCAAAGCAAAACGAAAAAGTATAGTTAGAAAATAAATATCTCGAAGGGAAATGATAAAGAATCACACGCGTTTCATGTCCCCTAATAGCTAATCAACAGAAACCGCCAAACCTGTTAAGGAACTGTTCCCCAACTCTAATTGAAACAGCTTCCGACGCAAGTACCTTTCAACTCCAAAAACATTTCAAAGCTTCGTTAGAAATTCTAAGCCTTCGGAGAACCTCCTATTTATTTCTAATAACGATCATCAAAAACCGTCATCTTCCTTATAACTTTTCGAGAAGAACAGGTAGCTTCGTATCTTGGAGAACTTCAATTTTCCTGTCAGCACCACAGAAATGCCGTGGAACTCTCCAGATAATTTGTTTCCGATGATTTCTTGCATATTTATCTTCATATATATATCTTTCTCTCTTTACCCTTCTCAGCGACAGCTGGCGCTTGTCGAACCCTGAGACAATGCAGAGCGCTTCGAAATCGATCCACGGCAACTTCCTGCGTTCAGTGTATTAAAATCTGAAAAGAATTTGCTTTCAGTGGAATGAGACACGTTCGGCTCTAACGCTGTTTGCTTTGGGGTTGGTTCGTTGCTGGATTTCTCTGATTTGAGAGGGAAAGGAGTTCAGAGTTTTCAAGAATCCAGTTGTGTTGAAAATTTAAGCATTATTATTAGTTTTAAAATCGATCGTGTATCTGTAGTGGGTTTCCTCGCATCTTGACCAATCTATGAACTTTTAAAGATAAGCAGATCTGCAATTTTATATTTGTCAACCCTTCTGGTTGCTGTCTCGACGATATATCTTGTCAATAGCAAAACTGACCAAGCTTTGATGGATGAGATATTGTCATCAGAAGAAAATTAATTGTCATGATCACTTCATAAAAAATCCACAATATCTTGACGAGATATCTCGTCACTAGCGAAATCGGTCAGATCTTGATGGGCGAGATATCTAGTCAAAACCACTTGGTTAAGCACATGTCCTACTCTGAGATAGTTATCCTAAATTACCTAATAATTCTACGAACTTTTAAATATCAGAAGATGATATATCTCTAAATATATAGTATGCATTAAATAGAACATCGAGCATCTCAGTTAATTTGAATATCTAAATATCATCAGTTCTGCATTTGATTGTAATTCATTAAAAACACCTTGTCTACCTTGAGCGTCTTATATGTGTATGTATATATAATATATATATATACACTGCTGGCCACCCAAATTGCAACACCAAGAAAGACAAGAGATATCACAACAAAATTTATTTAGTAGATCACATGTTGACCAAGTATCAAATGATTAAATTTATAGATTTCTGTGAAGTGTGGTTCCTGCCAAAATCAGTAGCCAGAGTAGCCGCCATTGTTGGAGATCACCGCTGCCACACGCCTCGGCATTGATTCAAAGAGACTTTGGATGTGTTCTTGGGGTACAGCAGACCAAGCAGCTTCCACACGTTGCCAAAGTTGATCTGGTGTGGCAGCTGGGGATGTATTCTGGGTCAATCGTTGAGCAACCATGGACCACATGTTTTCTATCGGCGAAAGATCCGGAGAGCGAGCTGGCCAGGGAAGCAATTCAATCTGGCGATTGACGAAGAACCCTTGGACAATGCGTGCCACGTGCGGTCGCGCATTATCCTGTTGAAATATGGCTGTGGGCAAGCCCTGAAGGTAAGGAAGGACAACTGGCTCCAACACTTCGGAGATGTAGCGCTGGCTGTTTAAAGTACCGGCATTGCGTACTAGAGGAGTGCGAGAGTGATATCCAATACCGCCCCATACCATAATACCCGGTGCAGGACCAGTGTGGCGGTGCATAACGCAGCTGTTCAGCATCCTCTCTCCACGGTGTCTCCAGACTCGAATCCGTCCATCGTGGTGTTGCAGACAGAAGCGTGACTCGTCAGTAAAGACAATTTCATTCCATTCTGCCGTCCACATCCTTCTTTCATCGCACCATTGGCGGCGGAAACGTCTGTGGTTCTGCGTCAAGGGTAGACGAAGCAATGGACGTCTTGCGGACAGACCACTCTGCTGTAAACGGCGTCGAATGGTACGCGCAGACACTGGATGATGCGGTACAGACTGAATGTGCTGTGCTATGGTTCGTGATGTGGCTGAGCGATCCGTCACTGCCATACGCACAATATGCCTGTCATCACGTGAAGTGGTGCACTGAGGTGGATGCGATCGAACACGTCGGTCCGTCGTACCCTCCTGCATCCAACGATCACATATCCGCATTACAGTTGTTTGGTTTCGTCCAACACGACTACCGATTTCCCTGAAAGATAATCCACAATCTCGGTAGGCCACTATCCTTCCTCTGTCGAACTCGGATACTTGATCAAAAGATGATCGCTGTTTTCTATGAGGCATAATTGATCGTTTTTTTTTTTTAAAAACCGCAAGAAAAACACAATTGCCGTACTTGAAATCGTCGAAATCTCCAAACCTTAAATAGCGCTTTGAAGTGGCGCCACAGGCGCGCGTGATGTGCGTCTGCGCTGAAATTCTAATCATTTGCATATCTCACCTCCGCTATTGCATGTTGTAAATTTCATATTATTTGCATGCTTCCTTCAGGGTGTTGCATTTACGGTGGCCAGCAGTGTATATATATATATATATATATATATATATATATATATATCAGGGGCGTCAGTACTTCTAGCTGGATAAACAACGTCAGGATGGTTAGATTCAACCTTTTTCTATCCTAACAGGATTCACGTTTCTTTCTCTTCGGGATAGATCGCGGAAGGTCGCCAATAACCTGTTCTGTGCTTCAGTGTGACGTTAATTCCATTATCTACCAAACAGGATTCATATCCTTCATGTTTCCGGGGCTCAAATGCTTTCCTTAAAAATCTTGGAGAAGCTGATTTTTGCATTTACTCGTATAGACTGATAAAAATACAGAAAACTTCAAGCAACCATGCTATTTCATAAATGAGAGCACCATTTATATCTTGTGGAAAGCTACAACGCTTTCATATGCCTCTCAGGGAAGCCCATTGTAATTTTAAAAAGGGAAAATATACATACGTGACTGGATGTTGCAATACAGTGTTACTAGCAGTACAACATCGGCAAGTAGTATGATCAACTCTCAACAAGCACATGCTTTAGTTCACTGCCCTCGAACTAGCATTCCACCATTCTACCCACGGTTTCTGACCCTCGGGGGCACATATTTACTGTCTTTTTATTAGGTGTGTGTGTGGCTTCACAAACCCGATGTACCCTAGTGATCTACCGTTTTCCCATGGGGGTACTGCCTCTGGTAAACATGGGAGTCGCGACCCCAGGATGCCTAAACGATCTTTCTCTATTTTGCTCCATCCTTTCTTTTCACAATTACTTAACATTGTATTTCTCGTGTTTGGCGCATCTTGGCCAAATATGGCCCTTACGCTAAAAACCCTAAAGCCAACCAACCACTGGTCCCTGCTGAGTAAAGGTATCTACGAATGCTTAATACGATTCCTTCTCAGTGAGTGAGTGTACCTGGGAACAAACAGATGCTACTATGAGATCAACCCCTCCTGTCAACCCTTCCACTCTAAACCGTTCATCTCTGCTATGGGCAAGGAGCGATCCAACCTCTTCCCAGCGTCATCCGGAAGAGGCGCCTTCTTACGTATTCAGCGTCAGAAGATTAACTCTGTGCATGTGGACTTGGAGTGCAACTCCCCATCTGTATAAAGCCGCGGTCCGTGCTCACTTTTGCCACTTGAACACGTAGCAATCAAGTCTTGACGTACGTTTGGCCTGTCTTATTACTTCCTTGGAGAATCGCCAAAGAGATGGCTTCTTCTGGGGTTCATATAAATATTTAAATTTTTTCTGGCTTCGGATTGAGCACCACGAATCGGAAAGAATTACGCTGCTGCAAAGTAATAACTTTTCATTCCATCTCGCTGCTTGCAGATACCGCAATGTCTTTCCGAGTATCAGAGTATTTGTTAAACTGTAAATTGTGTATTCTAATTACGAGACTAGGATATCAGTTCTCATTCACATTGTTTTGATCATTTATAGCCTAGTAGATTAGATAGTAAATATTTAAAATGTCGTCCATTAATTATTTATGTTTATTATCTTATAACTTTTTGAAAATAAGTTTTTGTTATAACTTAAGCACATAATTGAAATTTATTTCAAATTCTATTTCATGGGTTGTAGTTTTAACAATAACCAATCATAGTGAAAGCACTAAATTGCTTTTTGAGAGGTGTTAATCCATCGGATTAACCAGGGAAATGTCATCCAGGGAAATGTTTGGTTAATAACAGTTAGTTGACTGTTATTAACCAAAAAGTACACTCACTCAAGTTTCCAACCAATTATAAACGAAATACACTCAAACCAATTAGAAATCTACACTGAGCAGGAATTCCTGTACATATATTGTCAGTGCGTGGGTTGGAGGCCAATTTTAAACGGCTCATATTCTTCAATAAGCTATAAGAAAATTCAATCTGGAATTTTATTCGTCAAAGAATTAGATGTCAAATGTTAGCTCGTTAGTTACCCCAACGGAAAGGTGGACACAGGTGGAAAAGAAGTAACAATTAGTTGACTGAAGAAATGGCTCACTCAAGATTCTAATCTACTATAAACAAAATAAACTCAAACAAATTAGAAGTCTACATTGCACAGTAATTTCGGTACAATACTACATACTTGTCAGTATGTGAGTTGAAGGCCAATTTTAAATTGCTCATATTCCTCAATAAGCTATAAGAAAATTAAATCTATAAGATACAATTTTATTTGTCAAGTATTCGGTATCAAATGTTTAGCTAATGTCACCAAAAGGAAAGGGAAGATCATTGTTTGACTTAAAAATAATAAATAGAATAAATTACTTGGCGAAAGACTGTTCACTTTTATTACATTAACCTCATTAGTAATAGTAACTTCAGTAAAACAAATTGAAAGGTTTTAGAAAAGAGTTAATACCGATACGTATCCATTTTATTTCACACCTGAAATTAAACAAAGAGAACGAAAACAAGGTGCTTCGCTGCTTTCTTTAAATAAATTTTTACAGCATGTTGGTCATTCTGTGTTTCGCTTCCAATAAGTGGAAACACTCGCCCAAAAATCTCATCACGGGCTTTAATTATTTCCTAACTTTTATTTTGAACAATCTTTTTCAAAATAAGTTCGCAAAAAACCATGAAAAGCTAAGCAGAAAACAAAAACTGCAAGTACACGGATTGTGGGAAAAGCTTCAAATTACAACAGTCGATTTATCTTGAAAAAATTACTTTTTCTTTTCCTCGTTTTCAAGTTCTCTTTTCTTTTGTCTCGTTAATTGGTTGTTTGAAGGATCAGTCCAACGACGCGAGTAATTATTTTTTTACAAAATAAAGTTTTTATTAACCTTGATTGAAGTTCTATAGGAAGATATTTTTAATGAAACTCTCGTGTTGAAGTTTTGTACCATCTTAATTGATTCAGCGGTTTTATTCGGTTATCTTGTTAGGCAATTTTTCGCTCAAATTGTCTGTCTATTTTAATAAAAACCTTTGTTTCTCAGTCGATAAAACGCATACTTTTATCCACATAAAGCATTAAGCGGCTATTATGTTTTTTAAACCTAATAGTTTGATGTTAGCTTCATATTAAAGGTATGAAATTTTTCTATAAGAAAGGCGTATAAGAATTAAGTAAAATTAAGTGTCTCGAGAGTTATATTTTTCAAATATTACTCATTACATGATGAAAACAATGGAAATAAAGTATGAAAAAATGTGATCTTTTGAACTATTACTAAGTATATAGAAGCAAAAATATAAGACTAAAAACTGCTAATATAGAATTGGAGCTATACTGCCTAAGTAAACATTAATTCATACGATATTTATGTTATTCTAAAATAAAAACGATTGATTTGCATAACATTAATCAACAAAAAGTGATAAAATATTACTATAAGCTGTCTTTTGTATGCTATAAAAAGTACTTTATGCTCATGAATAAATTTCATTAAATTTTTAAAAGATAGTTCCTTGCTATTTTTCTTATAATTTTTGTGTGAAGCTTTTATTTTTGAACGATTATTAGTAAATTTTCCCTCAATAAAATATTTCGTCGATTTTCAAACAAAGGACTGACTTTAATAACTCTTTTATTCTTCGTTTTAAAGTGCATATATTTTTTAATCTCTTGCTTGGACAGAATAATAAATTACTAAATTCTGTTACTATTCATTCGTATAGCTTTTGAAGACTTATTTATATTTTTTTATTATTCTTTCATACAACTTTCGAAGACTTATTTGTATAAAATAAGTAAGCAAACACAAGTAAATAAAAAATTATTTTAATAAAAAGTTCTTGCAGAAGTACATATTGAAGTTTCATCACAATAAGAAGAAAATGAAGAAAAGAATACAATGAAAACTCTTCCCACACATTACTTATGCAACTTTCTTGTAAAATATTTCTTATTTTCAGACTCTAACTTGCATGCATTACTTTCAATTTATTTCTATTTCAACACAATCTTTGTGTTTGATGAATCATGCAAAATACAATATTTCAATTTTATATTTGGTTATCTTAAATGAATACCCTAAAGAATTCAATGTTATCATTATATAATTATGAAATCTAATTATAATTCAGTGTTTTATGTTGTTTCTATTATATATTTCATAGATCGTTAACGCTTTTCTGTCCTGCATTATTTCCATACACTCTTATATCCATGTAGACTTCGAGTTAAGACACCATATGGATTTGATAATAAGTTACGAGATTCTTTTGAGAAAAGGAATTTTAGTATTAAAACGGTGAATATTTTTTTACATTGGTGATGCTATTTTTCAAGTTAACGTTTACTTTTCATTTATTCGTTTCAGCTTTGACAATTTTATTTTAATAACTAAGTCGTTATATCTGAAAAAGTTTATAGGATAGGTTCACTTGATCACATTATGCTCTAAACCAACATTCAAATTTAAAAATTACCCTCGCATAAGAAAAGTATATGTGATGTTTTTATTTGATTGAATTGTTTTAGCTACGTTTAATTAAAAATGAGGATTATTCTTCAGAAAGGGATAAAGTTTCACTTAAATGTATTACAAGTAACATTAATTGGAGTCTGGGATTTTATTTGCATTAGATGGGAGAGAAAATTAAGAACTTTGTATTTTTCATCTAAGATATTTTTCTTATAAATAACACCCTGAGTATTAAAGTATTTATTTAGTTTCGAATTGTAGAAAACATTAAATTTACAGAAATCTATTAACATTAAGAGGTAGTTTTTAAGAATAAGTTCTGTTACAGATAAATTGAATTCAGAATTAAAACAATTGTAAAACTTAATGTTAAGTTCACGGGTATGTTTAAATAAAATAAAACATTTCAAGGCATTAAGAACTTTTTCCTTGTTTATTTATGAACGCATACATTTAAGTTTACTATATTACAAGCAGTTATATCCAATTCGTGTATACTTTAGTATTTTAAGATTGATTCGAAATTTGAATTTCAAAATATATATTTAAATCAACGGATATTACAACGCTCAAAATAGGATTCGTTGAAATTGTCTGCGTTTGCTAATGTTAACATTTAAGTGAATATTTCCTGTTTGGATAGGGAGATTAAATATAACTTAAAATACTTAAATTTGGTCCTTTAGGTATAATGTACTTAACATTGCTTTAAAATTAATGAAATAAAAACTATATATTTTTAAATTCTGAATGTCTTTGTTTTAACATAAGTCTTCAAATCGAAATGTTTTAGAATCGATTAAAGACTAGATACCAAATTTTGTAACTGAGACAATTCAATGCATAAAACTTAACATAAAGTACTTCTGAAATAGCACTTTTTATGAATTTTAATTCACATAGTATTTTAAATTAGAATAAAGTTTTATACAAATGTGAGATACGATGTTTAAAAATTTATCATTAGATGTCGACTTATGAGCTTATGGATGAGTTTAATAAAAATAAATGTGTAACCGAATAAAGTTAAAACCTCATAAACCAAAAAAATGGATTTGAGATTTTGATGGTAAAACAATGATATATCCATTTACGTAATAAAATTACTTCTAAAAGCGTGCCAATACTATATTCATAGATAGCTAATACTATCTTCATAGATAGCTAATACTATCTTCATAGATAACTAATACTATCTTCATAGATAGCTAATGCTCTCTTCATTGATAGCCAATACTATCTTCATAGATAGCTAGTACTATCTTCATAGATAGTTATTACTATCTTGCGTTTAACTTGATATTACACGAGTGGTAGTGTTATAAATAAAAGCGATTTTATAGAAATTAATTTTCTATGTATGATAAGGAATTTTTTTTTCTTGAATTTTATATACAATTTCCTTGCTGAGTTATTTTAATGTTGCATTATTCCATGAAATGAAATGAAACTGAAAACTGTTCAAAATATTCTTGGTTGTGTTCCGAGTCCTTAAAATTTAAAATTACAAAAGTAAAATAGTAGTTTTTCGTATTTGATTACTTATATTGAGCTTTTATTTGCTTCTGTTACACATTGTTAAAGCTATTTATTTTTCTTTCAGTGTGCAATGAAGACCATAGACTTGACCGCTCAAGAAGCCTCCAGAAGTCTCGCATCTTCTCCAGACAGGTCCGAAGGGTGGATCAAGATCTTGTCCCCTACTTCGATAACGGCACTCTTAGAAATATCACAACCACTTCGGGCAAGACTGCCTACCTCCCATGCAGGGTTCGTCACCTAGGAGACAGGACGGTAAGTGGTTCTTTGAATTTTTGCATGGACCATTTCGTCAATGCTGCGCGAGGTAGTGTGCATACAAAATCGAGTAGTGGTGTATGACCGCATACATGTACTCATAGGCTGAGATAATTAGATCTAGGATTAGCATTGAAATAACATTAGTGAAAATGTAGTTTGTATTTTTGGAAGATTAGTGTGTGAATTCCAGTAGTTTCTTTTCTTTGTGTCGTCATTTGAATATGAAGTCATGTAGCTCGGATAGTTTTTATATGGTTTTGAGCATTTAACTTTCCAAGTGGTTTTGACGAGATACCTCGTCCATCAAGATCTGACAAATTTTGCGAATGACGAGATATCTTGTCATTAACATCTAGCATACTTTTATTATGACCAGATCAAAATCTGGTCAGTTTTCATCTAATGATGAGATATCTCGTCCATCAAGATTTGATCAAGTTTGATAATGATAATGTACCTCGTCGAGACAATCACCAAGAGGTTAAAGAGTTTGGTTGTTATCAACACACAAGAACACATTTCGATCAAGATTTTGGCTACAAAATTTTAAGAACTTTAAAATTTATATTTTTGTGTCCTGGGGTATTTTCAATCGCATTTGAGTACCAAAATGTGCAATTCGGTCAAATATGGGCCAACGGACTTGATCTGTACAATTATACTAATTTTCTCTATTCTATGTACCCAACTTCATTTTAACACTCCTGGTGGTCGTGTCGATGACGTATCTCGTCATTAGCAAAACAGACCAGATCTTGATGGACGAGAGATCTTGTCATTAGAAGAAAACAAAACAAATCTTGATCTCATCATCATTAAAAATTCGGCACTATCTTAATGCAAAATTAGCAAAATTGGTCAAATCTTCATTGACTAGATGTCTCGTCAAAACCACTTGGAGGGTTAAGGCACAGTTTGATTTGATTCTTACACCCATATCGAATTGGATTTGAGCAGAAATAAACAGGCTTAAAAGTAGATAAGTAGTTGCATTAGCGTCTCACTGGAGCAAAACAACTGGCTATTGGCGATGGTTTAAAATCAATCCGGAAAGGGTTAAACCTCCAAGTGGTTTTGACGAGATATCTCATCCATCAAGATCTGACTAATTTAGTCCATAATGAGATATTTCGTTATCAAGACAGTGCCAATTTTTCTATGATGACGAGATCAAGATCTGGTCAGGCTTGCTAATGACGATGTACCTTGTCGAGGCAACCACCAGGACGGTTAAAGGAGATCTACTCAGTAGCTTCTGCATTGAGTGTTACCATCGCATCACGTCACTATCCCCCACACAACGCCCCACCTTTAAAGAAATAGCTTATACCTCACTTGGCCCACAGCAGTGGAATTCACGTTCGCATCTATATCTATTATTCTGCTTTGCAGCTCTAACCCTGGAGTCTCCAATATTCCGGAATATCTCTTTTGCCGCCGCCTCTTGGCGTGAAAATAAAGAATTCTTTCCGATACAAACCTCGCGAAACAAAGCCATTCGATGCAAAAATAGTATTGCCGTTATAATTCTGTTTTTTGCTCACGGAGTCGCAGATGTTTGCGGCATGGCACTTATTGCCTATTTGTCTTTCCCTCCAATCCTACCTGGGCCCAGTTCTTCAGTCTTAATGTGCAGTGGGTGCGCATCTGGCGATGCTGCGGAAACATAAAATGTGGGAAATATTTATTTCTATAGATATAAAAATGGGCTTTTTTGAAAAGAAATGAATGAATTGGGATGGGATAGTAATAAATAAATAAACCGCGGTGCAATCTTATTACGACGGGAAATAAAATATGAGAAATGTATATTTATATTTCGTAATGGTCCCACGGAGCGCTGTTGCTTTTAGAAGCAGCTTTTGGTGTCTGAATTACGATTATCTAAACATCTTTTCAAAGGAGACGATTGGTTTCGTATATTTATGCCGGTGTTGGTGATTATGTAATGAGTATGATAGAGATGATTTCGTATTAAATTTGACTTCATTTCGTTTGTTTTTGTGTTTTCGTTTACGAATATAAAGTGGTTCAATCCCTTGCCAATAGCAAACAAACGAGGTGGCGGTTTTGTTTTACGGCTTTTGTTTTGGTATAGCTTAATGCTATGCGCTTAAAATTAAATAGGTTCTAAAAAAGGAAGTTTTATTCGAATTATAGGCTTTAACGTTCTTTTTTTTAATTCAATTCATTTATTCTATTTAAATCTTTTCTTGTCTGAATACCATAAATATTTAATTTATACAATAAAGTCTTATTTTTGCTTTGCAAAAGATAGTTTCTTTATCACACCCATCAGATTTTGTATATAATCATTTTAGTTAGTATGCTTCAATTACTGAAATGCGAGTGCATATTAGGTCATAATTTAAAGAACAAAATTGTTAGTATTTCCATTTTTGCTTACAAAACAGATGCCACTGACTTTTAAAACATAACTTTAATTCTATGAGCTGTATAATCAAAATCCAGATTTATTTTAGTATTTGAATAATGACTTTAATTTTGAATCGAAATTGAAACATGCATTTTTGGATTACGAAACGGTTTTGAAGGGTATACGTACCTACAATTGTACTCTAGAAAAAGTCATTAGCCACAAAATAAACTACAAAAAACAGTAGTCTATGTTTAATACAAAAAATTAATAGAATTTATCATTAATCCTCTGAGCATGGCGAGATATCCGAGTAGTGCAGCATAACACACACAATCACTAGACAACCACATATATTATTTGAAAGAATCCTACGAAATATATTGGTCAAGGCAGACAAAACTGGATAGATGTCATACAGGAATGATGACATCTATCAGTTTTCTAGGTTGCAGAACGGATATGGGAATATGAACCTCTCAGAGATTTAACCCTCCAAGTGGTTTCGAAGACATTTCGTCTACAAGGATTTGACAAATTTTGCTAATGACGAGATACCTGTTCTTCAAGTTATTGTCACCTTTTTATTGACGAGATCAAGATCTGGTCAGTTTTTCTAATGACAAGAAATCTCATCCATCAAGATCTGATCGATTTGTCTAATGACGAGATACCTCGTTCATCAAAACTGGTCAGTTTTTCTAATGATGAGATATCACCGTCAATATCTGGTCATATTTTCTAATGACGAGATATCTCGTCCAGCAAGATCTGATCAGTTTTCCTGATGACGAGATACATCGTTGAGACAACCACCGAGAATGAGGCATCGAATTTATTGTTTTCACTTTTTAATGAATGTGGTATATTTTTCTTATTTTACCAATATGAAATATAATGACTGCTAAACACGATAAAAGCCAAATAATTTGCAAACCACTCTTAATTTTATTTTACGACTACAAATTAATAATATCATAAAACACGAAAAACAAATGTCGAGCATACTTTCCTGGTTAATTAAAACTACCCTTGAAGAAACAGTTTTAATTGAATCTAACTAAAATCACCCATGCTTTATGCGAACACACTGAATCGCTGGAGCTTGCATAACCCATGAATCGTATACCTGAAAAACTTAGATACTCAAAACATACTAGCTAATTAATGCCGCATAAAAACAATCCTCTAGGGAGTGAAGATTCTAATTAAGCAGATCGGGAAGGGAAAAGATTTTCTTAATCATTTCAGTGACATCACGGTGGCTTGTGGGACGCATAATGCATAAGACATACATTCTTGTTTTGGTCTTTGCAACTCATGTCGGTAAGCGAAAATGACAGCTAACAGAAAAAAATGTTTTAGGTAATTATATATTTTTGGTTTTGCTTTAGCTTTTAGATAATGAAGAATACCAAGAAAAGTACATCGAGTAAATATTGCTTTCTGTCTAAGTTAGAAAAATGGAATTGCTTTTTGAAAAGTTTCTGGTCTCGGCGAAATTCCGAAAAATGTGTTTAAATCTGAATGTTTTGCAAATTTGTATCGTCTAGTAAAAGAGTTTTGATTTTATCATTTTTCTACAAGTGAAACATTTTATAATTTACGTGAAAAATACTTACTCTAGGGAAAGTAATGTCTTTCTGTTTTCATAAATAACTACATCAACAAATAAATTCAAATCTGTAGTGTCGTATTTCCTAAAATATTCATTTTTGTTCTTTTTATCCGTAATATTAGGTTGTCTACTTCGCTTAGTAATATTTTTAAATAAAATATATATTATGAAAGAGCTCTTTCTAATATTGCCTTTATACTTGAAGTAATTATAATTTCAGATATTAATTAGCTTTGTTTTCATTTAATATAAGATAATAAGACCCATTATAAAAGTTTAATTAAACGAAGAAATTAACTTTTCTAATGAGACAGTTATAGCATTTGGATTAAACGTCATGGTATTATGTACTTGGATTAACTCAGATTTGTCACTTTCTATGCTTGTATTAATCCCTGACTTCAAAATGTTGTCTGGTGATCAGAATATTTAGTTGAGAAAGTCATACTCTTTCTCCGGTAAACTTTTTAAAAATCTAATAAAGTAGTTGTCAATAATAATGTCAAGAAATTCATTTTTGTTTCCCTCATTTTGTATTATAAAACTAAGATTTAAACAGATAATAATAAACCACTGATAACATTAAATCATCATAGAAGTCACGTTAGGTTGAAAGTATTTTACATAACACGATAATTCTAGTATTTCCAATAGGCAATAGCGGAACTCTGGAAATATTTTTTGAAACTAGATTGAAACTGTTTTGTGAACAATAAACTATTACTTCACTGGAACACTGCTTACTTTTATTTTCAATACTTTATTAAATTAACTTCTGTAATCTTAAATTCTATTTAATCATACAGAGTATTTTATTCTAACCGGAAATAGGTAAAACTTACTTTTTTGTGTATAATCATGGTAAGAGATTCTGGATTGCTGCAATCTCATCTCTTAGAAAAATTAAATGATAACGAGCATTTAATTTACCAAACATCGTAAGATATCGTTTTATAACATTGTAAGACCAGTAAAACGACTCTAGGATTGATAAAGAAACTACACTTAATAGCAAATGTGTTTAACGTATTCAAATTCTCAAATGTCTTTCTAGATAAGAAAAAGTCACGCAGATTTGAATACAAGATATCACAATTTCTATTTCCTTTAAAACCATATGGAAATTGCCGTTTATGTATTGCTTATTCGTCAGTTAAATAGAGATTAAATAATGCATTTTATTGAACATTTATGATAAAGTTCCTTTAAATTTAAGTTCGAAGAGGGACAATTACTAAATAAATTTATACGAGTTATTACTTATGAGTTATATTATTACAGTTATACTTATGAATTGTAATTAAAAGTCTCCATATAGTGATAAACTTTTATGATAATGAACAACAAATAAATTTTAGATTTACTAATACCTTTGTAAAATGAAAAACGCAATAGATTTTAAATAGCATACACAATCGAATAATTAACTTCATTGAAATTCAGTTGCATATTCCTGTATTGCAAAAATGTTTATATTCATTAAACATTTAACGGAAGAATATTGAATAAATATATTTGTAAATTTGGAATCTTTCTTAATCAATGCTTTATATTTCATTAGAATCATCAAAGATTTTTCTTGAAGCAAAATACGCGTAAACTAAATTAAACCTTTTCCGTGAATCCCATCAAATGAATGGTAAAGTGACAAAGAAATTGAACAATGCTCTATAGTGAAAACTTCAAAACATTTAATAAGGATGTCAAAAACAAATCTCTATGATACAGATCATTTGTATTTGACTCAGTATAACGAGCCTCACTCATAGCATCATTAAAATAAAACGTTATTTACAGTTTATAATTATTTAAATTTCAATGGAACACTTTTCCGTATTTCTCTTACCACGAAAATACATGCAGCATCTCAGATCAACACTCAAAGGAGCTTACACTAAAGCATTTTTTCCCATCTTTTTCCAAGTTTTCCAATACAACGCCAATTCAGACGATTCCAATCCCAGCAGATCTGGCAACCATAAGTAAGTACCTCCAAATAAATACAAAATACTAAAAAGTAAGATAAAAGAAATGATTTAAAAGGGGTTATGAACAAACTTTTGTGCAACAGAACAATTGTATTTGAGACAAATTAATGTAGTATCATAAGAATTTCCTATTATCTTGGTTGATTAATATTTAAGTTTTACTAAAACAGTGGCACATTCCTTTTATTAACCCTCCTGGAGGCTCATCTTTGTTTCGAAAACCACCCTGTAAATAGCCAGCGTCTGATACAAATACCTGTTCCAAACTGTCCCCAGTTCAAGGCAAGGGACAGTTTGTTTCCCCAATTTGGACCTTCCTTCCCCATTGGAGTGATAGGGCATTTTTTGTTTTTTGTCTCTACGAGATATCTCGTCATAAGCAAAATTGACTAGATTTTGCACGAAATATTTCGTCGAAACCACTTGGTGGGTTAAAAAAACTACAAACAAAAAGGCAAAAATACCTGTAGTAGCCAGATCAACACCCAGATTAGCTGAACTCTATGAGCATCACGAGATTTCCGAGTAGTGTAGTGTTACTTTTAATGCATAACCCACTTAGTGTCTAAATAACATCCGCTTGCATTAGTTGAGAGAAACTTAGGATTCTATTGATCAAGAAGATCAAAGCAGGTTGGAAGTCATGCATCGAAGACTGAAGATTTCAGGATGGATATATGCTTGTTAATGCCTCACAGGGTTAAACTTCTAATTAACCCTCCAAGTGGTTTCGACGAGATATCTCGTCCATCAAGATCTGCCCAATTTTGCAAATGATGAGATATCTCGTCATCAAGATATTGGCGACTTTTGAAGCTAACGAGATCAAAATATGGTCAGTTTTCTTCCAATGACGGGAGACAAGACTGATGAACGACTCTCGTCCATTAAGGATCTGGTCAATTTTGCTAATTACTAGATATCTTGTCGAGAAAACCACCAGGAGGACGAAACTTCAAACCATTATCGCATTCCCTAGACTGTCCCTTGAGTTTTCCAATAAGATATTAAGTCATCCGGATTCCAGTCCCTGAGCCGATCCAGCAATCCGAAACAAGTACCTTCCAAAGAAAGGCAAAAAACGGAAAAAGCGAGATAAAGAAATTGCATATTTTTACTCCATAATAACAGAAACCCTTTCTCGTTTTCAACAGCCCCCCGACCACCCACACTCATAATTCCCCGAACTGCGGGTGTGCGTTATTACCCTGGAGGAATATTGGAAACATTTATCGGGAGGTATGCGGTAACCAAAGTTAATTTACGAAATCCGTTATCAGCGAAAGCCTTGGACGGCTGGCAAGGGAAAGGAGGTTTATGAAGTTATAGCACCCACTCTACGCGGAGGTTTGCATTGATTTATCTGCCGAGCCCCGTGCCCGCCCGATTTCGTAAAATTGACAGCTTCCGAAAAGTTCCTTCCGTTTCCCAGTTCCTGTTTGCACAAAGATTTTCCGTACCGAATACCCCTTGCAGAAGGGAAGGTTGAAAGGGGAGATGGATGGATAGCACTAACCTCCGCTATGCAAAGCTCTTGGGGAGCAATTGCATATTGAAATGAATTGGCGAGATCTGAATATCATGGATCTTTGGGATGGTTTGAGCGTTCGAGCTTTGAATTATATTATAATTTCGTGGTTGGGTCGTATCGATCTTGTAAACAAGTATTGCCATCGCACGTTGTCGTCGTTTAATCTTGCCGATGCACGGTGTTGGGTGATTGGAATGGGGGAGGTGGGATTGTGATACCATGCCATGCGGATTTTGTGAAATGAAGTCTAAGCCAGCGAGCTTTTGTTGACGATGTCCATCCTCGTGATAGCTATTTCGAGTTTATGTCCTTCCTACGAAGTAGTTTTGCTGTATAACATGTTTCCTATCTTAGGTCTTCCAAAGAATATAGTTAGCTCGAAACGTTTTGGGCTCCAATATATATTGTCAATATACGAATTCGTTGACATTTAAGTTAACTGGAATATGATTTAAAAATGGTTGGTTTTGGGTTTATGGCACGAGTCATATTTGGCTAAGCTACGCCAAACATGACAACAGCGAGGTATAACAAGTATGTATAACAAGCTGTATAACAAGTTTCCTATCTTAGGTCTTCCAAAGAATATAGTTAGCTCGAAACGTTTTGGGCTCCAATATATATCGTCAATATACGATTTCATTGACATTTAAGTTAACTGGAATATGATTTAAAGATGGTTGGTTTTGGGTTTATGGCGCGAGTCATATTTGGCTAAGCTACGCCAAACATGACAACAGCGAGGTATAACAAGTATGTATAACAAGCTGTATAACAAGTTTCCTATCTTAGGTCTTCCAAAGAATATAGTTACCTCGAAACGTTTTGGGCTCCAATATATATATCGTCAGTATACGAATTCGTTGACATTTATGTTAACTGGAATATGATTTAAAGATGGTTGGTTTTGGGTTTATGGCGCGAGTCATATTTGGCTAAGCTACGCCAAGCATGACAACAGCGAGGTAGGAAAAGAGCAAAAAGCGGAAGGGTAGGCTAGTGTAAAACAGGAGGACCCTTTAAGCTGATCATCTTACGAAACTAAGGATGCGTAAAGAGACAAAGTCAAAGAATAAATGTCAGAATAGTTAGGGTTTGGTGAACACTGACACAACGCAAATTAATGTAGCACCTTTAAAATATTAAGTTCCTTCTAGAACCATTATCAAAATAACATCATATTCAGAAAATAATTCGAAGTTTGGTGTTACAAATTTTGTAGTTTCACATTTTGAACTAAAACTTACGTCTTCATATTTTCATAATATTAGTATTATCAGTATGTAGAAAACAAAGGAGAATATTTTATAACTCTTGTTATCAAAGCATAACGTATTATCACTAAAATAATGATTTACCCATCTTGTGTTAGTTTTACATATATGGTGTTAACAGCAAGGATTCAAGCAAATGCACTGAAAAATTAAAGATTATTGCATATTTATCAATATTAAAACTACATCCAAGGAATCAGCCACTTCTAAACAGTTTTACAAACTATTGTTTCTTTTTAAAAGCATTTATGGTAATTATGATACTTTAATTCACACAGTAAAGTTTTAAGGTTTTAAATATATGAATTGTGCGCCATTAATTAATCACCGTTTTCGTTGTTATACTACATTTTGGTTTTAATAAAAATAGTTTTAGCTGAAAAATTGATGTCTAACTACCTTTTAAACGCAATAGAAAATTTAATGTAATTGTCTAATACAATAACGACACTTTCTTATTAAAATATTGAAAATTATGTCCAGCTGCCTGTTCATTTAAAAAGAACGCTAATAGTAATAATAACATTACATCGTTATCAACTTAAAGCATTAATTATTTATTTAAGTATTATTGGTTAAACCTGCTCTAAGTTAATTACGAAGGCATCACCCCCCGTTACTCCAGATAAAATATTAATTTTAATTTTCCTTATCATATGAATTTAATAATGTTAATTTACAGAGCTCCTTTTTCTCTTGAAAAAATAAATAAATATCTCAATTTTTCGGTCAATGGTCGCATAAATTATGACTTTCCCTAATTATGTTATGGCAAGAAAATAAAAACTTCCAGGAAATAAAATTAATGTTTTACAACAAAACTCGTACGTTCCGGATACGAGTGCTTGATAAAAATGAATTAATGATTCTCTCCCTTAAGGAAAGAAAATAACGAAAAAAATATCTCGATAAAAATGAAATATTGCGACAGAAATTATCGATGTTTGCCCTTTTGACTGCTCATGCTGGCAGGGGATATAAAACCAATGGGTTGTTTTCCTTTTGTGTAGTTTTAAACTAACGAGGATGCGACTATTTCGTTAACTTTTTAATGTGATATAAAATAGTAAATAGTTTTTGATCTGACTGCATCAAAAAAGGAAAAAATAGCTAATAGGATGATGTCCGTTAATAGTTTTTATCTTTCAATACATTTAATACATGCAATTAGGGTCATAAAATGATTTAAATGACTGGGTAAAACTTATTCATAATTTTAAACAATGCAGGTCCAATCCATGATTGTTTTGTCAAACTAGTATTTTACATTAAAGCCATGCTTACTATTCAATGTGCATTATTTGCTTTTTGATAAAAATAAAGTTTGGGAAACTGGTCTAAATATATCGTTGATACATAGCATTATAACTATGTGTATTGTTCAATAATGTATATTATTGCGGTGATGTTATGATTGTTTTGTATATTCAGCTACAGAAGTAATATTATATCTTCCGGTTAATACAAAAACAAGATGACTGATAAGTAGATAACATTTTTCTTTTTTGAGTTGAGTACTTTCACACACATAATAAGGTGCTGTAAACTGTTTCTTCTGCCCATATACTTGATAGGCTTCAAGTAGAATTCACAGACTCACAGTAGAGTGGTATTTTCGCTGAATATTAACATAATTATATAATAGCCCGTTGCTCCAGTGCGACGTTAATTAATTACCATTATTTACAATGTGTGTGAAAGTGTTCTTAACTCAAAAAATGGAGTTATCTTGTGTTTGCAGCAATCTGGAAATGTGCTTAATTATGACAATGTTTACTGTTTAAGAGTCATTATAGCATAATTTTAAAAAGAAGGCATTAAAAACCGGTTGCAACAATTCTTATTTTAGGTTTCCTAACAAGAACTGCTTTTTCATTTTCTATTTTCATTATATCAATATTATCATGTTTTTTATTGAAAGAATAATTACAATTCCCTCGAATATTTTTATAATAAAATTAAATGTTCAAAATTGGAAGTTTATATAACTCACAATTATAATTTCATTTTCCATTGAAAAGACAATGCGTACACAGACCTTTTTTACTGCAATAGAAATATCTAATCTCCTGTTCAAATAACATTCATACTTATTACAAGATTTTTAATTCTAATGGATGATTAAGCAGTCGATTATATATACATTGATCCCTAACATATGATGGAAATATAAATTAAAACGTGCGTTAAGATAAAACATGCTGTTCTTATTTGATTTTCTTTTATGTTTTATATATTTTAGTAATAGATTGTTTTAATAAATCCACGTGTGTTATCTTACAGTAACAAATATGTAAAAAAAACACATTACTAGTTACAGAAAGATATAAAAAAGGATTTTTATCACAAAAAGGAAACTAAACAAAATAAAAATACTTCAAATGGAATAATTTTTTCGAAAGTATTTTTGTATTACTATTTTAAACTGTCTTACAACATTCACAAGTCCCATGTGAATGTTTCTTTTAAATATTCATAAGTCCTAAAACATAAAATGATGTTAAATGCATATTTGAACAACTTTTAATCGTTAAATAATACTGAAAGTTGTAAATAATATTACAGTTGTACTTTTGTACTTGTATCATTATTGAATTATTAAATAGCTAACACAATACACACACAGAATGGTGTGTATAGAAAGAATAAATGTAGAAGCAGACCTCGTAATTCTTTCTGTTGATTGAACTTGGATTACTTTTTAACTTTTAGAATCGATGGTATGATAAAAACTTAATTAGGTTTCAGTTTTTATTTTCTGAGTTGTTTATTTTATATTTGAAATTGATGCTGTCATTGGAAAAGTGAGATTACATGGATAATAGCATACAACCGAGATTTATATCTAAGTTCTAAATTAATTATTTTGAAAGAACAATTAAGAAATAAAAGAGCTTAACAAATGTATTACTGTTTGGAATTTCTTATTGTGATCAGATAATTTAAAATTTGTTTAAAGATTTGTCTTAATAAATCGTTACATTTCTATACATAATCCCCCGGTAATTGATGTCAAGAGTACTAACCTAAAACTACTCTTCAGCAACGAATTATTTCAATCATTTTAAGGCATTAAAAATGTTCAAACGTTGTATTAATTTGTTAAATTAATGCTACTTGGTTTAAACTCGTGTTCGCTGTATTTAAGTTGTGATACATTAAGTGGAAAATATTGAAAAATAACCATAGATGGAGAAACCAGTATTGTGATTAACCCTAGGAGCGTCACGAAATTTTGGAATGGTGCTTCAACATCATATTTTATGACTAAATAACCACATCTATATTGGTTGAAAGAATCCTAGGAAACCGATTGGTAGACTGCAGGCTGCCGAATGTATTCATGCGTAAGAATCCCTCAGGGTTAAAGCCGATGCATCTTACCAGAATTCAACTATTTATTCATAATAATTACTAGGAACCGCGATAGCCAGGTTGGAAGAGTAACGGATTAACAACTGGAGGGTTGCGAATTCGAATCCAACCAAAGACCGTCGTGTACAAAGGGAGCAGGTGTACGTTAAATCTGTCGGGGAATCAAATGTCCTCACGTTGGCTTGGTGTGGAAGTTTGGAGAGTGGGGTGCCAGCTCAGGTTTGACCTCGTCGTCTGACCGCGAAAATTACGTGGTGTGTTTCCTCCTGTTTCGTCCTGGATCTTTCCCTTCGGGTTTGATCCCGGACCTTAGCCAATAGCTCGTTATGTTGCTCCAATGTAACGTCAATTAAAAAATACCAAATACCATAATAATTATTAGATATAGCTTAGTACTGGAGACCTATGCTCCGTACTTAATACTTAAATTGTTTGTTTATAAAAAAATAAAATTTGTATGACCACAATAAGAAAATATGCACACGAAAGAGCTTAAAATGTCTTTTTCCTTTTCATGGTCATTTTTAGATTTTTTGAAAGGGAATTAAGTTTAAACCCTTTGAGTGTCACGAGATTTCAGAGTAGTGTAGCATAGTTTTTACTCCACAACACGCCAAAAGACTAAATAAGCACATCAATTGATTGAAAGAATCCAAGACTCAACATACAAAATAACTAAATAGCCACCTTTTTGGTTGAAAGAATCTCGGGAAATATCTACTGGTAAAGGTCAAAACTGATTAGGACTCATGCAAGGAAGACTGCCGGTTGTAGAATGGATATGTGCATGTGGATCCCCAGAGGGTTAAATTTATTAAATTGAGCAGATTTTAGCGAAAAAAGTTCAGATTATACGTAAGGAAAGATGTTAATTTTTCTGTCACTCTTTTAGGACAAATCTCAATTTCTTACCTATGAGATACATCAAATAGTTTTGTCGTGAACTTACCTACCACTACAAACGTTATCAATTCTATTTTATATATAGCAGTGTAACCCAAGGAAGTTCTCTTTGGAAAACAAAGTTGCAATGCCTTTCACACACCTTGTTTTCGCTTCAAGACATGCTGTTTGGATACAACAAATAAATTAGGCACGCATTATGTGAGAATTAAGAATTCAGCAGCCGACGAAGCTAGGTTTTCTACACGGTACAAAAACGACCAGCCCACCTTGTTTGCGACGTGATTCAATTTCCGGCCGCAGCGCACAGAGCTACGAATTAATCGCCGAAACTCGAGCTCAATTACTAAGGGGTTAAACATCGCACCAACTTCCACCTTCCGGTATCATCTTGTACCTGGCAATCCTTTGCGAGCGAGCAATTATGAAATTTGTTCTCGTATAATGTATTTATAACTCGATAACTTCGCAACCCCTACATCATAAATTTGCCATGACGTATCGACTGACGCGGCGTACGCTAATGCGGCATGAATATTCAGAGTGTGCGAGAAATCATATGATTTATCCACCATTTCCGAAAGCTCTCGGGATGGGATATTGATTTTGGCATTTCTACGCCCTCCCCCAAACCGGTTTTGGCTTTTATTTTATTTCGCTGCCGCCAAAAGAGCGTGTTTCTGCCTCTGGGAAAATTATTTTCGACGGGGAAATTTGAGCCTTGAGGCGTTGTTGAAAATGGTCCTGATTTTGTAAGCGCGTTCTCGCTTTATTGGGCCTGTGATTTATTAGTTTGGGGTTATAAATAGATGGGAGATAGCTGCTCTCCTACTGTGCGAAGACTGGTCCTTTGCCTGTGTGATAAGTCTGCGGGATGGAAGTTAACGGCGATGGTAGGTGATAACTGGTGGGTTTTAGGTCGTTTGTACGCCGCTGCTTATATTTAACCTAGTTGGCAGGTTAATAGATTTAGATGGAAGTGTGACATTTTTGTTTGAATAATCAATGATACAAACCACCATTAAGAGCTAATGAATTTAAGCATAGTAATTTCATTAACCCTTTATGTTGGCAACTCTGAGCTTAGTTTGAGTAATAGTGATCCCTATTTTTAGCACCTCATGTTCAGTTCCAACAATGCATTTTATGCGCTACGGAATAGTAAACTTAACACTGAAATAAACTAGCCAGAAATTAAAAGGGTGTATGATTATCTGAATTCAACTAATAATTTAATTTTTTTAATATAGTTACTCGATACCACAATGATGAGTCAAAGAATAAAATAAATCAATCCAAGAAATAAAAAAATGAATACTTCAAAACTTCATCACAGTATGTAAATGAATAAAAGAGAATTTTTTATTCGCGATAACATTTTTATTTTACCCGAAATGAATATCAAAATAACGAATTTTCAAATTATTCCAAAATTTTATTTCGGGAGAATGTGGTGTAAATCATGTTCTTATAAAATAGTATTTTGAGTGTATGATTACGCAAAGCCACTATTGATTAAAACAAAAAAGACCCACAGAAAATATCCTAAAACTCAGAATTCAATAGTTTACTGTACTGGCATAAAAAAAATTGTATAAAACCATATTTCATTATTTCCTGAAGAAAGTAAATCTAGTAGCAATCAAATCAAGTAAATAAAATAGGTACGATAGGGTTTGTGTTACAGATTTCTTCGGGTGTGGTATATCTAATGTAAGGCAGCTAAACGTTTGTTAGTATCGAACGTCTTGACAAATTGGAAACTTATAAGCATTTAGGATTATCTGTAAGGAAACAGTTAAAGAAGCATCAAAATTCAAGAAAAGCGGAGAAAGAATTGGTGTTCATTTTATTCCCCGTACATTATTCCTTACAAAATTTTAACAGAGTATGAACGTTTCTATACACGTAAGGTTTACCGTATCCAAATCTTACTGAACGTTGTATTTACTCCACTCATAATTTTACAGAACAACCTAATATTCTACAGAACTTACCAAAAGCAACACCAAACTATAAATCAACAGCACCATCTCTTATTTTCTGCTATACCTTCCTTGTGTCATGTTAATGAAAAAGGAAATTATAGAAAAGAAAAGGGAGGAACTAAGAACAGTAGATGAAAGTAGTAGAATTGAGTAAAAGTTGAGGTAGTACCGCTTATATAGACACTTGGGAGCAGAAAAAGCTGAACATTAAACACCAATCAATACGTTTCAAATTTCTAGTAACCACACAGTCCCTTCTGCCTCCTAAACTCGAATATTTATTTCAGTTTCTCTACATAAAACTCGTGTAAAATAGTCCACAGCAATACTAATTACAGATCAGAGATCGATTACTTAGATCAAGAGACACCGACGAGACTAGCTCTTTTCCTTTTTAATCACCTTGAAATTTCTTGTGTTTTCTTAAATCCTTGTCCTGGTTCAATAGACAAGCTGAAAATTTAAAATACAGCTATAAAAGCAATCACAAAAGAAATAAAAAAGTAAAGTTTTGGGGCTACACTGTTTTGAAGTACTTTAACCCACGATGAATGTTGAAACCAACCAAAAGATAGAGTACATTAGAGAATGTGTGTTCAAGTTTTACATTTATTTTACTTCCTTACCGAGTTGCGCCTATGATTCCAGAGAACCTCTCTTGAAATCACCAAATCAGCGTTACCTCTTCACTTTGTATCATACTCTAACCGAAATGAGTAGTTACAGAAGAAAAAGATTACGAAGTAAAAGCAAAATTGAATAAAGTAGGGTAGGAAACAATTGAACTGAGCGAGAGATAGAAGTATTGCTAATGAAAGTCATTTAGGGAAAGAAATAAAGACGAACGTCAATCAAAGTACTTCCAAGTAACACATCCACCATTATTCTGTTGGCATTCTGGAATAAGAAACATATTTCAAATTTTCCACGCGTCTCTTCCGTTACTCTACTTCATAAACCTCCCAAGTAATACTAATTACCAAAATAGGGGTCACTTAGAACAATAGCCTATAACAAAACTGGTTCTTCTCCCTCCTAAACTCATTGAAATTTCACATGGATTTCGATCCCACTTTCCTGGTTCGATCGATACTCGATGGAAGATAAAAAAACAGCAATAAAAGCAATCACAAAAGAAAGAAGAAAAGCGCAGTTTTCGGGCTACAAATTTTTGAAGTATTTTTACCCAAGATGCATTTTGGGACCATCCAAAAGTTAGGGGCATTAAGTTAATGGGTCATCAAATCATGCCGTGGCTGCGAGAGGGGAAATACTCCGGCTTGACAATTTAGGAAATCCAACCTAAGATCTTAATCACCAGGACAAATTGTACCTGTCATTTTCTTTCTGTGGTCATTTCTCTTCCGATCCTGCTTTCCTTCCCTCACAACAACAATCAGAATTGCTGTTCCAGAATCCCCGATTTGTATTCTTCTGCATCAATGTGTTCTTTGGGAGCAGTTCCTCACGACTGAATTATGTATCAGAAGCGTCGTTAAGGAGCTTCACCTTTTTAGCAATTTATATTTGAGCTGTATAATTAGGATACTTGAAAGGATTTACTCATAAAGCGGACTAAAAGTCACTTGAGAATGCATCGCACAATTGTTTCAAATTGGAGTATTTTTTCCGACCATAATTTTGACTGAAATCGTTCAAACAAGCACTCTCAGAATTGGGCATAAAAGTATCTTTGGAAGTTATTCGGGAAAATTATTTGTGGAGGATTTTATTAAACATTGAATGTTGGAATAAATGTTTTGGAATTTATTCAGACTACTTGCTTGTGGATTAGTTTTTTAACTATTGAAAGTTAGAATAACAGTATCCTGGAGATTATTCAGTCAAATTGTTAGTATATTACTTTTTAGCTGTTTAAAGTAAACTATCGGACATTTCCCTGATATTAGTATAATTAAAAGTACACAACTAAAAATTAAATTTACACAATGTATTTGACTTAATATTTTTAACATATGGTTTAGATTTACGCAGTGCATTTTGCTTTCAAAATACTGATGTTATTTCAGTTGTCTATAAAAATGTACTCTCACTGAGGTTTATTAAAAGGGGCTATGTTTGGTTTGAAACTTTCGAGTGAGCTCTAGTTACAGGCTAATTAAAGTGGCTGATTAAAGTGGCTTATGAACCAGTATAAACACCCATGTTTATACTAGGATTCAATCCCTGAACCTGCTGAACCCGTGGGCCATAGAACTAACCACTCTAACAAGAGTTAATGCTTAGATAAAAAAAAGGATTTAACTTTGCAGGATCCATTCATTTGAACTTTACAAATCCTCTATACTACATTAAAACATTATCTCATTAAATACGAGAAGTTTGTAGCACCGTACTAAGTTGTCTTATTAGTTATTTTTCAAAAATGCTGATACAAATGTAAAATGTTTTACAAACTGCCAAACATCTGGCAATAATGAATGAGGTGAGGACACAAAGATCTTTAACTTTCGGTTGCACTTTTATAAGGTATCACATTGTTTTTGAACTTGCTGTTAGTAGGCCATACTATTAAATGCTTCTATATTGTTAGCACACCCGTAAAGACGGGCTTGAACGTTTTGAATTCTGCTATCCATTTAATTTTGTTTCCCTTTATGACGGCTTCAATAGTTAAAATACTTCCCAGTCCAAGTATTTGTCGGTTAATGAGTATGTATTTTTTTAAAGTGGGCTTCTACAGTTTTAGTAACATTTTAGCTTTCTATCTAGATGCATATTTCGATGGTACAGGCAACCAGCAACACATAAAAGTTGCCAAAGAAAAGTCTCAAAGTAGACGTTCCTCACAAGGATCTTTACAGGAAATCAAATTAAAGTTATCCGCACATCAATGCTAATTTAATCCGAGTGTGTTTATTCTTCCCCTTTTTTTCCCATATCCCTAGCGGCTATTCTCTCCGAAAAAGAAAAATCACGAAACAACGTTTAAATCTGATCTCACCAACCGAAAATTTATTTACCGTCCGCCGGTAGTCAAGGAAATGTCGGAGGTGAATTTTTATTGATTATTATGTAAACCCCAGAAAAACCATCCCGCATAAAAAATTACAGTAAACCAAATAAACTAAATGAAAGAAATTGAAGTAAATAAATAGATTTGCGGAAACACGCTTCATAGGAAGCATAGGAAGCAACATGACAAGAGTGTCTCTGGAAACTCAAGAAACAGAATTATTCTCAAAAGGAGGGCCAAAAGATTCACTCCCAGAGTTGCAAGTTCTGATTGGAGGGAGAATGGAATGAGGCGTGTCTTGCTTTTTTGCCAGCGAAACTTATTTGCTGAGGAAATATCTTTTATTGGGAAAATATCCTGCTATTGTTTGAGATATATATTTTTATAACAATGTGTTTTGCGATTGGTTGGTCGCAAGTGCCATATTTGGCCATGCTGCGCCAGAGACGACATACAATATCAAGTAATAGACACACACAATGAAAGTTTTACTGACACAGAAGAGAGAAATACACCCAGGGAGGAATGCACCTGACAGGAATCGAACCTGCGCCGCCTACAATTCGAAATTTGTTTTTGGAATTTCGGAATGAAGTTTACTGTACTTCCAACAAAACACTTGGGCGAAGGGCTTGTTAGTGGGAAATAGTTATTTAAAAACTACATATTGCTTATTGTCTACATTCATGTTCTGTTTATTTGATGAGAGTCGTGCAAGTTATTAAGGGCTTGGATTTTTGGAGAAAAGTCCAAATCAGAACAAACTATGCAGAGGTAAGATCATGGAATTAAACAATAAACAGAAGCATGTAACTAAATGCTGAGAATTAAGTTTTAATTTACAGAATTAGATAAGAATTTTGAAGAGCAGTCTGATTAGTCATGTTGAAGTACAGAAACTAAAATTAGATGATATTTAAAAAACAATAGTTTGTAAAAATGCAGAATGGGGATAAATCTAACACAAAAATGATTATAGAACAGGGTAATCCATCTGTAAATGATGCAGTTAACAATGGGAAACTATGAGTCACAATTGGAAGAAACTATAAGTCACAATTGGAAGAAACTATAAGTCACAATTTGAAGAAATTATGAGCTACAATTGGAAGAAACTATGAGTTGAAATTGGGGGCTCTCTCTCAGTAAAAGATGGCGTGTCTGCCATGTTACAGAAACTCAATGTTTGTAAAAATATCCAATGAACTTTTACTCTGATAATTTAGTGTTACTTTCAAATAGTAAAGAATAGTTACTAGTTAAGAATATTATAATCGAAATCAAAGAAAATAATCGAATTTCTTAAAAATATAACGATGACCAAAGGTTTTTCTCATAAGTTATTTTTTGAAAAGTATTTACTGCGTTGTTCATGAACTGAAGGAAGAGAGCAGATGACCTTTTGATATAAAACTCTCTCTAAATTAAGCTTAGCTTTCGTATCTATCCCTTTTTTTAATGAATACTCATAAGCTTTCATACAGTGCCATGAATTTCATCATTATACCCATAATATTGAAACAAATATTCATATGATAAGGACATTTATATCAATATTACGAGTATTTTTATATTTAATTTGTTATTTCACTCAAATTAGCTGTGTTTGAAAAATTATAGGAAATCAATAAATTTATAATTTAGGAAGGTGTAGAAATAAAGAAAACTAAGACTGATGATACAGAATTGAACATTTTAAATACTAGCAATAGTAAGATGCATAACAAATTTATTGATTTGACTGTCGAGTTGTACTAAAAAAAAATATTCTTACGAGAAATCAATTTTGAATATACTAGTTGAGTAGCAAGTGATTATTTGAGCAAACAAGAAAAGGCTAAATTTTTATTAATTTTATCTTCAATTTCCATTGTAACTCATTAATACATGAAACATTCCGATTGAATATATTGTTTGCAAAAATATGTATATTTTTATTTTACGGTTTTAAACGTCATGTTTTATGTTTACCGATATGTACAGAAGCTTTTGTTCAATGATAAAAATTGTGTAACTACGTTACAAATTGTTTTTAATTAATGATCTTTAGAGAACAAACAGGTTTCTTTAAAATAAAAGACCAAAGTTTCACTAATATAAAACAACTTGTTTCCTAACTTATTTTTAAAGTACTAATTTGAAAGTTTGTTTTAAATCTACTGATATCATAAATATTGGAATTTCGTAATTAAATTGTTCCAATGTTTCAATGCGAGTTGTAATCTCGATTTCGATGGAATTTCGATTCTCTTAATTTACCTGGGTGTATTTCTCGTTTTTGTGTCAGTAAAACTTTTCTTCTTGTGTGTCCATTACTTGACGTTGTTTGTGTCTTGCGTTTGGCGAGCTTGGAGAAATATGGCTCTTACGCCATAAATCCCAACCAACCGCAATGTTTCAAAATCTTAAAATAATGATATCTGAAAGAAAAGTATGTAATTATTTTCACAAACCTGATTTCTATAAATCCATGTTCCCTCCAGGTGGTTTATCCTCGTGTCGAAAACCACCCTGCAGTGGCCAGCTTCTAGTGCAGAAACCTGTTCCGAACTGTCATCAGTTCCAAGCAAGAATAAATTTGTTTTTCCTACTTGGATCTTCTTTCCAATAGGGCAGTTTGACCCGGCGAGATATCTCGTCATCAAGAAAATTACAATCAGAACGTATAGACATTGTAACTGTCTGGGCGTTGAACTCACGTCTAATCGTATATTCACCTGCCCTTTAATAGTAGTTGCTCTTCAAACCATCGATTACCATCCTGACGTACAGGTTTACAGCGAGAAAATAATAGACATCGTCAAAGCTGTGCAAAATGCACACGGTAACATCTGACTCAGAAATGGACACGACAACAATTTCAAGAAAATTGACCAGATATTGGACGAGATATCTCGTCAAACCACTCGGAGGGTAAAAATAACCATTGAATATAATTAAAAACAAACACCGCCATATATTTATTCATAAGAAAACTGAGAGAAAACAGGAAGTTGTAAAGAAGTTCAAACCCACATACACGCGGCACTTACATTCTCCCACCAGAGTGTTTAAATCAAGATAAACATTAAAATATGGAATCGAAATTCCTCGAAACATTCAAACAGGCCTCTCAATTCCAGGACTTAAACCGCATTTCTGTCAAACAGGTTAACCCCGGACACCGCGAGAGAGTAGGAAACGGGGAGCATTCCATCCCTTCCTCCAGAAGACCCCAGCAAACCCAGAGTGCTTGCTTGCCAGCAAATTGAATTTGCATACCCGCGAACGAAAGGACAGACAGACATGCATGGAAAAGGAATTCGGAATTTAGTTCAGACCCCCTCTCTTCCCTTTCTCAATGCCTTCCATTTCGTTTAACGCAATTGCTGCGGGGAGGGGGTCTGCATGGAGGGCTTCTAGTCCCCAGGAAGACAATTTGGAATGGATGGGCTCGCCCTGATAGGGGGTTGTCCGCAAATTAATGCAATTTGGGGCTTCTTTAAGATGAATTTTGCGTTTACTTTGCGGGCGGCTTATATGGGTGGATTTTTGCCCCGTTCGGTTTTGCCCTCGCGCCTCGGGAGATTTCTGATGGTGGAGTGTGCCTCAGAGGCAAATTAGGGGCTCACAATGAGGCTTTTAGCCTACGCAAGTTTTGCCTGAGTTCGTTTTGGTGGTGTTTTTTTTGTCTGGGTAAAGGTGCTGAAAGGGCTGAAGAGTATTCTTCGAAGTTGCTGCCGGTTTTCGAGGTAGGGTTTATTTTAAGCTTGTTCTGCGGGTGTTTTTGTTTGTTTACTTTTCCGAGGTAGTGGGTGTGTTCAATTGATTTGAATTTTAGGCACTTGGAGTGGGGAAGTTTTGCAAGTTCTGCTGTTTTGTTAGGATTTTAAAATTGTTTTATCGGGACATGTCGAAATTTCTTTTAGCGAGTTAGGGAAAAATTCCTTCAGAGACACTTGTATCTTATCGAAATTTACGTGAACTTTTCCATATAACAGGCAGGATGAATTCGAGTTCAATTCTCAATCTACTTAGAAAGAGCTTATAGAATTCAGAAATTTTTACACTCATTTCAAATTTTTTCAGCTCAGAAGCCTTACTAGCGTTAATTTTTAAGTTGATTTTAAGTTTTGTAAGTTCTGCTGTTTAGTTAGGATTTTAAAAGTTTTACCATGGCATGTCGAAATTTCTTTTAGAGAGTTAAAGAAAAATTCTTTCTGAGACACTTGTATCTTATCGAAATCTACGCAAACATTTCTATATTACAGGCAGTATAAATTCGAGTTTAATTCCGCTTACTTCATCTTCAATCAAATTGCTTATTATCAATCTACGTAGAAATAGAGCTTATAGTAGTCGGAAATTTTTACATGGTTTTCCAACTCAGAAGTCATATTAACGTTGAGTGACTAGTCAAAAAGTACGTAAGAAATAAATTGAATTATTAAACTGTTACTGAATACCCCTTTTTGTAAAAATGTTGAGTATAAAGCAATAAAAACTATTCTACAACATATTTCTCTCGTAGATGTATGGATTTCACTTCGTGATTTACATGTTTTATGCTCTCGAAATATGTATTTCTTACTAGTTTAAAGTAAATGCAGTTTAAAACTTTAAGCTTTAAATAAGGTATCAAAGAATGGAATACCTAAAATTTTGATGGAAAATGTGTTTTAACCTATATAAGACTTGTCAGTATTAAATTACTGAATTGATGGTCAATCGAGATTTTCACTGAAAAAAAAGATGAATCAAATAAGGATTACAAATAAACCATGAAAGCTGATTAAACGATTATAAATGGTGTGTTATAAAATTAGCTTCATTATAGAAAACGCCATTGTTTCATAGATAGTCATCTATTGTTTCAGTTTAAGTAGCCATGGATAGTTTAAAATTGTAAACTAAAATATTTATGTTAAAATAATTCACACTGCAAACGAGAACGTTTTAAATAATGTAACTAATGATAAATACAATTTAATTAAGCATTCCCTTCTAACCTTATTGGTCAAAATAAAAAATTCATTACTGTTAATAAATTCAGTTTTTTAATATAAAACAATGCCTTTATGTGAAATGTTTGAAAGATATCAATCGAATCTGAAAATTTCGACAATAAACTAAAACATTCATTCCAAAAACCTTAGGATCAATTTCAGAGAGGAAACCCAAGCTTCGGAATAAAGGAGGCAGAAGTTACACCATGAGAGAAAAAAAATCTTCCCTTCTAATCAAATCTCAAAGTTCTTTTTTACCATTCAATCCTCTTGTGTTTTGTCCCGTGGAGATAATCCACATTCAAAGAAAGGGAATTCGAGCAGTTTCATGGCTCGAATGGCATAGAACATTGAAGTTATTGATCGATAGCCAAGTAACAAGGCCAGTCTCCAGACAACATTTGTTGTTATGCTATCACGAACAAAAACAGTGTCTGATGCGTATTAGGACAGCATAGTTAAGTTCTTCCTTTCAGTACGATCGTCTTTTACTCCTACATTTTCTATTGTTGGTTAGTGTAATAAATGTTAGGATTTCGTCACATTTGATTCTAGGATATCATACATTTCCTTTTGAAGTAACAGCTTTTTGAATACGTAAATAACCTTCGTCGTTCATAAGGTCATATTGGTTATTGCTTCATGAGATTCGTTAAATGACCCGTTCCCTATTATTCTTCGCTTGGGGCGTTTTTATACAGTTTCTATCATGCATAACAACTTGTCTATTGTGCTCTGAGGGTAAAGATGCGTGTAACATGCTAAAGCGTATTGAACTACATTTAAAACTTAAGAATTAAAAACATAAATTCAATTTCTAAATAATCTCATCAGATCTTTAAGCTGCACCGTTAACTAGGTTGGATTAGTTCTGGATTTCATTTTTTTCTCGTGCTTTAGTATTCTGGCTGATGCATTCTAGTCGAACAATAGTTTAATTAAATAGTCTTACATTATTAACATTTGATACTGTTTAAACTATTTTTTGACCATCCCCACACGTGGTTTCGACGAGATATCTCGCCCTTCAAGATTTGACAAATTTTGCTAATGACATGATTTTGTCATCAAGATATTACCGATTTTGTTTATGCTGACGAAGCCAAGATCTGATCAACTTTCTATTAATGATTAGATATCTCATCGTCCATCAAGATCTCGTCAGCTTTGCAAATGACGAGATACCTCGTCAACCACCAGAAGTGTTAAATATCGCAATTGATAGTATACATGGGATTTAAAAATTTTAGATTTATTCACCATCTACAGCCATCATGTAAAATGAGTCATAGATCAGTTTAATGCGTGCTTGTTCATGAAAGAACAAGATAATCACGATTGCATGACTGATAAGCGAAGAATAGGGCTATCGGGAAAGATTAGTGTTGAAAAATACAAAATATTCGGTTAGTAAATAGTAAATAAATTCATTCAGTTGATTATACGCAAAAATTCGATTATACTGGATGCCGAAGACGCACTTTTTCACCAATGCGGTGTTAATTTCAACAAAGGTGTGCATACTGACGCCTCACATTTCTATGTGAGGGATTTTCAATGTAAACAAACAAGCCTACCGGAAGACGAGGATTTTACTTCCTGTGACCTAAATGCTTTTGCATGATACATTTTTGGGTTACCTTAAAATGTAGCTCATCGCCGTTTCAGAGACGTTTGTCTTTCGATCTAATGGGCGTTGACCGATTAACTATCGTATATGAATTCGGAAATCATTCTTTGGAAATTCTATTGGTGACGTGCTGAAATCGTATTAGAAAAAGACGCCGTCCAAGTGATATTATTTCCGGAATACGTACAGGAAGTATGTTCCACTACAAAAACACTACCGCTCTTTGCATTTAGTTTGACAGAAAAACCCTCGTAAAATGATGAACTGCTACTGCGATACAAGGCATTGTTTTAAAATATTAACCCTCCAATTGGTTTCGACGAGATATCTCGTCCATCGAGATTCGTCCAATTTTGCTAATGACGAGCTATCTCGTCTTCAAGATATTACCGTCTTTTGATGACCACAAGATCGAGATCTGGGCAGTTCTTTTACAAAGACGAGAAATCTCGTTTTCGTAATGACGAGATATCTCGCCTATCAAGATTTGGACAGTTTTGCTGGAGATGAGATACCTGGTGAAGACAACCACCAGGAGTGTTATGAAATCCATTAAAGCGAATAGAGTTTCTTTACAAACTGGTATATATTTAATTTTAGTTCAAACCTGAGTGAATGCTCATGTTAGCGGATTAAAACATTTTACTTCAAGGCAAGATTTCAGTTACGCCGCAGCAAATAAACGGTACTGACAAAACAAATACTGGCCTGGAGCATCCAACGTGAAAAAACATTAAAAGCATTGTTTAAACAGAATCCATTTATCGAGTTCCGCAGCTGAAGGTTTCCACCAGAAATACCACAGTCCATTTAATTCCACAGGTAGACGCAATCTTGTCATTCAGCAAGCCCGCACCTTTCGCTTCGCCACATGTTCCACCAAATCGCATTCTCATGCTTTAATCAATAAGAATGATCTTTTGGGATCATCTGTAAGCCACGTTAAATAGATAAAGGTTTTTTTTACTGTCATACGCTCACAAAAAATCACATTACCTGGATGGGAGGGATTGTGGATTTCTAAAAGAAATCAACAGCTCTGATGGATTGTTGTTCTTATACGTTGTGGCAGACAAGGGCTAATGGATCTCCCAACTGGATAAGTAAAAGTCTCTTGGAAAATGATCATCAGATAACAAGCAGCTTTGAGATAATCGTATCATTTAACAATAGCATCACATGAAGCAAACAAAAAAGTAAAGAAATCGTTATCTAATCATGGATGTGTATGAAAAATGTATGCCGATCCGAATCTTACTGCATGTAATGAACTATTAACTATAGTTTGGATCAAGTGCCCATTTTTATACGTTAATCTATACCATTTTTTTCTTGGAAATGCATCATTATGAAACATTAAATCGATGCATTTGTGTTAATATTAAAACATTAGATGTAAAAAGAGGAGCATTAATATTCTCAAAATAAATTTTACAGTAGTCACAAAAACATTGCAATTTGCTTATATTTTTGTAATGATATTCAACCTTGTACAACGATTCTATATTTTATAACTCAAGAAAATATGTTGAGTAACTATTGATTTTTAGTAAAGCATGGAATTTTTCCAATACCAGTCAAATTTTTTGTTTTCTCATGAATCGATTTTAATAAAAGCATGTCTGCTTTATGAAACATGTAGATATATGTAAACGAATTGACAGACACCTTTTCAGTTTTATAACCCTCCAAGTGGTTTCGACGAGACGTCTCGTCCATTAAGATCTGACCAATTTTGCTAATGACGAGATATCTCGTCATCAAGATATTGATTTTGTTATGAAGAGATCAAGATCTGGCAAGTTTTCCTAATGACGAGAGAAGCACCAGGAGGGTTAAGGAATGAAAATACATCTGGCATGTTTCGTATCTCCCTGGTCCAGAAAATACAAGACCAAGTCGATAAAATCTTGTCACCTGAGCACAGCAGAAGCTGACTCTTCTTGGTTTTCCAATACATCTTAAGAGGCATCGATATAGTCATGGACATGAGAGGGAGTCGAAAGCTAGGCAGCATAGGAGAAAGATGTTAAAACCTTATCTCTGCACTTGAAAAAGATATTTTGGTTTGACCACTTTTGAGTCTAGTCTCGCTTTGCAATGACCTGAGTCTACCAAACTGAAGAGAAAGACCAACGCGCTTAGCTATACACCAGTGATGAATAGATGATAGGGATTGGTTAGTATGAAAAACATATTCTATATGAATAGTTGTATTTTATGCATGAATTCACAGGGTTGAAAAAGCAAAATATAAAAAAACGAGATTCAGAGGACATTTAAATTAAGACGGTTTACCAATTGTTCACATATTAGTTTTTATTTTAATTTTCATATTTTTAGATTATTTCTCATCTCGGAGTAAGAACGTATAGCTTAGAGATAAAAATGAACATTGTAGTTATCAAATGCACACCCAGAAGGCGTAGAGGACGCGGTAGTCCGAAAGAAGAGTAGCCGCTTAGCAATCGGAGGGTTGAGAGTTGGAAACTCGATCCAGCCAAAGATCACCGTGTACTTGAGGACTGGTGCATGATGAATCTGTCATGGCCTCAAATGTCCTCACGTTGGCGTGGTGTGGGAGTTTGGAGAGTGGGGTGCCAGCTCAGTTGTCACCTCGACATCTGACCACGGTTCTCGGCTCTTTCCCTTTGGTATTGGTCCCCTACATTCACCGATAGCTCGTTGTTTTGCTCCAGTGCTACCTGAATTCAACTACCCATCCCAGAAAGCGCAATAACCCCTTCGATACATGTGTACTTGCATATGCAACAAAAATCGAAGGCTAAACATGCATGCATGTTTAGAAAAATTAATAAATAAAACATATAATATAAGTATGTGTGCATATGACGTATCAGACGCAACATAACCTCGATCATAACTTACAGAATATTAAGCGTAAGCTATTTTACAATTATATGAACATATTGCAAAAGAATTCTTAAAATAAGAAAGATTAAAACGTTAAACAATAGACTGCTTATTAAGTATAAAATTGTGTATAGTTTTAATTGAAATAAACATGAGATAGAAAAAAATGGCGTTTTATTAAGTCAGATCATGATTTTAAATTTTATGAGTTTTAAATACAAGATAATCAGAAAGTATTCTCAGTAGTTAAAAATAATTAGAGAATTATAATCTCGGACCTTTTTTCGAGATCTTTTAAGTACATTTATCGTAGTTCTATTTTTAAAAAGTCACAATGATCAAGTGCCTCAGTTTTGGGTTAAGTTGAATCAAATGACAATACTTTTTATGTTTGAAAAGTCTCATTAAATTGTTGCGTGGCGAACGAACAAATTTAATGGGATACTTATTAATTAATTTACCCCTTTTGCTAGAGATTTTATAAAAACTAAATTTTCTCAATGCGAAAACTAATAAAATAAACCACTCACTTGTTAAGCTATAATTTGGATAAATATTACATTTCTCCAAATAGATTGCTTTTTAATCTTTTGGGGCTTGCAAGAGCGCTCTGAATTTTACCTTCATAAGTCTTAATTACTAATTTCTTCATTTGTCTTAAGTTCATTTTATCATTGTGATAAAAAATAGAAACCATTCCGTTTCATTCGTAAATCATCCTTTTTTAAGCCTATCATTTGTCTGTGTATCATTATCTAGTGACAAATTGAAATTTGTTCCGCCTATAACAGTTATTTGAATATATGTTTTAAAAAGACAACGGCCATCTGAAACTCTTTAAGTGGCAATTCGATCATCTGCATTTAAAGTTGACTATTTGTAGAATTGAAGGTCATCGTAATAAAATTTATCTAAATATCTAAATCTAAAAATGCATACGAACTACATAAATTGTCCATTCTTACAATTCAAATTCAAAGAAAGAAGAGAAACTGATTAGTGGAGATATCTCTTTAAATGCACTGGACAGGTGCCTGGAATTTTTTTGGTATTGAAGGGCCTAGCCAAAGGCAATAAATTTATGGCAAATAAGCATTTTTGCAGAAACTTTCCATACAAATCAATATGTTCAATTTAGTACTATTATTTATTTATAAATAATTATTGTCATTAATCATGTTTGTACTGTTTGTATAATTATAAAAATTTAATCTACCATTTTTCAAAATTAAATTATCCAAATATATTTGGGTCAAAAATCCTGAGAATAATCATGAAGAGAGATATCTGCGCTTATGACTTAAAAGTAAATTACTCCATCACTGCAGAAACTAGAAACATAACTACAATCTTGCAATCATCATCAACTTCATTTTTGTGTTAGATTGGGTTCATACCCCATAAAAGATGTAATCCATAACACACTATTCATACACAGTATGCGGTTTGGTTCCTCCATGGGTGTATTTCTCTCTTCTCTGTCAATAAATCTATTCTTGTGTGCATTTCCATTTATTTGACGTTGTTTGGCAGTTTGGCCTCGGATCTTTCCCTTGGGGATAGATCCCGGAGCTTCGCCAATAGCCCGTTGTGTTGTTCCAGTTCGATTTTAATTAAAATACCTACCACAGTTTGACCAGATATGGCCCTTGCGGTACAAAACTCAACCAACATGGCACAGTACCACATGTGCTATGAATACAAATATTCACTTTCAGAAGACATACGTATATCATAATTAATTTGCAGTATATACGCGTACCATATTCATCAAGTTATAAAGAAATTTTCCGGAAACAGAATATCATGTATATCAAGCTTACAAATTCGCACACAAAACTACATAATCGTCCAGGTAGTCCTTGTCGGAACTTATGACCTTGTTCTACTGATCTACGAGCTTAAATACCCATTGCGATAAAACTCTACCGAAGAGTGTTGTGGAAGTCATTCAACTTTTCATATGGCGTCATAAGCAAAATTTTTCTCAGCAAAAGGATTCGAGAACGACCAGATGATTAGTACGTTTGTCCAATTGATTATTGGGAATAAGGTAGATGGGACATTATTCCCAATTCCAGCTGGTATAATTTTTTTCTGGATCCGTGATGTGATATATGGACAAAGGTTATCCTGGTAGAGAATAACCCTGTCTTTTATGTACAAATCAAATTATTCGATGTATGAATATGGTGATAGGGTATTTATTGTTAAGTAGTAAGAGTCTAAGTGAATCGCATATGTGTGTGTGTGTGTGACAATCCCACCAGCATCAGCAACATCTTCCTTTCTTGAAGAGGGTGGCCTAGCGACCTTCTGAGCTAATTGGTCCAAGCTTTACTTCCTTACAACTACTCTCAAACTGGAGAATTAGGACTAATAAAATGTTTACATGTTGTCTTTCATTGCTGCTGCCTCTATAAAGATATTCTTTGCGGACATACGTCTATTTGAATGGGGTCACTTTGGTTCAAAGAAATTACCCACTGCGCTAGCAATCTACGAATTGTAGGCGGAGCAGGATCGATTCCTCACTGGTGTGTTTCTCTCTTCTGTGTCACTAAAACATTCTTTATGTGTATGTCCATTACTTAATCGTGTCTGTCCTTCGTTTGGCGCAGCTTGTCCCTTGTGCCATAAAACCCAAACAATTGTATTTGAATACGGTTTAATTTTTCGTTCCCTACCTACCTTTACACTTTACATAGTATATCCTGAAACATCCTGCATTTCTGTGAAGAAAATTTAAGTGATGCGAATCCTACGCATGAAGCAGAACGTTGTTCTACTGATTAGTTTAAACTGTTTAGTGATCTTTTATTCCATCGAAAAGTGTGAACTAGTATATGGTAATTTATTCAAAGTGCGTTTGAATTTTTGTTTGGGGACATTAGTGATCTTTGCAAGCCCATGCGCAATCGATTCTCATGCGTTTTGAACTAAAATAGCAAGACATTTTTAACTTCGACAGCAATCCTCACACTTCAAAAAATTAACACAATAAACCCTTCTTATGATCCGTTTCATTGATCCAATCATTAGTCACAGCAATTAAATCAAACACTGCAGCTGTAATTGTGGACTCTGGCAGAATACGATATTACTAACCATCACACTAAACAGCGAACCACAATTCATAAAAGAAGAAACTTAATCAGGACCAGCACAACGTAAAACTTAACTACCTTTTTTAACGACTACAGCTGTAATTAGAAGCAATCTGCCTACTTTTGGGGAGGCCAGAGAAGTAAAATTTGAGCGAACAAGAACACTTAACTTTAGATTATATGTCTTGGCGGTGCGTCAAAAGTACTTCTTCACCCAAGACCACTCGTTAGGTTTTATGATGGGTGGAATTTTACTCTTGCCTTCTAATCTCAGGTATTTGTTGTTAATAACAAGGTTCGTGCACAATTAGCTCCCCAACTGCAATGTCCCACTTTTTCCAGTGTCCTTTAAGTGTTTTGACATCAATGTTAACTTAGATTATATGCCGGGTTTCGGGGAGTAATTGCACACTGAAGCAGGCAATAATACCAGTTCAGAATTTCTTAGGACTCTCCAAGTGTAACCACAGATAGGACAGGTACCAACTGTATTAGTATGTTAAAAATAGCAGTTTAAATAACATTCTTGTTTTTAAAATGCTTGTAATTTTCTGAACCATTAAACCTAATACTAGTAGGAATTATGGATGAATTTTATTTTGTGTGTGTGTGCACAAAATCCAATTAAGACCTTTAGAAGAGTAAATAATTCTAATGCACTAACCCCTCATTATATCACACAGATATATATCGCATTAATGTGTGTTTGCATGTTTCATCATTAGTTGGCCTGGTGGACATGTGGTTAGTGCTCTGGCTTTGGGTTCAACAGACTTTGAATTCGGTTCCCGGTTTAGCCATGGATGTTTGTAGTGGTTCGGAATCTACTTTAAACCTTCAATTCCGATTTAATTAGCAGTTGTGTAGCCAAATAATGACCATTGAGTGAGAAAACAAATAAAAACACCATTTAAAATCATTGAATTGTCTAAAGTAACTGAATGCCTCTAAGTGCTTAATTTGTTTGATATTTAAGAAATATTTAATTTAGTATTTTCATTAATGTTTACTTTCCTTATTCCCAATATTGAAAGAAGTTGAACAAAGAAAGGATAACCAAAACAAATCACTTCACTAAAGAAAATACAGAATAAAAGATTCAATTGAATATAAAAGTTACAGAATTTGAATCAAGCAACTTAAGGAAAACTAATTAAAATAATCTCAAAATACAAGAATGCAGAAAGAGTATTACGAAATCGCTGGGTTTATGAATCTAATTCATCCCATGAATCTTCCTAAACTTTTTCTTTGGAGAATTAGGGAGAAAAACTGATGCCTTTAGCGAAGGAATCTCGCAATGTAAAAATCAGTGAATAGATATACATGATTGTCTGCATCCATTTTACTTATATCCTATTCTTTTAGTCCTAATGTAAAACCTAATGTAGTTGTGTTTAATTTAAATATTTTGCTTAATGGAACTTTTTATATTTCTTCCATATTGCATATTCACGTTCAGCCGCTCTTTCACCCAGTACTGCCTCATTTAAATTTTCTAATGAGCTATTACATTTTCACCGGTTCTTTCGAAATGACTTTCTGGTTTCCAAAAGAGGAAAAAAATCCCATCCGATTCAAGGCAGTTTGCTTTTCAGAGGGATTTCTTTGCTGCTCTACGCGAACAGACAAAATTGCGCTGTTATTTTTAGCGGGTTCCTCGCCTAATCGATAGTTGTCATTTAACCAGACGAGAGGATCAAAATCTGTCACTACGTGAGTTGGAATGGTCCATTTATGTTTATCCATCCATTGATAGAAGTTGACGAAAGGGATATATCAATATTAAAGTTTATCCGCGAGTCAAAATCTTAAAATAATGTCTTTAGCATGGTTCTTACACAGGACGAAGCAATTCTTTACCATCCTACTCATTCTACAAAAGCTCCAACTTTATCGACGTTCTTTACTATTAAATATGTTTAATTTCAATGGAAAGGAGGAAATTATTTACAAGGGATCATAGGTACATCACATGTCCGTCGTGGGTGGCCGTGTGTCATCTTTATCAGGCTTCTCCAGCGTCTACCTCTCTTTGAGATCTGACTCGTTCGATGGTCTGCCTCGTCATGCTGGCGCTAGATCACTTTCTGGATCACAGCAAACGGCAGGTGTTCTGATACTTTATACCCAGATACCCACATGTATGATGCGACTATCCATATGCACTACTTGTTTGTAAAGATTGTCATCCCATAAAAAAAATCACGTGATTTGAATGAAATTCATACTACATATTGCTGATACTACTGTACATAAAATTTCAGGACAATACAACCATTAGAAAAATTAATATGTTGCGAAGAGTCCATGAGCTGTAACAAGAGCTGCTATACGCAGAGGCTTCGAATCCTAGAGGCTTTGGAAGTTTTCCTAGGAAATGTCTTACCAAGCTGCTTGAATGCTAGTCAGCAGTTCAATAGTACTGGCTGCTGACGAATATAACTAATATGCGAATATAACTAAATGGCGAATATGACTAATATGTGAAAATTACCACGCCATAAAAAATATGCAATTAGAATGAAATTTATACCACATATTAATGATAATGCTATACATACATTTTCAGAACAATACAAGCAGGATATCTAGAAAAAATCGGTATGTTGTGTAGCCCCCACGAGCTGCAACAAGAGATGTTATATGCAGTGACATCGAATCCTGGAGGCTTAGGATATGATCCTGGGGAATTGCTTACCAGGTTGCTTTTATGCGAGTCCGCAGTTCAATGGTTCTTGCTGCTGGAGGACTTTGACAGACTAATTGCCTTGTGATAATATCCCAGACATGTTCAATAGTCGAATGTCTGGCGAACGTCCAGGGCAGAAGTGGAATCTATTGTGCTGAGAGTGCTTTGACATTCGTGGTGGCATGTGGTTGAGCATTCTCCTGCTGGAATACAGGATCAGGAGTTTTCTGAAGGAAGCATGACTTCTGCCTCTACAACTTATCCTTGATGTGTACCCTTTTACCGTGTGACATTGTACACTATAAAGTTGTAGTTAACCCTCCTGGTGATTCTCTACGAGGTATCTCATCGAAAACGCAATATATTAGCGAAATTGGCCACAGCTTGATGGATGAGGTATCTCCTCATTAAGGAAAACTAATTAGATATTGATGCCATCATCAAAACACTGGCAATATCTCGATGACGAGATACCTTGTCATTAGCAAAATTTGTCAGATCTTGATGGACGAGATATCTCGCCGAAACCACTTGGAGGGTTAAACTTGCTGTAAATGGGTTGCTTTACCAACTGAATCTGAGTTCGAAGGCTTCACAAACATCCAGTAAGATATGTCTGGTATTTGGAAAGATGGGGTAACAGAACTTACTGTGCATGAATAGCTTAAAAATTCGTTTCTAATGAAAAATAGCTTGATACTTTGAAAAACTGGCCATTAGTGATAATGTAAAAGTATTTTCCGATGCAAAAAGCTCTACTTTAACGTGTGAAGAGTAACACAATTGTTTGACGTGAATTTTTGCAGTTTAATTTTTACTATCTAAATTTACTTTACTCCCTTGGTATATTTTTTCGGCTTCAGTAAAACTTTCTGTGTGTGCCCATTTATTTAACGTTGTTTGGCGCAGCTTGTCCATAACCTTTGCGACATAAGACCCAATAAACCAACCAATTTTTACTATCAAAAACGATATAGTTTAAATGTTACTTAATAAAACAGGGAATTTCGGCTGTTTCCCAAAATTCGAATCCCCTCCTGATTAGAATTCCGATAATTTAAATTTCGATGAGATCAGGGCGGGTGAGAAAAAAATCCCCAATCGATAACACCCACACGGCTCACATTTCCATTATGTGCAGAGGGCTTTATCCGGGACCCGTGTGTTTGCACCACTTTCCTGGCGACTTTAAAATCCACCGTGACCTGATGAAGTGCCTGAAGCGAGGAAGAATCAATCACGCAACTTTTCTAGCGGACTTTTTTTGGAAAGCAATATGTAGCGAAGGAGCAGCAAAAACAGGAACTTGGAAAAGGAAACTTGAATGGAAGTAGGGCGTAGCGGCGATATATCCAATACATGTATTTTTTCCCCGCGAGCACCGGGGCGGAACCCGGGGAAAAGTGCGGACGCTCTGGGGTAAAGTAACAAGTCGTGTTACTGAGTCAGAAGCGAGGACATGTTCTGATCAATGCTCGTATGCAGAGGGAATGGCTTCTGGCGGCGGTGGCGCAGACACTGAAATTTTTAGATATGATCGCAATTTGGGTAAAGCTAATTGCCATTCTTTTAACCCTCCTGGTGGTTGTCTCGACGAGGTATCTCGTCATTAACAATACTTAAGAGATATGGACGAGCTGTTTTGTCATTAGAAAAACTAACCATATCTTCATCTCGTCATCGTCAAAACATTGGCAGTATCTTGATACCGAAATATCGTGTCATAAGCAAAATTGGTAAGATCTCGATGGAAAATATATTTCGTCATTATAGAAAGAACCAGATATTGATGAATGAGGTATCGCGTCATTAGAAAAACTAACCAGAGCTTGATCTTGTCATCGTCAAAATACTGGTAATATCTTCATGAGATATCACGTCATTAGGAAAATTTAATGGATTAGTCAGATTTGATGGACGAGATATCTCGTCATAAGAAAAAACTAACTAGATATTGATGTATGAGATATCTCGTGCGCGTCATTAGTAAAACTAACCAGATCTTGATCTCGTTTCATCAAAATGCAGTCAATATCTTAATGAAGTATCTATCACGTCATTAGGAAATTTGGTCAGATCTTGATGGACGAGATATCTCGCCGAAATTACTTGAAGAGTTAAAGCTTACAATATTAAATTTCGACTCATAAGTTAGTATTTTTTCTTTTCAAATATTGCATGTTATATTTGTTTAAAAGCCGTCATCTCCCTTTTAGTTTCTCATTTTCAAATTTGCATTAGTATTTTTAAAACGCACGAACAATTTATTTAGAGAAGATTACTATCAAGATGGAACAAATTGCTTTATTATAACAATGACGGTGTTTTCAAATAACTGATCTCAATCAGAATAAATATAATTACCATTTATGAAATAGTAATTTTAAATTTAAACTTGAGCAATTATAGCTTATTTTTAGCACATTTAGTTCAATCGTTTATTTTCAAAAATGGCATGCTCATTTCAAAATATATAAACTCTTTCGGTTACTTATTTATATGTTTTTGAGTTTTCATTACAAAATCTATGCTACATTTCAGGCAAAATAATTATACGTATGCTTCAAATTATTTTATTTTAGTAACTACGTCTTTTTTAAATAAATATAATCTCAGTCTGGATGCACATAATTGCCGTTTGTGAAATAGTGTTTTTAAGATTAAGCTTGTGCAAATATAGCAAATTTTCAACACCGTTTATTTTCAAAAGATTAACTCATATTATCACAACTATATCAACTCCTTCAGTTATTTTTATTTATTTTTGAGTCTTTATTTTTAAAAATGGCATAATTTAAAGCATGCTCTCTAAATAAAATGTAAATTTATAATTGCATCCATAGATAGTGCTACACGTCTTGCAAATTGCCAAAAATGAAAAGCTCTAGATATGTCTTTTAAAAATAAATTATTTAATTTTTCATGTATCAAAGGAGACTAGTTTTCTCTAGCAATATATTCTTTTAGTTTTTAACCTTTTTAAGATTTATTTCTCGTACGAAAGTGCATGTAATATTTAGTATATTTGCATTATTAATCTGGTCACTTTGCAACTCTAAATCTGCTCTTATCTGAGAATCATTTGACTTGTCACTTAAAGTGTGCTATCAAAGTAACTGCCCAAAGGATGCGCTGTAGATTGAAATTAATTTAAATAGAATAGGAAGTAAGGGGACCGGATCTCAGGCGTGATTTGACATAATTAACACTCCTCTTTCACTTTGTAAATGATACAAGCAATGAATATCACGATAATTTCATAGTAATCACACGTAATATACCGTAAATACGGGTTAATTTGGCCCTGGGGTATTACTTTGTCTCAAAACGAAAAAATGACTGAACAAGAAGAATAAAGAACAAAGAATGACTTTACAAGCTGATTGCTTCAGGTTTGCATAGTAACCGGCGATTCCACCAGGCCGCAGTACTAGTTAGGCAAGCCCACTTTCAATGGAGTTCTAATATTCGTCGCTTGTTGCATCAATGCTGTTTTCATAACTCTGTTAAATATACGTGTTTTGTTGATGTCAAACTTCCTTTTGTGCAAGAATCCAGTACATGTTTTAGTTTAGGTAAGTACCAAATTTTAAAGCCAATATCATCCTGATTAATAATATATAACAGGTTTTGTTGAACTATCAAGGTTTTTTGGTTATATGCATAGATAAAAAATACTGCTGGTAACTCCAAAAAACGGGTTACTTTGTCCCCAAAACGTGAGGAAGTGTATGAATCACAGCATTACGAAGACTCGTAAATGGAAAATGCTTGAGCCAACACCGGGACTTGTGGTAAAATTGACAAGTCTGTTGAGGAAAATGATCCATTGGAATCAACCACCAAAAACTGTGGAAACCCAATCTCTAAAGGACACCTTGGGAGAAGGAAATTTTGTAGTAGTTGCTTGGAAGGGAAAATATTTTCCAGGACTGGTTGTGAGTGTAGCAGAAACTGGCGCTATTGTGGATTGCATGGAGCCTACAAAAAAGGCTTGGAAAGACAGAAAAAGACACCCTTTTCTACAAATGGTCTGATATCACACAAGTGATCGAGCCTCCACAATTATTGAAAATAGGACTTTTTCTGTAAATATTGTATAGCCAAGAATTGAAAAATATTTTTGAACTTATAACAGACTGATGCAAAAATTATACTTAGGTACCTGTGTAAGATTTCTAATAAAACTGATGTTTAGTCTTTTTTCTTTATTGATTTGTAAGCATTTTTGACTTAGAAGTACCAGTGTAAACTAAGAATAAATAAAGTGTGTTTTTGTATTGATATGTGAGAGTACTTTGTCCTCAAAACCAGTGGATTTCATTGCTTCAAGCATATTTTACAGTGTTTTAAGATAAGAATATTCGACGTGGGACAAAGTTACACTTACTTATGGTCTACTTAAGCCCAAAATAACAAAAATAAATTTCATAAAAGTATTATAAAAAGTGGATTTGTTATACCAGTCTTTTTGAACCATCTAAAAATTACCTTAAAAGCTCAGTATCTATTATTTGTCATTTTCTAGCATAAGATTAAACAAAAAGTTTTATAAAAGTGGGACAAAGTAACCCGTATTTACGGTACTTTCTTTCATGTTTTCATTTGCTTTGGAAAATAAAACATTAAATGATTCTTCCTACCAAATTTACTTTGACATGTTTGCGCCTGCACACGTATTTCTTACTGCATTTGAGCTCATTAAACTGGGGGAGCGCGGCTAAAAGCGAATTTTGAACACAACGTCATTCAGACCGGATTTGAATGAAGGAACTTTGAAACATCGGCCAACGAGATAGTGCCTCTCCGATTCAAAGGCAGGTGACATTGTATCCCCCGATTTTTAGAAAGGTGTGAAAGCTCTTTAGAGGAAAGAGGTGCCATAAGCAAAAGCATGAATAGCGGTTGACATAGATGTTCCATCCCTCGCTCACATCTGAAATTTGTATTAAATGTTTTGAGCTAAAGATATCAATGCTGAAGACGCCAATTACTGGAGCGATGAGTTTATGCTGCCTGTCATCTAATTTAGGAATAGACTCGTTCACGTGACTCAGATGTAAACTCGCCGGAGGTAATTTCTTAACTGAATCAGGCAGACCAAAGTGGTTTTCTACTTATGGGGTTTACTTTCTTCAAGTTAACGGACTTCACAATCCCTATCTTTTTCCCTTAGTGATCTGCCCTTCTTTGTTGCCCTGTTAGAAATTATACATTGTCTTTGGTGCAAATTCGCCAAGTCTGGCTCTTGTATCATACAAGTTAAACGAAGTTACACATTGCACTCGTTTAATTTATTATGCGACATTCATCTCAATCTTCCACGTAAGAAATTTACTGAAAAAAATTAAATGCGAGAGTCTATTTTTCTGTAACGCTAAATGTAGATGACGCTAGTGTTTTTGTAGTAGAACGTACTTCCTGTACGCATTCCGTATTGGAATACCGGAAGTAAAATCCTCTGGTGGTTTGTATACACTGATAACCTCTATTTTTAAAAGGAATATATTTATGTTTTCAATGTTGTGGAATATTATTGCAGTTTCGCGTTCTTTAACCCACTGAGGGGTTAATACGCATATACCCGTTCTGCAACATGTAGTCATCAGCGCATGATTTCTAACTAGTTTAGACCATCTTGACCAATAGGATATTTCCTAGAATTCTTTCAATCAACAGATATGGCTATTTAGTCATTATCTGTGCTGTGAGGTAAAAACAACAATACACTACTAGGAAATATCGTGTAGAAAAAGGTTAGCGTGTCGCTCAGGTTAGAAAAGGAAATATACTTTTAAGTGAATCCATTCAAATCCAGGAAGGCTATTCGCCTCACCATCTTCGAATCGAATGATATTTTGCAAACAGGTACATTTTGGGCCACCTTGAATCAACATATTTTTTATAATCTCGAAAAAAAATTTTCCTCGATATACAGGGCTGTGAAAGTGACGTCACAAATTAAAATTTATTTTTCTTACCTTACATCACCTAGTTAAAAATCGCATATATCCTAAAGTATTTAAGATAATCCAATTTTGTTTTTTCAAAATAATTGTAAGACTTTAAAGCAACTATTGATACTAATTTCATTAGTGGTACGTAAATAGTATTGGAAATAAGATTTTTTTAATTTGATGAATTTTAAATGCATTTTTCTCCAAAAAGCTATCTTTTAAAAATCTGATTATTTTTTTCTACGTTCCTATATAAATATTCTATCAGAGTATTTGAGCTTTTCTGCAGTCTTTGAATAGTTAAGCTTAAATAAATTATTTTGTGTAATGACCCTGATCGGAAAACTCGACGCGATCAGAAAGTAATGAAATACCATCAAATTCCCTTTCGAAGTACGAAAAATCCCCAAGCGCATGTCAAATTCCTTATAAAAATACGAAAAGGTTTTCAAAATCCCTAAAATAAATTGGGATTACCTTTCAGCCAGTGAGAACTACGCTTTCTGTATTTTCTTAAAAATACTTTTTACTCAACGTTAACCGAATAATTTGAATAATAATTTACAGTATTTACTTAATTTGAATAAATTATCAATCAAAAAATTATATATTAAACATGTGTGTGGTATACTGAATTTCACAAACACATCATAATTTTGCTGTTCATCTCACTACAAAGCCAAATTTTTAAAATACACAAATTGTTTTCTATAAAAAGGGGCAGAGTAATAAATTACATATTTAAAATATTAATAAATTCCTATAACTATATTAAAACATTTAAACAGTATTGAAACAAGTAGCACAAAACGTAATACCCTAAAAATCCTCATAAACAATTCTAAAATTGCACAGATAAGAAAAATTACGAAGTTCAGTAATATATTTAATATCGCAGGTAAAATAATGATATAATTTTTTATTTCCTTAAAACAATAAGAAAAGTTGCTAATTTGAATATTAGTTACGTTAAATAAACCATTAATTAAAATAAATTGAGAGATTTGTTAAATTCGGCGAAAGGGCTTAATATGGCCTTTCTGCCACATGAAACTCCAAGAGAATATTCAACGGATATTTCAATAATGACTATTTCAATGTTGAACTTCACGAATGCAATTCATAACTAAATACAGCTTCATAAGTAAATAAGCTTTTTCAATCATCCTCGATTCTTGAAAAGTTGCACTCTCATATCACAATACTAGGAGATCGGATTTTGTGTATAACAAGAGGCCGACTTTATCATATGAACGCACCATTGTAAAACTTTCAACAAGAGTGAACTTGTTATTCAAAAACTATTTTTTGATGTTGCAAGAAAATTTTCATGTGCCTTCCTCCATATAAAGACATAATTAAATTTATCGGTCTCTTCTGAAACCATGAAATTGCTTTTCACTTATTACAAAAAATCAAAGAATGAATTATACCCAAATCCAAGAATGAATTAAGAGTAAATGAGTATTATATACTAAGCGATTTAAAATGTATAGGAATAAGATGTAATCAGACAAAGGTAAAGGCTTTTTAATGTACCAATCATGACGATGATTGGTACATTAAAAAGCCTTTATCTTTGTCTGATTACATCTTATTACTATACATTTCTAAATAATCTTTCTTTCACTACATAAATAACCTTTCCCATGTGAGCAGCTGGGTGGATAAAAAGCAGTTGTTTGTAGAATGTAAACAAACAACACTCCTAGAGCCCTCAGAATAATATATCTTGTAACTTTATTTTATTTTATAATTTGTTGCAGCAGGTGCAAGTGAAACCATGTGTGCAAGTTATTACCAAGTGAAAATTTTAATGCAAACAATGTCCTGAAGTAATATGCAGCCCAAATATTTCCGAGGTAAATAATAAGAAGTTAGTTATAAGTTCCGCTGTAAATAATTAGAGCTTGGCTGATTTCTTTTTTAAAACTATTAACAGTATAATTATAGGACTCAAAAATCTTAGTTCCATACACTTTATTGGTATATGTATAGAAATAATGAATCATGTTAAAATATCGCATCGAAAAAGGTGCTTGAGCTTCTGGTTGAGGAGATTCGAGCGCTCACTTACTAATGGAGGAATACCGTTGACCCCTCTCGTTGAGCGCGCGTTAGCGGTTGAAATTTCAATGATCGCTTACGTTGAAGGCTCTTAAAAATAAATCTTTGAGAAACTGCATTAGCTATATAGTTACAACATTCTACATTAACAACATTCTAATAAACTTACACAAAAAGTTTCAAAAATGTTAAAGATGGCTTTTTTTATTATATCTTAACCAAACTTCAGAAAGGCCCGTGCCAAACTGTTAAAAAATAAACAAATGAAAAAAAAATTTTTTTACTTATTATTACGAACAGCAAGCACATTTAAATATCACTAGCAAAAATAAAACACATTTATCTCTAATAGTTTAAGCGTAGCGGAATTTTAAGTGCCACGCGACATTCTTGAAAATTAGAATTGAATATTTTTGACCGCCTTTTAAAGGGTCTTATTTCCATTAAAAAATATTTTGCAAAAAAGTAAACATGACATCATTTAACATACGTCACTGGCCACCATATACTAAATTTTTAAAAAATCGAAGGTGGTGAGGCGAACATTTTATTTTTATTGCCAGAATTGGAATGGATTCACCGTTTCAAAAACCATCTGAATATAATTTAAGCAAATCGTGATATTGAAGGAAATCATAATACAGAAAACTCGACAGAATTCAAAATCATCCACAATCCCGAACCTTTAATTAAATTCAAGCAATCTCAAGTTCAATCCACCGACCAAAATATTGGAATCGGAAGCATCGGAAATAAAACGCACTTCGGTAGAAATGGGGTTTGCTGAACAATTCGAATTTTCATATTAAGCGCGGGTGACTGATTCAGCCGTCCTTGGAAATTCCGTTGCATAATCCATTAACTCTTTCATGATCCATCGAAGTTGAAATTAATGGACCCCGGGACAAAACGGCTTTGTGTTTAAGAGCGCCCCGACCGATGTTAACCATTAACGAGAAAATAATAAACTTTCGTTATTGATGTGTTTTTAATAAAAATGCTTTGTTCAACTTCGGTTAGATATGTTAACCATATTTTTGGCTCTGAATTATAGCTGCAATACTATTTAATACTACAAAAGAATGGAAAAACAGACGTGCTTAGACTTTTACGTTAACTCTCCAAGTGGTTTAGACGAGATATCTCGTTCATCAAGATCCGGTCAGTTTTGCTAATGACAGGATACCTCGTTGAGACAACCGCTGGGATAGTTGACATCTCAGTTGTATTACATGTAAAAATCATGATAGCTGTATTGCAGTGTTTTGTATAAAGTTACTTAACATTTTACCTTTTCAGTGTACCGCAATTTTCCAGTAGTATATTATTGCTATTTGTAAGGCATAATGACTAAATAGTCCATCTGCGGGTTAAAGAATCCTTGGAAGGATTCTACTGGTCAAAACATCCAAACCTGATTAGGAATAATGCAGGTTGGTTGTCTTGGGGTTTTATGGCACAATGGCCATATTTGGCAAAGCTGCTCCAAACACAAGATAGACAACTTCAAATAAAAAAATGTTGTAAAAGGGGACAAAAAAAAGGGATTGGAAATAGAATAATGGGATGGAAGTAGATAAGGATCGCTGGTCCTCCTTTTTTCTTATCTTGCATTTTTAAATAGACACGTTTGACACTCTACCACTGATTTTGCTTCTAAGGTCCTATTGAATATACACTGCTGGCCACCGTAAATGCAACACCCTGAAGGAAGCATGCAAATAATATGAAATTTACAACATGCATTAGCGGAGGTGAGATATGCAAATGATTAGAATTTCAGTGCAGACGCACATCACGCGCGCCTGTGACGCCACTTCAAAGCGCTATTTAAGGCTTGGAGATTTCGACGATTTCAAGTACGGCAATTGTGTTTTTTTTGTGGTTTTTTCAAAAAAACGATCAATTATGCCTCGTAGAAAACAGCGATCATCTTTTGATCAAGTATCCGAGTTCGACAGAGGAAGGATAGTGGCCTACCGAGATTGTGGATTATCTTTCAGGGAAATCGGTAGTCGTGTTGGACGAAACCAAACAACTGTAATGCGGATATGTGATCGCTGGATGCAGGAGGGTACGATGGACCGACGTGTTCGATCGCATCCACCTCAGTGCACCACTTCACGTGATGACAGGCATATTGTGCGCATGGCAGTGACGGATCGCTCAGCCACATCACGAACCATAGCACAGCACATTCAGTCTGTACCGCATCATCCAGTGTCTGCGCGTACCATTCGACGCCGTTTACAGCAGAGTGGTCTGTCCGCAAGACGTCCATTGCTTCGTCTACCCTTGACGCAGAACCACAGACGTTTCCGCCGCCAATGGTGCGATGAAAGAAGGATGTGGACGGCAGAATGGAATGAAATTGTCTTTACTGACGAGTCACGCTTCTGTCTGCAACACCACGATGGTCGGATTCGAGTCTGGAGACACCGTGGAGAGAGGATGCTGAACAGCTGCGTTATGCACCGCCACACTGGTCCTGCACCGGGTGTTATGGTATGGGGCGGTATTGGATATCACTCTCGCACTCCTCTAGTACGCATTGCCGGTACTTTAAACAGCCAGCGCTGCATCTCCGAGGTGTTGGAGCCAGTTGTCCTTTCTTACCTTCAGGGCTTGCCCACAGCCATATTTCAACAGGATAATGCGCGACCACACGTGGCACGCATTGTCTAAGGGTTCTTCGTCAATCGCCAGATTGAATTGCTTCCCTGGCCAGCTCGCTCTCCGGATCTTTCGCCGATAGAAAACATGTGGTCCATGGTTGCTCAACGATTGACCCAGAATACATCCCCAGCTGCCACACCAGATCAACTTTGGCAACGTGTGGAAGCTGCTTGGTCTGCTGTACCCCAAGAACACATCCAAAGTCTCTTTGAATCAATGCCGAGGCGTGTGGCAGCGGTGATCTCCAACAATGGCGGCTACTCTGGCTACTGATTTTGGCAGGAACCACACTTCACAGAAGTCTATAAATTTAATCATTTGATACTTGGTCAACATGTTATCTACAAAATAAATTTTGTTGTGATATCTCTTGTCTTTCTTGGTGTTGCAATTTGGGTGGCCAGCAGTGTATTATTGTCTAAGGTCGAAAGTAGACGCCTAAAGTAAACTGAACGTCTACGAACATTCATTTGGCGTGGTGTGGAAGTTTGGAGAGAGGGGTGCCAGCTCAGGTGTGGCCTCGTCATCTTGACCAATGTACAAAATTACTTAGTGTTGTCCTTGGTTCTTCCCTTCGGCAGTGATCCCGGACCGTAGCCAATAACCCAACATGTTGCTCTAGTACGACGTCGATTAAGTACCTACCTACGAACATTCATACTAGGAAGGATTCTAATCCAGTGCCTTCGATGAGAACCAGAACTTTAAGTACTATACAGTCAAGCCGGTTATTCGTATAAATCATTTATATACGTATAAATCATTTTAATTAAAGTTTAGGTTAACTAGTTACACACACAAAAGCGTAGTATTGTTGTATAACTAAAAGGTTTTAAACAGTTAGCTAAGAAAATGGTCTACTGATTAAAAAATATTGTGAGTCAAGATTGAAGGAAAACAATGTAATTCAACACATAATTAAATTTTGGGAGCATTTTCAAGACACGAAATTCACTTAGTGTACCTTTTATTTAAAAAAATATTTCTTACTTTTGTTCTAAAAATCTATTTGATAACTAAATAGATGTTCTACACAAATATCTCTGAAAACACAATGATTAGCTTTTCCGTTAATCTATTCATTTGTAATAATGCTCACAGAGCTGTTTACTGAATTATTAATAACAGCATATGCGAGTTTGTATTACATACAAATCCTATCTAATATTTAATAGCATTCTATATTTAGCATATAAATATTGTTATGTCTATCTCATCAATATTCTATAGATAATAACACTCGACACCAAGAAGCTGCATTAATCCCAGAATGCCTAGTCCGAAGAATAAGGAACAATAAAACAATATGTTAAGAACAGTCTCAACAAAGTAATGTAAGTGCATAAGGAATAAAAAAGAAGCATTTTACAAAAACTAATGTTTAGTGCATAAGAAAGGAATAAAACAAGAAATAAGTAATTGCAACATCGGAATCAAGTGCGATGTGAGTTCAACTACCTACCTACAAATAAATGGTGTAAATCCTACATTTAAATAACTAATATTGAATAATATAGACGAAGTATTTGTACCACTTTTGGAGAGAGTAATGCATGAATCACGTTCCTTTGAAATCACTACTGTTGTGCAAATGCAACGTTGAAATATACTGAATTCCCCGTGTTATAGAAGGTATTTACGTGCTTAAGAGCTTATCCTATATTAGCATGAATATTTACAATTAAAGGCGATGTTTCACGTTTGATAAAATTTGACATTTAACGTATTTCCACAACAGTGAATTAATGAATCAGTAATGCTTGCAATTCGTAAAAGGTACGAAACTCATTCGAATTAGCGTATTATAGTTACGTTTAGTTTGAAATTAATTCAGAATACCAGCTAAAATTATTGCCCGTAGTGTATTATATGAACAATAAAGAAGATGACATGAAAACGCGTGACTGTTCTAAATTTTATCAATAAGTTCCTATTGATGGATGGGTTCAAGTCTGAAATATTTTTTAGTTGAATATTAAACTTATCACGTTCCCTTAAATTCTACCAATAACATCAAAGAAACGGATTCGACCTCGAAATGAGCGACTGACTTCAGTGGATGGCTCCAAGCGTGAGTTTAAAGAAAGATGCTCTTTGGAACTATGAAAAAGTGTTGTGGATTTCAGTTTAGTATTTCGTTTTCATTGTATCGATTGTTTTTCCATTTCGATTTTTGTATTCATTGAGGTCGTCAACGTTTTATAGGTTCTTTATATTTCAAATTTATATTTCTCTTGTGCTGCGATTTTATGTTTTATGCTTCAGATGCTTATATTTTATTAAATATGCATTACAATGTGTTAATTACATGCTAAATATATTTTTCAACGCTAAAACGTTCATACTTGTGTGTAAGAATATAATGTACTTGTTGTGAATCATTCCATGAATGAACTACAATGTATCTGACTATTGCCTGAAAGAGGCTTATTCTGTAAAGCTTATTGTGGATGGTTCCAGTGTTTTTGTGGTAGAACGAGCATTCTGTTCAAACACATACATTCCGGAATTGACGTCAATTGGATACATTTTAAAGTAACTCATGTAGGGAAAGCATTGGACAGCCGGACACACAAGTACATTACGGTAAAGATATTGTTAAGAATTATTTCACAATAAGTTTTCAGCTATGAAAACAAAAACCAAACACATGCGCCTAAACAGAACAAAGAGCAAATTAATCATTGAAAGTGGTGAATATTTACTTCATTTAAAGATCAAATCAACGTTGAAATAAAAAAGAAAACTAATTCTATTCCAATACTTGCGCACTGCAAAAACTTGAGAACACTATTCACTGCCTTTAAAATCATTAAAAATAACTGATTAAGTAAATTTTGCTATTCTCAATCTTGCGAGTATAATCGGATTTAAGAAGAAAAAAGAATAGGTATTGAGCTGTATCACTCAATTAAAATAATAAGGAGCTTATGATTGAGTACAAATTCTTAATCTTGAAAAATATACTTTGAAAGAAGGAAGTTGTTTGCACCTGCAAAGAATTAATAATTAAGCTTTAATTTTTCTGACACTCTTTTTGCATAAGCTTATATTCGCAACGTTTTTTCCGTGTTTTTAGACGCTCCGTTTTTTCGCGATCGTGTTACAAAAATGGCTAGGAATTCAGAAAAGTGAATGTTGTCAGGAATAGTAATTTATCTTGAACGAGGTTCTCTCGAAAATTTGAAACATTTTTTAGTCATTTTACTTTTCAAATGTTGAAAGATGCTTTGATTTTAATTACAAGTAGTTAAATGGATGAAAATAGTTAAACTTTTCAGGAAGAGTATTAATATTTTTTATTTCAAGGTGTTTGAATAGTTGTATACATTAAAAATTGCAATTTTTGAAATTTATAATAAAAAAAGTTTGTCTTCAACTCAAACTTATTGCTTAAGAAATTTAGGAATTCGGCGATATTTTTTATTATGTGTATGTAATCATAAATATTAAAAACAGCTGAGACATTGAGACAACATAAATCAGAAGCTAGGAAAAGATTTAAAAGACTCAGACTGGAGTAACGCATCAAAACTTTAAGTTTATAGTGTAAATTTCTCATAGATTAGAATTCGTTCTAAGCCAACAGAAATTAAACATTACAAAACTAACAAAACTCCCACATCTTAACATTTTACAGGCAGTAGTTATCTTAAGAAAAATCATATTTTAGTCCCTTATAAGTAATGCAAAATAATGGAAATTTGACAAATGCAAAATAGAGCATCAAGTCAAAAAATGGAAATTAGCATACATTTAAAGTTTAAAGAAATCAATTTAAATCGTTAGATGTGAACACATTTGTTTCAATATCTGTTTTAATTTCAAATATACGTTTGTAGACAAAATGTGTTTTTGTACCGTGTTGTTTAGGGAAACATCAACTACCTGTTTAGGAACCTTGGATGTTCAATCGCATGCACTCACCATTTTTCAACAAAAGTAGACAAATTCAGTTCTAATATCAGTAACCATTAAAAGCTTTTTAATGCAATACAAAAAACTATTTGCAAATTTTGCGTTGAGTTTTGTGCAGCATCTTTATGTACACTAGATTGCTGAAGCTACTCTTAATTCAAGACGCATTCAATTCTAATATTTAAAAAACAGAAAATCCATTGAATTTTAATACATTTAATAGTAATTTGAATTTTTTCTTCATATACTCTTGAATAATTCTCAAATGGAATATATAAATCCTCTATTTTCATAATAGATGGATCTAAATAAACATCCACATCACATTTTGAAGCACTAATAGAAATTGTAACACTAATAGAACTCAGTAACACTAATAGAAATTGAACTCAAATTCTATTACATGGGTGGCTCCTTAAGGTTAAAACATAAATCAGATAACTCGAATGTACGCACAAGTTCAAATAATTAAATATGTGAACTTACGCCTATTTCCAAGTTTGTCTCGAAAGGCTAAATGAATAATACACGGTGGACAAAGAAAATGAACACTGAACAGTTTTAATAACAACCATTGAAATTTATTACGATAACACAATACACAATACACGAAGTATCAAAAGATCCTTAAGTACGATAAAGTTAAAAATTTTGGCGGAAGTGAATGAAATCCAACACGCCTGTTACGAATTGAGAAGTGACTAGTGCTATTTTTCGTTCCAGCAAGCAGGACCCCGTAGCGTCAACCTTCACAAGGTCCCCACAGGTTGGGACGGAAAAACTTTCGAATTGGAATTTTTTTGATTTTGTGGTTCTTGTGCGATTGTTACCAATTCTTTCTACGTGGCTCTCTCTATCATTACTCAACATGGTTACAAAACCTATCATAACGGAACCGTATAAATAAAAGACACATAAAATCAAAATTAAAAAACGAACATACACGAAATAAATATCCTACTTACCAATGTGACAAATTACTACCGTCATCTGAAATTAAAAATGCTATTAAAGTTGACTGCAGCCATCATGCTCTCTCTCTCTCTCTGAAGGGGACAATCTATATAGACTAACTACAAAATCCTAAGAAACACCAGCCAAACTCCAGTAATTCAATACACATTAATCCCCTTTCAAAAAATCTTGTCTTCCTTAAGTCCGTCATGCATTATAAAACGAAACAGCAGACCCATCGCCAAAAGTGGCTCAAGTCCAACTCGAATCTCTCCTCCATCCCCAAGAACCACGCCACTGATCCCCACCGGCAGACGATAATGCAGAACACACCTCCACCCTCATTCTCTTTTATCCATGTCGAACGTGCCAGGCATGACGTCTTCCATTCCATCTGCCATCTTGATAAGAGCCACCCCAAATGCCATCCCATAGTGGGGGCTTCCTGCGCTTTGAAGATGGGGCCAAAGATTCAGGGGTCTTATATAATACAAGGGGGAATGTTGGGAGAGATAAGCCATCGAATGGATGTCGGCACCTACATCCTTTATCACCGTCTGCGTAATGAATGTGATTGGTCTGAATGCGAAGGTCGGGGTCTTGGGGAAGAAATAAATTCGGGAATGTGTCTGGGTCTTTCCTGACTCGTTTCGGGTGAGGACTCGAGGATTGGGTGGGGAGATGTCGATTTATGGTTGCGTAAGTGGTCTTGTCGTACCTGATTTCGGATATGCATCTACGCGTTTGGAACATTTACGCTTATGTTAGGAAATGGGGTGGTTCCTTATTGTACTAGTGATGGGCAGTTCTAATGTGATAACATGGTATTTGTCTGGGGGCTGTTTTAGATCATTCGGCTTACGAGTGAACTACCCAAAGCCAAAAAACAATTCTGAGAACGAAATGGAATAATTCTGATTTCCCAGCAATGAGAAGGTTGTAATTTTATCACCAACAATTTATTACTCTTTGTATTTACAATTTATTGTTCGGAATGAGAAGAGTACTTTCATTATGATTATATGTATTGCTATAGCTCCTTATTACTTATACTAAAATAAACAATATACATCTTTAATCTATTTGTATTTCTCAAGTGTTTTCTAAGTGTGTTTCTCTACAAAAATACTTGGTCATGTCGAGGACACAAACCTTAGTTTTGACATGAATACTCGAATATGATGTTGAATTTTTGAATAAATGAAGAGGAAGGATGAAAAATATATAGTTAAAAAGTACTAGGAGTGTTACTAGTAAATCAGAGTAATCTAATACCGAAGTGTATACGTTAAAAAGAATTTGAAATTTAAATTTTAAGGAGTATAAAGGGAAAAGTTTTACGGTGTACCCACTACACATTTTATCTATAAGGATTTGTAATCTATGCTAAAGGCTAAAATATATCTAAATAATTTATGCTGGTTTGTCTTAGGGATTTCTAAGTGAATAAATGAAATTTTATTTCTGCATTGAACATTACTTTATAAGTGGAATACATAGGGAATATATCTGTACTCAAATAGATTAAATTTACACCTGTTTGCCTTCGTATTTATAAAATTTGAAAATGGATTTTACATATATATATGGAAGGAAATTACTAAGTATTTCAAATGGTGTTTTTCGAATAATAATTTTGATGCATAACGAGCTGTCATTTTTGTTACTAGCTGTCTCCAGAGTGCTTTCATTTTCCCTTTGCTCAAATAAAAGTATTTATCATACAATCAAGACTAATACAAATGTTCTCAAATATTACATTTTAACGAATACCCAAGCTTTGTCTAAAACGCAATATATTTTTGTAAACAGTGACGGCAGACTTATATTAGTATTTGGTTTCGGTTAGTTACATAAATATGCACTCTTCATCATGGGTAACTATTCTTAACTACATATAAAGCGGGCATTTCGAGCTGTAAACTATTCCTAACATGAGGTTTTACCGAAATTTTCTGCTCTAACTTATTCTAGGAAGAAATGAATTTTCTTCATCCTGTTTTATCCGAAGTGGGCCGTAGAATAAAATTTTGTGGTTACGTAGACTGTACTAAGACACTATCTAATTTAAAGTAGTAGCGACACGAAATACTTTTTCAAAAGCACGTATGTAAACACCATTGATCATTACTGAGTACGGTATATATAAGTGGGAATCCGGTCCCATTTTCGTGAGCAATACTTAGTTTAAACCCTTTCCTTTTTTAAAATTCATGAAGTTTCATCGTATCAATACCCAAATATCATGGAATCTACTGCTGCCAACCACAGAATAACGATTGGCAACGAGAAATATTATTATAAGTAACATAAAAATGCTTGCAATTTGCTAAAAATATTATTTGCAGTTTATAAATTTATTCAAATTTGTATGTCAAAGTGCTAATACTTATAACTCTGCAGCCACGTATGTGACAGCCCAAATGCAGAAGTAAAAACAACTATGTTCAGATACATTCGGTCGTTACCAAATTTCTTACAAGTTACCATCTTACTTACATATAAAATTAAAAACATTGAGATGCCTATCACCCTCTGAGAAGTTCAGATGCATATTTCCGTTCTAGAACCTGCACTCTTCCCTGCATGACTTTTTATTAGTTTTGACCTACTTGACCAATACAGGGTGTTTCGAAAATATCTGGTCAAATTGCAAAAGGTGGTAGAGGGGCCCCAAATAAACATCTTTTGTAAAAGAATGTATGTCTGGAAATGTGCGTTTAGGTGTTAAAGGACACCGTTTAGGTCACTCGATTACACCGTTTCTGTGGCATAAGCTGTGTTTAGGTGTTAAAGAACACCGTTTATATATATATATATATATATATATATATATATATATATATATATATATAGGTCACTCGATTACACCGTTTCTGTGGCGTAAGCTGCCTTTAGGTGATAAAAGGGCGCTGTTTAGGTCACTCGATTACACCGTTTCTGTGGCGTAAGCTGCCTTTAGGTGATAAAAGGGCGCTGTTTAGGTCACTCGATTACACCGTTTCTGTGGCGTAAGCTGCGTTTAGGTGTTAAAGGGCGCTGTTTATATATATATATATAAGTCACTCGATTACATCGTTTCTGTGGCGTAAGGCGTTATTCACCGCTCGGATTTTCAACCGCATGTATCGCTACATGAATCCGGAGCTCGCAGATATGCATCTGACGTATCGGGCTGCGAAGGACAAGCTGATTGAAGGTTGTACAGTGGTCAGAACGTTGCTTCTGGGTTCAAAGGTTCCTGGTTCGAATCCGAGGTTAGGTATGGATGTTTGTCCGTCCTATATGAGAGTGTGTCCTCCCTATAAACATTCATTTTGGTCTCCTTTAACACCCTCTACAAACTGGCCAGATATTTTCGAAACACCCTGTAAAATCTTTCCTGGGATTCTTTCAATCAGTGTGTTTATCCAGTCATGTCGGTTATGGGCAAAAGCAATATTACACTTTTCCTAAGTCTCGTGACGCTTATACTCGGTAGCCTGGTTGGAAGAGTAGTGGATTAGCATCCGGAGGATTGCTAGTTCGAAACTAAATCCAACCAAAGACAGTCGTGTGCTCCAATGCAACGTTAATTAACTGCCTACCTATATTGTGTGGAAATTTACTATCACTTAAATGCGTATTGAATCATACTGGAAATGGAATCAGTAGATAGGGCATGATAATTATCGCAGTCGAATAATTTATGCGCTGAACTGATTATAAGAGCGAACGAAATCCGCAATCTGATTTATAGGCTGGCACTTTTTCACCTCCTCTGCTCCAGATCGGTTGTGACATACAGCCAGAGGAAGAAGAAAACCATTAGCACGTACCGTAATAAATGAGTTCCGTTTCCTCAGTTTTGTCATTCATAAGTTGAAGATGAATGAGCGGAATGTAATACCTCAAACATAACATTGCAAAAACCACTTCCGCAATTTGCGGTCCTAGATGTATGTCTAACGATGTAATTTGGCTCCAGGCCACATTTGAGAGACTCGTCCTAGTTAAGAATCGATAGGACGATTCCCCTCTACTTGAAAGTGTCTAGGGTAATTCTATATTCGCATATTAGGCTTCACACGCGCTTTATCTCGCTACCAGAATAGGAATTACTCTAGGGCCTCTAGGGAGAGGAGATAAAAAGCGCCGCATTGATCAATTTTTTTGTCCAATTTTCCTCAATTGGATTTATTATGCCCGTGATTGTTCTGATTTGATGTAGTGTGCTAGTTTCTTTACTGTGGGAACTTTTATGTAGGTATTTTATGTGAAGTAGATGTGAGCAGCTAATTTCGCAACTGAGGTAAATTCAGTGCATTGACTAAATGCTTATTTTCAGGATGATGTAAAATAGTCATATATATTCTGTTTAAAAGATATATAACAGTATCAGAATACTTTTAAATTTTATTTTTTTACCTAAAACCAATAGTCTTTAACCAGATGTACAGTAAAAAATTATTTTTGTCAGTTAATGAGCTTCTGCTCTAATCTGGCGATATATTTTTGAAAATTGAGCTATCAATAAATAATATTGATTAAACAAAATGAATATAAAACCGCACAATTAAATACAGAGAACAAATTCAATTCGGCAAAAACATTTTTCGCTTCTCCTGTAAACATTTCCAGATCTTTGTTACAACCTTTTGGCAAAATCTCATCGATATATATTTATGGAATAATATGGAACTCTAAAATATTTTCATAATCATAGTCTTTTAAAATTGTTTTTTATTCACTTAATTTGTATTAACGTCAAAGGTGCATCATTGAATAGTCTTAAAGCAACATTGCAAATATTATGTTAGGGAGAATTAAAAATGTATTTTGAAAACTCAATGAACTTAGATAAGATGATACCTAAAAGTGATGCTAAAATTGTAAATAAACTTTTCCCTTGATTCAAAACATTTAACTAATTTAGTAGACCATAGGACTGTAATTTATCCTTTTAAATATTACTCATAAATGGATGAAAAATCAGGCATTTGAAAAGAAATCCTTTAAAAAAAAGAATGAGTAAGCTACATTTGATGTCTGCAAGATCCAGCAATATTTTCGACTTTTAATACTCATCGAAAAAAATTAAGAACTTCACGAAGAAAATGTAAAGTAGGAATTTCCGATAAAAATAACTACTCAAAAGCATTTTATTAATAAAAATTCAAAACCATTTTACGCTATTCTCTTATCCTTTTCGATTTAGAATTCACTAGATTTTTGTCTTGTTTTTTACCGAGGAATTTCTGCAAAGCTTCATATTAAATGTCAAATAATATTACAATAAAAAATGTGTTATTTTTAAATGAAACTGTAAGAAGAAACTTATGCGTTCAAAAATAATCTGATGTGAAAATATCTAGTTATATTTCTGCATGACACTAAATTGAAAAGGGAAAAGTTGTGAAGTTTTTCTCTTTAAAAAGTTCTTTTTATGACTTCAAATATTATTTGTTTTATTTAACGCAGTATTTCTTTTATTATTTCCCGGAACTATTTGTAAAATTAACGTTTTTGAAAAATAACGGATTTGCCTGGAGTGTAAAACCTGGAAAGAAGTTGTTCAATTTTTTGGTTGTATTTATTCCTTTAAATTTGTTATACAAAATATACTATTTTGAAAAGAATTTTAATGCGTCTCCTTATTAACAAAAACGTTAAACAATAAACAAAATATTTATTACGTAAATGATTTAAAATGTTAGTTACGGTAGCACAGAACATGAAACATTTGGTACAGCGTTTAAGTTTATAAGATAATTAAACAAGAAGTTTAGTATAAAGAGAATGAAGTAACATCCAATGTTAACTGATTTGAGTTACATACGTATAAACACGTACTCTTTTTTGGTACCGTAATTTCCTACAACTTTGGTCCAAAATTATCCCATTTTTTGTAACTTTCGTTATAGCTTCTAAAATAAATATTTTAACATGCTTTTTTGCTGATATTATCTGTAGAAAGATCATAAATTTAATTTAAACACTTTTTATTCTATATAATTTAGATATTTAACTTTTTTACTAACATAGAACTATAGTTGTTTTATTAAGACACCAACTATAGTACATCGAATATTTCCTTTGCTAAATCGATAAAGGACAATAGTTTAGGGGATATTTTGCATTAGTTTAGATGCATTGGGGGTAACTTGCACTGATAGTTGACAAGTGAAAAACATGGCATATAAAGTGCGTTTCAATTCCTTAAAAACATCATTCAATCTATGATCTATCATTTAGTACTCAAACGCATGGCAAGATATTGCTCTATTTCAAATATCGGTGTTTCGTGCGCGTGGGTATTTGAGTCATAGTTGTTGCTTAGTATCTCTCTCATATTGTGCTCCAAAACCATAATATAATTCAATCTGGTGTCCATCATTTAGTACTCAAACGGTTCACAAGATATTGCTCATATTTCAAATATCGGTGTTTACGATCGTATGCTTGTTTTAGTCATAGTTATGGCTTAGTATCATAGTGTAGAAATACGGTATCTGTTAAGATATAAAGGGAAGTAAAGTGTACCTAGATAACTTATTAATACCATAGACGAATTTCTATGTTAATAACTTTTGAGTTTCTTATAACAAATTCTTTCATTATTTTTATAGTTGTGACTTACAACCATTCATATCATTCGTAAAAATATTTTCCACCTACAGATTCCCATGCCATATATCAATTATCCAACTTGCAGTTTTCACTTTATGGTTTCTAACCAGTTTAGACCTCATTGACCAATAGAATCTTTCCTGATTCTAGAAGGAGGTTGAAAGAGTCTATCCTAAGATTCTGTCAACCAATAGATGTGGTTATTCAGTCATATATGTGTTGCGGGGAAAATTAATATTGCGCTACTCAGAAATCTTAGGACGCACAGAGGATTAATTTCTGAAAAATTCAGTCACCCCATGACTGATTCCACTTTCATCCTCCCCCCTCCTCAAATACTCATTCCCGCCCTTCACAGTTAGTGAGTTTTCCTAAATGAACAAAATCTGACGCGGAAGGAATATAAACAACCACACATTTCATTCATTTTTGCACGGGATGAAATACAAACTAATTATGATATCTCCCTCCTCGCAAATTGCCACTTTTAAGCTGCGCATTTTTATGCAGCCGCTACCGAAAGAACTCAGAATAAACATCTCCATTCTGGGAGACGAGGTAACAAACTCTCTGCATGATGGATTTACCCCAGAAAATTAAACTTTGTGAAAGTTTCCCGCACAAAGCAGGCCCCAAAGATCCGATAATGCGTTCTCCTGCTGAGAACCTCTTCCTTGAGTCATGCATGGTACAAGCCCACACGGCGCATTAATTATCTTTCGGGACTTTTACACAGACGTGGCATTGTGGTAAAATGTCCTTTCGCAAAAAGTAAAATTAGATTACTGAGAATCTCACTGTAGATAAAGTTCTCCATGGGTCCATTGTCTTTTGCTGCTCGAAAAGTTTGAAACCTGATGTGCAAGTATCAAACTAGTGTAAGACTGAAATGGATGGGTTTACGGAGACAATCGCGTGATCTTGAAGACATTGTATATCCCATTCACGAATATACAAATTGATCTAAACATTTAGACAATAATACTCTTGAAACATGATTGTTGATAAATTCTCAACTAGCTCGTTATATCGGGCTCCAGAAAGTTTAAAACCTCTTTTGCAAGTATCCAATGAAAGTAGGACTAAAATGAATGGGATTACGGAGGCAATCAAGTGATCTTGGAGAAACTTTATACCCAATTCCCGTACAAATTTATAAAAATAATGAAAAATTACTCTTACGACATGATTGTTTATATATTCTCAGCTAGATCGTTACATCGGGCTCCAGAAAGTTTGAAATCTGATATGCAAGCATTAAACGAATGTAGGACTGAAATGGATGGGTTTACAGATACAATCACATGATCTTGGAAGCATTGTATCCCCATTTTCACGTGCGTGTGTGTGTTTGTGCGTGTGTATGTATGTGTGTTTGCGCACAAATAGATCTAAACATTAGACAATAATACTCTTTCAACATGATTATTGATAAATTCTCAACTATCTCGTTATATCGAGCTCCAGAAAGTTTAAAACCTTTTGTGCAAGCATCGAACAAATGAAGATTGGTGTTGACAAGTTTAAGGTTGGTTAGTTTGGCGCTGGGGCTATATTTCGGAAAGTTTGACACCTCGTATTCAAGTATCAAACGAATTTAGGACTGAAATTGATGGGTTTAGGGAAATAATCACGGGATCTCGGAGATATTTTATACTCAATTCATATTATCTCATAATTAGACAATAATTCTCTTGCAACGTGATTGTTGATAAATTCTCAACTATCTCGTTGTATCGAGCTCCAGAAAGTTTAAAACCTTTTGTACAAGCATCGTACAAATGAAGATTGATAAAGTTGACACGTTTAAGGTTGGTTGGGTGTATGTGGCCAAGTTGCGCCAAACAGAAGGCAGACAATGTTAAGTAATGGACATACACATAAGGGAAGTTTTACTGAAACAGAAGTGAGAAATACAAGCATGGTAATTTACAGGAATCGAACCTGCTCCGCCAACAACTCCCTGGTTGATTGTGCAGTGTGGGAACCTACTGAGTAATAGTAGCCCCGACACGTTTTAGGAAATTGTAAAGTTCAATTCTAGGGGAGTATTTTGCTCCAATTACGTTTAAACTAATCGTAATAATTTAAAATTATGCTCTAGTAACAGCTGCAATAAGCTCTCCAAGACTAATTTTCGGTTGGTTGTAGAGCAAACCCGATGTGCAATTTGTCGATATGTTTTCAACTATCTCATTTCGGGCTCCAAGAAGTTTGAAATTTGGTATATAAGTATTGATCAAGTGTACAACTGGTGAAGTTGACACGTTTGTGGAAACAATAAAGTGAGATTCTGGGAAAGGTATTTTGCTTCATTTAAATTTAAATTAATCATAATATTTTGAAACGATGTTCTGAGAACAGCTGTTGCATAAGATTTCCAAGAGCTTAACTGTTTCCGGTTGTTCTGAGAATTTTAAATCTGATGTGCATGCATCAAGTTAATGTAAGACTGATGAATTTTATAAGATTACTGTGAAAGTTGTGAAGAATTTTGGGGAAAACATGTGCTCCATTCAAGCACGAAAGCTCCATAAGCTCCATGTACTCTAGTAACAACTATAAATGCCATCTCCTCTAATTCGATATTCTGGGCCTCGAAAAGCTGGATATCTAATGTGTAAGCATCAAAGGAAGCTAAGGATGGTGGAACAGATGTATTTATGAAACTATCCACATACGAGTCTCGGATTCATTATATGTTTATTGAATTCTTATTGATGAAAATAATTAGAAAATAATGTTTTCACTAACATAAATAATAATGTGTTAATTGTTTATTATTTTCTTCGTAATTTAATAACTACACAGTTTCTAAGGTTTACAAGCCTGATCTATTTTTGTATAGTAAAAATGTTATGACCACAAAAAACAGCGCTTAATTTTCTCAAAATTTTTCGCTCAAACTGAATAAGACAAAAATCTAATCATGAGCAGATGAGTGAGTATTTGTATTTTTTAATTAACGTCAGTCACACTGGAGCAAAACAACGGGCTATTGGTGACGGTCCGGGATCAATCCCAAAGGATATGATCCGAGGACAACAAACGCCACGTGATTTTGAACTACTGTCAGATGACGGGGCAACATCTGAGCTGGTATCCCACTCTCCAAACTTCCACACCACGCCACCATGAGGACATTTGAGGCCACGATGGATTTAGCGTGCACCAGGCCCCTTTGTACACGACTGTCTTTGGTTGGATTCGAACTCGCAACCCTCCGGCTGCTAATCCGTTACTCTTCCAACCAGGCTACTGCGGCCCGAGTATGTGTATTATGGGTACAAATTGGGGTTAAGTAATGCCAAGTCTAAGAAAATAATGTTTGGAAAATAGGGAATAGTTCTTGTTTGATAAATTTTTTTGTAAAATTACTTCAACTGCAAAGTCTTAAAACTCAAATCCATTCCAATCGGTATGTGCAATGGTTGTGTTGTTTTATGAAAATTGGAGAAAATATCCATTTTGAAATAGTTTTCAATTTTCTCTTTAAAATCTTGAATTTTATATGAAGCCTCTGAAATTGGTTCGGTTTAAAATGAATTCCAAAAACTATACAGTCTACATTGTAAAATGAGGTTTCTGTCCATCCCACATATGATCAACAAGGAATAATAAATATTTATGGCACGCATTATACCAACCCATGAAATATGCAGTTTTATTAAAATATTTTCGGTTTTTGAAAAGTAGAACGGAGAAGAATGTACAACATCGGGATACTTCCCAGCGGAGTATTTTCTCTTGTATGCGGAGACCTTAAAAATTAAGTAGCCTCGTCCTTGTTCCTGTTAATTTTAGCCGTTAATTTAAAGTGATACGTATTCAATTCATTACTCTATATAGCGTTGATTTTAAAAGTATAAGCAAACAAATATGCGTTATACGCATACGTATATATTTTTGAATATTAAATTTAACAATGACATTCCCTGCCTGTTCAAATCAGAATTAAAGTTTTGGTTGCAGGTTCAGCCATTTTTATTTATATTACGTATTATTTATATCCAATTAATCAATTGATTATCCTTTATAACGTTGAGTTTAACAGTATAAGCAGATATGTGTTATGAACGACATTTTCTGCTAAACTGGTTGTTGGTGGTAATAATTTAATCCACAAACCCACAACACTCAATACAGACGTACTGATTTCTCTGAAACGTCTAGTAATCTGGAAATATGATGGCAACCACTGTGCGAGACGGAATTCCAGATGTTTGAAAATTGTGGTATTTCATGAGAAATTATCATTTTGACATGGTAAAATGGGGGCTTAGTGATGTGTTAAATTAGTAACGCTTAAACATAGCTTATCATGATTATCTTTAACGTAGTAGGACTATCTCTTACTTTAAAGCCAAGTGTACTTTTGCACCCGTTTTTCAGTACGAGGAAGTTAACTTTGAACTGAATCTTGATGCAACTTAATACTGGTGACACCCTACTATGCGGTAGCCCTGAGTTTAATCCTCGTGGTGGTTTATCCTCGCGTCGAAGACTGCCTTGTAGTGTCCAGCCTCTATTCCAAACTGTCACCAGTTGTGGGGAAGGGACTATTTTTTTTTCTTGCTTGGATCTTCTTTCCCTCTTGGAGTAATGCAACAGTTTTGTCTCGATGAAACGCTACCTAAATTGTATGTTTATAAAAATGGTAAAACAGTACATGACCACACTAAGAAAAACATATCCACTAGAGATCTTAAAGCAAAAATTTTTAGTTTCTGGAAAGAGTGGTTTCAACTCTGAGTGTCACTATATTTCCAAGCATTATAGTAATGCTTTTACCCTTCAACACATACATGGCACACTAATCATTGATTGAAAGAATCAGAAATATTGTATTGGTCAAGATAAAAACTAACTAGGTATCATGCTAGGAAGACTAGGTTGCAGAACGGATATATGGGTGTGAACCACTTAGAGGATTAAGAACGGAGAAAAGTTTCGTTATTTCTGGGCTGATAGAAAATGCACGCATAACTAAATCATATACACAAGAAAGATGGTTTCATCCATTTCATTTAATATTTATTCCAAATATTGTATGCATATAAAAGAATCACGTCTAACTGGTATTTCAATATGTAATACCCTCTTGAGGTATTTTATTCATGATTACATCGAAATGTTTCGGAGGAAGTTTATTTTAGGCAAGTTATATTTTGTCAATATTTGATTCAATTTGTAAAATATATCTCTTACAGTATAGCTAGTTGTGTGCTTTGCGAAATTGACTTGCTATTCAATGACTTGAAAATGGCAAATATAGACTTCCTTTATAATATAAATTTCACAAAGTGCAATTGAAATTACAATAAGTCGTCAACAAGAGCCTTATTTCTGCTATGGAAAAGCGACTCTCAAAACCAAACCTACATGCTATCCTGATTGAAAATGTATGTGTTATTGCATAAGAAAGAAAATCCCGCATGAATTTGAAACATAAATTTAAATTGCAATCTATAATAAATAAAATGTCTAGTTTATACAATAAAAAGATAAGCCTAAACATTTCAAGCGGCTTTATCGCAAATACATTATACCGGAATAAGCATGTCATATAAACAAGTTCTAAAAGAATCTGAATTGTAAAACAAATTTGAATGGAAGGGGCATAAGCAGTCTTGTGTTACCAATTCTTTTCATTTATATCAATTGGAAAACTATTCAGATGTGTGCAATATCAAATTTTCCAATTTTCAAACCGAGAAAGAAATATCGTAAATGCAAATCAAAATTTCCAAAACTTAAAATCTTTTCGATCCTTAACTCAAAATTATTCACATTTCTTTTTCACTCACAAGAAATACACATCACGAGCAAAGGAAACTACACGCAGTGAGAGCATATTCTTAAAGAAAGTTCTTCAATGGAGCTGAATAACTATTACATAATCCAGTGGGAGGAGCAAGTTCCATTCACACGTGATATTTGAATGTCCACCGCAGATGCACCCCATCACCTTAATCAATTCCGCCCCCCGTAAAGCGAAACTCGACGCGACAACCGAGTTTTAATTTAAAGCCGGGCTTTTTCTCCGACGCGTGTTTACTTATTCACTCCTGGATGTAGGAATGGTGGAAATTCAATTTCCTTCTTTTCAAATTTAAATTTGATCCTCTGGTCCAACGTGCGCTTTCAATCGCGAACAATGGCCGCTGCCCCAGAGCTCTGCCCAGCGCTGCAGATCTCGGGGCTGTCCCGATGTGTTTTGTGTGAGTAGTCTGGGGCTTGGAGAGGTATTGACGTCGGCATTAAGTGGAGGAATTTCTGAGGCTGTTCAAAAATTGCTTTTGTGCGTCTTAGAGTTGCTCTAATTCGGCCCTTCATTTTTTTCGACGCTTCCCAATCGCGTTGTCTGCTTTTATTCAGGTGAAAGCGTTCGAGCATGGATTGGTGATGAAGTATTGATTCGGGGGTAAGTGGGATATGTTTAGAGAGCCTTAATCTCGATTGATGAAAAAATGGTTGTAAGTTACAGTGCAAATTAAATAGGGTACTTATCTTCGTAGATGGCGCCATTAAGGTTAATTCTAGAACAATCAAGGTAGGTAGGTCGATAATTAACGTCGCACTGGAGTAACACAACAGGCTATTGATGATGACCTTGTAATTTTAAACCAGGTCAGATAACTAGTTTGACACCTGTGCTAGCACCCCACTCTCCAAACTTCCACACCATGCCAACGTGGGGACATTTGAGGCCACGACAGGTTTAACGTTCACTACCACCCGGTTCGATCGAGTTTCAAACTCGCAACCCTCTGGTTACGAATCCACCGCTCTTCCAACCAACTCCCCGCATCCCCGAGGACAAAACCTCGTTATTTTGAACCACGGTCAGATGACGAGGTGAACACCTGAGCTCGCACCCCACTCTCCAAACTTCCATACGACGCCAATGTGAGGCCATTTGAGGCCACGACAGATTTAAGGTGCACCACCACCCATGTACACGATGGTCGGTCGACGGTTTGGATCGAGTTTCGAACTCGCAACCCTCCGGTTGCTAATCCGTCGTTCGTCCAACTGGGTAAAGATTTCAATGAATACTGAAGCGATTTACAAATTTGGAAGCTTTTATTTAAATTTTGAACAGATGACAAAACGTAGAACATCGATTTCTCCTAATTTATCGTACAGAAATTTTAAATTTCGTTCAATCGTTTGAAATCAGAATATATTCTAAATGCAATAGACGCCTCCTCCCTGATCAAAAATTGCCATACGCATGGACTATTTTGCCGTTTTCTCGATTCTTTCTAGACCCATAGGACAGTATCTCAAATTCGGCCCAATGGACCTAACATTTTTCCATTTCATTACTAGAAAGAAATATCAACTTGGAGGGGCATTGAAGTCTGAATTAAGAGGAGGAACTTCTAAGGCTGTTCAAAAATTGCTTTTAAGCGTCTTAGAGTTCCTTTTTTTTTCAAAGTCAATCGCGCAATCTTCTATTCAGGTGGAAGGGTTCGAGATTGGATTGATAAAGCAGTGATTCCGTAAGGAAGATGGGGATATATTTGGATAGCCTTAAACTCGATTGATGAAACAATAGGATGCAAGTTGCTGTGTAAATTAAATAGGTATTTCTCTTTCAGCAACGAATTAAGGTTAATTTTAGCGCAAGAAATGCTCAATGAATAATATTATTTATAGAAGCGATTTATTTTAAACTACATTATAAAATTTTTATTTATGTTTAAAATTTGATCGCATGGCAAAACGCAGTATACCCGAGTCTCTTAATTTATCGTACAGCAATTTTAAGTTTTGTTAGAGTGTTTGAAATTGCAATGCACTTAAAGTACAATAGCCCTCTCCTTTTTATCCTAAACTGAATGTCAGACAGGTAATATTTTGCCAATTTCTTGATTGCATCTAGACACATGAAGGAAAATTTCTCACATTTGGCACAAAAGACCTTATCTTTTGCCATCTGATTATTGGAATGGAATGGCTGTTTGGAGGAGTATTGACGTCGACCTTAAGTGGAAGAATCTTTAGGGCTGTTCAGAAATTACTTTTATGTTTCTTGGAGTTGCTTCAATACGTTCTTTTATATTTTCCCTGAGTCTTCTATTCAGGTAAGTTTAAGAATGGTGGCTGATGAAATATTTGGTAAAGAAGAGAGATATTTAAAGTCTTGAAGGAGATTGATGAAGCAAATGGGGTGCAAGTTCCGATGAGAATTAAATAGGGTATTTATCGTTCTAGTTGATACATTAAGTAGATTTTATCTCAAGCTAGAAAATTTCAATGAATAACTCCATTGCCATTTTATGGTAACTTTAAATTTTAAGTAGTCTCATAAAATTTAATTTATATTTAAAATCTAGTTAGATGATAAAACGGGTTGTGTTAACTTTATTTTTTTATTATTAACCAACCAACTTTATTTTTTCTTTATAGCACAATACTTTTTTATGGGGAACATTACCGAAATGCTAAACCTCAAGTTGTGGTTTGGTCCTCTTTACTTTCAGATGTATTTCACGACCGTGAAAGGATTGTAAAGGAGAAAAAAAATGAAGTTTTCTCCATCGACTTTCTAATGAAAGACAGAATGTGGGTGGAGTTTCTGTAATAAGATGTCGGAAGGGTAAGTCACGTGGCGTACGAATCGTTTGGGCCATTTGGATATCGAAGCACGAACTAGTACTTTTTAATCACAATGGATAATTACTTTAACCAAATAACAATCTTTCCCAGGTTAGGTTTCAAGCTTTTTCCCATAAACACGTGGCATATCTTCAAACCATGCAATCGGCAAAAATAACACGAAGCTGATTAGAACATGAAGTTGGTGGTTCTCCCTTCAACAACACTCCCCTTAAGCCTGACTGACCCTCTAATGAAATAGACGGAGCATGTGCCCGCAGCTTCATGCTATATCTTCCGGTCCCTAGGTTTGAAGATCTGTCACGTGATATTGTGGAAAGAAGCATGGATCCTAATTTGGGACAAATTATTAATTGGTTAATGTGATCGTACAGAGTGATTAAAAACACTATTTTATGCTTCGATAGCCGATCGGCCAAAGTAATTTGCAAGCCTACGCGACACCCTTCTGAGATCTTACGACATGCTTTGTCTATTGATGCCTTAAGAAGCTTAACCAAATTCATGAAACGGTGAATAGAATAAGGGTGCATGTGCCGCTTACCCATGCAACAGTGAGATCGGAAATATTATTAAGCATTTTCTTCTGTAAAATCAGTGATAGACAATATAGATAGGTATTCGCGAAACACTATTAGGTTTAGATATTTAAAATTTTAAAAATCCCTTTATAAGAAATTCTGCAGATAATATGCTTATAAAACATTTCATTCACCCTTGTAAACGGCATGTACTGTGACACCATGGTAATTCGAATAACATCGAAAGGTTAGGTTGGATCATTTTGTGAGATATGTTAAGCATAAAACAGATTTAATGAAAGAAATTCCAGCATCTCGACTTTTTGACAGCAAATCATTTCTTAATATCGTACTATGAATAATTTGAAATAAGGACACAATTTTCTTTTATCCTTTTCCTTATAAAATATTGGATGGCACTTTCCAAAGTAAAGAGGGGGCCGCGGTGGCCCGGTTGGAAAAGTAACGGACTAGCAACCGAAGGGTTGCGAGTTCGAATCCAGCCAAACACCGTCGTGTACAAAGGGGGCTGGTGCACGTTAAATCTGTCGTGGCCTCAAACGTCCTCACGTTGGTGTGGTGTGGAAGTTTGGAGAGTGGGGTGCCAGCTCAGGTGTTGCCTCGTCATCTGACCGTGGTTCAAAATTACGTGGTGTTGTCCTCGGATCTTTCCCTTTGGGATTGATCCCGGACCGTCACCAATAGCCCATTGTGTTGCTCCAGTGTGACGTTAATTGAAAAATACCAATACCAATACCAAAATAAAGAGAATTAGATTGTAATAAAGTCTAAAATGAAAAAATATATTTTTTCATGAAGGTTCATCAAAATACTACGAAAAATCATCAAAATACTACGAATATTTGCGAGGTATAGATTAAAGAGTTGCTAAGCTCCATAAAATCCCTGTCGGAAAGGAATTTGGAATGGTGGTTTATGCTGTGTTATAAAGGAAACTGCTTCGACGAGAATCAGCGGCAGCTCGTGTTTGGAAAAATAGGGGAAAGGCCTCCCCGAATCAACCCCCCCCCTGTAATTAAATCCTGGCTATGCCAGTGATATGAAAAGATAGCAGTTCCGAAAATTAGTTAATGAGGATTTACCTTTTTTCTGTAAATCAAATCAATTCTTCTGCCCTTTAATGCTGCAAATCTGTCTAATACGTCATCGTAAAATGGCTGTTTCTTCATAAGCGTCACTAATGCGTCTTTTTTACAAGAAATATTTGCTAAAGAAGAACATCTCTGTTGCGAAATAGTATTTCTTGAGTAAGTTTTTATTCTTTTAAGGCAAAAAAACTTCTTTCCGCTGATACATTTGTAGATGGAATTGTTAAGACAAATTATAAGCTTCTGTGAGAATTTCTTTATCATCATAAAGCATTCGAAGAAGTTCTTGCGTCAATATATTCCTGAATTTTCTATCGGCATGTATAAGACAGTTCATTTTTAAGGCGCTGGGGTTTTAAAACACATCACCGTAAAACTGTTGAAGATTTTCAAGTGCCTGAGATGGAAAATGTAAATTGAATTGTTCGAATTTAGAAATACACTGCTGGCCACCGTAAATGCAACACCCTGAAGGAAGCATGCAAATAATATGAAATTTACAACATGCATTAGCGGAGGTGAGATATGCAAATGATTAGAATTTCAGCGCAGACGCACATCACGCGCGCCTGTGGCGCCACTTCAAAGCGCTATTTAAGGCTTGGAGATTTCGACGATTTCAAGTACGGCAGTTGTGTTTTTCTTGTGGTTTTTTCAAAAAAACGATCAATTATGCCTCGTAGAAAACAGCGATCATCTTTAGATCAAGTATCCGAGTTCGACAGAGGAAGGATAGTGGCCTACCGAGATTGTGGATTATCTTTCAGGGAAATCGGTAGTCGTGTTGGACGAAACCAAACAACTGTAATGCGGATATGTGATCGTTGGATGCAGGAGGGTACGACGGACCGACGTGTTCGATCGCATCCACCTCAGTGCACCACTTCACGTGATGACAGCATATTGTGCGTATGGCAGTGACGGATCGCTCAGCCACATCACGAACCATAGCACAGCACATTCAGTCTGTACCGCATCATTCAGTGTCTGCGCGTACCATTCGACGCCGTTTACAGCAGAGTGGTCTGTCCGCAAGACGTCCATTGCTTCGTCTACCCTTGACGCAGAACCACAGACGTTTCCGCCGCCAATGGTGCGATGAAAGAAGGATGTGGACGGCAGAATGGAATGAAATTGTCTTTACTGACGAGTCACGCTTCTGTCTGCAACACCACGATGGTCAGATTCGAGTCTGGAGACACCGTGGAGAGAGGATGCTGAACAGCTGCGTTATGCACCGCCACACTGGTCCTGCACCGGGTATTATGGTATGGGGCGGTATTGGATATCACTCTCGCACTCCTCTAGTACGCATTGCCGGTACTTTAAACAGCCAGCGCTACATCTCCGAAGTGTTGGAGCCAGTTGTCCTTCCTTACCTTCAGGGCTTGCCCACAGCCATATTTCAACAGGATAATGCGCGACCACACGTAGCACGCATTGTCCAAGGGTTCTTCGTCAATCGCCAGATTGAATTGCTTCCATGGCCAGCTCGCTCTCCGGATCTTTCGCCGATAGAAAACATGTGGTCCATGGTTGCTCAACGATTGACCCAGAATACATCCCCAGCTGCCACACCAGATCAACTTTGGCAACGTGTGGAAGCTGCTTGGTCTGCTGTACCCCAAGAACACATCCAAAGTCTCTTTGAATCAATGCCGAGGCGTGTGGCAGCGGTGATCTCCAACAATGGCGGCTACTCTGGCTACTGATTTTGGCAGGAACCACACTTCACAGAAGTCTATAAATTTAATCATTTGATACTTGGTCAACATGTTATCTACAAAATAAATGTTGTTGTGATATCTCTTGTCTTTCTTGGTGTTGCAATTTGGGTGGCCAGCAGTGTATTAGCAAGAAAAATAAATTGAAGTTTTTCACAATCTTAAATTCTTGTGTTTATTTCCATAAGAATGTGGTCTAAAATTTCAATATATAGCTGCTTATAATTTTGAGAAATTGTTTCTTGTGAAAAAGCGGCATGTTACCATTTAGATTGGACTGTTTCTGTGATTTTACGCGTGTTTTCGAACAGTGTTTTAAAAACAGCATCGTCCCTTTTACGGCTCAATAGCTCACGAGTGTATTTCATTTGAGATACACAATAGTTTAAACCTAGTAATTTTTTCTGGAGAATTTCGAATAATATATCGGTAAGGCCAAAAATTTCGCTGAATACTACTGCCAAAAATGTAAATTCAAAATTGTTCATACCATTTAAAAATCTCTTTGTAAGTTGAATCGCTTTTTGCCTGAATGTTCGCTGTTTGTCATAAATTCGAATATTTCTTTTAATTTATCCCAATCTTCAACAATCACATTCACTAATTTTGAATTGGAGGACCATCGAGTTTGTGTTATGGTTGATATCCGAATTTAACTACGCATTCTCGTTGAGAATGTGTCTTTAAATTCGTGCCGCTTAAGGGTCTACAAAAATGTTAGCGAACTAAAAAATGACCAGATTTGTTACGCTTGTATTTCGTAAACTATAAATGATAATCTCTAGTGATTTAAATTTTGTTGGATAGAGGGATTATGTCCGTATCTAATATGGTGGGTCTTGGAGGTGTGTAGTGGTGAGGAGGAAGGGTCGAAATGGCGACCCCGAGTGCGTTTGGACAGTATAACTTTCGATTTCAAAGAGATTGAAAGTTCAAATTGGTGTCGATTTGCAGAGAATAACAGGATATTCAATATTTATTTGTAATAATAGCCTATTAAATACATTATGAACAGAATATGAATATGAACAGAAACGTAAAAATGTATTAGTGGAAATAAAAATTGAAAAGGAATCCGAAAAGCACAAATTGACTTATGCTGACCGATATAAATTGAGATAGTAGGTAGAGCACTTAAGTATAGAGCGCTTAAGGAAGCCGAGAGCGTCAACTAGGGCGCTAGTACTTCGCGTGCGCCGCCTGAACTGATGTATATTGACTTAGAATGTGGTAACTTTGAAAGATTCTATCATATAAATTGTATCCAATGATTCCAGATACCAATGTACCCTTCGTGCTTACCCTTAATTTTGATGTCGATGTGACTCAAAACAAATTGCTTTTAGACGGTAGCAACGTGAGTTCAACTTGAAGAATATTTCTACATCGCCCACTACTCTGGTCGACTCCAGTGTAGATTCAACCTTCTTAAGAAACATTGATGTAAATACTCGTGCTATGCCATATGTGCACTCATGTCCAAAAGTTAAGCATAATTCGTAAATGCGAAAAAATAGGAGTAAATATGGATATAATGGTTCAAAATTACTTGAGGGAGAATCGTGGGACGAAAGTAAAACATTGTGCATATGCAAAACAGTTCAGTCGACATGAGCAAAGCATCGGCGCACGTCTGAACGAATATAAAACGGCCTCGAGCTGCATGGACAGTTTAGACAGAAATTTCGCAATTGCTCTGGTACGGAGCGTTGTTAACAATCAATAAGGACGAAAGATGCCAACTGGACATGTTTGTGAAGGGACGAATTATTGGAATGTTGGAATCCAGTCGATTCCAAACCTAAGCGTCTTGAATTGTGAATGTGCCTCAGTTTGTGATCTCCAGACTGTGGCAGATGTTTCAAACCGCTCGAGATGTTACCCTACGACCAGTACCAGGTTGGCCAAGAATAATAACAGCTCGGCAAGACCGATATTTGGCGATAACTGCGCGACGTCAGAGGAACCGTTCTGCCAGACAACTGGGTTCAGCCCTGACAGCCACCACAGGAATCACAGTTTCGAGACAAACTGTTTACAGGAGACTGAGACTCGTTGGTCTCTATGCCAGACGACCAGCAGTTTGCATTCCCCTGACGTCTGCACAGAAACGCGCGCGTTTACAGTGGAGTTTGGAATATCGGCCGTATAGTCGACAGCAGTGGGGCAATGTCATATTCAGTGACGAGTTCAGATTTAGTCTGCAAACTGATTCTCGTCGTAACACAATCTGGAGAGAAAGTGGAACGCGTTTTCACCCGGGAAACATCACGAAAGAACATCACCACCAACATCATCACTCATGAAAAACATCACCACGGAAACACATCGCTTATCTTCAGGGGAGTCATGGTCTGGGCAGGCATCATGCTGAAGGCCGCACAGACATCCACATCTTTGGCAAGGGGTCTGTTACCAGTCAAAGATACAGAGACGAAGTCCTTGAGCCTACCGTTTGCCTATTTCGAGGTGCAATTGGTACTGGTTTCATATTAATGGATGATAACTTCCTCCTCACCGTCCATTCCTGGTCGACGCCTTCCTTCAAAGTGAAGATAGCCACCGCATGCAGTGACCTGCCAACTCTCCTGATTTGAATCCTATATAGAATGTGTGGTATATGCTCGGGAGACATATTGTAGCCCTCCGCCACACACCAAGCTCCGTTCCGGAATTGAAAACAGCTCTCCGTAAGGCTTGGAACTCTTTGAGTACACAACTCATCCATACTCTCATTGAAAGTATGGGAAATCGTTATGCAGCATGCGTGGTTACCAGAGGTTCCCACATCCCGTATTAAACTTCAGAATCACATTGTTTTAATCATTCTGTTTCACTAAAGTTGACACTCGTATTGTGAACCTTTTTCTTTCAACCCTTTTCTTTGGATAATAAAGACATGATTATCCTTGTTTTAAATTGTTTTCTTCTATAACCCTATTATACTCGCATACCGCGTTTCCTTACTTTCCTATGTAGATTTTCTGAAATATTCACATAAACAGCAATTATATTTAACTGTTGGACATGAGTATATATATATATATATATATATATATACACTGCTGGCCACCGTAAATGCAACACCCTGAAGGAAGCATGCAAATAATATGAAATTTACAACATGCATTAGAAGAGGTGAGATATGCAAATGATTAGAATTTCACCGCAGACGCACATCACGCGCGCCTGTGGCGCCACTTCAAAGCGCTATTTGAGGCTTGGAGATTTCGACGATTTCAAGTACGGCAATATTGTGTTTTTCTTGTGGTTTTTTCAAAAAAACGCCCAATTATGCCTCGTAGAAAACAGCGATCATCTTTTGATCAAGTATCCGAATTCGACAGAGGAAGGATAGTGGCCTACCGAGATTGTGGATTATCTTTCAGGGAAATCGGTAGTCGTGTTGGACGAAACCAAACAACTGTAATGCGGATATGTGATCGTTGGATGCAGGAGGGTACGACGGACCGACGTGTTCGATCGCATCCACCTCAGTGCACCACTTCACGTGATGACAGGCATATTGTGCGTATGGCAGTGACGGATCGCTCAGCCACATCACGAACCATAGCACAGCACATTCAGTCTGTACGGCATCATCCAGTGTCTGCGCGTACCACTCGACGCCGTTTACAGCAGAGTGATCTGTCCGCAAGACGTCCATTGCTTCGTCTACCCTTGACGCAGAACCACAGACGTTTCCGCCGCCAATGGTGCGATGAAAGAAGGATGTGGACAGCAGAATGGAATGAAATTGTCTTTACTGACGAGGCACGCTTCTGTCTGCAACACCACGATGGTCGGATTCGAGTCTGGAGACACCGTGGAGAGAGGATGCTGAACAGCTGCGTTATGCACCGCCACACTGGTCCTGCACCGAGTATTTATGGTATGGGGCGGTATTGGATATCACTCTCGCACTCCTCTAGTACGCATTGCCGGTACTTTAAACAGCCAGTGCTACATCTCCGAGGTGTTGGAGCCAGTTGTCCTTCCTTACCTTCAGGGCTTGCCCACAGCCATATTTCAACAGGATAATGCGCGACCACACGTGGCACGCATTGTCCAAGGGTTCTTCGTCAATCCCCAGATTGAATTGCTTCCCTGGCCAGCTCGCTCTCCGGATCTTTCGCCGATAGAAAACATGTGGTCCACGGTTGCTCAACGATTGACCCAGAATACATCCCCAGCTGCCACACCAGATCAACTTTGTCAACGTGTGGAAGCTGCTTGGTCTGCTGTACCCGAAGAACACATCCAAAGTCTCTTTCAATCAATGCCGAGGCGTGTGGCAGCGGTGATCTCCAACAATGGCGGCTACTCTGGCTACTGATTTTGGCAGGAACCACACTTCACAGAAGTCTATAAATTTAATCATTTGATACTTGGTCAACATGTTATCTACAAAATAAATTTTGTTGTGATATCTCTTGTCTTTCTTGGTGTTGCAATTTGGGTGGCCAGCAGTGTATATATCTTCTCCTACCATCAGCCTTTGATAAAGAAAATTATGCTTCACTTAAAACCAATAAGACTCTTCATTTACATATCACCCTTCTTTTAATAACACACAAAGATGGGTTCATGCCTTACTCCTCCAAGTGGTTTCGACGAGATATCTCGTCCATCAAAATATGACCAATTTTACTAATGACGAGATACCTTGTCATCAAGGTATTGCCGTTTTTTATGATGACAAGATCAAGATCTGGTCAGCTTTGGTAATGATGAGATACTTCATCGATACGACCACCAGGCATTGACTACGATTAAACGATTGCAGTTGTGTCCCAGGACACAACAACCCCCACTTTTGGTTCCAAATCAATTAATTTAAGAGCGAAAAAAAGCATTTTTGCTTAAGCTAATATTTTTTCGAAATGAATTATTAAAAAGGTATTAATTAAAGTAAAGCAAATTTTTAATCCTTCCATTTGTATTAAAGTAATCCTTAATTTTTCAAAATAAAAAAATATTTAGATTATAAATTTACAACTTAAGCGGAATGTTATTAAATTAATCTCGGAACGAGATTAAATAATCTCGAAACATTTTCCACGTCAAATGCAGGATTACAAAATATTCTTTCATTCATTTCAAAAATAAACAATTAAAGTGGGTAAACGGACATCTAAACTACTAACTGGTATTAATTAACAGAAAATTATTATTTTCTGAAAGAATGTGAAATTTAAATTAACCATCCTGGTGGTTTATCTTCGAGTCAAAAACTGCCTTGTAGTGGCCAGCCTCTGGTGCAAAAGTCTGTTCCAAACTGTCACCAGTTCCATGCACGGAATAATTTTGTTTCCCTACTTGGATCTTCATTCCCCTTGAAGTAGCAAGGCAGTTTTTCCTCGACGAGATATCTCATTCTTAGCAAAATATACCCCAGATCTTGGACGAGATATCTCATCCTTAGCAAAATATACCAGATCTTGGACGAGATATCTCATTTTTAGCAAAATGTACCAGATCTTGGACGAGATATCTCATATTTAGCAAAATGTATCAGATCTTGGACGAGATATCTCGTTGGAACACTTGGAGGGATTAACAATAATCGTACTCCATTTCAACATTGATGTTCTGCAAAACAGGCAAATTTATTAGCATTTAATTTTGGCAGTTAGTACTAGTATGAAATGCCCTAGTGTAACAAAAAATAACCAAACCCAAACAATCATTAGTATTCACAAATATTTCTTAACTTGCCATATGGAATCTATTAAGGAAGTAAAAACAAAATTTTCGAAGTACCGCTACATAATTATTAAATCAAACAAAACGTTTTTTCCTTATTTATTTTTCGGTTAACCCAACACAAAGAAATGCGGCAATATTTGTAAGATAAAAATCCATGTATAAAGTTATACCTTTTAAAAAAAGTGGAAAACCGTCTTCGTTAAAGGAGAACTTAAATTTCCAACTTTCCGCAACTCAAACAATTTTGCGACGAAACTCAAGTTTCTCTCCCAAACTAATTAACCGATTTTGCATAAAACAAATAAAAAACTAAATACAGCTAGTTTTTTCCGCGCGATTTCAATCAGACATCTAGTCCCAAAAGTTATATGTTTGAGTACATTATCAGTATGTCACCTAGTATCAATTTAACAAATTTTTAAATTGCATTTTGAGCGGAAGGCGATTTTTATTGTTTGTTCCGTTTCACGCGAGTGCTTTTCAAGAAAAATCAGATACAGACACTTCATCATTTGGTTTTGGCAGATGGTTTTTTGCCGTGTAAATAAATTGTCTGAAAAACGCTCCTTTGGGAAGTTCCGCTAATGAGCCAGATGCATGCTTTAATTGCGCTGAGGCTTTTTTAACTTCTCCCCAAATAGTTGTTTCGTTTTAATGAAACAAACAAAATGGAGGAAAGCAAAAAAAGTGTTATGCATTTATCTCTGTTCATTAAGGTAGTAACCATACAGACCTCACCACTATTTACAATGCTAATGAAGCTTCGCTGATGAAAGAAACGCACTCGAAAAAAGGTTTCATTTGAGCTGGAAAACAAAGAGCCGAGAAGTCAAAAATAATTTTTGATGTTTGTGGACACTCTCTCTTTTAATTGAAATTCCGAAGGATCGCGGGAAAAATGTTTCTGAAATGATAGGCTGAGTCTGGGTTCAGAAAAATGCCTCTTTAAAGTGTCGTCAGTTCGGAATTTGTGAAGTACTTCCAGACCTCAAAAGGAAGTTTTCCATTAAATGGAAACAATTTTATCTGACTTAAATACCATACACAAAATTTTACATGACTACCATTCCATCTTTTTAGAGCATTCAGAGGTACATCTTCTGTAAGTATGTAAAATCATCAGAATTCCGGGTACCCGTGTGATCTGCCCTTCCTTCTTTTTTAGCCTCTCTCTTTTTTTGCCTCTCTCGTTGGTTTGGCGCAGCTTAGCCAAATATGGCCCTCACACCATCAAACCCAGAACCAACAAACCAACTTTTTAGAATCTTTTTTGTTTGTAGAATTCTTCTATCACCGCTACAACAGCATACAAAACAAAATTTTACTGAAATGCGACGATTACTCGTAGTATTTTTAACACATTGTACTCAGGATGACAATGCAGCTGTTTATGACTGATAAGTTAGAAAATAATTTTAGTAAATAAGCGAGAAAAAATATGTTGGTACGCAGGGTATGGATATGTCCTGTGTTCAGTAATGAAGTTATTCATCAGGCAGGGCGAGCCACTTTGGAAAAATCATAATTGCGAGCAAGCTGTCTACAGCAACAAGAACAAAACTTTTAATTTCCTAGCCGAAACTTTTCCCTAACCCCTAGGCCGTCTTAAAGAAGGATGAATGCTACAAGGAACTTGAGGAAGTCACATCTCTCCACCCAAAGTCGTACTTTTATCAAATCTACGAACCCGAATTCATATCTCGTACGAATTCGTAAATTCTGATATATCTATGTAACTCAACTACATTAAATCATAGTTGTAGGCGGCGCATGTTCGATTAATCCCTGGAAATATTTCTCTCTTGAGACAATAAAGCTTTCCTTGTATGTTTCTTTTACTTGAAGTTGTTTGGGAAACTTGACCAAATATGCATCGATCTTCTGATGAAATAGATAGAAAATTCTGGGCATTGATCATTGTCGTATAATCTCAGAAGTGTAAGTCACGTAAGTTTACACCCTGCGCCATAAAACCCAACATTCAATCCACTTAAGCTTACGAATCGACTTTGAGTCCACTGGCTATCGAAAAGTGCTGGCAATCACGCTAGAGATCACGCTTCTGATCACTTTAACCAAACAATAATTTGTCTCACATTATGATTCATGCTTTTTCCCACAACCACGTGACAGATCTTCAGACTAAGGTCCCGGAAGAAATAGCATGACGCTACGCACACATACTCCGTTTATTTCATTAGAAGATCGATGCAAATATGGTTTTATATCGCAAAATCAACCCAACCAATTACATTAAATCCGTAAATTACCACTACTCTTGAGTTTCTTCATTTTCTAGGGCCACAACCCAATCTACGTATGGACCATCCAGCCTTTTGAAACGAACGGAGAAAGAAAGGTGTAGTTAGTCATTTTCACTTATTTCAATTCGAATGCACATTCAAATCGTATCTGATTTATGTTCCAACTAAAAGGAACACCACGGCTGGAAATGTTAGAAAAGTAAAACCTACGATATGCAGTTGTTTCAATAATCTTTGAAGAATCGGGGGAAATTTAAGAATCGATTCTATCGGTGACTCTTTCCCCTGCTATTTAAGTGAAAGATCGAATTCTGCGTTAACAGTTGTTATTTTGGAACAAGAACGAAGATAGTATTTAAACGGAATAATTCTAGAATACATCACGTAAATTGGTTGAATAGCAAAGATGTGCAAAAACGTGTATATCTAGAAATTGAGTGGTTCATTCTGTTTTTTACCAAGGTGTTTACATCAACTGATTAAATGCAAGCCATTCCACTATTACAAAATATCGAAATATTTCCTATCTCAGTGAAAAACGGTCTAATTTGTGTTTTGTAAAAACACATTTCCAACCAGGAATTGTTATTTGCTATTTTAATCAGATTTCTAAAAATAGGCTTCAACTGAGTTAGGAAATTGAATTATTTTTATAAAGGTAATATTTAAACGTGCTTTTCGAAAAAGCTAGAATTCTAACTGATGTACCTCGACACTAACCCATAGCCATAATACCAATAGTAGTAATTTAAAGGGATTTAAAAATTTATTTTCCTTCATCTCATATTCAGTTGCTACAAAAAGTGTGATCTGATACTATGATGAAAGGATGATATTTGCTGTTTTAATCAGATTATTCAAAATGGACCTCAACTGAGTTAAAAAATTCTAAATGCTAAGGAAGTATTTAAATATGCTTTTCGAAAAAGCTAGAATTTTCTAACTAATGTACTCTAACCCATAGCCATAATACCAACATCCTAAATGTAAGTGAATTTAAAAACCTTTTTCTTAATTTTTCATTTGCCACAAAAAGTATGATGCGGTACTTCAGCAACTTTTACTCATATATTGGGATTGTAATGAGTTTCAAAAAATATATATGGAAAATACTTTCCTCTCTGTTATTCGTCATCTGACCGTAGTTCAAAATTACGTGTTGTCCTCGGATGTTTCCCTTCGTGTTTGATCCCGGACGTAGGCAATAGCCCATTGTATTGCTCCAGTGCGACGTTAATTCAACTCCCCTACCTACCTCTCGTTTATTTTTCTTACCATAGGTGACATACGACTCCGTTGACTGACTCATCACGACCATCTCACACTGTTGAATTACTCAACTGTCCTCTTCCTTAACTCCAAATAAAGTCAATTATCCTCATTCCCTTGATACCAACGAACTTCCAAGAATCCCCAACCACCTTCACACCAGCCACCTTCCCATTTGGAATTCGCCAACAGTTTGAAAGTTAAAGCGCCGATAGTGAACACTTTTCTATGTGTTATGTTTCCCAGATGTTAGCCGACTCTCTTCCCAGACCCATACCCGTGTGTCAGAGCGGAAACAAAATCCCAAAAAGATAAAATACAGTCAACATTAGAAAGACATAAAAAAGTTTCATTTCCCGCTGTCCTGGGCAGAATCCATTAGCAGCATATTCCCCCTACGCGTCCAGAGAAAGAAATGTGTCAAACTACTCAAACTTTACGAAGGCAAGAAACAGGGTTATATATCTATGTGATATATAAAAGACAAGAAAACAAACCACTGGGCGAGAAATAATCCAAATCGTCTCACATCCTTTGAAGAATAAAATAACGGTTTTGTTTTTGCAATTTTTTTTATCTTTTCCTGAGAGTGAGTTTTTCTTTTGTGTGAAAGGAAGCGCTTAGTCGTCCCCTTAGAAAAGGTGCCTTTTTAATGCCACTGAATCAATGGAAGGCATCCATAACCATACGGTTAATTCCATGGGGAGCAGAAGACTGTGTTGGGAAATAAAATTTTCAAACTCACGTTTCTGAAGGATTGTGGATGAGGAGGCTTATTTGTATTTATTTCTTCCCAGAAAGAAACTGGATCTCCTGACAATAGAGGAGACCTGGAAATATTGTTGTGCCTTGGTAGAAAAAGGGACAATGTCCATTTTGCAAGTTTTTGATAAACCGGATTTAATAATTTTTTAATTTTTTTTAAATTTTTAATACAGCATATGAAAATGTGTTTCAATGTTTTGATACTTTTACGATATACTGACAAAAGGACAAAGGCACTTTTTCTATCATGAACCTTTCCTTGAAGTGATTTGCGACATAAACTCAAAATCATCAAAATTTCGACATTTGCCCTTTTTCTTCCAAGGTGCAAATTTAAACTCGCGTATTCCTCTTGTAATTGACTTATTTCCTGATGATGGTAAACGCCTTGCCACACCGAAGTAGTCATTGACGATGATTTTTTCTTAGTTTTTAATCTTTATTAGTCATTGTTTTGATTTTGTATTTTTTACTACCAATTTGACGAAGGTTTTCATTTGTTTAGCGACCTGTTTGACTTATTTCCACACTAAACAAGATAAATTTGAGAAGCAAGAGTAGCATTTGTTACGTTATCTGAGACAAAAGTTTGAATGGTGTAATTATTAACTCATTACACTATTTTAATTAAAAGCTATGGAGTAGTAGATTTTGGTATGGATTTACTTTGCCGTCCAGGAGTTGCCATGGCTCAGTGGGTTTGTCCATTGCGCTAGCAACCTGCAAGTTCAGGTGATGCAGTTTCAATTTCTATCAGGTTCGATTCCTTCTGGGTGCATCTTTCTATTTCCTGTTTCAGAAAACGTTCATTGTGTGTATGTCCATTTACTTGTCAATGTAAGGTGCAGTTTGGCCAAATATGGACCTTGCGACATAAAACCCAACCAATTTTACCTTCCGTACATTTTGTATTTCTCTTTTGGATAAGTAAATCGTTCGTATGTCCATTACTTGACGTTGTCTTGTGTCTGACACAGCTCGACCAAAAAAAGTCCTTAGGCCATAAAAACCCAAATCAACCATTCAACCTTCCGTTAATTTTAGGGAATCCTCAGTATTAATGTTGAATAAAACAGCCTAAAGAACTGAGATATTTTGTACCTGGGCGCAGACTGAAACATTGTTTTTACGAATCGATGGTTTACTTCCATAAGGGATCATTTCATACAATTGTTTATCTATGAACTTATTTTTGTCTGATCTTATGTTATTTATTTTATATCGACGCTATTATGTTTAAAAAAGCATACAAGTTTTTTGATTTCGTGAGAAAGATGGTTTTAAAAGTTTGTCACGAAATATTTGTTAGGAAAGCATAAGTAAATTTTACTAAATCATACCATTCTTACTGGAAAAGAATTATCTATTTATTGACAGAAAGTGCATTAAGGGTAAATAGTTTTTCATAGTTTGGATACAAATTTGCGATTCTGCAGACGCAAGAATGCTTTTATATGGAGTATTAAATTGGGCATATCCATTTTCTGGTTATGACTTAATGCAATAATAGAAGTTTTAAATATGGTATAGCATAATACGACAATGTAGAATATCTATCACAATTCAGAAATTTGTTACAGTATTTTTGCTGTGATATATGCTGCTTTGTATTGTAGTATTATTAAATTAGTAATTGCCGTCATACTCTTATGGCAACTTTAGTATAAATCAATGTATCAATATAGGTAGACTTCACAGTGAAAGAGTTACCTTTTCATACTCTCATATTTTTGTTATAATAGTAATCCGTTGATAGTAAACGCTTGCTTTACTAGATAATTTGTTTATCATAGTAAAGCAAGATCGTGTCAAATTTTCAAATGAATAGTTAACTTTTCTACTTATAGTAACTTAAATATAAGTCATAATAACAATACAGAAAACTATCGATTTTATAAAAAAGTGTTTCGTTTTATACTCACTCTTCTAATAATTTGAATTTAAATAATAAGAATTCAATATTCTAAGATGGATTGAAATCGAATCACTTTAGTATTCGTAGTCATGAAAGTTTGACTGTAAAATATAAAACTTTCATTTCATTATTTATGTTTTATAAAATGAACAGAAAGTGCAGACTCATACAGATCAGTATACCAATTGAATATTATGCAATGGACAAACTGATACAAATGAACTTTATTTTGTACTATCTATACACATAAAATTTCATTGAAATTCTGAAAAAAAAATCCAACACTATTGAAAGAGCAAATAAATTTTTGTCTTGGTATTTTTTAATTGAGCTTTTTGATTGAAATATTGTCTCCTTACTATCCTGTTGGACCACAACCATTTAAACAATCCATTGTTGGTGCCTTTTGGATTAAATTTACATTGACTCTTAAGAATTACTATTTAACAATCAATTTTATTTTAATATTAGCAGACCAGTGTATGGAATCTTCGCTTAAAATTTCTTAATAGTTTATATTCATTGATGGAAGAGTTACTGAAATTCTATCCATCATTTACATTAATCTATAATGAATATAAATATAGGTATGTACATGCCAAACATCCAAATAAAATCAAATATATCATTAAAATAAGGCATGCAGCAGAACTAGAGTTTTTCCCCGAGTGGAGCGGGACTATTTATAAACTGATTTGAAGTGAGCATGATCGTGTTCGCAGCTGCTCGTGTGTCCCGTTTGAAATGAGAGAAGTCTCTTTTTTTTCTTACTGGACTTAATTTTTTTATTTGTAATACATGTTTGGCAAAAGTTTACACCTCAGTTTTTACCACAATTAGCTTTTCAACATCTCCTTCGATTTTATCATTCACTTGCTCTTACACCATTCGGTATTTTTGGACGTCTAAACCTATTTTCTCGTTTGCATTTACATGCCCATTCCTTACATTTTCTTTCGCGCTGATTTCACATTGCCTTATGTAATCAGACAGCTGAATAGTTTAATTGGAAGGAGAATCCGTGTAATCTTAGCAATATTACGGAACTTCATAGCTCAAAGGAAGTATATTTAACGCTCCAATTGGTTTGGACGAGATATCTCATCCATCAAGATCTGAACTATTTTGCTTATAGGGAGATATATCGTCATCAAGGTATTGCCGATATTTTGTGAGATAAAAATCTGGTCAGTTTTCTTCTAATGATCAGGTACCGCTTCGAGACAACCACCAAGAGGGTTAAACTAACTACCAATGAATCTCGTAGTGGTTAATTGTATATTGTTTATATCCGTTTGTTGCCATTCGTCAGTACACAAATTTCGATTTCTGTGTTACGTAGAGAAATATATGTCGAATGGCAACAAATTGATATAAACTAGATTCGTGCATTAAGATCCAATTTTTTATTTAAAATTCATTTTTCTCGTTACAATTATATTAAGAATAATGTTTTCAACAGATTTCAAATTTATATAATAGCTATTCTGATCATTTGGATCTATTTCGTTATTGATTATCATTGTTGAAAAGAATAATTTTTGATGTTTTGAAAATGTTTGATCTTTATCTTTCTGTTTCCAATTCATCGGTGGTTCTGTAATTGGATTCGATCTGTAGTGTCGCTGAAAAAATAAATGAAATAAGCTTTAAAACTCTTTTCCGCAGTTTTAAGATCGCTTTTATCGTCTTTTACTATCAAGCTCGCACTGTTACGGGACATTGCAATAATGGATTCTACATTTTCAATAATTCCCCTTTCCCTTAATGTTAAAAAGATGAGTACCACGCGATCGCTACGGTTAGATAGATCTGCAGTAAATATTTCAGAGCAATTACAGTAAAAATCTGAAAGCCTGACATTGTAAGAATATCGACAGCGTAAGAGGAAAGCTTAATCTTCGGGAACAATGAAGATACACTTTCTTTGGTAACGTCCCCAAACATGCAGCAGATAGGTTTTAAGAATATTACTTCTGGTTTGCTTCAGCGTTTGACAGGATCCGAAACACAAACCGTCTTGCTTCCTTTTAAATCAAATAAAAAATTTAAAAAATAGAATTTTCCTTTCCCCGCTTTTCATTCGGTAGATACTGCGATACAATCTAAAATCATTTTTCACTCCCGATCTTTTTCTCTGCTGGTATTTTTTTCGTGAATCAAATGGAGTTCGGCGTCGAATCAAATAGAGTTATATTTAGAGGTCTTGGCATAGTTTCAAGGAATACCCAGGGACTCTGCCCTTTTTTGCGAAGTTCGGAAGCATTAAAATACGTATTTCGTCTACTGATCTTTCTTTTCCTTCGAAAAATTTTATAAGTGAAGCGGTAATGTTTATCCGCCGCAAGTTGAAGGGATGCATAAACTACCGCAATATTTTAGAGGTGAAACTATCTTTGACACTTTGAAATCCAAATCCAGCATTGAAGTCTGTGTAGCCGCACATTACTAACGCAGTGGGTTTGTCCACTGCGCAAGTAATTTGATCCTGACTGTGTTTCTTCTATGCCAGTAAGACTTGCTTTGTGTGTCTATGCCCATTTAACACTACTGGTAGTTGTCTCAACGAGCTATCTTGTTATGTCCTATCTTGTTATTTGCAAAATTGACCAGATCTTGATAGATGAGCTACCTCCATCAAGATCTCGACAGAAAAAATGCCAAGTAATTAACATTTAAACTTCTATCCATATCATATCTAGTCATAATGTAAGTGAGTATGGTCATGTCTCATTCAATCTACTTAAATCAGACAGTGAGAAATTTTGTGCATTTGCATTCTTTTAAAATGCTCTAAAGAATGAGTTTAAACGTAAAATCTACATCAACCATAAATTAGTTCATTCCGTTACTAAACCTCCTGTCTAATACCTCTAATGCTAGCTGTTTCTAATAATATTAACATCCTGTGAGATCAATTAATCCGATTCAATTAGATTTGAATTAAATTCCACTCCAACTACATTTACATTCTGCTTCAGTTTTGTAATTGGAGGTCTAGGAAAGTGCCAGAATCAAAATTCAATACTGACTCTGGTTACAATACATTAACCTAATCAGATTTGCTTCCAGTGTGTAAAATGAAAGCCTGACGTAACTTAGGAGGTGTGCACTGAGGTGAAAAAATATTTTCCTGGTATTAAATTAATCAATCTCTTGTCAGTGTCTGGGAAAGTGATTCCGCAACCAATTCCCAATCATGGAAATTAATTTCGAAACTCAAAACTCCATTTTTCACCCGTACCTGCATTGTCTTCCTTCATAATTAGACCCCAGTAGAAACCGGAGAAACAAACAGTCGGAAATAATTATGCCTCTGACAAATTGAAGCTGCTGCCACAACACGGTTTTAAAATATTAATCCTTAACTCTTCCGTCCGATTCCGAAATGGCGGAATTCTGCTTCATTTCCAACCCCTAATCATTCCAACTGCCGTGTAATGTGATGCCGCGGTTTTGATTATCTGATTTTTGAGGCATCTGGCAATGGCCGCCTTGGCGATAACGCGGGTAACTACAGAATCGTAATCGTCTTTTCTCGTAATGATACAGATAGTTCCTGATGCTGTGCGATATATTGAGAGAAGTATCCGAAAGCGGGGATTGCCTGCTAATGCTTAGGGTGTAATTCATTGGCTTAGGTGCATTTTAAAGGAGCCAAAAATGATGGTTATTGTGAACCAAGTTTGCTTCTTGCTGGAGCAACTTGGCATTGTGATGTGGTTTCAATTATGCAATTTTCCTGTGGAAAAAGAAAAATGTTTTATCATCAAACAGTTTTACTGGATTAAAATATTTTGTTTTAAGCAATTGATATTGCTGATCTCATAGAAATGTATCAAAAATCATATTTGGCGATCCTGTGCTAGGCACAAGACAGACAATATCACGCAAAAGGAAAATTTTACTGGCACAGATGTGAGAAATACACCCAGGGAGGCTTAATCCTCTGGGCGTCACGAAATTTCCGAGTAGCGTGGTATTACTGTTCCCCAACACACACATAATGACTGAATAGCCACATCTATTGGTTGAAAGAATACTAGGAAAGAGATTCTAATGGTCATGAAGTTCAAAACTGGGTAGAATTCATGCAGGGAAGACTGCAGGTTTCGGAACGAATATATGCGTTTGAGCCCCTCAGGGTATCACAGAGCTACTTTTTGGGATTTGGATTAAGTACCTTACTGAAAAAATTATATTTCAGATTGTATATTACAATAAATTTTTGTACAATTTTGTAACTGAAAATAGAATGAATTATCAGAAAGTGGTATAATTTTCATTTGCAAGGATCAACATTTTGGTATTGGATAGGATATATTTTTATATACACAAAATTGTAACCAGAATAATTTAGTTTTCAATCTGGTGACAAAATGATAGAGGATTGGGTGTGATATGGAATAGCTAGTAGGTCTTTCTACATTTCAATTAATAATATAGCAAGCACAATGTCAATTTTCTAGACACAACTTGATCGATTCATCGTGTTATTAACGCGTTTTTTCCTTAGTTTGTGAACATCGCGTTACAACTTTTCATGGGATCGACCATAAAATTAGTAAAGAAATAACTGAATATAGATGACATTTTAAAATTCGGCTTGGAGATAACTCTTTTAGTAGGACCGCTGCCATATAGCATTAAACATTTATGCAATAAAGAAAATACGCAGAGTAAATGTTTATATGCAGTGAAATATGAAATTCGGTCACTATGGCTACATTACATCCGACGACTACTTTACTAACTCCGTAAATTTCGAAGCTATAAATGAATCGTTGATGACTGAAGTAAAATAATATTTCCATATCACCAAGGAAATATTATGGTCATAACTTCAGGTGTATAAAGAATTCAGCCAATGAATAATGAATATTCTGCATTGGATTACACACTTAAAAGTAAAATATAAATGCATAATACAAATTTGTTTTACTTTTAAGGGGCGTAATTCCTACCGTATCAATTCGGGCACTTCGGTTAAAATGCCATAACCACAAGTAGACTACATTTACTCTCAAAAGAATCCGAATGTTTATTTTTTCATGAATCGATTCATGAACCCCACTTTGATAATAAATTCCCCCGATTTTGTTTTCCGATTTCTAGCGCTAACTAACTTCAGCGAAATCTCAAGTGGCGTCGTAGAGGTAGGAAACAGTTGAGCGAGATCGCGTTTGAGATAAAAATTAATGCCATTCCTCTTTCCCGGCGAACAATTGAAATGGAATATGAAAAGTAGTTTGGACTGTGCACGGGAACACGCCCACCTTTTAGACAGCGTTTGACCATTACGCGATTATTGCCGAGGTACGAGTTTTTCATTTGGGCTTTCGTGACAATTCATGCAAATGAGACGGGAAATATCTATATATACGAATAAAACATTGAAAGGAGTTTAAGCTTCTTCATCCCCCGGCTGCATCAGTTTTTATTAGCCTTTCTCTACGAGCCGTAGTGGCGTGAGTCGAAATTCGCAGCGTGTGTTTTGGGTTGACACAATAGAAGAAAAGCAGCTCGTTGTAATCTTGACTGTTGACTGACCAATGCATTCGTTCTCTCGAAATGTGTGTGGCCCTTGGGGATTGGTATCGCACACGTTTATCTAAACTAGTTTTCAGATTTACATGCGTTGTTGATCTCGGAGATCACGCCCTGTTTTGCGTCACGTAGGAGTTGAACTTGAAATATCTGTGGGTTGTGTGAATAAAAATGTCGGGGAAAGGATGTTGTTTTCGTCTACTGTTTTGAGTTAATGAGGGAACGAAATTGGTATGGGGGAAACCCATTCCTTCAATTGTTTTGACCTTTTGTGGAAAGGATTTTTAGCCTCGAGATTTTCGAGTAGTGTACTATTGCTTTTACCCTAAAACACCGCACAATAACTAAATAAACAAATCTGTTGGTTGAAGAGATAATAAGGATTCTGTTTCTTTTTATTGAACAAAAGCAAACTCCCTGTGCACCACAGAAGTGAAACACGGGACCTACAGAAGTTGAATTCACTAAGAAACAGTTCAAAACAATTTAACTAAAATTACAAGGTTTGATGAACTTAACAAATGAGTAGAAAAGCAGATTAGATTTAACAAAACCCTTGAGTTTCACTGACCTAATCTTCTCAAATCATTTTGAAGGCACATTCTTGAATTTTAAAATGCAGGACAACTGAAAAGCAAATGCTCCACATCAAGTGGCTGCTTTTTAGAACACTCGCACATATCATTAGTCCGAAGATGAAACCTATATAGATATTTATTATTAAGGATTATGTTTGTCAGAAAGATTAAAACGAGTTATATAAGTCATGTGAGGAAGATTGCAAGTTTCGAAACGGATATATTCGTGGGGACCCCTAAGCGTGTTTAGTCCTTCAAACTTTCCCTTCAGACTTAGTAACACAGGTACTCAATGATGCTTAATTTGCACACAAATATATAAAATTTTCTTTTTTTCCTTTATGTAATATAATAAGAAAGAAAAATCCAAGGAAGGATTCTATTAGTAAAAATGGCAAGAACTGGTTAAAAGTAAAGCAGGTAGAATTGCAGGTAGCATTGTGGAACTATGCGTGCTTGAACCTCATCCGACAAACACTTCTAAAGGTCATCTGTTTTTATGATTTATGAGTGATTGTTCATTGGAATCAGATTTGTGATTTTCCTAACCCTATGAGAGTTTCACACGCATATATCTGTTCTGTTACATGACTTCTGACCAGTTTTAATCATGATCAATAAAATCCTTCTTAAGATTCTTTCAATCAATAGATGTGATGAAAATTCATGTGTGTTACGATGGAAAAGCGGAAACTACTCGGAAATGGTCGTTACCCTCAGAATTAAGTATATAAAATATATTTATATAGGTCTAGTAGCCGAGTGGTTAGCGTTTTGTAGTGGTTTGGAGTCCACTTTAGGTCACAAATCCCAGTCTAATCTGTCCGGAGTAACAAAAATGATCGTAGAGTGACAAACCAAGCTAAAATTTATTCATGATTGCTTTTCTCAATGGTTATCATGGAAATGGTGGGTTATCATGGACTTATTATGTCGGACATCATGAGCCATACATGCATAATTACTGTACCTTTGTAACAATCACAAATATTTTTTTATTCCTGAAAACTACATTCATTATAGTTGTACGACTTTACAAATGGATAATTAAAATATAAATACATATTTGGAAATGAAGTTTTGGTAAAATTTAAATACTTGTTTAGTATTTCCATTGAAAAATAAAATTATTTTTACTCAGTATAATGTTTATGTTCAATCATCTTTATGTTCTCACTCAAGGTTAAAGTATACTGTATCGAATCGTTTAGATCAGTGTTTTATATGTATTTATTCTTTCGCTAATAAATCTTAAAATATTTTACGTAAACAATCTATATTAAAGCCTCTGCTACAACGTTTTGGCATCAATCGAAGTGGGAAAACGACCAATTCCCTTTGTTCGTTTACGTCCAATCAACGGCAACCTCTGTTTATCCTAATTGTGGTTGATGGGTTACCATATTGGTGATGTTATTCACATCTTTCTCGATTTTAACCGTATGAGGCGATTTTCAGTGTTAAACAAACAAACCAAACAGAATGCGAAGATTTTAATTCAGCTTATACAAATGCTCTCGCATGATACATATCGGGGTTACCTTAAAATGCAGTTCATCGACGTACCGACAACGTTTGGCTTTAAATTTAATTCAAGTTGAAAAATCAAGTAACCTACATCAGTTCGGAATTTTTCTTTTTAATTTTTATTGGCAAGGTTTTGTAATCGCATTCGAAAAACAAGCCAAATTACTTCACCTTCAGAATACGTACAGGAAACACGTTCACAGTATACACATCCCCCGCACCTATATTTAACTTGACAGAAAATGCCTCTCACAC